>OY728132.1:633801879-634479297 GCA_963277665.1 Viscum album
TTTCCCAATGGTTTTTTAAAACTGTTGGGAAAGGTAAGATTTACCAATGGTTTCAAAAAACCATTGTAGAATCCTTCCTAAAACTAACATATCCCAACAGTTTTATCAAATCGTTGGGTAAAATTCATCTAAAACTCATATATCCCAATGGTTTGATAAAACTATTGGTAAAAGTCATCTAAAAATTTCTATTCCAATGGTTTAGTGAAACCTTAGGTAAAGACCCCTATTCCAATAGTTTATGAAAACCGTTGGTATATCCTCCATTTACAGTAGTGATATTTGATTCTCAAATAGTCAGGTTTGATGTGTACTATCTTTTTACATCACAGAATCTCAACTCTTTAGAGTTGTCACCATAATTTTTGTTCTTGTTGAAAAGGTCTTCTAAATCCTCATCTCTTGTTATAGTATTTTTTTGAAATTTTGTGCAAATTGAGAAAGCTCATAATTCGATTCATATTTACTTGTGAAGTCTTATTCCCCAAATGCTTTAGAGATTTTTTCACTTCTTTCTTCCCTATCATCTTTGGAAGTAGAATCTTTCAAGGTAGTATTTTCCTTTTTTGATTATTATGGGATCCTTATTTTCAGTTTCCATCTCGGTTTCATACATCATAAGAGTTCCAATGGGATATTTTATCTTGAAATATTTTACCTATTTAGATTATCTGATAAATGCTGAGATTCCACTCCACTTTGGTGGTAATACTCTAAGAACTTTTAATGATTTCTTCAGGCTCAGTGATAGGAATTCCTAGAGTAGTAATGTTATTCATGATCTCAGTGAGTCTTCTATTCTGTTAAGTAATACTTTCTCCTTCATCCATTTTTAAATTATAGAAATTATGCTTGGTTGTATCATATCTAAGAGATTTCACATTTCTAGTACCTTCATATAAAAATGCTATAGTAGTCTGCATTTCATGTGTTGTTTAACATTGAGAGATTCAGTTAAACTCATTTGGTCCTAACCCACAGATGATAGTGTTCATATCCTTGGAATTTAGATCATAGTTGTCTTCAGTTATTCTATCCCCAAGTTTTAGATTATGTCTTGTTAGTTTCATAGGGCTTAACTTCTTTGAGATAGAATTTTAGACCAAGATTATTTAGATATATTCTCATACAATATTTCTAACAACCAAAGTTTTCACCATTGAAGTACGAATCTATGACCATTGATGTACCTTCTCTGTTATTAGCCATAGAATCCATTCCAAGATAAATCTTTGTTCTTCAACTTTTTATAGTTGTGAACTCAAGAGTCACTTTCTCTGATACCAATTGTGTCCCAAATAATGACTATATGAATAAATCAGAGGGGGTGAATTGAGTTCTTAAAAGATTCTTTAAAATATATACCACCCTCTTCGAAGTATGCACATCCAATTTTCTTTCTTAAGAGTATATGTAGTGAAAATGTAAAAGATTCAGAAAGAAAATTTAACATGGAGGTTTATAGTGATTTGGGTAATATAAATATTCTATTCCACTCCACCAATTCTCTACTCCTTGAGCTTGGTGATTTTCACTAAACAACCCTTTTACCGGGGGCTCTTAGCTGAGTATAAGCAGCTATCACTTAATAAAAATTTCTAAGAGATTTCAACCATACTCTCCCTTTACAAGACCTATCAACAGTCTTACACACTCTTACACTAAGTACAAACAAGGTATAATGATATACAAGGTTTGAGAAACGATTGCAGTGCATAGTTACAAGCAACAATTGGAAGTAGATGAAGATCCATCCTAAGAAAAGATAATCTACAACCATAGCTCAGGATGATCTTTAGTGAAACTGATGGAATATATAAGCTTAGAACTTAAAAAATTTAATTTCAATATATAAATATCTCTGGTGTTAGATAGGGGAAACCTTATTTTATTATCTTCACACTCTTCGTTTTTCACACTTTCCTTTGTGTTGTTGCCAACTTCTTCTTATATATGTTGTTCTGAACTTAAGAATAGGATAATTATAATGGTCAAATGATCTATGCAGTGATCCTGATAAGAAATACTAATAAGAGTATGTATATGCTCCTTCCAAATATGGAATTTCTTTTGCAATCGCAATGTTAGAGATTTTCTCATTCTCTAGATTTTACTATTCATGGTAAGTCTTATGTAGTCCGATCTTTCCTTAAATAGATAATCTTCTCTTGATGTACTCAAAAGATATAGAGTGACTTATCATGGGATTAGTAAAGATAATCATGACATTATGTACTATCAGATCTTCATAGGATATCGGCTGAACATACTATTCATCATCAGATATCTTTTTCGTAAGATAAAGAATCTTGTCTTCGTAAGATAATCAGTCTTCAATATATCATAAGATAATTCTCCAATGTAAGATAAAATTTTATTGATGTATCATTCACTTTTATTCAACTTCTTCTAGGTATGAATATTCTTCAAAAGAATAATGTCCTTTCATATTTTCATTCTTGGCTAGAAGTCTCTCTTTAGTGACTTAGTCAAACATCATAAGATAAAGTCTTACATTGTCATTTCTATTTCAAAGTAACTAAATATGTTCTTTAAACTTCATAGGAAAAAATTCTTGCATAAGATAAATACTTGAACACACAGCATAAGATGAATATAATCTGAAACACTTAACAAGCTTGTTAGAATAAAAGTATGGATTTTGTGAATCATCAAAACACATAAAGTAGAGATGTATTGGAATAATACACTTTACAACATCAATGTATTATGAACCTCCAACACCTGATAGTCATGTATTATATATGAATCATCAGATGGATTCCATCCAACTATAGAACACATGTTTAAGAATATTGTTATAGCACTTCAAGGTTCTCACTATAGTAGAGAATTGATATAACCTTTCGATGTGAAAAATACTCTAAGGAAATTATCACATTAATTTTATGAAAAATAATACCCATCATTTGATAAGATTTTTATTAATATTAAGGTCCTTGAATATATAGGTAATTGAATGTACAAAGTCAGTTAGTCTTATGACACCAACTCCAAGATATTCCCACTTACATTAGAGTAAAATGTTAACAACTTTGAGTCTGCTAGCTCTCATGTGATATTTATGCTTCTGCTGAGATAATACTTTAGTCAACAGGTCTTCTATCTTCTCTTACATAGAAACTTTTCTTACTATAATGTCACTCCTCTAAGAAAAATATCTCAAGAGATGATACTTATAAATTATGTGCTTCATCCATTGATGTAACCTTGTCTCTTTGGTGAGGACCACAACTATAGTATTATCACAATATAGTGTGATAACATATTTAATGTTAGGCACCAAATCAAGATCCTATATAAAGTTTTGTATCCAAAATGCTTCTTTAATGGCATTAAAATCTTCAATATACTCAGACTCTATTGTATAATCAATGACTAGTGGATTCTTTGAGATTTTCTAGCTCATATCTCCTCTATTAAGGTGGTGGACATATCCTGACAATAATTTCATATCATTTTGGTATTTCTAGAAACTAGAATTTGTGTATCCCTTGATGACTAGTTATCCATATCCTCTATAAACCAAGAACATTTCCTTGGTACATGTCAAATACTTTAGGATAGTCTTAACAGTGGTCTAATGCTATTCTCCTAGGTTTGTTTGATATCTACCTACCATGCTCAAGGCATAGGCAACATTAATCCTGGTATATGACATGTCATACATGAAAAATACTATCAATGATTTGTAAGGAATCCCACTCATCCTATTTCACTCCCCTTGTATCTAAGGACATATTTTCTTAGAGATATGTATACCATAGACATTGGAAATAATCCCGTATTGGACTATTCCATGTTGAATCTCTTAAACACCTTATCATTGTATGTAGTCTGACTTAGTCTAAGTAACCACTTAGATCTATATTTAATGATCTTAACCCCTATAATTTAGGTTGTTTCAGGTAAGTATTCCATATATAAACATTTATTTAACCATATATTAATATATTGTAAGACTATTATCTCATTTACCATCAGTAATATATCATAAACATATACTAATAGGAAAATAATTGCACTCTCACTAAACCTTTTATAGGAATAGGACTCGCGTTATTTTTTATGAAACCAGATTATCCTATGGTTTCATCAAAATGAATATCCCATGATCGAGATGTTTAATTCAAACCCATAGATGGATCTCTACAACCTGCATACCTTATTAGCATCCTTTGGATTCACAAACCCTTCTATTTATGTCATCACTGTTGGAAATTTAGTATATACCAAAAAAATTAAACCATTGGTAAAGGTTGTATAACCATTGGTAAAACTTATACCAACGGTTCAGTCAACTGTTGGCAAGAAATCCATGGGGATGGGATTATAGCAATGGTTATAAAATAACTGTTGGGATAAGCCACCAGAAGTTATATTATACCTCCCAATGGTTTAGAAATTATTGTAATAAATCTTTACCAATGATTTAAAAACCGTTGGTAAATATTGAGAATAATAGGTCTTTACCAACGGTTTCTAAAAACTGTTGGTAAAGATTGATACTAACATGCCTTTACCAACGGTTTCTAAAAACAGTTGGTAAAGATTTAGAATAACAGGAATTTACCAATGGTTGTAAATTGTTGGTAAAGAGTGGGTTTTTCAATTCTATACGAACTATTTTGGAAACCATTGGTATAGATCCTTCAATTCACCATCCAAAAGTAAGTAGCTTCCCTCTGTGCATTTACCTATAGAATAACACAGAATTCAGAATACATAATACCTAGAATTTTACCTGTAGAATAACACAGAATTTAGAATACATAATACCTAGCATTCTATACTACTGGTCTATAAATTCACTTCAGGTTTATAATGATATTCCCCATTCAAAACCCTAAAATATCATATTATGTCTTATGCTTGAATTTTATAATCTGTGTTAAGTTGACTACAGACTATACCTTTATGAGGGATCTGTTATACAACCCCTAATTTGAGTTATTTAAAAATGGTATCACGTGTTGAGTTTATTAATGTACAGCTTTTATGTCTTGGTTAATTCTCTATTATTTTCTATACTGAGTTATCCCATATAGACATAAAGTAGATTAACCAAAATCTCTTAGGTAAGTTGTTAGTGAAACTTTCATTCTCTCAAAAGGTGATGTATGGTGTAATTTTGAGTAAAATAAAGATAAGATGGTATCTTTTAGAGAAGTTAAATGAAATAAGAAGATCCGAAGATATCCTTTGTATTTATTATCAATAATTTGTAAAAAGATACAAACATATTGGTATAAGAGTTGTTTGTTAGTATTGTAAAACAAATAAAAAGGGGGAAATTGATATTCATATTGATTAGATTGTATTTTTTTATCAATGATTTCGGCATGATATAGTGTTGAGGAGTGAAATAAGATATTGATGTCAAGGGGGTGGGGGTTTTCCAGGGGGTTGGGGGTGTTGTCCAAGGGGGGTGGGGATGTCCAGGGGGAGTGGGGGTGTCCAGGGGGGTGGGGGCTGTCCAGGGGGTGGGGGCTGTCCAGGGGGTGGGGGTTGTCTAGGGGTGGAGGGGTTGTCCAGGGTGTTGGGGGCTATCAAATGGGGTGGGTTAGTGTCCAGGGGGTGGGGGATGTCCAGGGGTTTGGGTAGGCTTTCTATGGGGTGGGGTGTCTATGGGGGTAGGGGGTGTCCATGGGAGTGGGGGTGTCCACGAGGGGTGTCCAGGTGGTGGGGTGGTGTCCAGTGGGGTGGGGATATCCAGGGGGTTGGGGGCTATCCAAGGGTGGGGGGTGGTGTCCAGGGGGGTGGGGGACTGTCCATGGGGTTGGGGATGTCCAGGGGGGTGGGGGTGTCCAGGGGGTGGGGGCTGTCCAAGGGGTTGGGGGTGTCTAGGTGGTGGGGTGGTGTCCAGGGGGTGGGGGCTTTCTAGGGGGTTGGGGGTTGTCCAGGGGGTTGGGGGATATCCAAGGGGTTAGGGGGTGTCCATGGGGTGGGGGTGTCCAGGGGTTGGAGGGACTGTCCAAGGGGGTGGGGGCTGTTCAGGGGGTTGGGGGGCTGTCTAAGGGGGTAGGGGTGTCTAGTGGGGTGGGGGTGTCCAGGGGGGTGGGGGTGTCCAGGGTAGTGGGGGTTGTCCAGGGGGTTGGGGGTCTGTCCAGGGGTGGGGGCTATCCAGGGGGTGGGGGGAGCTTTTTGGGGGTTGTCCAAGGGGTTGGGGGTGTTGTCTAAGGGGGTATGGGGTGTCTAAGGGGTGGGGGGTGTCCAGGTGGTGGGGTGGTGTTCAGGGGGGATGTCTAGGGGGTTGGGGGTTGTCCAAGTGGTAGGGGGTGTCCAGGGGGTGGGGTGGTGTCCAGGGGGTGGGGGATGTCCAGGGGATTGGGGTCTATCCAAGGGGGTTGGGGGGTTGTCCAAGGGTGTGGGGGCTATTCAGGGGGTGGGGTTGTTCAAGGGGTTGGGGGCTGTCGAAGTGGGTAGGGGGTGTCCAGTGAGGTGGGGGTGTCCGAGGGGTGGGGGTGTCCAGGGGGTCCAAGGGGTAGGGGTGTCCAGGGGTGGGGGTTGTCCTGGGGGTGGGGGTTGTCCAGGGGGTGGGAGATGTCCAGGGTGGGGGGGGCTGTCCAGGGGGGGTGGGGGGCTGTCCAGGGGGGTGGGGGCTGTCCAAGGGGTGGGGTGGTTGTCCAAGGGGGTGGGGGTGGGGGTGTCTAGGGGGTGGGGGTTTACAGGTGGTGGGGTAGTGTCCGGGGGGGTTGTCCAATGGGTAGGGGGGTTGTCCAAGGGGTAGGGGGTGTCCAGGGGGTGGGGTGGTGTCCAGAAGAGTGGGGGGTTTTCCAGGGGGTTGGGGGGCTGTCCACGGGTGTGTCCAAGGGGGGTGGGGTGTTCGGGGGGTTGGGGGGCTATACAGGGGGTTGGGGTGGTTGTCCAAGGGGGTGGGGGGGTTTCCAAGGGGTGGGGATGTCCAGGGGTGGGGGCTATCTAGGGGGTTTGGGTGGCTATCCAAGGGGGTAGGGGGTGTTCAGGGGGGGTGGGGGTTGTCTGAGGTGGGGGGTCCAGGGGGGTGGGGGGTTGTCCAGGGGGTGGGGGGCTATCCAGGGGGTGGGGGCTATCCAAGGGGTTGGGGGTGTTGTCCAAGGGGGTAGAGGGTGTACAGGGGGTGGGGGTATTTAGGTGGTGGGGTGGTGTCCACGGGTGGGGGTGTCTAGGGGGTTGGGGGTTTTCCAAGGGGGTAGAGTGTGTCCAGGGGAATGGGGGTTTGTCTAGGGGGGCTGGGGTGTCCAGGGTTTGGGGGTGTCCGAGGGGTGGGGGATGTCCATGGGGTTGGGGGTAGGGGGGTTGGGGGGCTTTTCAGGGGGTTGTGGTGACTGTCCAAGGGGGTAGGGGGTGTCCAGGGGGTGAGGGAGGGTCTAGGGGTGGGGTGTCTAGAGGAGGGGTGAATCAGTCACAGCAAATCATCAAGTTAAGTTTTATTATTTATAGATAAATAAATAAAGATAAATTAATATACCTAATCACACATATACTCAAGCACAAAAAATCATCAAACATCAAATGTCGGTAATATCATTCAAAAATGTAACAGATCAATCTATACCTCATCACCATCACTATAATCATTGTCATCATTAGCCTCACCCTTGTCCTCATCGTCGTCCCCATCATCATCCCTGCCCTCCTCAACGCCCTCCTCCTCACCCTCGTACTCCACCTCGGCCTCCTCCTCCTCCTCCTCGAACTATTCCTCACCATCATCTCAACCACCACTAGAAATGTCACATGGTGCACCATATATAGAACACATCAATGACATATATTCATCACAAGCTGTGTTGGCCTATGGTGGAAGTGTTGGATGTAAAACTTCCATTAATTTCATAAATGCAATGTTTGCCCTAGCAAACTGTTTTGTCGTCTTTGTGGCCCTTTTTTCAGCATGTTCTTCATGTTCCTTGACCTTCTGGAACTTGATGGAGCTACAACTCATACTTGAGGAGGGAAAATACCTCATTGGGACTATACTCTTCCTTGGTCGGCAGCGTACTCTACCAAGGTGTTCATCTCCCAACACCTAATGTAAGTGATCATTTGGCCCAAAATTGTCAGGTTCCTGGGTATCAAGGGCTTATAAAGAAGTATGTTACAAATATAAATAGATTATTAAGTTACAAAATAGATATTAAAATTTTAAATCAACAAATTAAAACTTACAATCTGCTGCTGAGTTGGTTCATTAACCGCACTTCCATCTTTCTTCCTTCGACTCGAGCAAAACAGTTTTGCTCAAGGCACCCATCCTTCAATATTAAATTTTCCCTCTACAATGACATTGAATGTAGAAAATCATAATTAAAAATAGGTTACCAATGATTAATTTCATAACTAAATTTATATAACAACTTTATCAATCAAATAAATTATGGAGGAAACAATAGAAAGTGAAAGTCGTAAAGAAAAATTATAAACTGTTATACCTACTTCCTCTCGTGATTTGGCATCATAGTACATCCCAATGTGTGGAGTTATTTTTTAGAATCAATGTTTTTTTTATTTCTTCTGGATGATTCCTAAATAAAATTCAATAATACAAAAAATAATATTAACGCAAAACATGAAATTTTTCATTTAAATACCTTAAATGTGATTAATACCTTAAATTGGGTAGTATTCCATTGAGTAATCATATGCCAATACTGTTATATCAGATAGTCATCAACAATAGGGACCGCCTCTAACTCTGTGCCAACTCTAGCATGCTATCTAATATATAAATTGTTCTTATAGGATCTCTAAAGCTCACCTAAATCCTTTAGATGTGCTGGTCGTGCACCCTCACCATCGAGAAAAGTAAACCGAAGCTGACACCAAAATATCAATTCATATAAATACAAAAAATAATATATTGCATTAAATACAATACATTTTTTACTCATATCTCTGCCCAAGCATTATCCTTGACTTCATTTGGCAATTGTCTCTATCAAAGCGGGCTGATAGGAATGATGTCGAAGTATTTGGAAAGTGTCGCCAAAAAACTCTGACATTGTTGCCCTGATTTTTCAATCATTTGACTGTCTTCGTTGTAGTATACCATCAACTGCATGTAGTGGTTCCATATCTAACGCATGCATGTACGCCCTCACCCCCGCCTCCTATCATTAGATGTATCTGTTATGAAAGAAAAACAAATATTTTATCAATACTTGTTATAATGAAAATAAATAATGATATAAAATTTTGTTAGGGTTCTATAAATATACATGCAGCAGTATGATCAATGGGTGCCGTTGAATCCACAGAAACTAAAGGAACACCCTGTGCAGGTGGAGTGGGTCCCAATATATGCTCTGTAGGGACAGACTCTGGCGGAGCAGGAGTTGAAGAAGATAGAATATAGAAGATTAAAGAGAAGGAAGTATAAGTAAAAGAAGATGGCACAAATGACTAGCTAAATGCTGGATGGGGAGTGGGATATCAGATATGGTAAAGATGGGTGAGGAGACTCATATGTAAAGAGTGGTGAAAACATGGGAGGCCTAAATATCTCGTGTGTCCCTAATGACACATCAGGATCAGAATGTGGGATAGATGGTATGTCAGTGGGAGGGGCAGGGTCTAATCAGGTACACTGACTAGATCATCCAGCTCTCATACCACCACCACCACCCCTCATATGAACACCCTAAGTAATGGGACCACTACTAGGCTGCTCATCAAATAATTGTCACCTAAGAGGTGGATCTTGCAAAAATATTTAAAAAAAATTAATCACTAACATTATATATTATTTAAATATATATATTTGAAATGAAATACTCACTAAAGTAACTAGTGGTGGAATGCCCATCCCATCCATGTGACAATTGTTGTCCATCTTTTTCTGCCACCTCTCTTCAATTGGTTGCATTTCCTGCATTTGAAAACAAATATGGAGGTAATTAGAAAAGGATAACTAATGTGTAACCTAAAAAACTAAATAAATGAGAGGGAATAAGGGGATTCATGGATAATTTATCTATTCATTGTTTTAGGTGAGCTTGAATAGATATATAATGAATTCAATAAATCGTACAATATGTAATAAAGAAATTTAATTTTTAGTAGGATGGTTATTTACTAAGATGACAAACCATCATGTTTATAAGGGGTAAATCACTTGTCAAAATTAAGAAAAATATTAATTTATTTAGCCTAGGTAGACGATGTAGGTTTCTATACATGTTTTGTAGAAGAACTGGGTTCAATTTGCTCATATTGTTCTTCTTCGTTTCTCATTGGTCTGTTCATTCTTGTAGTAAGAACAGACAAATACATAGAGCAGAAATCCATACATTCTTGATCCAAGTAACCGTTCATGATAGAACCTTTGGGATGATTCCTATTTCGGACATAATACTTTAATGTGTACATATTTATTTCAGTTGGATACATCCAGAGAAAATAAATAGGTACTTCAAGAAGTATTTTAGTTGGAATATGGACAGTCAAATGCAACATGCATGTGAAAAATGTTGGAGGAAAAATTTTCTCTAACTCACACAAAATTAATGGGGCATCTATCAACATTTTTTTCAAGAAAGACTTAGACAAATTATTAGCACAAAGATCTCTAAACAAATGGAATAGCTGAATAACAGTCACCCTTACATTATTGGAAAAAAGATAACTGATTGCTATTGAAACCAACTCATGCAGAAGGATGTGATAATCATGAGTCTTCAAAGATTTTAGCTTTAACTCTATTTTGTTGACCCATTTAGATATTTTTCTTGAATAGCCATCAGGAAATTTAATAGTCTTTAGTAGTTCCAGAAATTGATTTTTTCTGTAGGTGTCGACACATAAGAAGCACATGGAACTTGCCATTTATTTTCACTCATACGTACAGGATGCAATTCTGGTCTGATGCCCCAATCCACCAAGTCACGTCGAGACCATAAATCATATTTTGTCTTTCCCTTAACATTTATAAGAATCGAAAGCAACATTTCACATATATTTTTTTCAATTTTCATTACATCTAAGCAATGACATAACAAATTGGTTGACCAATAAAGCAAATCAAAGAAGATGCTTCTCTTCTTTCTATTATAATAGGTTTTAGTGGAAACATTCTTTCTCTTTCTAGATTTCATTTGACCCTTCCTAAATGAAAAACTAAAATCTTTCAATTCATTAATCACATCAGTTCTAGACATATGTTGAGGTGGATCATTGATCTCCATGGTATTTTCAAATCTTCGATGATTATTTCTATATGGATGGTCTGATGTCAAGAATCATTGATGTCCCATAAAACTGAAACTATAGTGATGTTTCAGTCTTCTGGATCATGTATTCTTCATACAAATAAGACATGATAGTTTTCCCTTCTTTATTCATCCATACATTATTTCATAAGCAGAAAAATCATTGATCGTGCACATAAGTGCAACACGCGTCTGAAATATGTCTTTTGAACATGCATCATATGTGTGCACACCCACATCCCAAAGAATTTTCAACTCTTTTATTAAATATTTCATGTATGCTTCTATATCATTTTCAGGATCAGAAGGGACAGATATGAGTATACTCATAAAAGTGAAAAGTTTTTTCATACACAACCATGGGGGAAGGTTATAAATGTTTATAAAAACCAGTCATGTGTTGTGTGAAGTAATCATCTGCCCAAATGGATTAAAACCATCACATGAAAGACCCAGCCTCACATTACACATGTCAGCTACAAAATTAGGATATCGAGCATCAAATATCTGCCATGAAAATATATCTGCAGGGTGAACCAACTCACCATTAGTCTTCTTTCTCTCAGTATCATGCCATAGCATTTTTATTTATATTTCATCAGACATAAAAATATTATGGATTCTGGGGATCAATGGAAAGTTCCACATTACTTTATGTGGCACACGAGATGGTGTTCCATCAGATTTTAGCTTCCAGTGGGATGTGCCACATTTTATACAATCATTTCATTCAACAATTTCCTCCCAGAATAAACTGCAATCTTTTAGGAAATCACGAATTTTGTTTCTTGAAAATCCAAGTTCCTCAACTAACTTCCATGACATATAGTGGTTTGAGGGAATATCTACATCATCTGGAAGTAAGTCCTTCAAGAAGTTAAGAATGTAATCAATGGAATTATTAGAAATCCCATACATAGTTTTCCCATGAAACAATCAGATTAAAAATTCTAGCCTTTTCATTTTACTGCATTGTTGATATACTGGAGTCGTAGCAGCATTATTCAATTTTTTCACCCTGACAACGTCATCATTTTCATTAGACAGATCATGTGTGCTCATATCAAAGTCTTCTTGGGTCGAAATCCTTTCTTTTTCATGATGAATAATAAACAGAAACCGATCATATAACAAATTATCCAATCCAGTCCTCTCATTTGGATCATCAACAATTTAAGATTTCATTTTCTCACCATTGTAATACCACACATAGTAGTTTGCTTGAAAACCATATTTAGTTATTTGGTAGATGACTTATTCACACCTCAACCAAGGTATTCCAACACAATTGTAACATGGGCAGTGTATGTGACCACTATTTGAAGCGTTGTGAAATGAAAAATCTAAAAATCTCTCTAAATTGTTTTGAAAATCGCTTGAGATCTGATCGGTTTCATACATCCAAATTCTATTCATTCTATAAAAAAATTTATAAGTCATTTCATCAAAATCAATTCAATAATATTGAAGTTTCATCGAAAATATATTTAAGCAAATGAGAATTGTTCACTTTATATGAAACCATAACTGACACACTACTCTATATGAGAATCATAATATAAAAGAAAACAAAATACTATATTTATAATAAAATATCTTTGAAGAACTATACATGAATGTACAATATCATGTACACTTGTGGTAATAAGTCTCAGAAAACAAAGTGTTATGTGGAGAAGTAACATAGTACCCTCATATGTTCCATACAACCATTTCATTTGAGGCTTTATCGAATTTATACTCAACTAATAAAAAATTATCCACTAAGGAACAATCATAATTAATCATATTGATAATTCCACTAACAAGTTATATAGGAAAACCATATAAAACTCATTATGGACACTTTATACAACTAAACCCTATGTCATTAGAAAATTTAGTCACACATTAGAACATAAATGTCATGTGAATCCTACAAGCCACGTATGATGAATGTACACAATCCTCTTTATTGTATAGTCCAAGTGCCAAAACCAAAAATTAAAATATCAAATCAACACATCATACTTGAGTAAATATCTCAATTGTAACATTGATAATCAAGAAGCGCAATTTCATAACCCTATTAACCTATAATTAACACTAGAGATGGGTTCATGACTCACTTTTCCAAAACAAACCTATCACCATATAATTATCCAAAAATATTAAGAAAAATAAAACAATCTAATATTGATTCCTAATGCCCAGAATAAAAGAAAAACAATATAATCTAAGAAAGTCCACAACAACACCTCAGGTGAACCTCCACAGACTTCAAATACTATCAACTAGTAGTGAATAATTACGTGCACATGACCATGCTATTTTCACTACTATAAATGGAAGATATCGCCACACTTATATAGCCACGATTTAAAAAAATTGTGGCTACACCCTAACATACCCCCATGGGTCATAAGATACCTATGGCGCTACGCCCCCAACCCCACCCTCATCGCGATTCCACCCCTGATTTTTACCTTCCCTGGTCACGATCTCTCCGCCCCACGAGTTGGAGAACCTCCTCACCTGATGTTGCCACCCAACCTCCCACTATCCTCCTCTGACGATGTGGTCACCCAACCTCAGGATGATTCTCCTCTGATGATGCGGCCACCCAACCTCGAGACAATCCTCCTCCGACGATGCAGCCACCCAACCTCGGGAAGATCCTCCTCCGACAACGTGACCACCCAACCTCCCCGTAATCCATTCCTTTGTTGAGACCTCTATAGATGATGATAATTCCTTCCATTTTATTTGATCTTATGAAATTTCTCTCATTTTTAAGGCAATGCACACTGTGTCAAATTCTTTCAAGTTCTTGTTGGGTTCTTCACCTACTAAACAATGAAAATGGGAAACATTTGGATTAGACCATGATTTAACTCAAAGTCTACTTGATTATTTGGAAACACCAATCAAGTATTCTAATAGTTAAAATTTTGTGCACACAAATCTCTAATTGGTCGATTTAATTGAGCTAGGTTCTCTTCCATATTATCACTATTTATTAAAAATCTAGAAGTATATGAGGATTAAGAATTTTTAATAAAATAGTAACAAACTCTATCTAAATTATAAATGATTCTTAAATTTATAACTCAAGCTAGTAGATTTATCTTAACCTATGGATCAAAACCAAAGAGGTGATTTTTATTTAGATTTGATCAGGTGATGGAAAAATTTTAAACAAGGAAAACTTAATAGCAAATAATGAAGGGTGGGGGAAGGAGGGTGCAGGGGGGAAGTGGGGGTGGGGGGTTATATTGAGGAGTGTGGGGGGAAGGGGGGTGCAGTGGGGGTGTGGTTTCAAGGGGAAGTGGGGTGGGGGTTGTAGTCGGGGCAGGGGGGTGTAGTGGGGGCAGGGGGGTGTAGTGGGGGTAGGGGGTGTAGGGGGAAGTGGGGGTGAAATCATAGTATTATAAATTATATATTTTTTTTAGGGAATAAATTTTACTATTTTTTATTATCTTTATTAAAAAAATTGGATTTTTTATTATGAAATACATTTTACTTGTTTGGTTTTGGATTCTAAGGATTGTGTAATCTAGAGGGATAATGCTTGGTTTTGAGAATTTATTAGCTTGCTTAAAGATTTAGTTTAGGTAACTTCATTTAATTTTTATTTGCATTGGTTTAATTTAAGTTGGGTTGTCTCAATTCTATTAGTGTTAGTTTAATTCCATTTAATTTGGATTAGTTCAAATCTATTTGGTTTAGTTTAGGTATATAACTTTAGGTTCTTATTTTAGTGAATCAATTTGGTTGGATTACATTGATTTAGTTAGAGCCTTGTAGGTTTTATTAGGTTTTATTTAAACTAGGTTGCTTTTATCATTTCTAATAGTATTAGTTATATGTTCTATTTGATTTGGATAAGGTCGCATCTATTTGGTTTAGTTTAAGTCCATATATTTTGGTTCTTCTTAGTTTAGTGAATCAATTTGGTTTGATTAGTTTTATTAAGTTAGAGTATTTGGATCAGCACGGTTTGTATTCTTGGTTGATGTTATCCAAGGGGTGCAAGGGGGATGTCCAGGGGGTGCAAGGGGGCTATCAAGGGGGTGCATGGGGGCTGTATGGGGGTGCAGGGGGTTGTCCAGGGGGTGCAGGGGGTTGTATGGGGGTGCAGGGGGGTTGTTCGGGGGGTGCAGGGGGGCTGTCCAGGGGGTGAAAGGGGGCCGTATGGGGGTGCATGGGGGCTATCTAGGGGGCATGAGGGTGTAAGGGGGCTGTCTAGGGGGTGCAGGGGGGAAGGGGCTGTCTAGGGGGGCATGGGGTGCAGAGGGTGGGGAACTAGGGGGGAACCAAATTAATTTTTTATACCATATAAATGATATATCCATGGTTTAATCGTGGTAGTAAGGAGCCTAGTGCCATGGTTTAAACCATGGTAGTAGGTAAGACCTACTGCCACGGTGATAGCGGCCATGGTTTTCGAGCCTACGTCCACGATTCCAAACCGTGGTCATATGTGAATTTTCTATTTGTGTTTGTTTCATGAGATATATATCAGAGAGTAAATAATGTGTAGGCATGAATAGTATTAGTGAGTTCTATGACGGTTATAATCCTTTATTATGGGTTCCTTCCTAGGATAGAAAATCATATAAATACCTTAATAATTCTTTATAACTACCTAAGAAAATTGTGACATGAATTCCTAACACTCATTTTGAATTTCAAAAAATATTACAAGTGTATGAACGAACCGCTTGATGGAGTAGGAATAAATGATCATGTAATAGAGTAAATTTTGGTTCTATCGCCATTCACACATGAAAATGACCCCAAACCCACTCTAGTGGTTCAGGTGGAAGCGCCACTTCATTGAATGAATTATAGTGAGGGTATCATCATCTTAAAGTTAGAGTGTGATATTTCAAAGACAAAATTTAGGGGTACATTCATAATGCATGAGTATCTTATCGTTCCTCTTAGGATAAAAAATTCTATAACTGTATTTATGTCTAACCAACAAAATCATGTCAATAGACCTTAAATTTAAAATAAACCAAGGATAAAATAACTCAGGATCATATTGACCTCTTCAATATCAATCAAAATTATTCTGTACAGATAAATCACAACAAAACCACAACCTAAAATGATATATTTCTTTTGTTCATAAGGGGATCATAATACACAGTATATTTCAGCGAAATGGAATGAAAAAATATAAAATAAATAAAGGCACATGTACCGATTTAAAATGGAAGAACAAAAATTATTTTAATCAAAGATAGATGCCCGGTTGGAAATTGGAGTTAGCACCCTCTAGAACAGGTTGGGAAGTAGGGTTTGAACCACAACCTAAGATTATATATGCCTTGTGTTCATAATGGGATCATAATACACACTACATTGCAATGAAATGGAACTAAAAAAACTAAAATAAATGAACTCACACGTACCGATTTAAAGTGGAAGAAAAAATCATTGGGAAACCAGACCCGTCATGCTGGGAAGTATGGTTCGTGTTTAAATTTAGGGATAAATCTTCGAGATGTTCAAGTTTTATGGAAAAATATTCGAGATGGTGTGTCGATCTCTCTTTTATGGAAAAACTTTCAAGATTTCTGGAGTTTGAGATCTCTAGAGGCTTCGACATTTGGGGATTTTCTTTCCCAACGATTTTTAAATACCGTTGGGAAAGTAATGTTATCCCAATGGTTTACAACCATTGGGAAAAACTCTTAACAACACTATACCCAATAGTTTGTTAAAACCATTGGTAAAAAACACTCTTAACCATACTATACCCAACAATTTACTTAAACCATTGGGAAAACAACACTATACCCAATAGTTTTCTTAAAATGTTGGGAAAACAAAAAATCCATAAGAATATACCAATGGTTCTAGATAACCATTGGTATAGTAGCCTTCTCCTAATGGTTTTTTTAAAACATTGGGAACATTGTGTTGGTATAGGTGGGATTTCCACCAGTGCATATAGACATCTTCCACAAGGTTCCCATCATGGAATGCTATTTTGGGATCTATTTTCTAAATTTCCTAAATCATGGTAAGTTGTTGTGGTAAGAATAATTATGATGTATTTTAGTATAGAAATTAGTGAAAATGTTTCTTCATAATTTATGCCTTGACATTACTTAAACCCTTTAGTAAGGAGTTGTGCCTTATAGGTATTGGTTTTACCATCCATGTCTAGTTTCTTCTTGAATGCCCATTTGCATCCAACAAGATTTACATCCACTTCTAGAATTTTTTTTCAGTAGAGAGATTGTCTTTCTCCAATATCGATCATAAGTATAATTTTATAGTTTTATGAATTTCCATTTTCTATAAAAAAATAGCGCTTTATTTAGTTACCAAAGTGTGACATAATAAATTTTATTTTATTAGTTACCCGTTATTTTATCAAATCTCGATAGCTCTTACCATTGGATTCAGAATATCTTGTCACGTGGATATCTTAGTATAAGGGATCCATATTCCACTTCAAATAACCCAGATAAAGGAATTATCAAATCACTTAAAGGTATTTAGGTATAAAATCTTTCCAACTGTATAAACTGAAAGTTCCTTAATCCATTGAGTGGACTCTAAATCCTAAAATACAAACTGGGACTTCCTCAACACTTACTTCCTAGTTTCACTAAGACCTATAGATCTAATCAACCCTTGATTACAATTAGGTTAAGTTGACCCAAAAATTTCATTATAAATTCTCAATAATTGAAATAACCATGATGGAGGTTAGAAAAGTAATTTGAACTATGGTTTCATCCCAACTCGAGTAATAAATGGATTTTATGGCTTAATATTTCCCTTAGGAATTTTATTTATCTTATGAATAATATTCTTTAATTTATCCTTTTATATGATTATTAATATTATATGGATTTTTCATTGTTTTTTAACTATTTCTTGATAAAATAATTTAAGTATAATCCATTTATTTTATTTTATCTTATCATGCTTGGTATTTACTTACTATATGTGATCATGTTTTATTATCAAATAAACATGTGTCTGATAAATAAATAACCATGCATTGGAAAAATAAAATAAATATGTGGCATGATCATGAGGTTTAACTATTATTTGGTTTATTAAGTATATGATAAACCAACCCTTGACCCTAGGGGAAAAAATCCTTGAGTTAGGTTGGGCTCGAGTTGTAGTATTCTACCTTTAACATGTGTATCTCCTTGGTGGCCCTCAACTCCTCGGACCACTGTCCAATCCTCATTGACTGTACACGTGGAGAACGTACTAGACACTTTAGCAGACCCTTCAGATTTGAGAGCTTCTGGTCAAAAGATCAGGAATGCGAAGAGGTGATCCGATCAAGCTGGAAATGTACTCACGAGGATATTTGCCTCAACCTCCAACAGGTCGCATCCGATATGAGGTCATGGAGCAATAAGAAATTCCGACACCCTGACCGGCACCGCGGCGTCCTTGAAAAGAAACTGAACTTTCTCCTCAAAAAACCCACATCCAATGGAAACCTCTCTAATATTGGCACCACACAAAGAGAGCTGGACACGGCTCTACGTATCAAGGAAATCTTATGGGCTATGCACGTGCGGGACAACCATATTAAAGAAGGGGATGCTAGCACCTGGTATTTTCACCAGAAAGCTTCATCCAGGTGTCGAAAAAACTCTATTACTTGCATAACACAACCCGATGGAAGCAAAGTTTCTGACACCAATGGTATTCACGAGGCCTTGACTGGATTTTTTCAGAACATCTTCTCTGCAGGAACCCTTTTCATGTCTGCTAAGGTGGAAGAATGTATTAGACCTGTGATCGCTGAAGAGATCAATAGGAAGCTCTCCAAAGATGTGATAGATGACGATATATGCTTGGCTCTGAAAAATCTTCATCCCACCAAGGCTCTGGGGCTAGATGGGTTCCACGCCCTCTTTTTTAAGCAATACTGGCACATAATCAATCTTGACATCTGCAATATGATTAAAAATATCTGGGATGGGAACACCAGCATTGCGACCATCAATGAAACGGTCCTCGTTCTCATCCCCAAAATCAAGAAACCTGTGGCGATCCCTGAATTTCAACCTATCAGCCTCTGTAATGTCTCTTACAAGATCTTCTCAAAGATCCTTGTCAATCGGCTGTGACCTTGGATACCAGATATTGTATCCGAAAATCAGAGCGTCTTTGTGGCCAAGAGACTGATCACTGATAATGTGATTGTCGCCCATGAAGTTTTCCACTCTATGAAATCACGCTCCACAGAAAAAAGAGGAACCATGGAATGGAAATTGGATATGTCCAAGGCCTACGATAGAGTGGAATGGCACTTCCTAAGAGTCGTTATGCAGAAAATGGGTTTTTGCGCTAAATGGACAGATATGGTCATGAACTGCATTTCGACTGTCTCTTTTAAAATCAAGGTCAATGGGGAGCTCACCAGAAAATTCACCCCATCTCGAGGCCTTTTCTAGGGAGACCCTCTCTCCCCTTTTCTCTTCATCCTGGTGGATGACGTGTTTTCTAATCTTATTTCCAGGGCTGTTTCTTCTAAGTCTATTCATGGGGAAAAAGTCTACCAAGTTTTCCCTCCAGTGTCGCATCTCTTTTTCGCTGACGACTGCCTCCTTTTTTCCAGAGAAACAATTAATGAATGCTGGGTTATTTTCCAGACGATCCGCCAGTATGAGAGGGCATCTAGTCAAACAATCAATCATGGTAAATCTGAAATTTCCTTCAGTACAGGGGTTCCTCTTTCTAAGAGGGATGAACTTTGCGCATCAGCTGGCATCCATATGGTTGTTAAACATCAGAAGTATCTCGGGCTTCCCATGGTTATTTGCCGATCTAAAAAAGAAATATTCGCATCCATCGTGGACAGGATTGAGGCTAAAATTCAAGGCTGGACCCCAAAAAGAATTTTGAAAGCTGGCAAAGAGACCCTCATCAAAGCTATCATCCAATCTATCCCCAGCTAATTTATGTCCCTTTTTAATCTCCCGGTGGCCATCACCGATCAGATCCACACACGTACTGCCAATTTCTGGTGGGGGAAGCATGATGAAAGGAATCGACCCCATTGGATGTCCTGGGAGAAACTCTACAAACCCAAATCAGAGGGTGGGATGGGGTTCCGGAATCTTCCTCTCTTCAACGACGTGCTTTTGGCCAAGCAAGGATGACGCCTTATTAATCGTCCATCATCTCTATGTGTGCGAGTTCTATGAGCTAAGTACTTCCCCCACACAGACTTTCATGCTTCCTCTCTTGGTCCTCGTCCTAGCTTCCTCTGGAGAAGCATCTGGGGGGATAAAAAGCTTCTGGATAAAGGATTGGGCTGGAGGATTGGGACTAGATCATCTGTCAAAATTTGGTCTGATCTCTGGCTTGTTGATAAGGATGGTTCACGTGCTACATCCCCCACCCAACCAGGTCTGGAAGACGCCACTGTCAGCTGCCTCCTTTCCGACCAGGGACAGGAGTGGTGCTTGGATAAGATCCTTGAATGGTTTAATGAAAGAGATCAAAGAATTATCCTCAGTATCCCCTGGGTACCAGACGCAGGCCCTGACCGTCGCTTCTGGATCAATGACATTTCGGGCGATTACACGGTGAGATCCGGCTATAGACTTGCTCTTGGTATCCACCCAGTAGGCAGGGATAAGGGTCATTGGAAATTGATCTGGTCACTCAACGTCCCCCAAAAAATTCGTCATTTTTGGTGGCAAGTTTGTACGGGCACTCTCCCAACAACGAGCCTTCTCGTTTATCGACATATGGCCAGTACTTCCTTTTGCACTTCCTGTCCAAACACTCCTGAAACCCCTCTACATGCTATCATTTCCTGCCCGGGAGCTAAGGAAATCTGGAATCAATGGGGCCTGACTTCTACTGCTTCGCTGGCATTGGCCTCTGACCTTCCTGATCTTCTGACGCGTTGGTGCTCCTCTCTCTCCCCGGCTGATGTTGGTTCACTCTGCACTTTGGCCTAGATTATTTGGGTCCGGTGCAACGACGCTATTTTTCATCATGCCCACAGACCCCCCAAATTCTGGATTGATCGAGCTACTTCTTGTATTGAAGGTTGGGAAGGACACAACGGATTTTCTATGCTAGGTGTCTCCCCCTCCCCTCCTGTTACCTGGAATCCCCCAATGGAAGGGATTATCAAGATTAATGTGGACGCGTCGCTTCCAAAATTTGGGCTTGTTGCCCTCGGCCTCCTTGCCCGAAATCATCTGGGGAAAATCATTGCTGCTAAGTATGAACCACATCATACATTATGGGAAATGGTAGTCGCTGAAGCCACGACTATCCTTGCTGGTATGATTCTCTCTATTGAATGTGGTTGGGGTGACATCATCATTGAGTTTGATTGTCTTTCCGTTATCGACGCTATCAATCACAATGACGGAGGACTCCAGTCGTTTGGCACCATTGTCAGAAGAATTCTCGCACTTCGCCAACACTTCTCATTGTGCACCTTCTCATTCACCAAAAGGGAAGGAAACAACGCAGCCCATCAATTGGTGTCCTCAGGCCCATTCGGTACTAACCAGCTCTGGATGGAAAATTTCCCTTCATGGCTTCATGCATGTACTTCTGCTGATCTTTGTCATTAATGTTATGTGCTTTTATCAAAAAAAATGTGTATCTCCTTGGTTAGTTTCACCTTATCTTGTTTTGGATCCATCTCCTCTTATATGAAGCTCCTTACTTTATATGTGCTTAACTAACTCATGGGTGATGGAAACTAATGGTTTGGGATTGCATAAAAGAAACCATGGACATGCATTCCCGTACATAATAAGGTGGAAGGGATGATGCACATATCATCATATTTAATTTAATAATAATTTTATCACAAAACTCATGTAATAAATGATTAAATTAAATAGAAACTCAATATGTACATAAGTCAGTCAAGCTCATGATCATCAATTCATACAACGACTATGCATTTAAACTAGCTAACATTCACTTCAATATACTCTTTATTAAGATAAATATCTCAAATTAATAAATTAATTATGTTATTAATTAAATGATCCATTTATCTTAATTATCCATTCAAATAGTCATTGATATTCTTATTCAATGTAACTTTAAATAAATCAAATATTTTAATTTAAATTTAATTAAGTACACTGTGTGTACTGGAGGTGTCACGACATGTATCATTTTTTTTCTATCTTAAACCCATCTATGGAGTTTAACAATTACATGATGTGTTCCATCACATGACATAGTGTGTTACATCACATGACATGGAGTGCAGCTAACATTGTGTATAGTACTTATCATGTATAGTGTACTTACACGACATGTATTCCTACATGATGTGTTGTGATATACATGACATGTTGTTATGTGTGTCAAAACACGTACTCTGTATGACATTTATGACTACATGAAACGCCTTGAATAAACATAGTGTGTGGTTCTAGTAATGACCATGAGGTACATGATGTGTAAGAAAACCACACACATAATTTATCTATAGAAAAACATGTAAATTAATTAGGAAAGGATTTAATATCACATATTACCCATAGAATTACTCAACGTGTAATCCATGAGGAAAAACCATGTCACACGGCATGTACAACTATCTATACACCATATAGTACAATTTTTCTAAAATTAATTTCTCTATGTTTTGACATGTACTGCACATTTAGGGACTCTATGTGTATTCTATGTGGTTTGTTACATGTTACATGACATTTATAGCCTAGTACATGTTGTGTACATCACATAATGTTGTATCGCTCAGCTAATAGTCAAAACGTTTCATGTATTAATTACATGTCGTGTACTTTGACCACATGACTCCCACAATTCCCATGGGGTCAAACCATGTGGGGTTGCATGACATTCATCCTAGTGTGGTTAACCATGGGTGAAAAATGTGTAAGTTTATTTTACACATTGTGTATCCATGTCGCTTGACTAAAATCATTGACACCGCCAGATGAGATCTTTAAGCATTCTTTATCTATTCTTATCTTGTTCTTGATCATATGAAATGAAAAAATCATAATATCTTGACATTCAGATTAAATAATGAAAACTAGAAATTAACAACTAACAAAAAAATGCACAATTGATCAATAAATAATTATAAATTAATTTGTAACCACTTTGGCATCACTTAAAAGTTATGAGGTGCAACAGAAGTGGTTGGAACCATGAAAAACAATGGTTTTCATCAGTTTCTTTGGATAAATCCTTAAAATTGGATGAACACAAGCCCAAAATAATCATAGATATGATCTTTTCATATCTAATTTATAATGAATTTATAAATGAGAACTACCTCACTTGATAATTCTTTCTTCATTGATGAATTCAATTGACTTTCTTATCGTATCATTGTTGTGATGAAGAATCTAAATCAGAATTTCTCTATTGGAATCCACACATGTTCCACGAATCTTAGAACATCATCGATGAAACTTCGGGTGCTAGCACAGAGGTACTGGCCATCTTGCATCATTTATTTTCGATCACAATAAATAATCCTTCAAACTTGAAAAATTATTCCTTATTCTATCGGTCCAGAGAGGGGGGAGGTGGAGGATTGTCTCTAATTATTGAAAGTAATTGAGAGAGTTATCATATATTTTAAGAGAATTATCTATAGAGAATATATCATGCACAATAATTCACTCTTTTTGGAAATTTATTTAAATTGGGCTATATACTTATGGTTAGATAATTAGTTATTGTGCAAAGGCCCTTAACTATTTTCTTTATTCCAAGTAAACCTCATGCCTAAGAACAATAGTAGTAGCAGAATAAATATCAGGGTGTGCGCTAACTTACATATATTTAAATATCATTTATTAAATAAATAAAACAACATTCATTTAAATGACATTAAATAAAATATATTTTTTATATCCAGACCCTTAACATAGCCTTCCAATCCTCATCGACATTTATCGAACCTTGAATAATAAATATTTATTCTAAATAGATATCATTATATTATTTGTTCAATAAATAAATAAATAAATATTAAATTCACTAACTATTGAATAAATATTTATTTAACATTCAATTCACATATATTTCAAGCTGAAATAACCAGTGATTGAATTTATATGATCAACATGACCTGAATAATTATTATTCCTCAATCATGAGAATAATATTTATTCTAATATTAAATTCAAATAGAACTTAACTAATATTTTAGATACATTTATTATATGACCCTATATGTCTCTTTCTCATTGGTATTAGGTGATCTTGCTCATAGTCCAATATTAGTGTCTAATAAAACTTTAAGGAACCCATAAAGAATGTCATTAATTTCACAAAAAAAACAACCTTATATGGATACTCATCATATAATATAATATTTTTGTCTCGACATCAAATCAAACAGGTTTCAAACTTGTAACACCCCAAGATTTTAGAAGTAGAACATTATGTTCGATAATGTATACGACATGCAATAACTAGCTTAAATGACTCATTAAATATATCATTTAAATATGATTGTTATAACCAAACCATTAAATTAAAGGGTATGAATAAGAATAACTAAATTATGAAAAGTATATGATTTACGCATGCATAAAATAAATTAATCGGTTATCAATTGATTAGAAATAAAAATAAAAATCATTTGAAAGTAAAAAAAATGTTTTTTCTAAAAAACTATTTTTATGCCCGCAATGTGTTTTTATCTTAATGAATTAAATTAATAACTATTGATGAATGATTTGAATGAAATTTATATATTATATATTTAATATGTCACAACCCATCCCCCAGGGTTTGTATCGTGACTACCCCAAGCTCGCCTTCCATAGGCCAGGGGCTGGCGACTAACACCGAATAGGCATATCCCAAAAAGGGAAGGCATTTTCCTTTAAACCTATACACACACACAAAACTCAAACTATGAAAAGGTAAACACTAAGTAAACCACAATTGTCACTAAGAAAACTACTAAAAGTATACTACAAACTGAAAAGTAAAGGGGCCAGAATACAATCCCAAAACCACAAAAAAAAGTACATGTCACGACCCGTCCCCTGGGGCCCGTGTCATGACTACCCCAAGCCCGCCTTCCATAGGCCAGGGTCTGGCGACTAGCACCAGAAAGGCATATCCCTAAAACCAGGAAGGCATTGCCTTTATAACCTGTAAACTCACACAACCAAGAACACAACAAGATACGATCACAAAGTAAACTATATAGTAAAGAGTGTGTACAGTAAGTAAAGGGGCCAGAATACAAGCCCAACTAGAAAGTACAAGAAAAACTAAAAACAGGTCCTGTGAACACCCACCGAGGATCCAACCTGAAGGGTAGGTACAGCTCTCGAACGGTCGTCTCTGCGGATCGTCTCATCTAATTCCCACCTTTGAGCAGCCTCCAGTCCTGGTACCCTCGACCTCGATCAGTGTTGTCTGTTGTTTGCACAAGACACAACAAGGCGTGGGTGTAGCCCGTGTAGGGTTGAGTATAATGATACTCAGTAGGGACCCTGAGACCCCCTAAGGTCTCTCAGAATCCATAAAGGATAAACCACAAAGCACGAAAACAGTAGTCAACCCTACTTAGGTATATGCTCATACATATACCTATGTTGTCAAGTATACCCATCATGTTTATGAGGAAAACAAGGCCCAATTATTTAACCAAAAGCACAACTATTCCATGAAGGAATGAATACCACGAAGGTAACACCACAAAGGTAAGTACCACAAAGGTAACACCACACAAAAGAATACCACATAGGTATCACCACGAAGGTAAGTACCAAAAATGTAACGCCACACATAAGATTACCACAAAGGTATCCCCACAAAGGTATCACCAAACAGAAGCATACCACAAGGGTAAAGACTCATATCACACCCGATATAACTTAAGTACGGTGGTATAGATGATTAGCTGCATTGCTAGATCATATTAATTTGTCGAGAAACTCTGTTGTTGACCCACACAGGATCAAAGATGACCCACACAGGATCTGAAGATGACCCACACAAGATCTAGAGATGACCCACATAGGATCTGAATATGAACCACACAAGATCTTGAGATGATAACCCACACAGGATCTGAAGATGACCCACACAGTATCTGAAGTCTCCTCAAGTACAGCCAACCATAGGGTTTCCGCACTAAGCCTGCTTGATTCTGGGAGGTTCTGCTCCTCAAGCCATCAGTCGATACTTCAACTACCATGAAGTCCCATGAAGAAGTATCACGAAGGTATGTCACATCATATGGGACCCAACGCAACAGACGGCACGTCAATCGGATGTCCGGTTTGTAAGTTATTAGCCTTTTAGTCCCAAGGGCTCGGTTGGATTTGGGTTCGATCCAACCCGACCGTACTCCAACTTTATCAAAAACTCAAGTGGAGTATACTAAAAGGATCATCTTGATCCAAGGATTCTGGCACCATAGACGGTTCGTCAAACGGACTCCCAGCTCTCATGATATGGCTAAAAAGACGTATCTGGGTCTAGATGGGCCCAGGTCCAGTCCGACCCGGCCCGACCTGGCCTGGGTCAACCCGAATCAATTATGGTCGACCCGACCTAGTTCAGGTCCTTCTTGGTTGGCCTGGGCCATGGCGGGCCCGGCCCACTAGGCCATGGTCTGACCCAACCCGCGAAGGGGGCGGCCCGGCCCAGCCCACTGAGTGCGGCCCGCGGTGCAGCCCGTGGCCGGGGTGGCCCCTTATGGTGGGGTCTGCCCTAACCGCCACCCGAGAGGGGAGGTGCTCCCCCCAGTTCACCCGAACGGCCCATTGTCCATTATTTTTTGGCCAACCAGGCGGCGCCACGTGGCGCCGCCGGTTGGCACACGGGACCCGTCGGAGGGGTCCCGCTCGGCGTGATGCGACCGGCTGAAACAGTTGGCCCTCCTTCTAGTGGCATGGACGCACGATGCTACTCCACCATGACTGTCCAGATGTTGGTCGCCCTCTGACCTTTTCCACGACCAAGCGATCGTGGTATCTAGCTTCGGCGGTGCGGACGCGCGCTGCCTCTTCGCCATGCAGTCAGCCAGCATGTCGGCCGCCACCCTGCTCCACCGTGACTGACGGGCCGCGGCCTCCTGCTCAACCGGTGGTGTAGACGTATGCCGCCCTATCTCCACGCAGTCAGCTGGCGTGTCAGCTGCTGAATTCCCACCGCCGCGGCCGATGGGATGTGTCCTCCCTCATTACCGGCGGCGTGGACGCGTTTCCCTAGTTCCACACAGTTGGTCGGGTGTCAGCTTCCACCTTTCTCCGCCGTGGCCGACAGGTCGCGGTCTCCTTTGGCGGTGCGGTTGTGCCGCCACCGTCATCGCGGCCCACGAATAACACGTCAATATTAAAGATGTGAAGGGATCGATCCATGTTTTTTTGGTCTGCACCCTCCACATTAGACCGATAACATGCGACTTCGAGGAGAAAGTTTCAACATAAAACCATGAAGAACAACATAAACACACCCCTACCTCGATTTTCCATTGGAGGTGTCATGAGGAGGAAGATGATGATGGTGACATCGGCGTTTCCTCAAATTTTGGTTCATTCATCATTGGAGATGTTCTTTATTGGAGGAGGTTCTCCCACCAAGTTCTCCTCTCCACCAAAAGTTCTCTTTTGCCAACGTTTCCCCCAACCTCAAGAAAGGTGAGGAGCCAACTTATTTAATTACTATATCAATTAATTGTTGGCTCATTAATTGACAGAATTCCAAGGTTTTCCTCACATTAAAGGGGAGTTCAGGTGGTCCCCACCACCCAATATTCAAAATGGTGGTTTCAAGAAAAATAAAATAAAAGGTATTTATTTATTTTTTTCAATTCTCCCATTAAAATCCGAAAAACTAACTTCCACCCTCGACCTACTGCGGTCGAGGTGAAAGTCTTCTTAAGTGAATATCGGCACTGTGAGTTTAACGGTGTCCTTATATTTCAATTCTGAGCACCAGTTCAAAATTTACAAAACGCTGCTCACACGTTTACTGAACGTACCCAAAAAAAAGTTCAAAAATTCATTCCAGGAACATCGGGCCTCAGAATCACACGCCGTCAATTTTCGCAGACTTGTAATAATTCCATATAATAAAAAAAATTACATGGAAAAAATCCGGGTCTTTATAATACAGCTGACAATGTCTGTCTAATCAAACCCTACCTAAAGGGTAGGTGGAGGATAACTATCTGTAGCTGTAAAATTATGTCTCATTCGTCCCGTTTCACTGGGCACCACCTGGTTCCAGACCACTAATGTCTTCGTCGAAGTGTTGATCACCTACACAAGACACGACACATGCAGATGAAGCCCATGTAGGAGTGAGTAACACAATACTCAGTAAGGACCCCAAACCACAAAGGAAATACCACAAAGCAAGACCACATAGCAAGATCACACAATAAGACCACAAAGAAAATACAACTCACTCTAGGTATAACTCAAAGTATAGAAAGTAAGATTTTTCAGTCGTAAAGATGAATCATCTTGTACTGTTGAGGGACTCATCCCTAATGAGTCATTGAGGTATTCTTAGCTACTGGACCACTAAGGTTTTCTCGGCTAGTCCTTGATGATTCATTGAGGTATGCTCGACTGTTGGACCACTGAGGTCCACTCGGCTACTCAGCCACTAAGGTCTGCTCGTCTGCTGGACCACTGAGGTCCACTCATCTGCTAGTCCATTGAGGTCCGCTCGACTGTTGGACCATTGAGGTATGCTCTTTTGTTGGACCAGTGAGGTCCGATCGGTTTCTAGACCATTGAGGTCCGCTCGTCTGTTGGACCACTGAGGTCCGCTTGGCTGCTGGACCACTCAGGTCTGCTCAGCTGCTGGACCACTGAGGTTTGCTCGGTTGTTGGACCACTGAGCTCCGCTCGTCTGCTGGACCATTGAGGTTTGCTTGTCTTCTAGACCATTGATTTCTGCTCGTATATTGGACCACTGAGTTCTGCTCATCTATTTGAATACTGAGTTCCACTCGTCTATTTGACTAATGAGGTTCGTTCGTCATATCCTTCGTGTCATAGCTAGCCGTAGGATTTCCGCTCTCCATTGCGCTCAATTCTGGGAGAATCTACTCCTCAAGTCATATATTGTATCTTTAATACCATGAAGTCTCACTTAGAGTATACCCAAAGTACCGTCTCATCGCAAGGGTCTCAATGCCATAGGCGGCGTGTCAATCGGACGTTCGGTCTGAAAGATATTGGTGTTTTAGTAAATAGGGGTCAGTTGCATCTGGACCCAGTACGACTTGGTCAGACCGACCCGACCAACCTGGTATGGGAGTCCTGCATGACCCAACCTATTTCAACCGACCCGACCTAACCCATTGGGCGTTGTTGGACCTAGCCTGGTTCGGTCCTGGGTCCCGCCCGCCGGGTTGCCCAGCAACCTGGTCCAATTGCTCCGGCCCGGTCTGACTCGGTTGGACCAATTCTCACCAGTCGGGCCGCCCAGTAGACTAGTTTTCAATCTTGCTCAGCCCACAATAGCGGGCCAGTTCTCCTCCCACCTGGGCCACCCAGCGGCCCGGTTCGCTTCACTGGCCCGACCCGCAATGGCAAGCCAGTTTGCTCCAGCCCGGACGCCCGAACGGCGTCTGGTTCGTGCTGCATGCGGCCGACTGAGGTTGGTCGCCTCCCCTCTACACACAGTCCCACAGACCGTGTACTCGCATTAACCCGTGGTCTAACCATGGGTCTCCCAAACTGACGCGACGCCCCACTGGCGCCACAAATCCTTCACCGCCATAGCCTGCTGGCACCACGATTTTGCACTGCCGCCGACCGCCTGATGATGGCCTCCTTTGCCTGACGTGGATCCTGACCGGTGTCGCAACCCTACACCACAGCCTTTTCCACCACGGCGTGCCGCTGGTGTGCGCCACCTCTGCACAGTCATGACCCACTGGCCGCGGCCTCCGACGCGCACTGCCTTCCACACGCGACCACCACCGCATGTCGCCGCCATCGTCATCATGCCTCTGATGAGTCATCACGATAGCGAGTCCACGTTTTGGGATCATTGCGCCAAGAAATGGGCACACAACAATTAATTTTTCATAACCCCATAAAGAACGCGAATAATGTGGGGTAAAAAAGGGGGATAAATCCACACAATGAATTTGAGGAATGAACCTCTGTCATCGTTCATCAAAATGTTGATATGCTCCCATTAGAAGGATTGAACAGGGAAAATCAATTCAATTCAATTTAAACATGGATTAGTTCTCCAAGAATATCCCACATGAACGATTGATCTGCGGGTTAACATGTTCGTGAGTTAACCCGCGTTCATCGTTTAAATGAAAGAACTGGGGGGAAACAATTCACACAGAAAAGTATCAACCCTTGCCTAGGATAGGATTGTTGGTCGAGGAAGAACGGGATTGCACGCCTTTGTTATTCGTTCTTGATCTGCAACCCACCATTGCTAGCAATTCTTCAAAGGGTGGAAGAAAGTGCATTCTTCGTTCATCGTCACCACCCACCAAAGGCTCAGAGAAATCCCAGAATTGTGCCAACAATCCTACATTGCTTGTTAGGATATTAAATGACAAAATGTGAATTAGTGTTTCTATTATGATGCGTTGCAGTGTCATTATGCTGACTCATTAATGAGGTTCATTAATGAGGTTCAATGTTTTCTTGTCATTTCACTATAGTGATGGCATGCCACTTCTTAATGATTAAGAAAACAAAAAAATAAGTTATTTTATTTTTTTCTTCTAAAAAGTATGAAAACTAACTTTTTCAGACGACCTGTGTCGATCAATGTTAGGCCCTTTCTTGGAAAATCCCAATGCTCTGAGTTCAACGGTGTCCTCAGATTTTTGAATCAGGCACTGGTTTGAAAGTTAAAAAAACTTTCCCGTACATTTATTTAATGAATTTTAAAAAATAGTTTGAAAATAAATTCCATCCACTCTAGGATTCAGAATCATGTGCCATCTTAGATCCTGGTCTCGAAATAATCCCATTTAATTTTAAAAAAAATTACATGGAATCCCATGGTATTACATCACTCCCCCTTTAGGGATTTATGTCCTCATAATCCAAAACAAGGTCTAATCAAACAAATGGGGGTATTGAGCATGAATATAAGCCTCTCGCTCCCACGTGCTCTCCTTGAGATTCTCGTGATACCAACGAACACACACCAGAGGAATCGACCATACATGAAGGATCCTCTTTTGTCGATCCTCTATCTCCACCAGGTACTATGTGAATGTCACCTTGTCGTCAATCTCCAGCTCATCATGGTCGATGACGTGATAAGGGTTGTGCATGTATCTCCTCAGTTGGGATACATGGAAGACGTCGTGCACCCTCTCTAACTACAGTGGTAGAGCCAAGTGGTATTCCACCTTTCCCACTCTATGCAGTATCAAGAAATGTCTGATGAAACTTGGAGATAACTTGTTATCTTGACCAAATCTCTATATCCCTCGTCGAGGAGAGACACATAGGAATGCATGGCCCCCCTCTTTGAACTCCAAGGGTCTTTGTCGCCTATCAACATAGGCTTCTGTTGGATCTGTGTAGTCGTCATCCACTCTCGGATGACCTGCACCTTCTTAGTGGTAGCCTATACCACCTCTAGACCCATGAGTGATGACTCCCATGGGTTTGTTCAGCATAATGGTGACCTGCATGGTTGTTCGTACAATGCCTCGAACGGTGCAATACTGATAGTAGAGTGGTAGTTGTTGTATGAAAATTTCACCAGTTGTAGGTGGTTCTCCCAACTGAAACCAAAATAAAGAACGCAAGCAAAAAGCATGTTCTCCAAGGTTTGTATGGTCAACTCTGTCTGACCATCTGCTTGTGGATGAAAGGTTGTGCTCAAGTGCAGCTGAGTCCCAAACACCTCCTATAATCCCTTCCACAACTGGGATGTAAAGTGTGAATCATGATCTGAGACTATCGTAGATGATACTTCATGGAGTCAAATTATCTCCTAAATATATAGGTTTCCCAAACTCTCTACTAATCCCTTTTCTCAAATGGGTAGGAAGTGGGCCAACTTAGTGAGTCGGTCTACAATCACCGAGATGGTATCGTGCCCCCAAGACGTGCGTGGTAAGCCTGTCACGAAGTCCATCAATATCTCATCTCACTTTCACTCTAGTACCTCAAGAGGTTGTGTCAAATCTACAAAAACATGGTGCCCAGCCTTCACTTGCTGACAAGTGAGGCATCTCGAGACAAAGTCTTTCACTTCCTTCTTTATCCTCGACAACCAGTACTAATGTCATAGGTCCTAGTACATCTTTTCCACACCTAGATGCACTTCCAAAAAGGATGTATGGAACTCCCTAAACACTTCCTCCTATAAAACCACTAGTACAATGGTGCATCCTATGAAAAGAATGACGTGCTCCCCACCTTTATAATATCCATCAGGGGTATGCCCTGGGGACATCAGGGCATGTGTGATCTCGCAGCTGGCATCTCCGAGTTGCACCTCCCTGACTCACTGTAAGAGTGGAGGGGAAACTATCATCAACTGAAGATAATCTGCCTCATCTCTATCCACAAATGATATATGAAGTGAGGCCAACTGCTCTGAGGCCTTGTTCAGTAGTTGTGAACTTGATCTCCTGGTGAGAGCATCTTCCACCATGTTCTCATTCCCAGGAGTATATACTATCTCGAAGTCATAGTCCTAAAGGAACTCTATCCAATGTCATCGTCTCAAATTAAGATTCTTTTGAGAAAAGATATACTTGAGACTCTTGTGGTCATAGTAGACGATGAATCATTCGCCCATAAGGTGGTGTCACCACATCTCCAGTGCGAAGACTACCACTTTCAACTCAAGGTCATGAGTCACATAGTTCTGCTCATGTGGTCTCAACTGTCATGATCCATAAGAAATCATTATTTCCCCCTGCATTAGGACACAACCAAGATTGGTTCCTGATGATTCACAATACACCATGTAGTCGGTGCCCTCCTCTGGTAGCCTCAATATAGGATCACTCGTCAAGCTCTGTCTCAGCTACTGAAAGCTCCGCTGGCATCCTTCTATCTACACGAAGGGTTTTCCCTTCTTCTTTAATGATATCATGGGTGCATCCACTATGGATAAGTTGGGTACAAACCTCTGATAGTACCCAGTCAACCCAAGGAAACTCGGCACCTTGGTAATTCTCTTAGGTGTCTCCCAAGCAAGCACCTTCTCGATCTTTTTTGGATCCACCGCAACTCCAGCCTTTGAGATGACATGTCCTAAGAAGTGGACCTTTCATATTCAGAACTCACACTTCGAGAGCTTTTCATAAAGCTTGTGTTCTCGGAGTGTGTCTAGAACTATCCTCAAGTGTATTGTGTGCTCCTACCCAAACATTGAATACACTAAGATGTCATCAATGAAGACCACTACAAACTGGTCTAAGTACGACCGAAATATCCTATCCATAAGTCTCATGAACACTGTGGGGTCATTCGTCATGCCAAAAAGCATCACTAATTACTTGTAGTGGTCGTAGCGACATTTAAAAGTCATCTTTTAGATGTCCTCATCTCTTACTTGAAGCTGGTGATAGCCTAATCTAAGGTCTATCTTCAAGAACCATCTCACTCCCTTCAGCTAATCGAAGAGGTCATAAATCCTCGGTAGAGGATACTTATTCTTCATAGTCACCTAGTTCAGGTACCAGAAGTCCATGCATAACCTCAAGTTTCCATTTGCCTTCTTTTCAAACAACACTGGGGCTGCCCATGGTGAAATGTTGAGCCTTACGAACCCCTTCCACTGTAAGTCCTCCAACTATACCCTCAGCTATCAAAGCTCTGCGAGAGCCATTTAATATGCAGGTGTAAATATTGATGTTGTCCCGGGGTACAGATCAATTCAAAAGTCTATATATCTGCGAGGAGGTAGTCTTGGAACATCCTATGGAAAGACGTTCTCATAATCATCCACCACTATAGGAAACTATGGACTCATCTCATCCATTGCACCGAGGTTCATGCTAGCCAACTGATGAGTGATCGACTGCACCCTCCTACGTGCGAGTCCATCCAGCGCTGCTCTGATTTCCTTTTAGCCAATAAAGTAAAACCTAGTCCCATCTCCATGGACACATCACACCGTGCATCTAAAACAATCGATCTGAGCATGGACTACTGATAGCTAGTCCATACCTAGAATGATGTCATAAGGCCCCAACACCGCTACTAGGGGATCCCAGCCGAAGCTCTCTCCAGCAAGAGTAAGCTCACACTGCTGACATCAACGTGTGATCATCGAATCCCTTCTCGTAGGAGTCTCTAATTGTAAGGATAGATCCAATGGCTTGATCAGAATCTTTGAGCCCTGAATAAGGTCTGTGGAAAGGAAAGAGTGACTGGAAACTTTTTTTTTAAAAGTAGGAAAGATAACATTAATGTCGAAGATCAGCAGCCATACAATGGAAGATCCATGAAGGGAAATTGTCCAGCCAGAGCTGGTTGTCATCGAAGGGGCCTGAGGCTGCCAGCTGATGGGCCGCATTGTTTCCTTCCCTTTTGGTAAAGGAGAAGGTGCAGCGAGAGAAGCCTTGGCGAAGCGAGCGAATTCTCCTGATGATAAAGCCAAAAGATTGGAGTCCAGCGTCGTTGTGGTTAATAGCATCGATCACGGTAAGGTATTCAGACTCAATGATGATATCAACCCATCCACGTTCCATAGCGAGTATCATACCTGCAAGGATGGCAGAGGCCTCAGCAACTACAGGTTCCCAGAAGGCATGATGTGATTCAAATTTTGCTGCAATGATTTTCCCCAGATGATTGCGGGCCAGGAGATCGAGACCAGCAAGTCCATCCTTGGGGAGAGATGTGTCCATGTTAAGCTTAAGACTCCCTTCCATTGGGGGGGTCCAATGAGGGGGAAAAGAGGGGGTTACACCTGGCATAACGTGTCCTTTGTGGTACTTCTAGCCCTCAATCCATGAAATGGCTCGTTCAATCCAGAAATCGAAAGGTTTATGAATGTGGTGAAAAACTGCATCATTACGCCAAACCCAAATGATCTAGGCCAGGGTGAAAAGATAACCTTCATTAGATGATGAAAGAGGGGAACACCAATGAATCAGAAGATCGGGGAGGTCAGAGGAAATGTCCAATGAAGCATCTGAATTCGGGCCCCATTTATTCCAAATTTCCTTAGCTCTCGGGTAGTGAATGATGGTGTGCCAAGAAGTTTCAGGAATATTCAGGCAGAAAGGGCAGGACTCAGCACTGGCCATATGTCAGAAAGCGAGAAGGCTCATGGTAGGGAGGGTGCCCATGCACACCTACCACCAAAATTGGCGAATTTTTTGGGGGATGTTGAGCTTCCAAAGCGCTTTCTGTGGTCCCACATCACGGTCGACAAAGTGGATTCCAAGAGCCAGTCTATACCCAGATCTCACCGTGTAATCTCCTGAAGTATCATTGGTCCATAAAAGATGGTTGGGGCCTGCATCTAGGACCCAGGGGATGCTTAGGATAATTATTTGGTCTCTTTCATTAAACCATTCCTGGATCCTTTCCACACACCACCCCGGGCCCTGGTCTGAAAAGATGCAGTTGACAGTGGAATAGGATTCCCACTCCCCATTGCAACTAAAGTGGATAAGACATAGATCGTACCTCGTATCATCTCTGGGATGTCTGAACTGTAGTCCTGACTTCCTGAAGTTGAGCCCACCCCTGTCCACCTGCTCCTGGAGCCCATGGCGGACCACCTGGGGGTGGGGGTGGTAGTACCTCGTACCTACACCCACCTCCTGCCTCTCATCCTGATTTCTTCCACATTCGCCGCCTGGAAGACCGCCATGTTCCTATCTCTTTCTTTGCCTCGGCGGTCCCTCGACCGTCTGTTGATCCTCTGCGCGGTGAGTCAGGCAATCTCGAGCCATGTGCCCCTACCCACCGCATGTGTAGCATAATCTGCTCCCCTGATTAATCCCTATGCCCCAAGATCCTTGTACCATTGACCCTGAGTCCTGTAGTCATCCTCCAAATGGTCTGATCCGTTTGGGCCTCTGCATCATCTGTCGGCTACCCACCATGAATGACTCGGCCACTCTTCACCCGGTGGTATCTCCCACCATCGTTTCCTACTCAGCGAGGAAGCTATCTACTAGTAGATCTTGCTCCAGCACCCCAGCCTGTGTAGGGATGTTGAGGGAAATCATCGATGCCCTGATCTCCCTTCAGAGTCCATGCTCGAAGGTTCGGTCCCTAAAGAAAGGGTCTCACACCATATCCGTAGAGTAACAGGAGAGGTATATGAATCTCGCAGAGTACTCAGCCACTATCAGGCTACCCTGATGTAAGTGAAGCAGCTCCGGTATACGCACAGAGCGCAAAGTCACGGGGAAGAACTCGTCTATGAAAAGTCGCTCAAAGTCAAACTAGGTGAGGGTCGCCTCCTCATGAGTCTCGATGGTCAAACTCCACCATCTCCCCACCGAGCCCTGCAAAAGGCTCGTTGTTAGAACCGGCATCTGGTCAAGTGGCATCCTCACTAAGAGTAAGACTCACGTCACTACCTCCATCCAATCCTCAATGACCTGAGGATCTATCTCTCCCCTAAACCTAGGAGGTCTCTGTTGTTGGAACTCATGTAAGGAATTGATCCTATGTGTGTCCTCTACCGGTAACACCAGTAGTAACTACTGACCAACGGGTGGTGGTATCACTGGGACACCACCCGAAGGTTCCATATCAGGCAATGGTCTTTGTATCGAAGCCTCATGGATCTGTGGACCATCCTCGTGGTCATGCACTAGAATCCTGGTTGGCTGTCTATGTGGAGGCATCCTAAAAAGAGATCAAGATGAACCACGATCAACTTATTATATCTAGTGAGCTGACTCTAACTCAAAAAGATATGGGAAAACACTCAAAGATGCATGCAAATAATGTTTTCATGTACTAGGTTGGAAAAACAGAATTTAGGGTCCTTGTGTATGGATACATCGGTCGTCACACTAACACTGGACTCCCTAGCCTGAAAGCCGAACTCAAAACACTTAACACTGTTGCCCCGTAAAAATTTATAGACACTTAGTTCTTCTGGTAGAACTGACCTTCTCTAATACCACTTTGTCATGACCCATCCCCTAGGGCTCGTGTCATGACTACCCCAAGCCCGTTTTCTATAGGTCAGGGGTTTGCGACTAGAACTGAATAGGTATATCCCAAAAAGGGAAGGCATTTGCCTTTAAACCTTTACGCACACAAAAAGATCAAACTGTGGAAATGTAAACACTAAGTAAACCAAAAATGTAACTGAGACAACTAATGAAAGTATAATACAAACTGAAAAGTAAAAAGGGGTCAGAATACAAGTCCAAAACCACAAAGGAAAGTATAGCTCCCAAGGTCCGTCTGCTCAAACCCTACCTGAAGGGTAGGTGGAGGATAGTTGTCTGTAGTCATAGCAGTACATCCCATCCATCCCGTCTCATTGGGAACCACCTAATCCCGGACCACCAAGGTCTCCATCGAAGCGTCGATCACCTGCATGAGAAACAACACATACGGGCGAAGCCCGTACAGGGGTGAGAAACACAATACTCAGTAGGGACCTCAAACCACAATGGAAATACCACAAAGCAAGACCACACAACAAGATCACACAGCAAGACCACAAAGCAAAGACAATTCACTCCAGGTATAACTCAAAGTATAGAAAGTATGATTTATCAGTCGTAAAGAAGAATCATCTTGTACTGTTAAGGGACTCATCCCTGATGAGCCACTGAGGTCTGCTCGACTACTGGCCCACTAAGGTCTGCTCAACTGTTGGACCACTCAGGTCTGCTCGGTTGTTGGACCACTGAGGTCTGCTCCTCTACTGGACCACTAAGGTCTGCTTGTCTGCTGGACCACTAAGGTCCGCTCGTCATATCCTTCATGTCCCAGCCAGCCGTAGGATTCCCACTCCCCATTGCACTCGATTCTGGGAGAATCTACTCCTCAAGCCATTGGTCATATCTCAACTGCCACGAAGTCTTACTTAGATTATACTCAAAGGACCGTCTTATTGTAAGGGTCTCAACACTGCAGGTGGTGCGTCAATCGGACACCTGTTCTGAAAGATATTGGCGTTTTAGTAAACAAGGGTCGGTTGCATCTAGGCCCAATCCGACTTGGTTGGACCGACCCAACCAACTTGGCTCGGGGGTCCCGTGTGACCTGACCCATTTCAGCTGACCCGGCCTGACCTGGTCTGACCTAGCCCATTGGGCCTTGTTGGACCTGGCACGGTTCGGTCATGGGTCCAACCCACCGGGTCGCCCAACAACCTGGTCCAATTCCTCCGGCCTGGTCGGGCTGGTTCTAACCACCCAGGCCGCCCGGCGACTCGGTTCACTTCACCGGCCATGCCCATAATGGTGGGACAGTTCACTCCAACCCGGACGCCCGAACGACATCTGGTTCATGCCACACGTGGCCGGCTAAGGACGAATGCCTCCCCTCAGCACAAGGTCCTGCAGACTGTATGCCCGCATCAACCCGCGTCCCAGCTGTGGGTCTCCCGAATCGATATGGCGCCACGGTCCTTCACCTTCATGGCCTCCCAACCTGATGCGATGCCCTGTTGACACCGCGATTCCACACCGTCATCGGCCGCCTACCGGTGGCCTCCTCCGCCTGGTGCGGTGCTCGACCGGCGTTGGCACCCTACACTGCCACAACCTCCTTCGTTGTGGTATGTTGCCTCCACACCATCGTGGCCCACTAGTTGTGGCCTCCTCCGCTATGGTACACTTCTGCCATCATCGTCATGCCTCCGCTGGGTCGTCACGATGGCGGGTCCACATTTTGGGATCGTTGCGCCAAGGAACGGTCGCGCAACGATCCATCGTTCATAACCCCACGAATAACGCAAGGTAAAAAAAGGGGGATAAATCCATACAACGAATTTGAATAATGAACCTCTATCATCGTTTTTCACGGCATTGACTCACTCTCATTAGAAAGATTGAACGGAGAAAATCAAATTAATTCAATTTAAACATGGATCAGTTCTCCAAGAATATCCTGCATGAATGATCGATCTGCGGGTTAACTTGTTCATGAGTTAACCCACATTCATCGTTTAAACGAAAGAACTGGGGGGAAACAATTCACACAGAAAAGTATCAACCCCTACCTGGGATTGGATTGTTGATTGTGGAAGAAAGGGATTGCACGCCTCTGTTCTTTGTTCTTGATCCGCAACCCACCATTTCTAGTGATTCTTCAAAGGGTGGAAGAAAGTGTGTCTGTCGTTCGTCGTTGCCACCCACCAAAGTTTCAGAGCAATCCCAGGATCATGCCAACAATCCTACATTGCTTGTTCAGCTAATAAATGATGAAATGTGAATCAACGTTTCTGTTATGCTATGTTGCATTGTTGTTACGATGACTCGTTAATGAGGTTTATTAATGAGATTTAGCATCGTCTTGTCGTTGCACCGCAGCGCTGACGTGCCACTGCTTAACGATGAAGAAAACAAACAAAATAACTTTTTAAGTTATTTTATTTTTTTTCTTCTAAAAAGTCCAAAAACTAACTTTTTCGGTCAACCCGTGCCAGTCAACGTTAGACACTTTCTAGGTGAATTCTGATGCTCAAAGTTCAATGGCATCCTCTTATTTTTTATCCGGGCACTGTTTTTAAAGTTAGAAAAACTCGCTCGTATGTTTATTTAATGAACTTTAAAAAATAGTTCGAAAATATGTTTCAGCCGCTCCAGGCTTCAGAATCGTGTGTCGTCTCAGAGCTTGGTCTCAAAATAATCCCATTTAATTTAAAAAAAATTACATGGAATTTTGGGGTATTAAATGATAAAAAAAATATCATTTATATAATATTTTTCTAAGCAAGATATAAAAATAAACCCAGTTTTATGCTTGAAAATTTTATTTTTCTAAAAAGCGGTTTCATCATGTTTTGTGTACTTATTTTAAAATTAAAATTTATCATTTTTAGAAATTTTATTTTAAAAAATAATCTTAATTTTTTAAATCTTCATTTCAAAATTATCTTAGAGTGTATTTTTTATAATTTTATGAAAATATATTTTTTAGATAAATAGTGAAAAAATACTGATTTTTATTGAAAACTGTCTTTTAATTTAAAGCATTTACAAAGTTAAATTTTGTTTAAAATTGTTTTAAAAGTAATTTAAGTTAAATTTTATTATATATGATCCAATTTAGGTAATTTTAATCAATTATATGTTCAATTTAATATAACAACTTTTTATACTTTCTAAAACTTTTCCATTGGAAAATAGTTTTTTTGTCGCGTCTGTGGGTTTAAATTTAAATTAAATTTTTTCACTTATGTTAAATAAATTTGTAAATGGATTTCATATTTGGAATCAAAATAATTAATAATATATAATAATTTCAACTTAATTTTTTGTTATGATTAATAGTAAAAACAGTAAAAAATGTATTATTGTGGTTGAGGTTAAAACGAGTTTTTCGAGATGTTAAACTAAGAAGATACAGATTTAAATGACCTAGAAACTTGTATAATTCCTATTTTATGAACATATTTAGACCTTTTATCTTCTATGGTTTGATAATGATCTGTTTTGGATCCTTTTGGCATGTGAAAAATGTGGGTACAGTTTATTCTTTTCAAAAATTTAAAGTGTGTCATTCTCCCCACTTATAAAAGAGAACCCCCTCTCATCTACTCTTCATGCTTAAAATCCATTTTATTCATCCAAAACCTACCCAAATATATTCCTTACATTCCTACCCATAACCTAGAGTCTTTTTTGTGACCATAAAACTAATATAGGAAGGATTTAGGTATAAACCTAAAGAGGTTGTTTGAAGAAGTGGTATAGTTCTTAACCCTGTGTTTTCATTTTATTTATTCCTTTAAATCCTTCAAATCTCCATAAAATATGATAAAATAATAAAAATAGTATATCCAATATACTTATATGTTATTATGTTAACTAAATGACCTATATTAATCTCCTCTTCCATCAAATGGAAAACTAAACTGTTGATCGTGTGTACGAAGGACTACCGCCTCGCGAACCGATGCAATTTGTTTTCCATCACCACCCCTCATGACTAGATATAATGATGTATTTAATGAATATATATTATATTTATAAAAATAATTAGACTTATTAAATTATAATATCATATCTACCTTCTTACCTTCTAAACCATTTGAAAATGATAATATTGCTCATGCGTACGTATGGACTACCGCCTCCATGAAGTGATGTGATACGTTTCTCATTTTATTTTGGAACGGATGGTAATAAAGATAAATTTAACGAATATATATGATATATATAATATAAAAATTATTCTTAAAGTTTAATTAATATTTTACTTTCTTTCATTCCATCCATCGAGAAAATGGAATCAGGGTTCATACGTACGTACGACCTACCGTCTCTATGAATAGTGTAACTCATTTTTCTATCTTTAACTTTTATATACTGTTCTAAATACTTATATAATGAATATATATGATAATTATATCATTTTTTACATTCTTAATATGATGTAACCATGATCAAAGTACACGGAATGAAACTACCAAACCAAAACATAAGTGAAAAACGTAATAGTTATCTCCCTAAATAGTGTTTTTAATAAAGAATTGTTAATAAATCGAAGAATAAAAATTTATAAGAAAATAATATATACTATGATACATATGAATATGTTTCTGTAATGGATGTATAATAAATCTATATTTATTATACAGGATGTTTGAATACGTGCGAAGGAAATCACACCTAACGTAAGGGTTTCTCATCTCACTTTTACTTTAATGATACATAAGTCATATTCACTACTTATTTCTTTTATGTGGTGTATATAATACCCATTTGATATTTTATATCATGAATCTCTTTATATTTATGATATTTTAAGTTTCATTTGAAGTTATTTCTTTCATGGGGGTTATGATCTAAAATTTATCAAAATGGGAAGGGTTTTATGGTTACAATCTCATAGTTTATCGGGATTTTTATGATTAAGTTTTTGATGATGACATCTTATTATCTATCTCTCAAAAAACTCATGAATTTTATTCTGCTTTGGTTATTCATGAATTTTTCAAGTGTTAGCAACATTTTCCTCTCTTTTTTATTTAAAATTACTGAGAAAATGTTTTTAAGAAAAGATGATTTTATTTCTCTCTTCGATCAAAAATATTTTTTATTCCATATCCATGTTTTCTAAAAATGTTTTAAAAAATGTTTTTAACATTATCTAAATAATTTATTAATGATATTTATACCCATGTTTTACTTTTTACAAAATGGTTTGAAAGTAATATTCTTATCATTTTCCAAACGATGTATTTTTAACCTTTTTACCATGGTGTGAAAAGAATGTTTTTAAACTTATACGAAATGTACATAATTACCCTCCACAATGGACACTCATTGTTTTGAAGCATCCTTTGTAGGTTTACAAGGTTCATTTTAAAGAAAATGTTGTTCATAATATTCTAGAAATTTTTAGTTTTTAAGTGGTTTTCAAAGTGAAAAGGGGATTTTTTTCAAGAATGTTTTTAATGGAATTTTTATGGTTTTTCTATTCATTAACGGCAAAAACCCTCATTTTACCTTATGCCCCATTGGGAATATATTGTAATGATACTATCCTTATTATTTATCTGGATGGTTTATGGTCAGTTTTACTGGACATGTACTATTTTGATATCATTCTCCATGTTACTTTGGATGGTTTATGATTATGTTTATTGATTAAGGAAATTATTAACATTTCGCATGCTAGTTTCTAGTACAAATTTTTATGTTGATTTTGTTTATTGATTGGGGAAATTATTAACATTTCATATGATAGTTTTCAATATGAATATTTACATGATTGTGTTTATCCCCTTTCATATGAAGAATGTATTGGACTTAGTAAGTGAAAGACATGGTCCGTTATAGCCCCTCAATGTATCAGTGGGTCTCATGAGACAAACTATCTTGGATATTTGGTTGATGCCTTATCCATTTAAGTATGATGTCTTGAGACAAGACCTTTATGGTATGTCTATGATGTCTAATATTATTCATTCCATCATTATAAGATTAGTTATTGATGTCCATGTGATTATTCAATTAGTTAGAATATCCATGGATCAGTTTCAAGTTCATCTGATTATTTATATAGCATTGTTTCGATCATCAGTTATTCCTGCCACATTATTCTTCATGTTCAAGTTATTGATTAAATGACATGTGTTTTAGTTATTTACCTTGTCATATTGATTATTTCTTATTTTTTCATGATACCTTTCGTTGTACACATACCCTTATTGAGTATTATAGCTCAACCCTTTTTTATGTCTCATTTCCCTGAGATGCCAAGAAATATATTATGATTGATATACAAGGATATGCTTAAAGGAATAATAGTGTTATTAGAGAAAATACTATGTTATATTTTAGGTTTTCAAATGTAATGTGAAATTCAAGTATGTGTCTAGTTTTTCAAGACTACTAAACTATTCAGTCATTTGGGATGTGATCACTTGTATCTAGAACCAATGTAATAAAGTAACCACCGACTCTGGGCTACTGGGGTCAGAGTCTTTACAAAACAAGTGTCATTAACCTATATGTTTGAATATATTTCTATAACCCTCTGAAATGAACTCGTCGATAAACCTTCATGGCCATGGATTTAATCAGACAATTATATTTCATTCAAAGATCCTGAGATATCATATTCCAGTATAGGAAGAGACAAATCCTTTCTTAACTATTTCAATTAATGTCATGTCACTTTTGACACACCCAACGTATCTTACTTCATTGCGAGCATATGTTGTCATAGTTTTCAATAATACATCAAAGTACATGATTCATGATATACATTAATAGTAATATCAAGCCTTGGGACCAATACACACATTCACAAATAACAACATCTTATTGTCGGGTCTGTCCTCATAACCTCTCATATTGGAGATGACCATGTGCGAACTTCATGAAAAGAAATCTCAATGTATTATGAGTCTTCAACACTTGATAGTCAAACATCATTTATATCCCATTAGATATATGTCATATGACTATAGAAAATATTTCTAAGAATATCGTCATAACACTTCATGTCAGGATCATTCCTCCCTACCCCAAACCTTCTAGATGAAACACATAGACCCTTAGGGGTTCCATCCTAAAACCAATTGGTGATAGAATGAGTAACTTTTCCAAGCTTATAGGTTAGTCACCGCTCCTCATAGAAATCAATGTGTAATTGGGTTTGCACCCAACAATCCTCCCCTCAAACCAAAGACCATGCCACCGGGCCCCCCCTTCAAGATAGTCCACCAAATCCAACCATCTTGCGCATTGTTTCTCTCTTCACAAGGACGTGTCGTCTGACCACTATTATTAGGAAGAGTTTCAACACAAGATACCACCATGGATCCACATGCTCCAACTGAACCATCATTATCATTTTCAAACTGGTTTGGGGCCACCCACATCACACTTGAGTTACATCATGGTTCTGACACTACTTGTCGGGATCATTCCTCCCTAGCCCAGACTTTCCAGGTCCAACTCATAAACTTTTACGGGGTTCCATCCTAAAACCAATTGGTGATAGGAGGAGTAGCTCATCCAAGATTATATGTTAGTCACCGCTTCTCATAGAAATTGATATGGGGTTAGGTTTACACCCAACGCTTCAAGGTTCTCATTATAGTGGAAAACTGCTATAACATTTTGATGTGAAAAATACTCTAATGATATTATAAGATTACACAAATGAACACTTATCACGTAGTCAAATATTTATTAATATCCATGTCCTTGAATATACATGTAACCATAAGTACAAATTTAGTTGGTCTCAGGGCACCAACTTCAACAATATTCATCTAGGTCGCATAATTGGGCACCGTATTCACCCATGTCCTCTAACTGGGGACCATATCCACCCCAGGTCACCTACTCAAGCACACCATTCACCTAGGTCACCTACCTGAGCACTCACTCACCCAGACTTCCTCTTGGGCACCTCATTCGCTTAGGCCCTTTAATTGGGCTAAATCAATCGCCCATAAGACATTGCCTCATTCACCTAGGCCTCCTCCATGGCCTCCTGGAATACATGACTAGGTTATGCATGCCAGAGCACTCCCCTCTAATCATGTATTCCTTTGATGATGGGCATTGAACATCCTCTGAGAAATCTCTTCTAGGTTTTCCTTCCAGACTAATAGGATCCCCAAGATACAACCAATCATGTATTCCCTTGTTAGCAAGGACTCTCTCTCTTAGGGGGTGGAGGGAAGCTTCTTCGGATTCTCTTGGATCATCTGACTTGACTGCTCTAGACTGACACTATATCCACCAAACACCCAGTTGATCTTTTAATCAGTATCCCTCATCTAATCAATGAGCCATGTACCTCCAAATGGGCTTCCTGTTGAGTGCAATCCCCAATTATATCCTCTTCTGTTTAGTTACCAATAGTTAGGATGAACAAAAAAGGGTCACTCATATGTAAGTTCCACATCCACCATTATTAGGCACCTTTCACCTAGTAGTCTCAACTATACAACTTTAAACTGCATAGCATATAGTCCATTCTGCATGATGTTAAATTGCTCAGAACGGGTCCTCGCCGCATGACCTTAAACTATAAGACATGATGGTCTTGGTTACACGACCTTAAAAGCAACGTCATTGGTCTTGGATGCATGACCTTAAAAGACGCATCATTGATTGTGGTTGCATGATTTTAAAAGGCACCACATTGGTCCTTATCACACAACCTTAAAATGTGTGGCATGTCCCGTTAAATGGCATCAAACTACATGAGTTCTGGTTCATTTTATAGGGATACACAGGAAGCCTCTATCATGGGCTCAATCTCAACTCCCCAGCACCCACCACCTCACTGGATGATGATAAATTTCAAAATGTTCAGTTGTGTGGCTTTAAACCATGGTATAATCAGCCACTAAAGGAAAAATGAAGAGCCTCTGATGCATCCAAATGTTCACATCGATGCATTGTAATGATCGACCATTTTCACGACCAAGATAACTGGTCTTGTTGTTGGAAAAAATTTCACGAATGTGACTTGAATCTATAAGAGAGTCTTGGACAAGACAATAATACTCCTTAAGGGATGGACCAACCTCTCATCATCTTGACCAACATGTAATTCGAAGCATCATGGGCATATCCCTATGACCGTTTGCCTTTGGAAAGTAAGTACGCGGTCACACACACAAGTGAGTTGCAGGCACGAAATGCATGGGGGGAACCCAGATACGATCTTGGATCCAGAAGAGTTTATCGAGTGCCAAACAACTTTCACATTGGGAGTTGTTCATTTTTTGAGATTTTAAAAAGTGAATTCCATTCATAATTGGGTATCACATATAGTGAAAATAGTTTTGAAAAATGCATGTTTAGGTTTGTTATGGTGGGTTGCATATACCGAATTTACCAAATTATCAAATGCGGAACTTGTGGTGAGATCACTAGAATTGAAAGAATCAATTTAAAAAGCTTTCGAGAAATCGCAGTTCATCAAAGAAGATTAATTAGAACCCAATTTGAGAAGAAGATCTTATGAAAGATCTATCTAATTGAATCCAAACGGACGAGTACATTTGTGATTTTTGCGATAGACAATGCGAATTTTGGGGTGCAAATAAATACATCTTTAAAGATTTGAAGGAAAAAGGACATTAATAACATACCATTGCTATCTATCAAAGAGTCAGTAGAGTTGGATAACTTATAAAAACAATTCTCGAGATAATCAATTCTTCGTATGACCTGAACTGATTCTACGCGCTTATCCGTACATATCCTGACCTCTGCGGGAGATTTGGCAATATCAGTTCGGTCACGATCCATGATCAAGAAGAACACTATCAGTTCGGAGATGGCGATATCAGTTCGGTCAGTATCAGTTTGGCCATAACTGCTGCACCTGTGCAATTTGAGTGATGACCTCGGTAACATACCCAGCCGCTGTAACCCCAGCGAGCCTATTTGATGCACTACCAGTCGTCTCTGTAATTAGATGGAGTGCACTAATCAGTCCCCACGATTGAAAGTTTTATCGGACAAATGGATAGAGGGGAACGATGGTGTTTCGGCTGCCTCCAGCGTCGTATTGCTGCTGACTTTTCAGACAAACTTGTTTTCTCGTATGGTATCACCGATTCTGCCTTCCCTTTTGGCACGAGCGCAGTCGTTCAGGTCCGTCCCCTCCCCACACCCGCTCTCTCTCTGGCCTCAAAGTTTGTTACAGCGTCTTTTGTTGCCTGCAGTTGCCGAGTGCCAGTGGAGAAAATTCAACCGAGTTCACTTTGGCCTATCTGCCCACTCACGAGAACGACTGCCTGACGAAATACGTGTAAGATCGCATAGCTAAAGGGATTTTCCCATTTCCTCCTTACCTCCTTAATTTACCGCGCAGTCATGTAGGACAATATTTCGCAAACCATCTCGATTGTCGTGAGAGTTACTGATTTATCTGGGAGATACCTTAATAATTCTTGAAGGGATCTGAAGTTGATAATAATTTTAACTTCTAAACAATTCTACACCTACAAAAACTAATGTAATTAATAGTTTTCTGATTAAACGGATGGAAATGCATAAGGCATTAAGAAATGGACAGCCTTCTCTTCTTATAATAATTGAAAGAGGAGTCTGGTTTCTCCTTGTGTTTCAGCCATACAGAATACATTCTGATAACATTTGCCTGAACCTTTCTTTACTAGGTACAGTAACGAGTACCTTGTTGAAAAGCCCAATGGCAGCGACACTAAACCGGGCAATAAGGTCAATTCATTTGCAGCGATCCAAGATCAAGGGGCAGGCGGTTCTAAAATTTTCACCAACCAAGCACAGTCTGGGCATACATCGGAAGAATGTCAGTGTTTTCTGCATGGCAACCAAAAAATGTCACCACCTGGATCAGGATATGAAGCTTTTATGCATGCCTGTGACTATTGTAGTCATTTTTCTTGCTCAAGGACCATCACTGCACTGACCTCTATTGCTCATATTGGAAGCTGTGCTTGCTTCACATTTGAAGAGGTTGCCTCTGGCTTTTTATCCGGATCCATAGAAGATCACATATTGAGCTCACTAAGTTTACTGATTGAGGGAAAAGCTACAGGAAGGGATGCTGTAAATTTCCTTAGTTTAATTGGCGTACCATCATTCAATGAGGATAAGTTGCCTGGTTGTCTCAGGCATCCAAATATAGTTCCAATTCTTGGGATGCTAAAATCATCAGATAACCATGTTCTAATTCTCCCCAAAACTCCTAATACCTTGGAAAATGCTTTGACTTTCAGCCCTGATGTTTTAAAGTCAGATTGGCATAGAAGGTTTTTAATATACCAACTGCTCTCTGCCCTTTCTTTTATACATGGCCTCGGGATTTCCCATGGAAATGTTTGTCCATCAAACGTGGTGCTTAGTGATTCTTGTTGGCTGTGGTTGTGCATCTCTGATGAGCATCTACTAGGTGAATCAGACATTGTTGACACCCCCTCAAGGATAGGTTGCTGCACTGAGGGCTGTCTTTCTCAAGGTCTCTATAATGATTTGAAGCTGGCCCCTTCCATTGATTGGCATCCTGCTTTCAACCAATGGCGGAGGGGGGACCTTAGTAATTTTGAGTATTTACTCATCTTGAACAAATTAGCTCGCAGAAAATGGGGAGACCACACATTTTACACAGTCATGCCTTGGGTCATTGATTTCAGCATAAAACCTGATGAAAGTTCTGAAGCAGGATGGAGGGATTTATGCAAGAGCAAATGGCGCTTGGCAAAAGGCGATGAACAGTTAAATTTCACATATTCGACATCTGAAGTTCCACATCATGTACCAGATGAGTGCCTTTCTGAATTGGCAGTCTGCAGTTACAAAGCGAGGAGGTTACCTTTGAGTGTCTTGCGCACAGCTGTTCGCTCAGTTTATGAACCTAATGAATATCCTTTGACACTTCAAAGACTTTACCAATGGACTCCCGATGAGTGCATCCCAGAGTTTTACTGTGACCCCCAAATATTTTACTCTCTTCATCCTGGCATGACTGATTTGGCAATACCTGGATGGGTAGGTACACCAGAGGAGTTCATCAAGTTTCATCGAGATGCTTTAGAAAGCAATCATGTCTCACTTCAAATTCACCATTGGATCGATATCATTTTTGGTTACAAAATGTCAGGGGAGGCAGCCATTGCCGCCAAGAATGTGATGCTATCATCAACGGAGTCCACAATGCCCAAATCAGTGGGTCGTCGTCAGCTTTTTACTCAGCCACACCCTAGTCGTTATTCATCCACTAGAAAGTTGCATGATAGCCCAAACGACTTATTCACACATCGTTGTCTTGCAAGTGGACCAGAGTATGAAACGCATATGCTCGATGAAACTGCCTATTTACATGATTTAGAAAATGCATCTATGTTTGGTGAACATGCTTCACATTTGAATCCTGTATATTCTGGCATCTTTGAGAATATTGGGAAGAACACATCCTCGTTTGGAAAACCAAATAGAAACCGTTTTAAGAAAAGTTTACTTAGAAATCCTAACAGTATGATGCCAGCTGGGTCTGGATTAGATAATTTTCTTCAGTACATTGAACTTGATGATGAGGCATCATGGGATTATCAAGATTTATTTCTTTGGAGTCAGAAATTGTCTTATTCAAGTCCTTCTGAAAATCTTGCGAGGGACATATTTTCTGTTGGTTGCATTTTAGCTGAACTTCATTTGAAGAAGCCCCTTTTTGATTCAACATCATTAGCTGTATACTTGGAGAATGACACCTTACCTGGATTGATGGAGGAACTTCCTACCCAGACAAAAATATTAGTTGAGACTTGCATTAGAAGGGATTGGAGGAGGTATTCCCCCTCCTCTGTTGCACTGTTATGTTGTGGAGATCTACAAATGTTGGTCCCATTGGCATGTTTGTATTTAATTGTTTGCTCTCATATTCCGGGCCACTTATTCTTTAGTTTTTCTAATTTATGTTATTTTTTGTATTTACCTCCAAAAACAGGAGGCCTTCTGCCTATAGTCTTCTGGGATCTCCATATTTTCTGGCTACAATAAAGTCTGCTTACCTTTTTATTGCCCCACTCCAACTTATGGCCAAACAAGGATCTCGTCTTCATTATGCTGCAACTTTTGCAAATCAAGGGGGATTGAAAGCAATGGGACCATTTGCGGCTGAAGTCTGTGTTTCTTATTGCCTGCCTCTTCTAGTGGCTCATTCAACAGACAGTGATGCCGAGCTGGCTTTCGTTCTACTAAAAGAATTCTTAAAATTTCTGCAACCAAAAGCAATAAAAACTTTTATGGTTCCTGCTATTCAGAAAATTCTACAGGCTAGTAGAACATTGATGTTTATGAACATTGCTCATTAACGTTTGATTTGTGTGAATGATTTTTTAGATTAAACAATCCTCTATTTACCTATTTCAGGCTTCTGGTTGTTCCCATTTGAAGGTCTGCCTTCTCCAGGACTCATTTGTGCAGGAGCTGTGGAACTGTGTTGGTAAATTAGTATATATGGAAGCGATACATCCTTTCATCTTATTAAATTTGTATGACGCTCCTTTGAAGAGTTCAGCTGTTGCTGCCTCTGTGCTTCTGATTGGCTCTTGTGAAGAGCTTGGCGTCCCTGTGACAATTCATCAGGTTTAATGAAGTCTACATTTCAAGTCAACGGATTATTTGCATGGATCATGCCTCCCTGTTTATATTTTATAATTTTTTTTCATGTCATGCTAATGTTTGAGTGAATCTTGGCCAGACTATTCTGCCCTTGATTCAACATTTTGGAAAAGGACTCTGTACTGATGGACTTGATGTGCTGGTTAGAATTGGTATTTTATAGTATGTTGATCTGCAGGGCTGATTGGCTTTGACGAATCATAAATGAATATTCAGCCCGTAATGTCGATCTCCTTCCCACTTTTCAGGTGGTCTTTTTGGGGAGGAATTTATCGTCAAGCAAATCCTACCATTGCTGAAAAAGGTTCTACATTCCTGTGTTAATGTTTCATGTACAAATAAGTCTGAGCCTATGCAAAACTGGTGTGCCTTGGCTTGTATTGATTGTCTAATGGTGTTGGATGGTTTAGTTGCTGTCTTGCCGAGAGAAGTGGTTGTCCAGGAGCTGATTCAAGTACTGCCTTTTCCCAATTCGAGCTGTTGATCAGTATTTGAAGAATTTATAGAAAATCTTTGATAATTATGCAGGGCCAAAATTGCCTCCATGTTACAGTTCTCATGCAAGCCAATTTGGATTTGTCTGTGCTTCAGGTGATTCAATGGTGTAATTTGGTTTCTGTTGCATGTATTATGTTCCATCTCTGTTTTGTCTCCATAAAATGCCTTACCTAATTTTCAGATTATATTATACTAATTCTTTATTTAAGGGAGAAAAATGATAATGATTTCAAGCTAGCACATCTAATGTTATCATGACAGGGAGCCAAGGGCTGGTCAATGGTTGGTCAACTGCAGTTAGAGACAACTAGAGGTGCAATCAAGTCGAGCAAAGCCAAACATCTGCATGTTTGAGCTTGAGTTCTTTTTTAAATGAACACAAACGCAAACTCGAGCTCAAACAATTTGAGCATAAAATTTTCGAGAGCTCGAGCTTGTGCTTGAATCGGACACAAGATCCAATGAGTTTTCTCAAACACAAATGAGCCCTAAAACACTTAGTCAAACATGATTTTTGACTTGATAAATTGATAGAGACCAACTGTCCAGCTGGAGGGGAGGAAATATTCTAATAAGGGGTAAAATGGTCTTTTAGGGTGAGTGTTAAGTTGTTAGGGGGAAGGTTTTGGACCCGCTTGTGGGGACGGAGAATGGTTATATAAGCAGTAGGTAGGGGGTGAGAAAGGGATAGAAAGAGAATATTGTTTGTTTGGCCACAGGGGTTGGAGTTACGGCCGTTTAGGCTTGGGCGGGAGTGCTTGTATGCCTCTCGAGTCCTCCTCCTCCATCTTCTTCTTCTTCCATTCTTTGTTCTTTTTTCATTTGTAATTCCCGTCCTCTTACAACAACATGTATATGAAGCTTGTTGTCGTTTAGGCATGGACAGAAGAGATCGTAACAATTGGTCCGACCTGCCGCTACACCTCTTTGCTCCACAGAGGTGCACGGCCGGCACCGCCTCATCGCTCAGCGGAGGCGACTTGCCATTTTTCATCTTCCCAGCTTCATCGAGACCAAACGCAACGCGAACCGGGGGTTCATTTAGACGCATCGAGCGAACCATCCGCTTTCATTCTGCCGGAGTCCGAAATCTCCATCTGCATCGAACTCCGCCATGACTACGCTTGCCGGTACCCCACCCGATCGACTCAAGTGCGGAGGCAACCCGACTGCTCAGTAGTGACGCGTCGGGACTTCGCTGGGAGAGGAAACCCTCTGTCGACTTGCGTTCCGAGGAGGCGCGCCCCGCCGACTCTCATCTGCGGCAGCGCGCACCGTCGGATCGCTTTCGAGGTAGCGTCCTCCCTGTTCTCGTTTTGCTCGGACGCTGCGTTGGGTTGGGGGTGACTTCCAACGCCCCCGCTGCAACGTAGTTTGGAGGAGGCGCACCGCCCGTTAAAGAAGACCTTTCGGGTGTGCTACAGTTTACGGCGTATTCTTTCAAAAAAAAAAAAAACAAAACAAAACAGGGGGGTGGTACAACGGCTTGCCCGTTTTTATTTTTATTGGGGGAGGAAAACCAAAGAATATATATATATATCTCCGCCCAGAGGATACATGCATACCTGGGGGTGCCCGGCTGTTCGGACGCGGCAACTTATGGCAACTCACATGCAGGAACTCTGGGCTTCACTGGCCTGGGTGACCTGAAATCAGGAAAAATACTTACAGGCAGAGTTTTTACCGGAATTTTCTGCCACACATCCAGAGACTTGGATTTCACGAGTTGAGGATTATTTCTTGAGAAGTCAGACGCCGGATCTGGTGAAGGTGCCAATGGCACGCCTATGCTTGTCAGGTATGTATGAACTTTGGTTTTTACTGGCCAAAGGACCTGCGATTATGTTCACCTGGGCGCAACTCAAAGAAGCGCTCTTTGAGGATTTTGGAAGCTCTGTCAGGGAACCCCCTGCAACTACGTTCAAGTTCCCGATGACGGTAATGCAGCTGTTTGCATCGCACTTCGGGGGGCCTACTGACCATGGGACGCACAACTGGGGGAAGGGGTTGCTCGAAGATCATGACACTACCACCAACTAGTATTCGGTACAGCTGCCGCATAAGGAGCAGGACACTTCCAGGTCCATAATGTTGGAGCACGAGACGCCGCAGCATGCGCTGACTCAAACAGGGGCTCTTGTTATTTTAACACCAGCTGCACAGGTTAAGCCCGTGGTGACGGGATGGGGTCCCCTGGTCTTTCGAGACCCATACCATTTTTCCAAGCAAGAAGCAGGGTGGTGCCAGTCGTACTTGCGACCCAGTTCACTACAACACACATGGGGCCTTTTTGTTGGACGGGGGAAATCATTACGGAAGGAGACACCTTCAACTTGATCTATCCAACACCGATCGATGATGGTGGACGACGCATATGGGAGATCGTGTGGCGTGCATATGCAGTACGGGCACCTTATACAGGACCACAACAGCTTGATCTTATAGCACCAGTGCTGTTCGGTTCTCCCCAAAGCACAAAAGCAGCGAGGCGTATCTGGGAGATTGCTTGGCTCGCCTGCGTAACAAGACCACCCATCTCCAGTCTTGACGACAAGACTGATTTCAAGGGGTGGAGAAGTGATAGAGACCAGCTCTCCAGTTGGAGGGGAGAGAATATTCTAATAAGGGGTAAAGTGGTCTTTTAGGGTGAAAATGTTAAGTTGTTAGGGGGGAGGTTTTGGACCTCGCTTGTGGGGCTGAAGAATGGTTATATAAGCAGTAGGTAGGGGGGGTGAGAAAGTGATAGGAAGAGAATATTGTTTGTTCGGCCACAAGGCTTGGAGTTATGGCCGTTTAGGCTTGGGCGAGAGCACTTGTATGCCTCTCGAGTCTTCTTCCTCCATCTTCTTCCTCTCGAGAGCGCTTGTGGTCCTCTTACGACAACATGTATATGAAGCTTGTTCTTGTTTAGGCTTGGACATAAGAGATCGTAACATAAATGATCTTGAACGAGCTTATATACAACCAAATGTGTTAAATGAGCCCATTTAAGATTAAAATATATTTATAGCATACAACAACAACAAACAAGCTTTAAACCCAATTAAATGAGGTCGGTTATATGGATCGAATATTGCCAATTAGCTTTATTGAAAACTATATTTTCATTGAAACCATTTAGAACAATGCCATCTTGAATGATTTGCTTAAGGGTCTTTTTAGGTCTACCTCTATCTCTTTTAATAAGTGAATTAGTCGTTAAGTTTATCCTATTAATAGGTATATCCCTAGATCTTCTTCTAACACGCCCAAACCATCTTAATTTAGTTTCAATCATTGTAACGGTCCGTACCTTCCCGATCCGTTACTTTGCTGGTTTTGTGGTTGGAGAGTGCTCGGAGGAGGCTAGAGGAGGTTTGATGGAGTTGGAGCTGTAGCAGAATTGCAGCAGACCTTTTACGTTGTAAAAAAGGAGTTTACGGCGCAAGTCTGTGGTTTATGGCTTGTCAAGCCAGTGGCTTACGACTTGTGTGAGGCAAGGGGATACCACGTGATATGGGTTTATGCCGTAAAAGTGGAATTTATGGCGTAAGTTTACTTCAGCCCTAGGCGCCATGTTTTTCAGTGGAAAAAGGGTTTACGGCTTAAAAAGCGGTTTTACGGCGTAAGATATGCGGACCCGTGGAACTTACTACATAAACGAGGGATTTACGCTGTAAGTCGGGCGACTTACTGCCTGTATATAAGTTTTCTTCGGTCGATCTTCTCCTCATGGCCTGTCTTTTTCTTGGTTGTGGGCAAAACCCTAGGCGATTTTGGGAGATCTTTCGGCCCATCTTCCCTCGCCTTGATCCTTGGGTTCCGATGGTTGCTCATTAGTGAGCCTCGTGAGAGTGGCCAACAGGGCGTCCCAAGGAGCAGGGCTTCAGGCAGTGGGCCGTGCGGGCGTTCAGGCATCCAAGGTTCTGGCCAGTGGGGAGCCGGCCGTGGCAAATCTTTCCTTGTTCTTTTGGGACAGGTGCCTTTCGAGCACCTGTAGGGGGCTTTCCGTTTTCGTGCTTTGTTTGCGGGGAACAGGGCCATCGTAAGGCTTAGTGCCCGACCGCTCAGGGAGGCCAGTATCAAGTGGGTGTTCAGGCCCCTAGGCCCCTTTTCGGCAGCAACAACAGTTGCCTCCAAGGCAGTTTTGGTAGCAGGAACCGCCGGTGGTTGTTCGGAACCCGATGGCAGGTGGTGTTGGCAGAGGGAAGCCTTGTGATGGTCCTCGTCCACAAGGACCTAGGCCAGAGTGTGGTCGTGGAGGCCGACAACAGAGAGGCAGAGAAGCTGGGCGTGGTCAGATGCACACGTTAGAGGCAACAATGCCAACAGAGTCGGGAGTTGTTCGAGGTATGATTAACTTGTCGTCTACACTCGTGTGTGCTTTGTTTGATTTGGGAGCCTCATACTCCTTTGTCATTCCCGCTTTGGTCCGTGCTTTGAGACTAGACGTGGAGAGGCTTCCAGTGCCCCAGGTGTTATCCACGCCGGTTGGAGGTCAGACTTTGTTTGATGTATGCCCGAAGGTGTAGGCCAGTCATGGGGTAACACTAGTCCGTGGGGTGAAGCTTCTTTTCTCTTAGTTAGCAGAACTGTTAGTGGAAGCTCAGGTAGCGGATGTTCCAAAGGTTGTGGAGGAGTTTTTGGACGTTTTCTTAGAGGAGGTTATGTGTCAAATCTATGATGTCATTTTGAGGTATTTTTTTTCCGGTCTTACCTTTATTACATGGCTTTCCTGGGAGGTTTTGAGAAAAATGGTGGTTTTCGGGCCAGACAGAAGGAGGTGCATGGTTATTAGAAATTGTGCGCCAACCCAGGGGAAACCGTGTGCCCTGGACAGTGGCACTGTCCAGGTCACACGGCCTAGCGCACGGGCGTGCGACCCTCCAGGGCTGACCGTACGCCTATGATAGCGGCTCTGTCCGAGGTGCACGGCTAGGCGCACGGGCGTGCACCCCCTCCAGGCAAACTGTGCTGCCAGCTTTCCCCTTAGACAGAGGTGCCGCACGGTTGGCGCACGGTTTGGCAAACCGTGTGGCCAAATCGTGCGGCCTGCCAGATCTTTAAAAAGTTTGGAATTCCGGTTTTGCCCCTCCCCGATTTTACTCCAAATCACCCAGTTCTTTCCCCAATTCGACTCCCCAACCCTAGGCACCCCCCTCTCCTCTTCCACTCCCTGGGGCTCCAAATCTTGGGTGGATTCTTCAAGAAGTCTTCAAATAAGCTTCTTCTTCCCCCCTTTCTCTCTTCTTCTTGGTCTCTTCCTCTTTCTTTCTTGGGTCCCCTTTCTCCAGGGGATTGGTTGTCCTAAAGTGGGTCTAATCTTGATTCTTTGGGTTAGATCTTGATGGTAATAGTGTGCTTTTTTCATTATAAGGTCTCCCCTTGGTGCGGTTGTGGTTTCCAACCGGTTTCGGGTGTTTTCTAAGCAAGAGGTAGGTGGTTCCATGCTTTAGCATTATTTGATTATTTGATTATGCTTGATTTGTTTTCTAAATGGGTTCTACAAATTGTGTGGGTGGTGCCAATCATGTTTTCCAAAGGTTTTGGTGTGCCTAATGATTTGATATTGGCTTGCCTATTGAAAATGGATGTTTATCATGTGTGTTTCTATTGTTGGTAGTGTAATTGTGTAAGAGATGATTCATGTGACAGGGAATGAAATTGAGCACAAGTGAATCCTAGGTATCTAGGCGGACAAACTAAGTCTAGTACGTTTGGCGAGTCGGTAGGGCTGAGGCCCGGTCTCCCTTGTCGGATTACATGACAACACTAAACATACATGTGATGGGGATTGGTGGCTCGAGATGGACCGTTGTGTCCGAGAGATGGTTTGATCACCGAGAGTACGAGGATCCTAGGACCCCGCTAACCCTAGTGGTTTCTCTTTTGACAAGTGTTGGTGGAGGTGGCATGAGGTTGTTGATCTTCTTGTTGTATGGAGGCTTAGTTGTATAGTTGGTTCCCCTCCCCCTTTTGATTGTTGTTGGTTATTTTGGTTTTTGTTGCAATTGTAAAATGTTTAACTCGTGTTGTAGTGTTATCTTGTGGACTCTTGTGCTTTGGTTATTGATTATGATGTGATGTGCTATTCTTGTGGGTTTTTTTTTATGGTTGATTCTTATGGGCGAAATCGTTCCCAAATGTGATGTTTGATGCCCAGACATTAGTTGCTAGACTGTGGGGATCGGGAACGCCCTTCGGGCTATGCCACGGGCCAGGTCGGGCGTCTGGTTGGATGACAGCCCGACCTGGTTTGTGACAAAATGGCATCAGAGGCAGGTTTTGCCCTTTCTTTGGGTCATGTTATTGGGGAAAAGTCTGGATAGACCGGAGTTAGAACTGTCGGGACTTGAGGTTCTGGTTGCGAGTGGGGTGTCTGGCCAACACACCTCGTGACTGGCCTTGGGCCACTATGAGATGTTTGAGATTTGGTTTGACTCCTCCAGGTAATATGTATATTGTGCAGACTGTGCATGGACATCGAGTTGGGGTGAAGTGGTTTGACTTGTTATTGTGCTTGTTATGGTTTTGGTTTTGATTTATAAAGGTATTTGAAAGTTGATGCTGAAAATTTTATAGACGTTGAACTGATGGTTGCCTTGTGTTTGTCGGTTGTTATAACATCATGCCTTCTCGGAGACTTCCTGTGTAGCCGCGGGAAGATGCCAGAGATAATTCTCCCTCACCAATTGATCAGAGATTAGTGGAAGCAGTGGTTCGGGCTGTCCGAACAATGGATCAAAGAACGGGCTTTGGTCCTGCTCATGCCAAGGAAGCCGAACCAGGTCCAAAAAGGACAAGGCTCTAGAGTTCCTCAAGAACAAACCTCATTCCTTCTAGGGTACCACAAACCCCCAAGAGGCGGATGATTAGATTGAAAGGATCGAAAAGATTTTTTGTTGGGACCAAGTTGGATGGATAAAGAAGTAAGAAGACTTTTCTTTTGAAGAGTGTTGTCTTTTGTTGTAAAAAGGATAAATCAATTCACTTTGTAAAAGCCTTGAAAAATATGATGATGGTTTGCTGATTTGTATTTCACAAATATCATAAGTTGTTTGGAGAACTTGTGATGCAAACTTTATGAAGGAAAATGGGAGTAAAAATGTTTCCAATTGTTTTCTGATTTGATTGGAAAGAAGTATGTTGCTGGAAGACAGGAAAGTTACAATACTTTCCTCAGAAAATCTGACGATGCTAAAGGTGATCGATCAAAGACTATATATCACAACAGATAAGGTTTGTGATGAAAACAACTATTTGTTGAATAAGTCAGATGACAGTGAAGCAATATAGGTGTTCTTGGCGAAACATATTTTGAAGGTGGCGCCGTTTCCCAGTGTTTGCCAAATTTTTGGGTCTCAAAATCGGAAGTTTGGTTTTTAGCAAAGAAAGATTTTGCACAAAGGAGTTCGCAAAGCATGGTTCACGGACCGCGAATGACAGTTCGTGGAATGCATAGGAGGTACGCGGAGCGACGAAGAAAAATCTGTAAAGGATTCCGCGTAGTAGTGCTATGCGGACCGCGAAGCACGGTACGCGAACCGCGAACAAAAAACAGTTTGCGAATGGATTGCGGTTCGCGGAAGGCCTGTGATACGCGAAAGGCTTGAAGTTCGCGGTGAAGTCTCGTCGTTTGCGGAGTGGTGGCGGTAATCAGTTCGCAGGAGGTCAACAGTTCGCGGTGAAGGCTGTCGTTCACAGAATGCAGACGGTGATTTTGGCCGTCGCGAAGGAAGAGAGGTGGTACGCGGATGGTACGTGGCACGCGCGTCGCAACGCGTGCAAATTTGCAATATTTATTTACCTACTAACTACTGTAGAAGTGGCGAGCAGGGTCGAACCACAGAGAGAATGTGAGTAGACACTAGAAATGTCCTTTTGGAGGAATGTTCAGGCGGATGGGCTTTAATTGTGTGATTAACAACTAAGTTCTAAAAACTAAATGACTATTTTAAAAATGACTAATTAAATTAACTAAAACTATCTAAGTGAACTTAGCTATGAAAGAAACTGGCAGAGATGGAAGTGTCAGAGTCGTGATGTCCGTTCAAGTGCATGCAATGTCAATTATTTAATTCCCATATTTGAATATTTATTTATTCAATTATCACCGATTCCAAATTTAATCAAAATGTCATCTGGTCTCGTTCTCTGATGTTAGAAAACATTCTAATTTTCACACAAATTATTTATCATTTCGTTCTCTGTCCTGAAAAATAATTTGCGCGTCCTTATAGTGCTGAATCACTTGGTGAAATACAACGACCCGTTTCTCACAAAGTCTAAGTATCTACCTACGTTGGGTTCGCTCACATGAGATTACTTATTAAGTATCACTCATGCAAGTTTGAAGGAGAGCGCACACAAAATATTAATTTTTCAATTAATATATTTATTTATTCAAAATTCGATCGCGCGCTTGATTGAATTCCAGATAAATAAATTCTTTGATGAACTCCCATTCGTGATTACTTATTAGGTATCACACGAACGAGCACCAAAGCATGTGTGCAGAGCCCAATAAAAATTAATTTCAACGCAGATATAATTAATTAAATAAACATCTAATTAAAATTAATTTAAAAGGCAATCAAACATAGGAATAAATTAAAGACATGCAATTACCATCACTTTCATCACAACTCTGACACAAATGAATTAGTCTGCCATCGCGACGACACGACACATAAAATAATGAATGGAAGATATCACCGTGCTCGTGTCATTGCTATGGTCACCGCGAGACGCCGTCAACAATCATAAAATGATAATCATCGCTCTGCTCTGGACAGTTGGTGACGCCGCACCCGAATCAAACCACCGCGCTGCTGAAAATATGATCTGATCTGTGCTTGCTCTCGCCGTGCGACGTGAATCTCCGGAAGCTTAGACGAACCGCCGCGCACGTCGATGATGTGTCCGAACCTTCGCTGCGCTTCTGGAATGGTGAAGGTGTGGTCGCCGATTATTGTGCTGGGCAGCGGCGGATGTCGGTGGCCTGTTTTGCACCTGCCTAACAGAGGAATATGGGGTGAGCGGCGGTGGCCGGGAGGGGCGAGGGAGGTGAGGAGGGTGCTGGTTCTAAGGGGAGAGGGGAGCGGGGCTGGGATGTGGGTGAACGGGTGAGAGAGAGCGGCGGGTTGAGGGGAGTTGGGGTGCGGCGGGTCCAGGGGGAGAGAAGAGTGGGGTGGCGTCGGGTGTACAGCGGGGCCGAAAAGGGAGAGGGCGAGCGGGGTGATGAGGGGTGCGCAGGTTTGGCGGAGGAGAGGCCGGCGGGTAGAGGATGGGATGAGGGGGCTGGGCGCTGGGAATGGAAGGGGAGGCTGAGAGATGAGAAGGGGAGAAAGGCGGCAGAATTTGTGCGCTGGGAATGGAAGGGAAGAAAAAAGCGGCGGGTAGGGTAAGGGGAGGAGGGGGGTACGGGGTTCAGCGGGATAAAAATAGAGGGGATGGGGGGCGCGGCCGTGGGTTGAAGATTGGAGAGAGGGTTTTAAAAAAAGAAGAAAATGAGTGTGGCGTGGAGGCATAATGGTGATTGGAGAGAGGGAGGTGGAATAGGTCAAAGAGGCGTGGGAATAGGGGAAATGGATTGGAGAGAGGAAGTGTGGGTAGTTAGGGGGAATAAAAATAAAATAAAAATGTTAATTTCAAATTAAAAATAAATTAATTATCTAATTAAGTTAAAAAATGATATTAATAAATAATAATATATTAACGCACATGTAATTAAATATAATATTACTATTAAATATAATAATAAATTAATAACAAATATTATTTTATTAATGCAACAAAATAATGAAATAAAATAAAATACAAATTAAAATATACATACTAATAAAAATTAATAAAATAAACTAAACTAAAATTAGAGAAACTAATAATAATAATATATTGTTAAATATAATATATAAAATTAATATAACTAATAGAAAAACTAAATTACTAATATAAGTATATAAGTTAACTAAAAATTATCAAAATATCTAAATCACTACAAAACTACAAAAATAAACTAAAAATATAAAAATTGGTTAAACTAATTAATTAACACTATGTTAGAATATTATAAAAATACATGCGAAATCCATGTACATCAAATCCCCCACACTTAAACTTTTGCACTCCTGGGCAAAACAATCAGAAGGAAAAAAACAAGTGGACCCATAGACAAATCAAAACATCAAAATTACATGTTCAAAATTTTCCAATCTCTTTCCTCATAATATATCATGCTTCATTTAAAACTTTAGTTTCAAAAACAATTTTTCTTTCACTTGCATTTTTTCAAAACAAGTATGTGCACTCATCAATCATGTGACCTACCTTGCCATTACACTCATCGCTCGAAAAGATTTGATCAAAGTTTTTCTCAGTTCTCATGCACATGCATGCTTACCATAGGCTTGCCATGAATTTCACATCTTCACTAGTGGAAATCAAAAGAATGTACCAATCTCAAGGACTTTACATGAGGTTCAAATGTTTCTGAAGCTGTGGGACGGTGGGTTAAAAAAATATTGACATCTTTTTGGTAAAAAGGAGGGTTGAATCTTGAAATAAATGCATGATAAGTCAATCTAAATGTCTCCCTCAAACTCTCGCTCCCCCACACTTAAAACACTGCTTGTCCCTAAGCATTTGATAATCCAATGTTTCACTCTCTTTTTTACACAACTCACTCAAATAAGATGAGTAGGAAAAACAAGTGAGTATCAGTTCCAAAACCCCATGAAATAAATGTCAGACAATAATCCCAAAGAAAAGTACACAAGTAGCGTATACGATGTAACATCTCAATGAAGGTAGGTCATATAAAAAACTTTCTAGTTCCTGGAGTAATGGATCATCACTTTAATAGGTATCCCTAAAGTCGAGGGTTACCGCGTAATGACCACCAATGTACTCATTGTTGGAACTCAAAAGGATTCTATATTCCTATATCAAAATAATATGAAATGAATGTGGCTACTGTGAAAAAGAACTCATATGATCAGGATGGGATAATGTCAATCCATGTACATCAAATGACTCACTGCCCCTCGAAGAACCCTCTCCATGAGTAAGTCTCTCTCCCCCACACTTAGATTGTAATCATCATGCAAAAATCCAAGAAATTGGTAGGGAAGGGTATCGGCTTGGGCTCATCCTAAAAGGCTCCTGCATGGCTTCTAAGGGCTATACGAAGGAGAAAATGTTTGGGTGGCTCAGTGGGTCAACGGGGATAAAATATCAAACAGATGCCTCGATCATTTTAGTACAACTTTCAAAAATTCCTATCGCTTTGATGGAAAAACATGGCAAGTTCTAGAAGACAAAACATGGTTGAGATTCCCTCAAGAAATAAGAGAAATAAGAGATGATTGTAAAATAGCTCAGAGTCCTCACGGGTATGGAAATATAATTTTGGACAGCACAGATGATCATGAGTGCGAATAAGTGTAAAAAAATATACAAGTTTTTGAAAAACATTTTCGAAGCATGGAATAATATCAGCAATCATCTAAGTCATGAGAGAAAGGATCAGATAATTCCAAAATAAGAATCAGGTGCTCAAACTGCCTAGGGACACAAGTGGTATGTTCCTGACTGTGTTGTGACAAAAATACAATGACTTTTATGTGGGTTCATCAATGACAAGAATGTTAGTTTTTTTTTTCAAATTTTTCAAAAATTTTCTCTTTTTTTTACATGGTGTTTTTTGAAGCATAAAATATGGAAAAAAAATAGAACACTTCCCTGTGTAAGTGCAGATTGACGCGGAGAGGTTGTTTGTATCCGATGAAGCTCCAGAAATGGTATACCTGTAAAACCTACACATTGACAACACGTACTCACATCATATCAAAGAAGTGACACCATAATCAAAATCATGTGGATGATAAAAATATTTATGATGAATTTAAATCCACTGTAGTTTCAGGAGAAAAGAGATTGTGGTAAATGCATGCCTTTTTATTTTAAAATAAAACTAAATGAAATGAAATTAAATGCAGTGAAAATAAAACAACAAATTATGGGTTGCCTCCCATTGAGCGCTAAGTTTACTTCGTCTTCAGCCAGACGTTATTGAAACTCCACCAGGATCGAATGGAAATGTAAACCATGCATCTGCTTCTTTTTCAGTAGGAGCGCGGAATCCATTCATTGAAGATGAGTTTATCCTGCAAGCTGCACAAAATCTCAACGGAATCTTGTTAGAATAGTGGATGTGTGGAATGAAATGAAAATATGCCAACTCACAAGGGAATGAGTATACCTCACCTGAAGAAAGACTCATCGAATTGTTGAATTTTGGGAAAAGGCTGTCAATGGAAAGATCAAGAAGATTACCTCCTTGAACATACACAAGTGAAAAAATGCCATTACTAGACTCCTTCAGCGGTCGGCTTATATCCATCATATCCTTGAATGTAGTATCTGGGTTGATGATGTATCCCAATTCGTTTTCACACCCAACCACTAGCACGGGGAAATATACTGGTTTCCAACTCAATTCATGCTCGATGGTTTCATTGATTGTGCCAAGGTCAAAAATATTGTTAGCATATGTGGGTATTTCAAGTGAAGTGTTTTTAACCTCGACGCATGGAGCAAGTGGCGCAGGATCAATTGGAGCAGATGACTCCATTGTGTCAAGAATGACATCTTTTTCAATATTTTCTTCTATATCACCCTCATCATTTTTCTCTGTTGGTGCATGTGTCACCACGAAATCAGGATCCTCCAAGCAATCCCATTCTTCCATTGTTTCTAGAAAATTATGAGTGTTCTCTACCACCAATGCTGATTGATTCTTCGACTCCAGAAATGTTTCAGATATCTCTATTTTAGAAAAAGTTTCAGACTCACATGGATTTTTAGAAAGAGGTGATTTGATGTCATTTGAAGTGATGTCCTCTTGAGTGTGGCAATCCACTGTCTCTTGGTTCAATTCTGAATCTATCATGGTAAATAATGATCCTAGTTCAATGTCCTCTTCATCCTGAAAAGGTGCAGTTTGATATACATTGAATGTGTCCTTTTTCACTTTGGGATGACTAGGTTGTGAATTCACAGGACATGAAATCACATTTTCTGAGGGACCATTATGTTCAACAGGGCGGAAGACCAAGCTCTCATATTCTTGAAATGTGATTAGATTAGAAGAATTATTTTGTGATGGAGGGGAGTCATCAATTGTATGATAAGAAGGCAGATCAATCCCATTATCAGACTCGGGACATAGATGTTGTTCAAATGGACCCTCTATTGCACTCTCCTCAAAAGAATTGTTTTGAATTAGATCATCAAGGGGTAATGAAGCAGGTAGTTCGGAAATATGATTCATTTGATTTACTAAATTATTCAATTGATTTTCTAGATCTTTTGTTGAGGAAAGCAACTTTGCATTGCATTCATTTTGAAGTTCAAACCTCCGATTGGTCTCAGTGATAGCACAATGCAACATGTGTTCAATTATTGAATCATTTGTTTGACATGAATTGTCAAGTTCTAAATTTTCAGGAATGCATTGACATTGAAAATGATCAACAGATGTATAAGGTCGTGTTTCATAGCATGGTGAAATATTCTCATATGGATCATAGCATGGACTTGAATAAAGATCATTGAAATAAACGGGATTACCTGGATAGATCATGTGCGGTGAATCGTTATACGTCATACCTTGAGTCGGGGCTGCATAGGGCGGGTATTGGTTGTAATTGTGTGGTGCGGCCCACGTCATTCCGAGCTTCTGGGTGTCTTGAAAATTCCTGCAATGAAAAATTCCCAGAGTAGTAAACTTTTTTTTTTTTTTTATTATTTTTTTTTTAATTTTTGACCTAAATTACTCTTTTAAAGGAACTCCTAATGCTACTATTCTCCCCGGCAACGGCGCCAGAAATTTGGCACGCGCGTTGCAACGCGTGCAAATTTGCAATATTTATTTACCTACTAACTACTGTAGAAGTGGCGAGCAGGGTCGAACCACAGAGAGAATGTGAGTAGACACTAGAAATGTCCTTTTGGAGGAATGTTCAGGCGGATGGGCTTTAATTGTGTGATTAACAACTAAGTTCTAAAAACTAAATGACTATTTTAAAAATGACTAATTAAATTAACTAAAACTATCTAAGTGAACTTAGCTATGAAAGAAACTGGCAGAGATGGAAGTGTCAGAGTCGTGATGTCCGTTCAAGTGCATGCAATGTCAATTATTTAATTCCCATATTTGAATATTTATTTATTCAATTATCACCGATTCCAAATTTAATCAAAATGTCATCTGGTCTCGTTCTCTGATGTTAGAAAACATTCTAATTTTCACACAAATTATTTATCATTTCGTTCTCTGTCCTGAAAAATAATTTGCGCGTCCTTATAGTGCTGAATCACTTGGTGAAATACAACGACCCGTTTCTCACAAAGTCTAAGTATCTACCTACGTTGGGTTCGCTCACATGAGATTACTTATTAAGTATCACTCATGCAAGTTTGAAGGAGAGCGCACACAAAATATTAATTTTTCAATTAATATATTTATTTATTCAAAATTCGATCGCGCGCTTGATTGAATTCCAGATAAATAAATTCTTTGATGAACTCCCATTCGTGATTACTTATTAGGTATCACACGAACGAGCACCAAAGCATGTGTGCAGAGCCCAATAAAAATTAATTTCAACGCAGATATAATTAATTAAATAAACATCTAATTAAAATTAATTTAAAAGGCAATCAAACATAGGAATAAATTAAAGACATGCAATTACCATCACTTTCATCACAACTCTGACACAAATGAATTAGTCTGCCATCGCGACGACACGACACATAAAATAATGAATGGAAGATATCACCGTGCTCGTGTCATTGCTATGGTCACCGCGAGACGCCGTCAACAATCATAAAATGATAATCATCGCTCTGCTCTGGACAGTTGGTGACGCCGCACCCGAATCAAACCACCGCGCTGCTGAAAATATGATCTGATCTGTGCTTGCTCTCGCCGTGCGACGTGAATCTCCGGAAGCTTAGACGAACCGCCGCGCACGTCGATGATGTGTCCGAACCTTCGCTGCGCTTCTGGAATGGTGAAGGTGTGGTCGCCGATTATTGTGCTGGGCAGCGGCGGATGTCGGTGGCCTGTTTTGCACCTGCCTAACAGAGGAATATGGGGTGAGCGGCGGTGGCCGGGAGGGGCGAGGGAGGTGAGGAGGGTGCTGGTTCTAAGGGGAGAGGGGAGCGGGGCTGGGATGTGGGTGAACGGGTGAGAGAGAGCGGCGGGTTGAGGGGAGTTGGGGTGCGGCGGGTCCAGGGGGAGAGAAGAGTGGGGTGGCGTCGGGTGTACAGCGGGGCCGAAAAGGGAGAGGGCGAGCGGGGTGATGAGGGGTGCGCAGGTTTGGCGGAGGAGAGGCCGGCGGGTAGAGGATGGGATGAGGGGGCTGGGCGCTGGGAATGGAAGGGGAGGCTGAGAGATGAGAAGGGGAGAAAGGCGGCAGAATTTGTGCGCTGGGAATGGAAGGGAAGAAAAAAGCGGCGGGTAGGGTAAGGGGAGGAGGGGGGTACGGGGTTCAGCGGGATAAAAATAGAGGGGATGGGGGGCGCGGCCGTGGGTTGAAGATTGGAGAGAGGGTTTTAAAAAAAGAAGAAAATGAGTGTGGCGTGGAGGCATAATGGTGATTGGAGAGAGGGAGGTGGAATAGGTCAAAGAGGCGTGGGAATAGGGGAAATGGATTGGAGAGAGGAAGTGTGGGTAGTTAGGGGGAATAAAAATAAAATAAAAATGTTAATTTCAAATTAAAAATAAATTAATTATCTAATTAAGTTAAAAAATGATATTAATAAATAATAATATATTAACGCACATGTAATTAAATATAATATTACTATTAAATATAATAATAAATTAATAACAAATATTATTTTATTAATGCAACAAAATAATGAAATAAAATAAAATACAAATTAAAATATACATACTAATAAAAATTAATAAAATAAACTAAACTAAAATTAGAGAAACTAATAATAATAATATATTGTTAAATATAATATATAAAATTAATATAACTAATAGAAAAACTAAATTACTAATATAAGTATATAAGTTAACTAAAAATTATCAAAATATCTAAATCACTACAAAACTACAAAAATAAACTAAAAATATAAAAATTGGTTAAACTAATTAATTAACACTATGTTAGAATATTATAAAAATACATGCGAAATCCATGTACATCAGTACGCGGACCGCGTAGGAAAGAATGGTTCGCGAAAGAAGCACGGTATGCGGTGAAGACTGTACCACATTGGAAATTGTGTTCAATTGGATTGGCGAAATTTGCGGAGTTATTTGCCTATATAAAGAACCATAATCCCTTGATTATGTGGGAGCAAATTTTATAAGTAAGATCGTCGCTACGGAAGAATTTTGGAGAAGTTCGAAGTAGTTCGCGAAGGAGGAGTCCGCGAAGGAGAAGGGTTCGCGGAGGATAGTTTTCGCGAAGGAGGAAGTAGTTCACTGGGGATCATTTCTGTGAACGGAAAACGATTCGCGAAGCCAGTACGCGGAAGAAGTTTGCGAGGCATTGTAGCCCGCAAAAGAAAAAGGGACCGTGCAGGAGAGGTGGTAAGCGGAGCATCAGTGGTACGTGGGGCATTTGCCATCCGCAGAGCAGATACGGTTCACAGGAGAAGGCTGTCCGCGAAGCATTCGCGGTACGCGGTGCAATTCAGTTTGCGGAAGATATAGGCAGTTCGCGACGGAAGCAGGACGGTTCGCGGAGGACTCAAGGAAATTCCTACCAACTTCTGGGTGGGAAAGAGAAGAATTGTTTTGGAAGATTAAACTTGTGAAAGCTGATCAAGAAACACCGAAATATTGAGCCAAAGGTTGTTTCAAAAGTAAGGAAACATAAAAGAAAAAGATATCACTGATTCACCCTCTTCCCCTCTCAGTGATACTTGAATCATGACTGAGCAACTTCATTTTTGGGTTTCTTGATACTCCTGAGGCGGTCAAAGTGAAGTGTGCTTTGTTTATGTTGGAAGGTCCTAGTCGCAGGTGGTGGGACTCAGTGGTCCAAGTTGGGAAAGATGAGCAGATGAGCCGGAAGGACTTCAAGGTTGTCTTCAACGAGCAGTATTGCCCAACGACTTTGGTCTTGCCAAGATCCGGGAGTTTCTGGATCTCCATCAGGGGGATTGGACCGTGTTGGAATATGCCAACCGTTTTGCCGAGTTGGTCCGTTCCGCACCCGAGGTGGTTTCTAATGAGCAGTGAAAGGCTCATCGTTTGGAAATGGGATTGCGGCTGGATATTTAGTCTCAGGTCTTCTTGTTTAAGTTGAAGACGTATGCTGAGATAGTGGATCGAGCTCTGATGGTGGAGATAGATCGCGCCAACATGTTTGATTTTTTTAGAACAACTTCAGCAGTGGGCTAGGGCGGCGGCGGTTCGTCTGAAAAGAAAAGTGTGACGAGCAGGAGAAGAGGGGAGATGGTGGTTCGGGCCATCCTTCTCGACCTCCTTCATTGGTGACCACCGACGGTGGGTAAGTCGCATGCTACCAGCGTGGAAGGCCAGGGCACGTGCGGGCAGCGTGTCCAGTTCCACCTAGACCCTACCATCAGTGTGGGCGCTTGGGTCACTTGCAGAGGTTCTATAAAAATGGTATGCGGACTCACAGTGGCGCAGGCCCCTCAGTGCACAGGGAATTACCAGCTTAGTCCGGTGCATCAAGGGCTATGGGTTCTCGGTCTGTTGGGCATGGTTGCAAGGTTGGATCCTCTTATGGGTAGAGTCAACTCAAGGCAGAGCTGCTAGTCAGTAATCGGCCACAGGCGTCGGCAGAGACGAAACACCTTTATGTTATGGATCAGGCGCCAGTGGAATCAGATGCAGGACCTGCGACAGTTCGAGGTATCGTTTTTATTGCATTGTCCATAGCTGTCGTTTTATTTGATACAGGTGCTTCTAACTCCTTCATTTTTGCCCGTCCTGTGGAATTTGTTGAAATTGCCAACTGAGTTTATTCCATATGTGATGGAGTTGGTGACGTCGCTTGGCAATAAGAGAGAACATGGTTTCAGATGTCCGTCTTGCGCTCACTCTGTCAGGGGTTGAGCTGGAATGAGATTTCCTGGTTCTGGAAATGGACCTCTTTGACGTGATCCTCGACATGTACTGGATGGTGCGTTTCAAGGCGCACATTGATTGTTATCATCAGCAAGTGAGGTTTGTGGCGCTTGATGGGAGTACTCAAGTTTTCCAAGGTGAATGAGATCCTCGGCCAGGGCGTGCTGGACCTCTACTTCCGGAGTTGGGCAATCTCATTTTCCAGGCATCTTCTCTCATGTTGGAGGATGATAGTAGAGGTTCCGAGGGCGAATTACCTCCCGTGGCAGATAAGTTTCCAGAGGTGTTTCCAGATGATTTCTCAAGGCTGTCTCTAGAGCGGGATGTAGAGTTCACCATTGATTTGGCGTCAGAAACACAATCGATATCTCTTCCTTTGTATCATATGACCCCCACCGAGTTGAGGGAATTAAAGATACAACCGAGCGATTTGGAATCCAAAGGATTCATTCGCCCGAGTGTCTCGCCTTGGCCCGCCCTCGTTTTGTTTGCTAAGTGTTGGAGTCTGTATCCCACATCGGACTTGAGGTCCGGTGTGGTTTTTAATATTCATTATAAATACACCCCAAGGGCTCCTTTAAAGAGTACACCTTGGGGGTTCGGGTCTCTCATTTTATCCTCCTACATGGTATCAGAGGAGGTTTGATCCCTCCCTCACATATTTTTTTTTTTCCGATTTAGGGTTCTTTGCAATTCCCCCGTGGGGGGCGGCGGCCTCAAAGCCCCGTAGGGTTACCGCCGCCGCCCCTCCGCCTCTGCCCTGCGCGACTCCCCGGCGGGTCTCCCCTCCCTCCCGAGCGCCGCTCGGCCTGCTGCATATCCGGCGGACTCCCCCGCCCCTGCACTCCTGCGCGCGCCATCTCCGCCTCTCCTACGGTTTCCCGGTGAAGCCCGACCTCGCCTCCCTTCCCGGCGTCCCGCTCTAGATCTTCTGCCGGCGCGATTCTGCTCCCGACCCCGGCGCGGCTCCCGGCTCCCGGCTCCCGATCCAGGCACGGCTCCCGAAACCCGACCCAGGCGGCGTCTCCCTCTTGCGCGCGGCTCCCGCCTCCCTCCCGCGGCGCGATTCGCGGCTCCCTCCGACAACAGCCCGATGTCTCCCCTCGACCCGACCGCCTCTCCTGCACGGATCTCCTCCCGTCTTCTCTCCCGGCGCCAGGCCCCGCCTTCACTGCGACTTCCCTCGCGTCGGCCCGACGACCCCTTCCGGCGCACTCGCCCAACGACGCGGCTCCCCTGCGCCTTCCCTCCCACAGCGCTGCTTCCTCCTACGGCAGACTGGTGCCTCCCGGCGAACCAGTCCCGGCGCCCCCCCCCCCTCCAGGCAGCCCGGCTGCCCCCTCACCGGCGGCCTCCTTCACCGGCCTCCATTCCTGCTAGCACCTCCAGCAGCCGGCCTCCAGCAACCGGCCTCCACCCTTGCCGGCCCCTCCACGCCGGCGGCCTCCTCCGGCTTCCAGCGCCACCTCCCGGCCTTCTGCTCCCTCCCCGGCCTCCTCCTGCGCTTCTCTTCCGGCAGCCAGCCGGCTCCAGTTTCTCCCTGTGGCTGCCCTGCTTCAAGTTTCGGCTCTCCGGCACCTCCTGCGGCATCCCCGCCTCGCCGGCATCTCCCGACTACTCCAGGCAGCCGCCTCTCTGTCCGCCGACACACCTTCACACTTCATCCACCGTGGCGCAGCACCTTGACCGTCTTGGATTCGAGCCCTTTAGCACCGCCAGCCCCGCAACAATTCTGCGGAATCCCCGCCTCCCGTCGCCGGCCCCGCAAATGCGGTTTTCCCGGTGCTAGTTTGGATTTCCCGGCGTTTCATCGACCGGCCCCACTAGTGCGACAGTCCTGACGTTCCGTCAACCGACCCGGTCTCTGTGTGGTTCATCTGCTGCGTCCGTGACATCATCCATCCATAATCCTGCGCAGGAGCTTCGGTCGTGAGGGGGAGCAGCTACCTTTGCAGCGTTCTTTTTTTTATTTCGTCTGGTTTTGTAATCAAGCTGGGCATGTCCAGCTTGAGGGGGAGTGTTAGCGTCTGTTTTGTTGCTTTCTTTTCATTATGTGTCCAAGCTAGGTACACCTAGCTTGAGGGGGAGTGTTGGAGTCTGCATCCCACATCGGACTTGAGGTCCGGTGTGGTTTTTAATATTCATTATAAATACACCCCAAGGGCTCCTTTAGAGAGTACACCTTGAGGGTTCGGGTCTCTCATTTTATCCTCCTACACTAAGTAAGCCAACAGATCCCTTCAGTTGTGTATTGATTACAGGAAATTAAATAAGGTAACAATCAAGAACAAGTATCCCTTGCCCCGCATTGATGACCTCTTTGATCAACTCAAGGGGGCAAGGTGGTTTTCCAAGATTGACCTGCACTCCGGGTATCATCAAGTCAGGGTTCGAGAGTCAGATGTTCCCAAGACAGCCTTCCAAAGCAGGTACGATCACTTTGAGTATTTGGTCATGCTATTCGGGTTGACAAATGTTTCAACGGTTTTAATGGCGCTTATGAATAGAGTGTTCCATCAATACCTTGACTCCTTCGTTGTTGTGTTTGTGGATGATATCCTGGTCTACTCCGGGACCGAGGAGGAGCATGGGCAACACTTGAGGATTGTGCTAGGCACTCTTCGAGATCACCGTCTTTATGTGAAGCTTTCTAAGTGTAACTTTTGGATTGGGGAGGTAAGATTTCTGGGACATGTGATCTCGGAACGTGGGGTTTCGGTGGACCCTGAGAAAATTAGAGCGGTGATGTCATGGGAGCAGCCGAGGAATGCCTTTGAGATCATGAGTTTTTTGGGCTTGGCCGGGTATTACTGGCGGTTTGTCAGAGATTTCTCCCGGATTGCTTCGCACATGACTGCGCTTACTCGGAAATGGGTAAAGTTTGAGTGGAGTCCGGAATGTCAGGCGTTCTTTAAGGAGCTTCAACATCGTTTGACCACTGCCCCCGTTTTGATCTTACCGGAATCTGGAAAGGGATTCGTGGTCTTCTGTGACGCTTCAGATACAAGTCTTGGGTGTGTGTTGATGCAGGACGACCATGTGGTGGCGTATGGCTCTCGCCAACTCCGACCACACGAATGAAGCTATCCAACTCATGACCTGGGATTGACAATAGTGATGCATGCTTTGAAGACATTGCGTCACTACCTTTTCAGGGAGAAGTTTGTAGTTTACTTAGATCATAAGAACTTGACTTTCATTTTCTCATAGAAGGATCTGAATTTTAGGCAGCGCTGGTGGGTTGAGTACCTTTAGGGGTTCGACTTTGATGTTGTTTACACCCCGGGCGATGATAATGTGGCAGCAGATTCTCTAAACAGGAAGATGCTAGTGCAAGCCTTAAAAGAGTCCAGTGATGAATGGACTTTGATCGAGCTTTTTGCCCATATGCATTTAAAGAACAAGGAGCACTGTGGAGGCACGTTCTTGGCCAGTGTTCAGTTGACGCCCTCCCTCCTAGAGTTGATTCGGGAAGAACAACCGAGTGATGAGCTGTGCCAGCGTTCTATGCAGCTCCTAAACGGTGGGGAGGTGCCCAGTGAGTGGTCGTTGTCTTCTGAGGGAGTTCTTTGTTTCAAGGGTCGCTTCGTGGTGCCGTTGTCTTTGCGAAAGGTGGTGATGCAGGATAACCACCAATCTTAGTGGGCCGTCCATCCTGGTACCACCAAAATGTTTTATGATGTGTGTCATCGGTTCTGGTGGCCAGGTATGAGGCGTGATATAGTTGACTTTGTATACAGGTGTTATATTTGTCAGCAGGTTAAAACCGAGCACCAGAGGCCCTCCAGTTTGTTTCAACCCCTACCCATTCCTACCTGGAAGTGGGATGGGGTTGCCATGGATTTCATCATTGGCTTACCTCGTACACCCCGGGGGAGGAATGCCATATGGGTGGTTATTGACCGTTTTGACCAAATCAACCCATTTCATCCCGATCAAGGACTCAACCAAGGTGGATGAGTTGGGCTGGTTGTATGTTTAGGAGATGGTGAGGCTTCATGGTGTGTTGTCAGGTATCGTTTCAGACAGGGACCCCGTTTTACTTCTCGGTTTTGTCAAAACTTTTAGAAGACAATGGGGTCATAGGTTAAACAGTACGACATACCATCCTCAAACAGATGGTTAGATGAAGCGGGTGAATCATATCTTGAAAGACATGCTCCGGGCATGTGTGTTGGATTTCAGAGGGTCGTGGGATAACCATTTGAGATTGGTCGAATTTGCGTATAATAATAGTTACCAATCCTCAATAAGAATGGCTCTCTTTGAGACGCTTTATGGTCGGCCGTGTCATTCGCCTTTGTGCTGGATAGAGGTGGGTGAGATCTCGTTGTTGGGACCGAGTCTTGTGCAAGAGACGTCTGATAAAGTCCGGTTGATCAGACAACGATTGTTGACGGAGCAGAGCCAACATAAGTCTTATGCCGATCAGCACCACTGAGCCTTGGAATTCTCAGTTGGTGATTGAGTGTTCCTAAAGGTGGCCCCTCGCCTGGGTCACTGTTGTCTTGGTAAGCAAGGAAGCTAACACCAAGGTATGTCGGACCTTTCGAGGTTACCGAGAGAATTGGTAAGGTGGCATACCGGTTAGCTTTGCTGTCCCAGTTGACGTCGATCCACGACGTGTTCCATGTCTCACAGTTGAAAAAGTATAATTCAGACCCGTCTCACGTACTGAATTGGGAAGAGTTGGAACTGGAATCCGATTTGTCTGTGTTTGAGCGACCAATGCGGATTGTGGATTCCCAAGAGAAAGTACTTTGGGGGGAATCCATATCGTTGGTTCAAATTCTTTGGCAATCACGGGAATGACGAACACGAGACATGGGAGCGAAAGTCTTGGGTAAAAGTGCAGTATCCACATTTATTCTCTGATTAGACTCTAGTATGACTTTCCGAGGGCGTAAAGTTTTCATGGTGGGGATAATTGTCAAATCCTTGATGTCATTTTGAGGTATTTTCTCTTATTTTCGGTCTTACCTTTATTACATGGCTTTCCCGGGAGTTTTTGAGAAAAATGACAGTTTTTGGGCCTGACAGAAGGAGGCGCACGGTTAATAGAGATGGTGCGCCAACCCAGGGGAAACCGTGCGCCTTGGACAATGGCACTGTCCAGGTTGCACGACCTAGCGCACGGGCGTGCGACCCTCGAGGGCTAACCGTGCGCCTATGACAGCGACTCTGTCTGTGGCGCACGGCTAGGCGCACGGGCGTGCACCCCCTCTTGGAAAACCTTGCGGTCGACTTTCTCGTTGGACAGAGGTGCCACACAATTGGCGCACAGTTGGGCAAACCGTGCGGCCTGTCGGATCTTTAAAAAGATTGAAATTTCGGTTTTTCCCTTCATCGATTTTAACCCCAAATCACCCATTTTCTTCCCCCATTCGACTCCCCAACCCTAGGTGCCTCCCCCTCTCCTCTTCCACTCTCTTGGGCTCCAAATCTTGGGTAAATTTGGGTGGAATCTTTAAGAAGTCTTCAAGTAAGCCTCTTATTCCTCCTCTTTTCTCTTCTTGTTGGTCTCTTCCTCTTTCTTTCTTGGGTTCTCTTTCTCGAGCGGATTGGTTGACCTAAAGTGGGTTCAACCTTGATTCTTTGGGTTAGATCTTGATGGTTATGGTGTGTTTTTGCCTTTATAGGGTCTCTCCTTGGTGCGGTTGTGGTTTCCAACCGATTTCGGGTGTCTTCCAAGAAAGTGGTAGGTGGTTCCATGCTTTAGCATTATTTGATGATTTTATTATGCTTGATTTGTTTTCTAAATGGGTTCTACAAATTGTGTGGGTGGTGTGAATCATGTTTTCCAAAGGTTTTGGTGTGCGTAAGGATTTGATATTGGTTTGCCTATTGAAAGTGGATGTTTGTCATGCGTGTTTCTATCATTGGTAGTGTAATTGTGTGAGAGGTGATTCATGTGACATAGAGAATGAAATTGAGCACAAGAGAATCCTAGGTATCTAGGTGGACAGACTAAGTTTAGTACATTAGGTAGTGTTGTCAAAGGCGCGCGGCACAATAAGGCGCAAAGGCCGCTTGGGGATGCTGTGCGAGGCGCGGCGTGAGGCGCAAATAAATAAATAAATACAGTTTTCAAGAATATTTTAAATTAAAAAAAAAACTGATCCAACTAAAATAATACAAATTAAATGTTATGTTATATTTAACACTATACTAGCTCACTTTTGATAAAATGCCCTATGATTTTCTATAGCCGCACTGCACCCTGCGATCGCCTGCACTGCACCCCGCGATCGCCTGCATTGCACCCCTGATTTCCTATAGCCACGATTTCCATGATTTCTGCGATCGCCTCACTGCTTCACTGCACCCCGATCACGACTCGCCCTTGATTTCCGTCGCCCCTTGATTTCAATCCGGTTGCGACTCGCCCTCGATTTCTGCCACCCTGTTTCGATGTTTTCTCTACTCTGTTCCCCTCGTTTTTCGCAGCTTTATTATTTCTCGGGTATGGTTTACGTTTGCAGTCTTGGGGAATTTCACATTCCACGATTTCCTTACTTTGCCCCCCCGATTTCGGCAGCCATGTGTGCCTTTACTGCGCCTTTTGATGTAGTGCCTCTTGGGATGGCGCGCGAGGCGCGCGCCTTTGGCGCGCCTCAGTGAGGTCGCCCCGCCTCACCGGGGGCGAGGCGCACCAGGTGCGCCTCGCCGCGCCTCGCGCCAAAGCGCGCGCCTTTGACAACAATGACATTAGGCGAGTCGGCAGGGCCGAGGCCCAGTCTCCCTAACCAGATTACGTAACAGAACTAACTAAACATACATGCGATGGAGATTGGTGGCTCGAGGAGGATCGTTATGTCCGAGAGATGGTTTGATCACTGAGAGTACGAGGATACTAGGACCCCGCTAACCCTAGTGCCTTAGTGATTGTCCGTGGTGTTCATGTTATGCTTATCGTTCAACTTGTTGTTGTATTTCCCTCTCATTTTAATTTTCAAAGCATGTTTTATTTAAAATTGTACCTTCTTTTTTCTTAAAAACTAGCATGTTAATTTGTCATCTAATGTTAATGCATAAAATCTCTTTTGGTGGCATCCTACTGGGTACGTTGGCTCACACCCTAGGTGTATGTAAACCTTGTTATGTTTGACCCAGGTAAAGACAAGTCTTCCCGTGGTGGTGATGGTGGATCTATATCCTAGTGGTTTCTCTTTTGGCAGGTGTTGGTGGAGGTGGCATGAGGGTGTTGATCCTTTTGTTGCATGGAGGCTTGGTTGTATAGTTGGTTCCCCTCCCCTTTTTGATTGATGCTGGTTATTTTGGTTTTTGTTGCAATTGTAAAATGTCGTGTTGTAGTGTTATCTTTTGGACTCTTGTGCGACTCTTGTGCGACTCTTGTGCTTTGGTTATTGATTGGGACGTGATGTGCCATTCTTGTGGGTTGTTTATGGTTGATTCTTATTGGCGAAATTGTTCCCAAATGTGATGCTTGATGCCCAAACACTAGTTGCCAGCCCGTGGGAATCGGGAACGCCCTTCAGGCCATGCTACGGGCCGGGTTGGGTGTCTGGTTGGATGACAGCCTGACCTGGTTTGTGACATTATGACCCTATCCCCTCGACGTGATATTGAGTTTGGGATCAAGTTGCAGCCGGGTGCGTCTCTGATTTCGATGACACCTTATCGAATGACGCCTACAGTTTTACGTGAGTTGAGGTTGCAGGTGGATGATCTGATGCAGAGGAGTTTCATCCGACCTAGTGTGTCTACATGGGGTGCTCCAGTGTTGTTCGTCAAGAAGGCGGATGGTAGTCTGAGGTTGTGTCTAGACTATCGGAGGTTGAATTATGTGACGTTCAAGAACCGTTACCCTCTTCCGAGGATAAATGATCTTTTCGACTATCTGAGATGAGCTAATTGGTTTTTGAAGATCGATATGCAGTCTGGATATCACCAGTTGAGGGTTAAGGATGAGGATATTCCGAAGACTGCCTTCAGATGCAGATATGGACACTTCGAGTTTGTAGTCATGCCGTTTGGTGTTACGAACGCACCGATCGTGTTCATGGGGCTTATGAACTTCGTGTTCCGTGAGTTCTTAGACCGGTTCGTCATCGTATTCATTGATGATATCTTGATCTACTCGAAGTTAGAGGAGCATTCCGAGCATCTCAGAGCTGTTTTGCAGGTCCTTCAACACCACCAACTCATCTTTCGGTGGGCTGACATGAGACGAAGCGTGACTGAGTTCGTCTTTCGGTGCCTCACCTGTCAGCAGGTGAAGGTTGAGCACCAGGTTCCGGTAGGTCTGTTGCAGCTCCTTGAGATCTCGAAGTGGAAATGGGACGACTGATCTATGGATTTCATGACAGGGCGTCCACGGACAACGAGAGACCATGACGCCATCTGAGTGATAGGTGACCGACACACGAAGTCAGTGCACTTCATTGCTATCAGGGAGCAGAGTTTCATGGAGAGTTTGGGGTAGTTGTACGTACGAGAGATTGTTCGCCTTCATGGGGTGCTCTCAACTATTGTCTCTGACCGTGATGCACGGTTCACGTCACGGTTGTGGAGAGGCCTGCATAAGGCATTCGAGACCCAAATGAGGATGAGTACAACCTTCCACCCCCATACAGATGGGCAGACCAAACGCACTATCTAGGTGCTGGAGGATATGTTGAGGGCTTGCGTGTTAGACTTCGGTCGAAGCTGGGAGGATCATTTGCCATTGGTAGAGTTTACGTGCAATAATAGCTACCACTCTACTATCGACATGATACTTTTTGAGGCCCTGTATGGGAGACCCCACAGGTCACCCATATGTTGGACTGAGATCGGTGAGACATCTCCTGTTGGGCCAAAGATGGTACAGGCGACGACGGAGGATCAGGTTATATGTGAGCGGATGAGGACAACCCAGAGCAGGCAGAAATCTTACGCAGATTGACGTCGCAAACCCTTGGAGTTCGAGTAGGGAGACCACGTTTTCCTGAGTCTCCCCACGATGAGGATTGCGAAGATTCGGCCGAGGAGGTAAGCTATCCTTGAGGTTTATCGAGTCGTTCGAGATCTTACAGAGGGTTGACGAGGTTGTTTACTGCCTCGCCCTACCCCCACAGTTGGAGTAGGTGCACGGCATCTTCTATATGTTGCAGTTGAGGAGATACGTGCATGACCCTACGCACGTTATTGATTGGGGCGAGCTGGACATAGAGGATTAAGCCACTTTTACAGAGCACCCGGTGGCGATCGAGGATCGACAGAAGAAGACCTTGCATGGCCGGACCATTCCTTTGGTTTGTGTGTTGTGGCAGCACGAGAGCATGCAGGAGAGCTCATAGGAGGGGAAGAACCAGATGCAGACTCAGTATCTCGAGCTTTTTATTTAGTTTTTGATTTTCGGGGACGAAAAGCTTGAAGGAGGGAATAATGTAGAGATCCTGTTTTTGCCTTGTTAAACTTTGAAATATATCTAAAAATATTTTCAGAGTTAGATGTTGAGACGACGTGCGATTCCGAGATCCAGTGTGCCCGTAATTAATTTTATAAAAATATTAAATATATTTTATATCACGTGCGAACGATTTTCTTAAAGAAAATGTGATAACTCTCAAACGGAGTTTTGGATCGAAAATCCGATACCATGGTTGAATCCGGAACGCGAGGTTTACCTTTGGCATGACCTAAAATTTGTCGGTGCGGGTCGTTTAGATAAAACGGCCTTTGGCAGTATGTTCAGCAGGTTAATTAAATAATTAATTTAATTAATTTATTAATTTGACCTAAATAGAAATCCTCTCTAAATTCCTCGTTACAGCGGATTGATAGGGTTAGTCGCATAACCCTGAGACCGTTGAGAGGAGATCTTTTCCACCCACCGTTGGCGAATCGAGATCAGATGATGACGAGCCTTCGGATTCAGGCGAATCGAGGCGCAACGAACACAACGACTTCTCTTCTTCGTTGACGAATGCGTTCTTCATCGACGAACGATCTAATTCGAGGTAGGACTTGTCAATTTTTGCATTATACCTCTATTGATTAAATAGATTGAGCATGACCGAATCTATCTCTTGATCCGCATTAAATCAAGCCTTTGCATGCACCTATGTATTTGTTTTCAATTGATTATTAAATTAATTGCCGATATGCCATGTTTTGATGTGGAAACGATGAGAGTCGCAGTGACAAAAATGGTTTGCAGATGAAGAAAAGACAAAAGAGAGAAACACATAGGACACAAAGATTTACGTGGTTCGGGAAATGATTCCTACGTCCACGGAAAGATAGAATAACTTCAATACAAAAAAATCCAGGAGCACAATTTACAGGGAGTATCTCAGAGCTTCTCACAAAGAAACCCTAACCCAAAATGGGCTACAAAAGGAGGAAGACGATCCACTATTCCACCAACCGCACATGAAGTTTGCATCGCTACAATGAAAGGTGACTGAAAATTCGTGTCGCTATAGTGCCACGACCACCCAAGTCAAAAGTGTTACAGGGACCGACGGTTGGAAGTCCAAGGAGGTATAGTACCGTCGACTCTAATGTCCGGCCTGCTACAACATTCATGCCAAAGTCTGCACTGCTACAGTGCCCTTTCGGTGTCGGTCGGCCAGCTCTGCTACAATAGTCAGAGTTGCTACAGTCCCCCCCTCCAAAATTAAGCCTGGGCCTTCGACCCCCGAACTCCTGGAGCAGGGGTGCCGCAACCCCCAACGAGCTCACCACGGAGCTTGACCTGCGGAGTTGACGACCTAATGTACAGTATGGGTCAGAAGCACTCAGCCCAACAACATCCAAAGGGGATCAGGCTACACCAAATACAACATGTTTCTCACCCCCGGACATCCCAATATGTATTCGTTGGCTAAAAATGCTTGACCAACGATTGTTACATCTTTGTTTTGGTGCTTTTCCTCCACTCTTTTTTCGCGTTCTTCGCCATTGGGCACCGGGGCCATGGTTTGACATTGTCGGGTGGGATTGAACCCGATTGAACCCCTGGATTTGTGACGGATTAGCGTGCGACAAACGGATTGACGAATCAGGGATTGATTCAGAAGTATTGAGGGATGCGGGTGATTTCATCGAGGATCAGAATACCGGTGGGGTGACAGGAGACGATCGGAGGCACAAGGCAGCCTCGTGCGGGCTTTGTACAGTTCAACGAAAATCCGTTTTCCAGCCACCGGATGGCCGGAAACGACGAACGAAGGCTTCCCCTTCGATTTTGGGTGGCCTTAAAACGGGATTTGACACGGTGGGTGGGGATCTAGAACGTCGGAAGCAAATCTGGGATTCTGCGAAAAACCTCACTACAAGCTGTGTAGTCCGAAGAACACACCGCGTGTACCTCCTTGGCTGTGGCAGCTAGGGTTCCGGGTGAGTTAAATGTCACACGCTGTGTGGGACACCCACATATCGTGTGACTCGGTACTGTCGACCCGACGTGTACTCCGGGAGTACATGGACACGGGCACAACCTGGTACATGCCGTGTACTGGCGCACAACCAGGATACACAGACACGACCCGAAGGACATGGGCAGAACCCTGTGTGGGAGGACATGTCGTGTACCGAAGTACACAAACACAGAAAAACATACACGAACACGACTAAGCCCACGGGCAGGACCCCGGGTGGCTGAGGCACGTCGTGTAGTACCCTTACATGTCGTGTAGGGCTACATGGGCAATGAGCCGTATATCGGCAGGGACACGACCAGGCAACGGAGCGGGACCACATGCCGTGCACCCTTTCTTTCCTTTTGAGGAAAGCTATATTTCTCGTATCTTCTTCGTTTGGACTCAGATTTTAACTCGCGAGTAGCTTATTCTGAGTGTTTTTCCGCATAGAATGCGATGATGGCCTTTGTGGTGGCTTTAGAGATACAAAATGCGAGATTTTCTGAGTGTGACGCTTCTTTAGGTGGCGCTCGACGACGGTAGTGATCGGGCATGATCATTAGAGTGGTACCCCCTGACGGACTAGGGCACAAGTCCTCTATCTACCGAGTGGCACCCCCTATGACGTTAGGGCGCATGTCCTCTATATACTGAGTGGTACCCCTCTATGGCGTTAGGGCGCAGGTCCTTTATCTACTGAGTGGTACCCCTCTATGGCGTTAGGGCGCAGGTCCTCTATCCACTGAGTGGTATCCCCTATGGCGTTAGGGCGCAGGTCCTCTATCCACTGAGTGGTACCCCCCTATGACGTTAGGGCGCGGGTCCTCTATCTACTGAGTGGTACCCCCTATGGCGTTAGGGCGCGAGTCCTTTATCCACTGAGTGGTACCCCCTATGGAGTTAGGGCGCGGGTCCTCTATCTACTGAGTGTTACCCTCTTATGGCGTTAGGGTGCGGTTCCTCTATCTACCGAGTGGTACCCCCTTATGACGTTAGGCTGCAGACCCTTTATCTGCTTGGAGATTGTGTCCCCTTGATTGTGCGACACGGTGGCAAGGCGTGGACCCTCCACACAATTACTTCTATGGATAGACACGCGAGATGCTGGACATCGTTGACGGACCCTATGGAACTGTTGACACTCTCGTTGGATTTTGTTACTCTCTTGCTTTGGGTTGAGTTGTTTATTCCCATCGTGTCTCTTACTACCCCCCTTTCAGTTTTCGGGTGTCTTACTGGGTATGTATATATTCACCCCTGCATGGGATTTGCCCGCACGTGTCGTGTCTTATTTAAACGATGGACAGGTCGACGACGATTACAGAGGAGCATAGGGACACCCTGGTGCATTTGACCGCATATGGTGGTCGGGGCTTGGAGATCTGGAGCCGGGCTCTCTTAGCACTTTACTTTTCTAGTTTTGTCAGGTTGGGATATCTTTCTGGTTGGACGTGTATTTTGCCTATTTTGCTCTTCAATTTACACTGTTGTACTCTTTGTATTCCCTAGAGGTTTTGCATGCATGGTTATTACTCTAGACGTTGCACCTTTTCCTTTATTCCTCTGTACTTCTGCATGGAGATGGTTAGGTGTGTGCGTACAGGTACATTAGGCAATGACCTCTCATATTAGTTACGCCTTTCGGTGCTTGTCACTAGCCCCTGACCTATGGAGGCGGGTTTGAGGTAGTTGCGGCTCGAGTCTCGTTAGGTCGGGTCGTGACAATAAGTGTATGCTTTAAGAGCTCAAACACGCTCTGCGCGGTGGCAGTCCATTGGATGCCCTCCTTGCGAGTGAGCACCGTGAGGGGCTGGAAAATGCTACCGTAACCGTTGGTGAATTTCCGGTAGTAGCTTGCGAGGCCTAGAAAGCTGCGGATACCCTTGACAACTAGTGGGGTTAACCAGTCCAATACGACTTTGATTTTAACAGGATCTATAGTCACGCTTGCCTGAGAGATGATGTGGCCCAGATAGCCAATTTCACGATGGGCGAAAGAGAATCTCTTCTGATTGGCAAAGTGATGGTTGCGTAAAATTTGTAAAACGTTTGTGCTGTAGCTTGGAGCGCCACTCGTGGCTGTAAATGAGGATATCATCGAAGAAGATAAGAACAAACTTGCAGAATAGGGGTCGAAACAAATCATTCATAATAGCTTGGAATGTTGGTGAGCCCGGATGACATCACCAAGTATTCATGGTGGCCATTGTGAGTGCAGAAAGGTGCTTTGTCCGCGTCCTTATCCTGCTTACGGATTTGATGATAGCCTGACTTAAGGTCGAGTTTAGAAAATTAAGTGGCTCCATGCAACTCATCCAATAATTTTTCAACGATTGGAATTGAGAATTTATGAGGAATTGTTATGTTGTTGAGGACCCGATAGTCCACACACATGTGCCACGTAGCATTCTTTTTTTTTTAAACTAATAACACTGGACTAGAATAGACACTTCGGCTTCGTCGGATGGTACCTTTCTGAAGCATTTCCTGGACCTGCTTTTCAATCTCGTTCTTCTAAGAATGAGGATATCGATAATGCCACATCGAAACAGGTTCCTGCCCTTGAACTGAGATGACTTTATGGTCACCTTGACGAAGTGGAGAGAGGCCCCAGTGGGTGGTAAAAACTAAGTACAGCCTCTTGAAGAGTTGCTGTAACTCTTGGCGTTGAGCATTGGTCAGTAAAGGCTCCAGTTGGCTGGAGTGGTCGGCGTTGTCCAGATTAGGATTAACCCCCCCACTGCATGGGTTGGGCGGACAATGCCCCAAAGGGTATGAGACTTGTCCCCGACCTTGAATCTCATTGTCATGGATTTCCAATTAATGTTGACCTCTCCGAGGGTACAGCGCCGCACAATTCCCAAGATCAAATTCAAACCCCTGATATCCAAGACGTGAGCATCGAGCGAGCATGTATATGTGCCCATGGTTAACTGCAAGGGTTGGCATACACCATGGGACCACAACTGATGACCATCACCAAGCTTGACACATTGCTTTTTCGTGTTGAAGACTGATAAATCAAGCAGAGTAATGAGTTTGAGAGAGAAAATTGCGTGCGACACCACTGTCCAAAAGTATGAGAATGGGGATGTTGCCAACCTGACCTTCTACCTTCATGGAAGTTAATTCTTCTTGGTTGTGGATCTAGAAGTACCAGATCCATGTTTTTCTAGCACCTGACACTCAGGCGCCTCAATCGTCTCATTGTCAACCTGGGCCACGCCCTCAGGCAGTGTTGCCTCGCCTACGTCTTGTGGAACTTCATCTTCAGCCAAAAGTAGCATCCGCATTTTCGCATCTGGGCGTTTGTGCATGGTATTATAAGGTTTGCCACACCGGAAGTGGAGCCCTTTATTGCGTCATTCTTCCGATTCTTGGCTAGATAAATGGTGTACCCCGCGCCCTCAGGGGAACCCTGGCGAGGTGCCTTCTGACTGGGCCCGTCCATGTTAGGACCCAGCCTTTTGTCATGGCGTAAGGGAGGAGAAGCTTACGGCTGCATACCAGGGCGTATAGGCGACTGCCATAGGCTGCCATTGCGACGAAACTGCGAGTGGGGACCGCCACCACAGATAGAAAGCCCCACACCTTTGCGGACAACAAGCTCAATGTGGTGAGCCAAACTCATTGCTTGTAGGCGCATTTAGGAGTTGTATATATGTGCCCAATTGTGAATTTCCTCATGCAAACTGTGAAGAAAGTAACCGACATATTGTTGCTCTGGATGGCGAGGGAGTAGAGAGGCCAAACACCGAGTGCTCGATATATTCTTGAATGGAACCATATTGGTGGGACCAACCAATTCCTCGTAAGGATTCTAGATGTCCAAGCCACTAAAACGCTCCATGTGCTTCTCCTTGAAAGTTGCCCAAGACACCCCTGGCTGAACCTCGTGTATGAAGGTGAACCAATTGATTGCAAAGCCTTCCATGCTAAGTTGTGCAAACGGGACCTTCTCTACATCTGGTGTCTGATTAATCCTGAAGAACAAGTCAACCCGCGTAATCCAACCCTGAGGGTCCGAGCCATAAAAAATTGGTAAGTCGACGTGCCGGGCGGCAACCCGCTGATTGGGTCAACGGTCGACGGGGCTTGGTGGCATATTAGGAGCCCAACCGTGCTGATCAAGTGCGGTAGGCTCCATGGCGTGCAATGCAGATAATTCAATGACAAAGGATGGATGTACCTCATCTTGCTGCGGGCCTTCTCCCGGCGGCGCACTTGAGCGGAAATGTTTTTTTGGAATTCGGTGAAGTCATGCGCCTGCGCCTTCCAGGAGTTGGCCTGCTCCTGGCACGCGTGTTCAAGCTGATCACGGCGCGCCTGTTCCCAGAATTGTTGCTTTGCGGTGAGAGTTTCCACGACCGAGGTCATGGTTACAATCATTGAATCGAGTTTCAGGTCGAGCGTCTCGAGCCGCTATTCAACACCCTCCCTCCAGGCGAGTCTGATGCCGGGTCGAGAAGGTTGACAGTGGCAGGTTGAACCAATTGATGGAGACGAGCAACCAATCCCACTTCCTCATTGTATAAATACTACTTCTGAGCAAAATCACAACAGAAAAAATAAAGACGAGAAAGGAGAAGAATACACTTCAGGAAGAGGAGACACCCTCAATCTTGCCCAAGTTACCAGGCTTTCCTCTCTACCCTCTCTTCCTTCCCCCCATTCCTTATAACCACTTGCCCAAGGGAATCTCCTAACAGACTTCCAGCAGGGCCGACCTCAGTTTGTTGGAGCTGGTTTGAGGACCTTCTTACCCCACCTGGAGTATACTTTCCAAGTGACGGTATCCTTTGTTCTATCATAAAGAGAAGATACCAACAGGAACACTCAGATCTTGATCAGTTGTCGGCCGTTAGCAGGAACAACTGGGCAACATTGAGGCATGCAGGAACAACATGTGTTTTTTAACTGAAATCAGCGTGCAGGTGCCAGATTTGACAAGTTGGGATAACCGCGCATGAGAGAGGCTGCAGTTGGATATGGATGTGTCATTTGGGTGCTGCTCTTGGTGCAGATCAGCCCGAGAAGGGCTTTTAGGCGCGGCCCTTGGCTGACTTGGAGGGTGGGCTGTGCTTGTGTGGCACAACTACAAGGGGGATGAGGGGGGAGTCCTGCGCACCATAGTGAGGTGGCGTGGCTGCAGGAGGGGCAAGGGGGAGGTTAGATGATTGCAGCTGGCGTGGTGGCAGGAGGGTGCGATGTGGGGAGGTGACTCGATGGGTCGCAACACAACAGCTGGAGGGGCGGTGCCTGGGGCTGCACAGTGATTTGGAGGTGTGGGGAGGGAAGTCGCGCCTGGCGATGGGGAGGTCCCTTCTTGCACCAGAAGTGGAGGGAGGTCTTGCCCGGAGGCTCGGGGAGGGAAGTTGCTCCTCGCACAGGGAGGCTGGCTAGGGTTGGTTGGCAGCCAGGTTAGATAGAGCGGGGAGAGAAAATTTTCTCTCATATTATGTGGATGAAATCTCGTACCTCGATGAGTGGTGAGACACTATTTATCAATAGATCTACATGATATATCGTAGAATAAAACCGAAGGGGGGCTCTGATACATGTCTTTGAGCCAAGGCCCAATCTGATTGGTTCCAACAATTACAGTGCATGAGCATCCCACTTCCTAAAAGTAGAGCTTTGTTGTAATTTTAAGAATCACCCAACCTGAATGGTCACAGTTAGATTTTCCATTGAACATTTTTTTAATTTTTAATTTTTTTTAGATTTTCCATTGAACATTTATATCAATAGTCCCTTTCCTTCAACACATCCTGGCTAGATTGTTTTGAAAGCAAAAAAGTTGCCTTCTGGCCAGGTTGCTGCTGCAACTCTAATCGTACTTTGCCAGCGGATTGGCCCTGAATTAACAGCATCACAAGTCCTGCCTCAACTCAAAGAGCTATTTGAAGAGCTTGCTTTCTCTCAACAGATTGCAAGTGAGTCAAATTCCCCAGGCAGAGTTTCAAAGGTTTGTAAGGCAAAGGCAAACGAGGAATATCCAATGGAGAGCCGCATGGACCTTGTGTGAGTGCTGAGCTTGCCTTCATTCGCATCAAAGCTGTGTTATGGAAACTGTTTCTAAGCACATTTCAAATTGATGATTTGAATCTTTGTGTTGAGTTTTCTTGCGAATGTGCAGGTTCCATTTGTATCCTTCATTTGCATCCATTCTGGGGATTGAGAACCTTCGCCAGTGTTGTGCTACATGGCTGCTGCTTGAGCAGTTCCTTCTACGGTGCCATAATTGGAAGGTATGATTATGAATCATGCTATGCTTCTAGTGCATTTTTTGAGAAAAGAATGCAATGGCCTTGGAATTAAAAAGTGTGACATCTTTAGTCTTTACCTGCAGTGGGAAAATACAATGGAATCATCTAAAAATCTTGGGAAAAGCAGAGCTGCTGAAAGGCCTATCCTCACCAAAGACTCTCCTTCTTATCATAGTCCTGCTAAAATGCTGTTTAATGGGATTGGGTGGTCAGTGCCTCAATCACAAGGGAATAGAAATGCCAGAAACTTGATGCCTCAGAAACAATTTTATGAGCATCGGAGTCCAGTTGAAACACATGTGACGACTTCAAATCCTGGAAAGCATGGACCCTGGTTCTGGTTCCCTAGCTCAGATTCTATTTGGGATGGGCTTGATTTTCTTGGGCGTTCTGGTGGTCTAAAAGATGTTTCTTCATGGAAGATCAGAGCATCTGTTATTTACTCTGTCCGTGCGCATCATGGAGCTTTGAGATCTCTAGCTGTTTTCCCAGATGAGTGCACTGCTTTCACAGGAGGTGTTGGTCCGGGATTCAAGGGAACTGTTCAGAAATGGGATTTTTCTAGAATAAATCATGTATCTGGGTATCATGGCCATGAAGAGGTTCGATTCCTGTCATTTTCTGCTGAAGTTTTAGCCTTTTTTTTTCTTTTATTTGATGCCAAACTTGCTCAAAATTTTCTGCTGTCCTTTATGCAAACATGGAAATGCTGATTTTATGCCCCTGCTCCCCTCCAACCAATTGTTAGTAATCTTTGAAAGTGTTGATGTGCTCATCAACATTGTTTTGTGAGTTCCATTTGTGAAAAATAAAAAAGCTGGGAGTACTCTCCCAAATTATGGGATGCGGTAAGGATGTATTTATGGTGCGTTCTAGCTCTATGTATGATATATTTGGAATACCTGTGGATATTATGTGGATACACCATCAAGAGACTTTGGCCATGACATGTACATGCTGGAGACAAAGAAAATGATAGGCTTTGTTTAAAGTCCTTTTAATTTTTCATCTAGGGGTTATATGTGTTTCTTTTATTTTTTTGCTGTCTTATTTATGTTTTCCTTTGAGACATGATTTTAAAACATAAAATAAAATGAAAAGAGGCTTCCTCTGACTCCTGTCCAGCCATACCCAGCCCACATAAGAAATAAAGCTAAACTGAAAATCACACAGAGCTGTGCAGCCCACCCAGCATAACACAGCGCAGATCCCGCCCTTGCCTTGCCATTTCCCAACCCAGACTTAGTCCTGTAATATTATACTGCATGTGGAACTGAACTGGAAACCTGACCGCTGCTGCTGCTGTTTGCCCATCCCCTTCATCCTTGAACAATTGCAGTTTTCAGCCTTTCAAGTCTTATTTTTTTGTTGTTGTATGCTTTCAATATTCATATCCTTATTTTCTAAAACATAATCTATCAATTTATTCCCTGATTATGAACCTTTATTGGTACATTGAGATGGAGGGTGTAAATTAGTGCTATTGCATATCATGTACTCAATTTCTGCTCAAGCCCCTTTCACTGATTTATCTAGATGATTGCGGCTGTCTCCGAGACAGTCTTTTGTGTTTTTAATGTCGACTTCTTCATCTTTGTGGGTTGACTCACATCGAATATGGTTTTCACGATGCTTGTTCTTTCTTTAAAGTAAGCGTGGGTTTCGTTGCATGACATCTGGAAACTTTAATGCCCTCGGCGATGAAAATGAAAAAGGGTAAGTCATTCAAGTCTACCTTCCTGTTTTATTCATTGCCGTAGCTTGTTTTTGGGTATGTTTTTATGTTCTTTTTTGATTTTTTTACTTGATTACTTGATTCTATAGACAAAAGAACATCAATGGTACCATAGTATCTTATTTTTTTTTTCACATTTTGAACTTCAGTATCGTTTTATCTGGTATTACTGTTCCCTTCTGGTTGTTTTCTGGCAATATCTGGTTTTTTAAAATCATGTTTCAATTTTATTTTCAAATTAGAAGCTATGTTTCTGTTTCCTATTGTAGATGCTTAATTTCTTGGGGATTTCAGGTAGTAAATGACATGTGCATTCTGACACCCAGTAGGGTGGCTTCTTCTGATGGAACAGTACATGTTTGGAATAGCCAAACTGGGAAACTGATATCCAAATTTTCTGAGTCGTCATCTGAGTCTTCATATCTTTCAAGTTCCCATTTTCCTGCTTCCAAGACTCATGTTGATCAAGGCAATATGCTGTATTCAAATTCTATATCAACTGGAATATTGACAAGTACATTTGATGGAACCTTGTACACTTGCATGCATTTGTTAGAATTTGTTGAGAAACTTGTAATTGGCACCGGAAATGGTTCCCTTCGGTAAATAGATATTTTTCAGGTTGACATTTATTATTTAATAGGAAATGTTTTTTTTATATCTTTTTGATTCTTGCTATACAATTTATTATTGTGCAGGTTCATTGACATTGCCCAAGGTCAAAAACTTCATCTTTGGCACAGTGATTCCTCATGGACCAGTTATCCTTCTCTGATCTCTTCCTTATGTTCATGTGGATCAGACAAAACGCACAGAGATGGAACCACTGCTTATCCATCTTGGATTGCTGCTGGACTTAGCTCTGGTCATTGCAGGTTGCTTGATGCTAGAAGTGGCAATGTCTTCGCCTCTTGGCATGCTCATGATGGATACTTGACAAAGGTATTTTAAAATTGACAATAAGCTATCTCTCTAAGATGACATAGAGTTTAATCGATCATTTTATGGATGCAGTTGGCTGCTCCTGAGGACCATTTGCTCATCTCCAGCTCTCTTGATAAGACTTTACGAATTTGGGATTTGCGAAGGTAATTTTAAGATTATTCAAATTTTGATGATTTTAATTGGACATTTAGAGCTGATGGACCCCATCATTTGATCCTTGAGCTTTGAATCATTTGCTAATTCAGTCCATACATTTTTAGTCTTTTGATGTGGTACTTTAATTTGATTTCTTCAGCACATTCAATTATGTAATGGGGAACTTACTTCTGTCAAAGGGTTACTAGTGCTATCAATGTCTAAGTTTATGAGGGAGTATTATTGACTGTTTCTATTTAGTTTTAAAAGAACAATACTTTATTGTTTTTGTTGTTGTTATTATTATTATTTTGTGTTGGCCCGAGATACTCTATTGACTGTGCACATTTGCCTAATTGCTTTTAAGGATGTCATCAGTCAGTCAGATTTGGGCTGATTGTGGCAGTGGATTTATTGAAGAAATTGAGAGCTTGACAATAGTCTGAAATTCCTCCCCGGGTTTCCGTTTTGTGCATGGATGGGTTGTTCATCTGGTGTAACATTAAATGTTTTAAATAAGTGTTCTATAAAAAAATTATTTAGGTAAAAGATGTTTGCCTATGATTATCTTTGTCAACAAAATATGAAACCATTTTCTCTCCATTTTGTTTTCTACAAGGTTGGATAAGATCAAAAAAAGTCCTACGAAAGACAAAAGATGCTTGTCTATATTTCTGTATACCCTCTTTTGCTACCCCACTCTCCACCCCATGTTTATGGATATTTTGTAAGAGCAAGCAATTTTTTATTGTTTTTTTTATATGATAATTCTACCTACTTCCTAAATTCCATTGAAATTGTAAATATAAGAAGTATTTGACCTTTCTATGATTTTAGATTGGTGATTAGAAATACTTAGTTTATTTTTTCTTATATATTTTTCATTTTCATGATTTTTTTCCTTTTGTTTTTGCAGAGGTTGGCCATCACAACCCATCGCTGTGAGAGGTCATAAAGATGGAGTTTCTAGCTTCTCTGTTTGGGGGCAAGATATTATTTCAATTTCAGGAAATAAGATTGGTCTTTCTTCATTAACTAGAAATGCAAACGAAGTATGTAAATAAGATCGGTTTAAATCTCTCTATTTTCAGTTATGAATTGGCCCTCATATGTCAATTTCCTTTTTTGGCAGGATGGTTATTGTTATGTCGCCCCTCAGAAACTCTACTTGGAAGATAGGGGGATGAGAAACTTGTCAGCATTGTCCTGTATCAGTATCATGCCCTTCTCACGGTTATTTCTTGTTGGAACTGAAGATGGTCATATGAGGATTTGTTGCTAGGAGGCTCTATTTTCTGCACGTGTCACTTGCCTACAAGTAATATCTGTTTTCTAATTTTTTAATTCTTGCCCTGCCTTCTTATTTTTCCATTTACATTTTACCAATCTGATGCTTTATTTATTTTTCCTTTTCTGGAAAAGAAAAATATAGGATGAGTAAGGCCTTTTCATTTTATGACACAATGACTCACCCGCACCTCATTATAATCACAAAGCCATCATACACCTTCCTCTCACCTTCTTTTCTTTATTCTGCTTATTCTGTTATGCCTGCTGCACTCGCTCTCTTGGCACTCTTTCAACTAAAAATTCATTTTACTGCAACCAATGAATTGCCAAATTCTGAAAAGTTGATGAATTTCTATTGGCATATGCTGTTGGGAAATTTAATGGTTCTGAGATGATGAGTTTGGTCTTGTATTTGAGCAAATGATTGAGGAAATAGGAGAGCTTCCCACAAACATGCATACTCTATCATGAGTCATTTGTTTTCACGGTCTCTATATAGTGAGAGTCTAATGCTCTCTAATTCTGTTTTTGATGTTTATAAAATCATGTTTAAGTATTTTAGAAAATGTTTTTTAAAGGCGTCAATGTTTTGCAAAGAAAACTTTCCCACTATTGAAATCTACAACAAGTCATGATGTCCTCGCCCATCTGGGGGTTTTATTTCACTTCACCCATAATTCGAACTCAGGACACCCGGGCACTAAGAAACATTACGAGTTTTCCCTTGCATCGAGGGCTTAATGGAGCCCTTTGGGCTATTACAAGTAATCATTAGCATAATGGCATGATTTACAATCAAAAGGAAAAAAATGACCTAACTTTGAATGAGTCTTTCAAAGAATGGGTGCAGGTGAATGACCAAGGTGATTGTGAAGCTAGAAGACACAATCAGAAATGACAGGACATGCAAGAGTCAGAGCTGAGTCAACCACGAACACACCACTTTGAAGCTGTCCACTACCAAACACCCGAGTCATTGAAGACTCCTAAAATATAATTGAAGTAGGTGAGAATATGATCAGACACTGTAACTGTAAGTTTACTAATAGATGGTAAATTGAATGGATAGCATGGAACATGGGCGTACTAAGGAGATTGTCAAAGCTGACGTTATTGGGTAGCTACCACAACCAATGGTTTGAATCGTCGAACCATCACCCATAGTAATATTACTTCCAAGCGAAGTCGAGCTATAAGTCTGAAGAATACTTGCATTCCTAGTGGTGTGCTTTGAGATGCTAGAGTCAAGAACCCATGTGGTGAATCACTGAGATAGACATGCAACGATAACATAGCTATGAACAACATGAGCGCTAGATGAAGTAGAAGCGTTGAGGCTGGAGAGATCGATACTTATCACCAGAGAGGTTAAGAGTATGTTGAATGCCAGATGGAGTCACAATGTTAGGTATAACGACCCGTGCTGAACGAGAGCATCCCGACCATGCAATTGCCAGTAGGTATTAATTGTGTGATAATTCTTTCCACAATGCGTGTAATGTTTGTGGGTGGTGGATCGACCATGACCCCTAGAATGCCCACCACCATGGTTGGGACCTTGATAAAGCATAGAAACACGATCAAAGTGGTCGGTGCTGAGCAAAGGCAGAGGACAACTATCACGAACAAGGAGATTATAAAGCAATGATGGATGTAAGGTGGTGGGGTTGACCACCTTCTTGGTAACAGTGGTAGAGAACTCTATATTGAGACCATGCAGTAGTGAGAATAAGAATAAGTGATTGCGTTGATAAAAACCTGTGACCAACAATCCATGATAAAAACCATTATGCAATAGACAACCATAAATGACAAAGCACATCACATTGAGCTCTAGCCTATGGGACACTGTGTGCTAGACACAAAATCTTAAAAAAACATAACGTTGATCCAACTGATATCGAGTCCTGCCAGTCGATGCCAGTTGATATCGCAAAATGTTACCTCCTAGTGGTGCAACACACAGTAAGGCCCATGTCTCTTTCTCGACGCACGTAAGGTTCCTAATGTGCAATTGTCCAATACATTTTCAAAACCATGATCACAATTTTATAAAATGTTTTTAAATCCAATCCAATCCGCTTTTGAATTTGAAAACCCATTTTCAATTCAAGCAAATCTATTTTCAAAGCAAAACCCCCTTTTGAAAATATTTACCTTTCAAAGAAATCATTTGTGTAAGAACCTGGTTTTTGACTTAAGTTTGGATCCTTTTAATTTTGGTCAAATTATTTATTTTGGACCTAATATAGATGCCTAATGAGTTCACGAGTGTCTCGGGGGTGTCTGAGGCTTGTTCGGAGCCCGAAACCCAGTTTTTGGGAGAAATAGGCCGGCCGCACGGTTAGAAGAAACTGTGCGGGGCAGGCCGCACTGTTACTTATAACTGTGTGAGGCTGGACAATGGGGTGATACCGAGCGCATAGTTTTTCCCAACCATGCGCCGGGGGCTGCATGCCCGTGCGAAAAGTCTAGTTTTTAGCAAAGGAGTTTCTAACGATTGACTCACGGTTTCTCTAATCGTGCGACCTAACTGTGCGAAATGCCCCTCCCTACAACAGAAGACGCACGATTGGCGCACAGTTTGGCCAACCGTGATGTCAAACCATGTGATGCCCATTTTTTGGGAGATTTTGTGAAATTGCCCTTAATGACTTGATTAAACTCACCTCTTTCCTCCTATTTCATTTCCAGCGGACAACCACCCCTTCTTTTCTCTCTTTTGCATACTTTTGAAGCCCTAAGATAGAATTTGATCTCGAGCTCTAATCCAGTGTCCGTTTTGATCGTCGTTTGTCACGTTGGATGCGTATCGATAAGTACTCAATTCCTTTTTAGCCGTTTGTCTTTCTTCTTCCTATCGACGACACTATTTAGATGTAGGCTCATATGCCCTATTTTCTGGGCGTTGATCTGTTCTTCAGATCTCTTCCAATTCAGGTCAAACTAGAGGCTGATACTAGACGAAGAGAGTCGTACGAGTACGAGGTAGGTGATCTATAACTCATCCTTCAAGTTTCCTCGTTTTATAATTTGCTGTATGTGCGCGTCGATTTTATCGGGCGTTGATTGTTTAATTACTGTGCCTTGATTATAGTTGTCAGAATCATATTCTAAGACTCCCGCTATAAATGTCATCCATTGTTGGTGGTTATGTCCACAACGTCGACCACCCCAAGTAGGGTGTTTTCCTTATTTAGGCCTTTTGAGGTTCGTTAAGTGCGTCTGTGCCACCATTCAGGTGTGATTAGCCCTGCCAATGGTAAGTCATCCTGAATTAAATGACCATGGAATTGGTGTTTGACTAGCCTTGTATATGTTAGAGCTACTTGATCCTTCTAAGGTAAGTGTGTTAAATTAATCAATGAATCATAAATGGTAATCGGCAAGTATGTATATTTGATATCACTTGGCCTAGCTCATTATAAATGAATTGCACATGGTTGCTCGTCCTTAGCCCGCCTTGTCATGTTTATGAAAGGTAAAAGAGGGAACCAAATAATTAAATATGAAATGACTTAAATGGTTGCATTCCCCTTTAGCCTTGCCACACTAATGAAAGACAGTGGCATGAACCTTCATTTTATTAAAAGGTATCTATTACTTGACCTTAATTTTTAAATGAATCAATTATAAGGTGCCTTGTATACGGACCTTGACATTATTATAGGATGGTTAGACCCTTGGATTCATGAGGGAATGCCTTGAGCACTCATGGACGCCATTCCGATTCAAGGATGCTAGTTGCCAAGGGTGTGACCCACCTTGGAACACGATCCCCGTCTATCAGTGGATGCCTGGTATGACACCGTAGAATCTCTCTTTTATTATTATTATAGGATACCTTTGATACACTCTTTGGATCTAACATGCTTCTACGGACATGAAGCGCCTCATATACTCCTTTGGGCCTAGTCACTGCTTATCCCGTTTTACCTTGGATGTTTTCCTTGGACTCTGTTAGAATTACATTATCGTGGAATTTCTTGGACTATGCTCCTTGGATTACACTCTTATCCCTATAGTTAGGCTATAGTTACTACCTGACTTGGCTCGACCCCTGAGGTCAAGGTTGCCTTGGTTATCACCTTGGAACCTCTTCATTATTATCATCATCATGGATGCCTTGTTGTATCTTGGATCCTTCACTATTATTATCATAACATGATGTCAGTGCTGGTTATACCTTACGTGACTTATTTATATAAACTGGAACCTAATTAATTAATGAACTGATTACATGTTCAGACACCAGTTGAGGCTGAAGCAGGTATTTGAGTATTTACTTTACTGTATTGCTTTACTTTTATATATGCATGCTTGTACACTGTTTCAGTTTATATTATATAGACCGGATGTTATAGACGTTGGTGGTGGTGACCTACTGAGATTTATCTCACACCTTATCCAGGCTGCCATTGACACCCAGACAGATTACATGTATGCATGTGTTGACAAAGGGAAGCATACCGATTCAGACGCTTGATTGCTTGATTGCTTAGGATGGAGCTGGTAGCAGATGACCGAGCTGGAGCTTGGGATGCTTGAATAGTTTTTGGATTTCTTTTAACTACTTTCGTATAACATGTATTGTCTGCTGGTTTGTATTCATGTTTTTCAGCTTTATAGATACATGACATATATCATCATTAGCTTTTGTATATTTATATCAGTAGTTCAGTTATTTATTACTCAGTCTGCTTCTGCTCTTTTATCTTTTATTATCATATTTATCCGTTGTGCTACTCTGGTAATGAGGGCATAGTGGTATCAGAGCGGTTTCTTTTTCGCTTTACTATTTGGGGACAATAGTTACGAGATTAAGAACGCTTGTAACTTGGTTATAAGCCGCGATTGTGCATAGCTAACCCATGTTTGGGGTTAATACTGAGTTGTTTGAACTATGATTGTTGTTCTGTTTTTTTCCTATTACAGTTGATATCCTTTCACCGTTGGGTGATGCACATGATGTGTTGTGGTTATTATTATTATTATGATGGAGAACTTTATTTCATCTTTGGTCCGATGATATGAGGGTAAGGAGCATTGTTACATGCATCATTGTAGGCACCTAGAATTTATATGCCATGCACATTTTCATGCCATGTAGGTGCATTTCACTGCTTGCATTGCTTGATTTTCTTGTGATTGTTCAGTGATGTTGTGGTAGTTATATTATGTCTGTGCTTTTCCTTGGTTATGATTGAGTGATCGCTAGTTTCAATTCATGAGGTGTTATGGGTCCTCGTTGGTTGGAATGAGTAATTTACCAAGTTGAGTCATTATAATGAAATTAAATGAGTGTATTTTAGTGATAAGGTGTATGAGTCCTGATTCACCGGGAATGACAATCCATTTTAATTAGGTTATGATATAAGTTAAAAGAAAATGTCAACTGTAAAGTGAAACTTGACTTATTAAATGAAATGGTTGCAAGTAAATTATGGGACAATGTATAGTTGACCATTCATCTACTGGAATCCCTATAATTTATACTTGAACACTTACCAATACCTGGCCTTCTAAGCGGGTAGTTGGGGTATTATACAATGGGTCGTGAGCCCTTTCCTTTAGTCCAGCTTCTGCTATTGCTATCTATTTGCTTAAAGCTTGTTCTGAGGTGTGTGCTTGGAATTTGTAGACTAATGCCGCCATGACGTCCTCATGTTGTGCGCCAGGAAGGTGGTGACGACCATGCTCCAGACGCGGTGGGTCCTAAGCTGCCAGTCTTACTGCCATGAGTGCCACTTGAGGCACTGCCTGTTGTACCTGATCTGGGCACTGACGCTCAACTATGTGGTAGTTTCCTACATATGATGCAGTCCATGCAAGGTGCCACTGCCTGCACTTATGACGACTGATCTGACTCGTGAGTTCCAGCACCAGCATCCCCCACCTTCTCAGGGGATGACACTTCACAGGTTGCTGAGTCTTAGCTAGAGGTCACTCTTTCTATCTTTGAGCATCTAGAGACGCCTCGATTGCGGAGGGCCAAACTTACTGCTTACATGCTACATGATTCGGTCAAGCGCTGGTGAGATGTGATTACCCAGGATGGTCGCCATCAGGGAATGGTATGAGATGATTTACAGACTGCCTTCTATGATCAGTTCTTTCCCCAGACACTAAGAGCTGACCAAGCCAGAGAGTTAATGAATCTCGAGAAGGGTTCGATGTCAGTTATGGAGTATTTCGCGCGCTTCATTGAGTTATAGTGTTTTGCACCTCTTCTAGCTGGTGATGAGCTTTTGCGTGCTAGACGCTTTGAGGATGGGCTCGTGTATACCATCTGTGCTCAAGTGAATGTCTTTTGCCTACCTACTTTCTCAGAAATAGTCAATTATGCTCATATCACCGAGTGCAACCTGATGGACAATGATAGTATCAGGCATAAAGGATCAGTGTAGTGGCCAGCCAGTAATTCTTCCGGTAGCAGAAATTGATCCCTTGAGGTTTTTCGTCAGGGCAGTGGTAGCTAGAGTACCCATACCGGTAACTCTGTGGTGTGTGTCATCAGTGTGGACGATAGGGGCATCTGAAACCTCAGTGTGATAGAGACCCTCTGGAGTGTCGGGCTTGTGGCCGTATGGGGCATCTTCAAAGATTATGCCGGACCTTTCCATCAACTTCTAGTGGAAGAGTATATGCACCGACTCCACCTTCAGGGGCATGTTCTTTTATGCCGCGTCAGGTGAGAAGTTGAAGTAGCACCGATAGGACTAACCGAGGAGGAAGTCGTGTCCACAGTAGCCAAACTTTAGATTTTCAGCAGCGCCAACAGAGCGGTCATGATCGTGGTAGTCCATCTGTTGCACAAGGCCGTGGATCAAGTCAGTTACATGCATTACAACTGATACCTGAGGATCAAACTACGAGACCTCTACAGTATGAGGTACTATTCTAGTAGCTTCCACTATACTATCTGCTTTATTTGATACAGGTTTTTCACACTCCTTTATCTACTTATCTATCGTGGAAAGTCTCGGGTTGGAAATACAGTGTTACTGTTGTGTAATGACCCTGGATACACCGTTAGAAATACGGTCAAAGGGCATACGCCAGTGTAGGGACTGTCCCATTGAGGTAGGTAGTTACCCTTTCTTATGGGACCTCTTTGTTCTCAAGATGACGAGCTTCAATGTCATTCTCGAGATGGGTTGGTTGGTCCCATATCATGCATTTGTAGACTGCTATCATCGTAGGGTATCGTTTACATCACCAGAGGGCATAAGTTATCTACGTAAGGGTGAGTGAGATGTCCAAGATAACAGAGTTGGACCAGAGCATCATAGGTTAGGTGGGGTGACCACCCAGATTGCTAATCTCTTCGTGGAGGAGTATGGTTGACTTCAGGCTGAATTCCCTCCGATAGTAGATCGTTTCAGGGACGTCTTTCCCGACGATTTTTCTGGCTTACCTCCTGAGAGATAGGTAGAGTTTACGATTGAACTCATTCCAGGAGCAGCTCCAGTGTCCATTCCTCCGTACAGGATGACACCTACTAAGCTCCAGGAGTTCAAGCAGCAGTTGGAGGACTTAGAGGCCAACTGTTTTATACGGCCTAGTACTTCCTCTTGGGCTTCGCCCGTGCTTTTCACTAAGAAGACAGATGAAATCCTTTGTCTATGCAAGGATTAGTGGCGGTTGATCCAGCTTACAGCCAAGAACCAGTATCCACTGCCTCAAATAGACGATCTCTTTGACTAGCTCCGAGGAGCTAAGGTATTATCTAAGATTGACCTAAGTTCAGGCTATTATCTGGTGTGAGCCAAACCACCAGACATATCTTGTATAACTTTTCATAACAGGTATAGTCTATATGAGTACCTTGTTATGTCGTCCGGTCTTACGAATGCGCCCGTCATTTTCATGGTTATGATGAATATGAGTTTTCATCCATATCTGGATTCTTTTGTCATGGTCTTTGTGGACGATATCTTGGTGTATTCACACACTCGCAGCGACCATGTAAGCCCCTTGAGATCGTTCTGAGTACACCGTGAGAGTATCAACTTTCTACCAAGCTTGCTAAGTGCCACTTCTGGGTCAACAAAGTTCACTTCTTGGGTCATATTATCTCGGAATCATAAGTCTATGTTGACACAGAAAAGGTTAGTGCTATGATTTCCTGGGAGCAGCCTAAGAATGTGTTTGATATACAGAGTTTCTTGGGGTTGACTAAATATTACAGACTTTTCATACAAGACTTCCCACGCCTTGTTGCACCTCTTACTGGTCTTACAAATAAGGGTGTTAAGTTCCTGTGGTCAGAAGAGTGCGAGAAAGCCTTTCAGGAGCTGAAAAAGCCTTTCAGGAGCTGAAAAAGAGGCTTGTCTCAGCACCTATTTTGATTTTGCCAGAGCCTGATAGAGGCTATATAGTGTTCTGTGATGCATCAGGCATTAGCCTACGTGCAGTGCTGATGCAAGAGGATAGAGTTGTTGTGTACAGATCTTGGCAGTTGGGGCCTAATGAGAGAAACTACCCGGCACACGACCTTGAGCTAGTAGCATTTGTCCATGCCTTACGTTGCTGGAGACACTATCTGTTGGGTGAGCACTTTGTGGTGTATACGGATCACAAGAGCCTCAAATATATCTTTACACAACATGACTTGAATATGAGACAGTGGGTGGAGATGAGTCGAATATCTCCAGTCCTTCAATTTTGAGCTTTCCTATATGCCTGGAAAAGGCAATGCAGTAGCGGATGCGGTGAGTTAGAAAACTTAGGCACAAGCCGTATGAGAAGACAATGACGAATGTAAATTGATGTTTCTCTTTTTTAAGCTACATCTCGAGTATCATGACAGTCACGAGAAGTCTTATCTCTTAGTCATGATAGTTAGCTCTTCCCTCCTTTAGAAGGTGAAGAGCAGACAATTTTCAGATCCCGAAGGCTTGGTTCTTTGTGACAGTATTTCAAGAGATGACCCGCCTCCAGATTGGTTTGTGGACAAAAACGACATCCTACGTATACATGGGCGTGTTTGGGTTCCCATAGATATGAGAGGAATTGATGCGGGAGTCCCACGCTTCTCAGTGGACAGTTCATCTAGGCATCTCCAAGATGTATCGAGATATGCGATGCCAGTATTGGTGGACTGAGATGAAATGTCAGATAACAGACGTTATTACTAGGTGTTCCACCTGTCAACAGGTGAAGGCGGAGCACCAGTGACCTGCTGGCTTGTTACAGCCGCTTCCAGTCTCTGAATGGAAATGAGAAGATGTTTCCATAGTTGGTTTACCGAGGTCGCCTAGAGGTAGCGACACTGTATGAGTTGTCATTGACAGACTGACGAAAGTATCCCACTTCTTTCATATCAGGGAGACATTCTCAGTTGATGAGCTCGAACATTGTATGTCTGTGAGATCATCTGACTACATGGGGTCCCTCGTACTATCGTTTTAGATAGGGATGCTCGCTTCACGTCACGGTTCTGGAAGGGGTTGCATAGAGCTATGGGTATACATGTGCTTCTGAGCACAACCTTTCACCCACTGACCAATGGACAGTCGGAACAAACGATATAAGTTTTCAAGGACATGCTCTGGGCATGCGTTCTTGATTTCGACGGTTCTTGGGAGAAACATATCCCTTTTGCTGAGTTCGCCAATAATAATAGCTTTTAGGCGACAATTCAGATGACTCCTTTTGAGGCTTTGTATGGTAGGTCGTGCCGTTCACCCCTGTGCTGGCTAGAGGCAGGAGATGCAGCCCTACTAGGTCCTTGTCTCGTGCAGGAGACTTTGAAGTAGGTTCAGCTAATCAGAAAACATATGTCTACTGCTTAGTCTAGACATAAATCTTATGTCGATCGTCGTCGACGACCTTTGGAGTTTGAGGACGAGGTTTTTGTCTTGCTGCGGGTATCGCCTAGGCTTGGGCATAGACGGATACAAAGGTAAGGGAAGGTGTTGCCTCGTTATGTAGGGTCGCTTGAGATTCTGGAGAGAGTCGGGACGACAACCTATTGGTTGTTATCACCTCCGAGGTACCGTGCCCTGCACGACGTTTTCCACATTTCACAGCTTCGCCGGTATCATGCCGACTCGTCTCATACTTCTGATCATGAGGAAGTTAAGTTAGATGTCGATGCTTCATTTGAGCAGTATCCTATATGAATCGTGGATCAGAGCACGAAGGCTCTCCAAGGATGGTATGTCCCTATAGTACCGGGTGTTATGGCAGCACGCCCGTGTATAGGACAAGAATTGGGAGCGGGAGGCCGACGTATGTGCCCAGTGGCCAGAGTTGTTCTCAGACAGTGTTTCGCCGTTTCGCCGCCCTTAGAAGGTGAACTTGGGGATGAGTTCCTTTAAGGGGGGAAGACTGTAAGAACCTGAATTTTGACTCAGGTATGGATCCTTTTAATTTTGGTCAAATTCTTTATTTTGGACCTAACATGGATGCCTAATGAGTTCACGAGTATCTTAGGAGTGTCCAAGACTTGTTCGGAGCCCGAAACCCTGTTTTTGGGAGAAATAGGCTTGCCACATTGTTAGAAGAAACCGTGCAGGGCAGGCCACACTGTTACTTCTAAACGTGTGAGGTTGGACAATGGAGTGATACAGGGCGCACGGTTTTCCCTAACCATGTATCAGGGGCCACACGCCCAAGCGAAAAGTCTTTAGTTTTTAGTAGAGGAGTTTCACACAGTTTCTCTAGCTGTGCGGAATAACCTTACGAAATGCCCCTCCATACAGAAGAAGGCGCACAGTTTGGCCAACCGTGCGGTCAAACCGTGCGATGTCCATTTTTGGGTGATTTTACGAAATTGCCCTTAATAACTTAATTAAACTCACCCCTTTCCTCCTATTTCATTTCCACCACACAACCACCCATTCTTTTCTCTCTTTTGCATACTTTTGAAGCCCTAAGATAGAATTTGATCCCGAGCTTCGATCCGGTGTTCGTTTCGATTGCCATTCGTCACATTGGATGCGTATCGTTAAGTACTAGATTCCTTTTTAACTGTTTGTCGTTCTTATTCCTATCGAGGATGCTATTTAGATATATACTAATATGCCCTATTTTCATGGTGTTGATTCGTTCTTCAGATATCTTCCAATCCGGGACAAACTAGAGGCTGATATTGGACGGGGATAGTCATATGAGTACGAGGTAGGTGGTCTATAACTCATCCCTCAAGTCTCGTCATTTTATAATTTATCGTGCGCGCGCGCCGATTTTATCGAGCGTCGCCTATTTATTTAATGTGCCTTGCTTATAGTCATTAGAATCGTTTTTAAGACTCCCTCTATAAATGTCATCCATCGTTGGTGGTTACATCCACAACATCGACCACCCCAAGTAGGGTGTTTTTCTTATTCAAGCCTTTTGAGGTTCGTTAAGTGCATCTGCACCACCGTTCGAGTGTGCTTAGACATGACTCTGCTAATGGTAAGTCATACTGAATTAAATGACAATGGAATTGGTGTTTGACTAGCCTTGTATATATGTTAGAGACACTTGACCCTTCTAAGGTAAGTGTTTTAAATTAATCAATGAATCATAAATGGTAATTAGCAAGTATGTATATTTGATATCACTTGGCTTAGCTCATTATAAACGAATTGCACGCGGTTACTCTTCCTTAGCCCACCTTGTAATGTTTATAAAAGTTAAAGGAGGGAACCAAATAATTAAATATGAAATGACTTAAATGGTTTCATTCCCCTTTAGTCTTGTCACACTAATGGAATTCAATGGCTTGAACATTCATTTTATTAAAAGGTATGTCTATTAATTGGCCTTAATTATTAAATGAATCAATTATAAGGTGCCTTGTATACATACCTTGACATTATTACTGGAGTAGTTAGACTTGAGCCAGCATTGGATTCCCGAGGGAATGTCTTGAGCACTCTTGGACGCCATTCTGATTCAAGGATGCTAGTTGCCAAGGGTGAGACCCACCTTGGAACCCGATCCTCGTCTATCAGTGGATGTCAAGTATGACACCGTATGATCTCTCCTTTATTATTATTACAAGATGCCTTGGATACACTCCTTGGATCCAGCGTGAATTCTATGGACATGAGGTGCCTCAGATACTCTATTGGGCCTAGTCACTGCTTATCCCATTTTACCTTGGATGTTTTCCTTGGACTTGGTTAGAATTACATTATTGTGGAATACCTTGGGCGATACTCCTTGGATTACACTCTTATCCCTATAGCCAGACTATAGTTACTACCTGAGTTAGCTTGATCCCTAAGGTTAAGGTTTCCTTAGTTATCACCTTGGAACCTCATCATCATCATCATCATCATGGATGCCTTGTTGTATCTTTGATCATTCACTATTATTATCATGAAATGATGTCAGTGCTGGTTATAGCTCATGTGACTTATTTATATAAACAGGAACTTAATTAATTAATGAACTGGTTATATGTTCAGACACCAGCTGAGGCTGAAGCAGGTACTTGAGTATTTATTTTACTGTACCGCTTTACCTTTATATATGCACGCTTGAACACTGTTTCAGTTTATATTACACGAGTTGAATGTTATGGACACCATTGATGGTGGCCTACTGAGATTTATCTCACACCTATACGGGCCGCCATTGACACTCAGATAGATTACATGTATGCAGGTGTTGACAAAGGGAAGCATACCGCTTTAGACACTTGATTGCTTGATTGCTTAGGATGGAACTGGTAGCAGATGGCCAAGCCAGAGCTTAGGATGCTGAGATAGTTTTTGGATTCCTTTTTTTTCTACTTTTGTATAGCATGTATTGTTTGATGCTTTGTATCCATGTTTTCCAACTTATAGATACATGACATATATTATCATCATCTTTTGTATATTTATATTAGTTGTTTCAGTTATTTATTACTTTGTCTGCTTCCGCTGTGACATCTGTTTATTACTGTTTTCGCTATTTTACCTTTGTTATCATTATTTATTTGATGTGCTACACTCTGATAATGAGGGAATAGTCTCCCCACAGACACACTCTAGATCATCGCTGCTAGTCGGCAGTCTATGACATTCGGGGAGATGCGTTTGAGGCCATGTGACCCATCGGGCTCGGGGCACCTCTGAGTGGCACCTGGGTCTGGGACGTCACAATTTGAAACCATTTATCACCTCAAATCAATAAACAATCCAAAAGAATTTATTTAGTACTATCAATTACTGAACGAAGCAATCCAACCACAATAGTGATCAATCGCTGAACAAAGCGATCTGAATTGGAGGGATTACCCAAAACCACTTAGGAAGAGCCTCTAGGTCGAGAGAAAGGAATCCTGTATGAATTAAATAAGAATTTCAGCCGAACCGCTTGCTTAAAACCATCCCTTGTGAGTTTACATGGTGTGTAAGCCCATTACACGTTGTGTAATCCTCGAGTCCCACATACGCTGAAAAACCCTGTTGTTTTTTTAAAACCCCGATATTTTTTCATTAAACGACGTGTGCCCTTTACACAGTGTGTAAAATTCTCACACTGCGCATCCAGTTCACGGGTTCTGTTCGGCGGCTATTACATGTCGTGTACTCCCATTATACGTCGTGTAATTGCCCAGCGAACACCCAAAACTACAAGTTTTATGCTGAAAATTCCAACAAATCTCTGACTTGACCATTACATGTGTCCTCTCAATTCCTTCTCGGCATTACTCAACCAACAAAAAAGGAAAATCAAAACAAAAGTTAAAACATACCTGATAGAAAGGTAACAGGGCGTTACATTACTAAACATGAATATAATAGAGAATAAACCCTAAATAAATGAACAATTCAAATATTTAAACATGAGATAAACTTTTATGAACAATTCATAAATAAAATTTAAATATAAACCCTTCTATAATTTTAGTTTTAACATTATGGACATTCCATAATTTTGAATATAAACATTTTATGTTCATTCTAATATGAAGTCTTTCATATTAATCCTTACATGATATTTCCATTTTAAATATATGATATTATATGAATTATAAACTATTTGTAATCCAGTTTTTATTATGTAAACATTTTACATAATCTCAATATTATATACTTGATTATTATTTAAACCATGATCATATCAATCATCAAAAATTCTTTTGACGTGGATTAAATAATATTCAAATAAGCTCCCTTTAATTTGAACAATTCAATTTAATTAATTGTGAACAAATCATAATTTAAATATAAATTTTTTATATTTTGACCTTATTTTACAATTTATAACCCCTTATAAATTATTTCTTATGATTTTAAATAAACACTTTTATTTCTAGATCATAAGTCATGCTTTATAATTTGATTAAAGGTTCAAATATTAACATTTAATATTTGGGAAAATTAAAAGTTTCATAAACATTTATTTAATTAATCATAATCTATTTACAATCAATTAATTAATTTATAAATTTCTTATAAATTAAATATTTCCAATTTTTTAATATGATTTAGAAACACTTTATAAACCATTAAAATCATTTAAGATTTTAAAAACAATTTTTTTTCGATTTACCCTTATGCAGGAGGGAACCCCTGCGTGAAGGCAAAATCTTTTACCTTCATGTAGGGATTCTGGAACTGTGGCGTAAAAGTAATAAATTGGCTACCTTTAAGCAGTGTTGAGAAATTCCGCTGCGTTTTGGTGAAACCATTTTACCATGATGTGGCTTTGAGAAAATCTCTGCTATCTTTATGCAGAAACTATTTACCCTTATGTGAGCTTTTAAATACCGCAATTACCCTTATGTAACCAATTAAATCCTTTGATATGTAAAGGTAGCTCACAATAACCTTCATGCAAGCTATTAAAACTATTAGGACCAATAGGGGCCTATATACCCTGAGAGGGGGGAGGGGTGAATCAGGGTATGAATATTCTTTTTAGTAAATTCATCATGCCCCACTGGATCTTGACCTCTTTATTATTAGGGTCACTTTGTTTTCTCTTGTGTGTTTATGTTGATCACTTTTTTTCCTCTTTAACTAATGATGATGCTTTGAATGCAATGTTGGGAAACAAACAGGCAGACACAAAGATTTTTACTTGGTTCACCATCACTGGGTTACGTCTAAGGAGCATACACCGACAAGTTGCCGGTCGTATCAAATTCCACTATTCTTCATTAGATGTGGATACAAAGGTTCGAGAACAGTCACTCTATCCCAGACTCACTGCCTTTACAAGGTTTAGGGTCAGCTCACTGCTTTCCCAAGGGTCACTCCCTATTTCTCTCTCTTTGGCTCACTGCCGGTGGAGAGGATCACCTTCTTTCTCTTCTTTTGCTCACTGCTCCGGAAAGGATCCACTCACAGTTTATAGACTTGTAGGTCTCTTCATTATCTCTAATGAATGCATCTTCTGTTGTATGTGGATGCTCTGTTGAAGTCCAATTTTCACCCGTAGATGAATTTCTCTTTGCACCGAAGGTATCGGGCAATCTTCCAGCCTTCACGCAGCCCTGAATAACCGTCGTGAATCAACCTTACTTGGCGTGAGAGTCTAACCCGGCGTGCAAGTATCAGCGCGCAGGTCACAACTGGTGCGCAAGTCACTTCAACCACTTGCATGACACAATCTTCTGCAACTCCAAACCTGCACGACTCAACCCCTTTTACGCCAAAACCAATATTGGCACGCAACTACCAACCGACGCCCAACTTCAAACACTGGCGCACAAGTCCACCTGCGCGACCACACACCACCTGCGCAACCACCACATCTACGCGACGAGAGCTCTGATTTTTCTAAGTGTTGAACTCCGTTCAGAATAAGGAGGGGTGGTCCTGTATTTATAGGCGTTTGGTCAACCTACGCGGCGACGCTCAAGTCTTCCCTCGGCGCGCAAGTCCCGGCGCGCAGGTTTCTTCCCCTACAAGACACCTGCGTGACCCCATTTCCTTTTCCATATTTCAAAGATCTGATCTTGAAAAACATATGGCGCACAACTTTCCAACCCTCCCAGGCATCGACGCGCAGGTCCTTTCACAGCGCGCAAGTCACCTGCGCGACCACACCAATACCTGCACGACCCTCTTTCCTTTGCCATATTTTGACCTTCTGATCTTGAAAAACATTAGGCGCGCAAGTTTCCTCTCCTTCAAGTACATGGCGTGCAAGTCCTTTTGTCAAAAACCACTTTCCTTCATTTGTCGATTTTCAGGCCAAAAAATTTGGCAAACACTGGAAAACGGCGCCACCTTGTATCTGTTCTTTTTGTACCGCCTCCAGATCATCCATTCCTTTGTCGACGTTTTTGAATCAAACATGGATCGTTGACCACAGCTCTTGAACTCGACATTCCACCATGAAATCCCCTTTGTCAACAAATTTGCATGTCATTGTTTTGCTTTGTCAACAATCACCACACAGATGTCCACTTTGTCAACAAACACAGTCATCTCAAAAATGCTTCAATGATACCTTGAGAGATTTTTTCCCAACAAAAACATAGAATTACCTTTACACAAGCTATTAAAACATAGCATTACCTTTACGTAGTCTTAGGAAAATTGTGTTTACCCTTACGTAAACCCCTTCACGTAAAGGTAAGCCACGAGTTACCTTTACGTGACCACTCACGTATGGGTAACGACCTATACACCCTTACACAACTCAGCTGTGTAAGGGTAAAGCCTCAATTACCTTTATGCATGTCACAAACCCCTCCCCCCAAACGTACCCCTCCTGTAACGCCCCAACCTGGCTCACCTCTAAGACGGTGCTCGGACCGGTGAGTCACATAACCACAAGCGCATCTCCCTGAATGTCAGAGGCTTCTGGCTAACAGCGAGAGCCTAGAGTGTGTCCGTGGGAAGACTATGCCCTCATAGATCAGAGTATGCACATCGATTAACAATATATTAGATAACATAAGCATAACAAGAACAGATAGCAGTAGAAAAAGTTATAAATAATTGACAAAGTAGCAGAGGACAATAATTAACAATTTAATAAAAGTGTCCAACGCCTGATTATACAACAGATGAATGCATGTCATGGTGATAATACTTAATTGAAAGCAGTAAACAATACAACATGCCTTGCAATACAAATCAAGAATAAAGAAAAGACACCAAAGCCCCAATGACGATCTCCACGAGCATCCTGAGCTCCAGCTCAGTCCTTTGCTCCTAACTTCCAGGTACAAACAACACAACATAAGCAATCAATCATGGTCTGCAGTCCTGCGAACAAGAAAGGTCTACTCGAGTACCCCAGTGTAATGACGACCCGAGTAGGGTGTGAGATATAAATCTCAGTAGACCGGTACCACCGGTGTCTAGCCCAATCCATACAATGCAATATAACTTAAGAAGCGCACCATATAAAATAAATGGTGAGTGATAATAAGTTAGTAATAGCAACTTGGTCTGGGGTCCTAAACATACACACTTCCCATACCACCTGCTTCGGTCTAAGCGGGGATTTAGAAGAAGGTACTTGTGCAAGAATAATATGTGCACTAATGCCAAAAGTAACAAGGCAACTCAAAAAGGTGCACCCCAAGCTTGTTCTTAGGTTTGAGGTCTAATTCCCATATCATCACATAAGTATACTAACAAGCAAGAGAGAAAAGTCACAAGTGCATGCTCTGATATAAATAGAAGCAACAAGTATAGCACAAACAATTTAACCAAAGCAGTCATTCAATGCTATTCAATCAAATCTAGAGTTGGAGTCTGATCCCCTCTCGAAGGTATCACTACGGTACATCCTTCATTTTATCCAATACAACTGAGTCCGTCCATAGCAATATTCCGAAAGGCCAAGTATCGCTTGAGGCATGATTTATCATGAGTCTGTTCCGGGTATCGCACATAAGAGGTCGAGTATCTCCCAAGGCTTGGCGTAGCCACTTTGCCAACGGGTCCGTCCTCGATTGTCCCTTAGAGAACCAGTATCACTCATGAGTATATGGAAAGCTCAGAGAAACCCTTGTCTGACAAAGCCTAAGACATCGCTTCCCTGACGCATCGTGGTATAACCACCTGAGCACAGGAGTCGATCCACAAGTCTTTAATACAGAACCCATGTTCTCACCCGACCCATATCAAGCGAACCATAGTAGCCAAAGCACCTTGCAAGGAAAACATCAATACATATATTACATGACAGACATATACATAAATCATCCTGTCAGCCACACGCTATTCAACATGGCACAAGCTATTCAAGCTATCAAGTAGACAATCCATGCCATCAACATGGCATAAGACATTTATCACAAAAGTAAGCACGTAACAATTACACAACAATGTTAGCATTTTAATATCTCAAGCTAACAAGCTTAGAATACAGATCAAACCACTAAAACGGGGCATAAAAATTAGACACTTGCATGAGCAACATAATATAAACAAAATCACATGGCATCAACATGCCCCAAACCATAGATTATAAATGATATTAAATGATACAAGCTAACAAGCTTGTTCAAGCATGACATTCAATTCAAACCATCTCATTACATTTATAACATAATGCATAAGGCAAAACGACCATTTAGGTTGGGCACACCCAAAGGGGTGACCAAGAGGCAAGGCGAACACCCCGAACGGGTTTCTCCATAAGCGAAGGCCACAACAACACGATAGAACAAACCAAAAAATTTAATAAGCGATAACAAAGCATCGCTGGAAGGTTGCAACGAGCGACACAAAGGCGCGACATGACATAAGCGATGAAGTAAAGGGAAGAGGGTAGATGCCCTACACTGGGAATTCTAATTACATGCTGATCCATGCACTTAGGAGGTGTCTTGTCTCATCTATCATTTTTCAAGGAAGCGATGTCATTTAGAATTAACCAAGAAGGATCATGTACAAGCATGCCATTTAACAATTATAATATCATGCATAAAGAGACACCAATGCATTAAGGAAAGCAAACATAAAAGTCTATCACTACATTTTTAGATTGAAGACAGCGCACCTCAACAGATGAATTTTATTACAAAACCATGACTTTTCTTATCAAACAATCATTTATCACATTTAATCAGTTCATCAACTTTATCAAAGGAAACATTTAATCTAAAAGCCATAATGCATTAATTTTAAAACTAAGAACGGTGTGATCAGAAATTAATTAATGCATTACTAAAATTAAAAGGGCAAGGAAAGAGACCCTACCTTAAAAGCAGAACTAAGCCGAACACTCGGTGCTTGACACTTTTATCGGCTACAACTTTAAGTTTCCCCATCCATCCTCCGAGCATATGCACTTTTTCATATACATAAGGACACATAGCCCCTATGTATGTATTCGCATGACCATGAACACGTACAAGGAGATCCTTACATATAGCTTACATGCACATACCCATTAACACTTACCTATGTATGCATTTTTTCATATTCCAACATGAGCACACCTAGCCCCATATAAATATATTTATTTCCATGGACGAACATATATATAATGGGGGAACTCATGTCGATATATGCTTACCTATGCATGTGCAAGCAAGTCACCTTTGACAACAGCAACCCGAAACCGCCTCAAGGACGATCAAAACTCACTACAAAAATTACTAGGCACCCTAAAACATCCAAAGGACCCAAAATAAACTGGACGAAACTAAACAATGGATATAAATCTCACCTCGGAAGGCAACGACAACCCGAAACCACACAGGACAATCCAACGCACAACAAAACAAATATGAGGAACCATAAAAACTCAGCGGAAAGGTTCAACACACCTCAACTAAATTATTAAGAACCCACAAACACCTTATTACACTCAAATAAAGGGCGTGAAATCAATCTGTGGGTTTAGAACCTTACCCCAAAAAATATCAGCGGACCAAAACTACCCGAATTGCCTCACCTTCAGTAACGGTTGCCGAAACTCACCCGAACATGACCTGAGAGTCCATTCGCACATCCTATCTAAGGAAGAAACAAAGAAAAATGGAGTTAACCCATACCCAGGGTTTGGCCGAACACCGTAGAGCGATGGAGAAGCCAACATCAGCCAAAAAGAGGAAGAAAACTAGGGCAGAAGGCCTTACCATGGAGATTTGAAGGAGAAATCAGTGGAAATTCGGAGGAAAATTGGTGAATGGAGGCCACCACAAGGAAGGGGGTCGCGCCATGGGGGTGCATCACGAGCTGCTGGAGAACCCCTAGGGGAGGGTGCCGCGTGATGGGGAGAAGGGAGAACCCTTAAGGGTTTTTCTAAAAACCTAGATGATGATGATGATAATAATAATAATAATAATAAACCATAAAAATAATAACCAATAATAATAATAATAATAATAATAATATTGTTATTAAAACATTATTTTATTTTATTTTTTTCATTTTTCTCATTTCAATTTTATTTTAATTGAAATAAATTGTTTTTAAATTCTTTTTAAAGGAACTCATCGCATTCAAGGGTTCCAGCCTCCGAAAATTCGTTCTGACATCGGGTTTTAAAAATGGCACTTGCAATAAATGAAAAATTTTAAATCCCCCCAAAACTTTTCATCTGGTTCAAAACACAGGACGTTACACCTCCTGTGTCGACAATGAGAGAAGGGAGATGACGCCTCAAACCCTTCTCCAATAGGCCATGAGTTGGCTTCAAGCACCGACGATATATCATACACACAAATGAGAGACATTACCCTTTAAGAGAACATGAGGAAAGAGAGATAAGATAAAAACACTCATCAACACCAGCTCAAGATAAAAGTAAAAGATCCCATATACATGCATGTAATGTCATACAACTGAACAACTGTAAGAAAACTACAAGTACCAAAAGGTAATCCTCAACATCGATCATAAAAGCTCAAACAGGTCATGAACAACCCACGAGCTAGTAATGTCTAGCCCGACCACCAACCTGCTCCTGCTGACCTGAAAAAAAATTATATATATGTAAGGTGACCATAACATGTATACTCAGTAAGATCTTCCTCGGAGCACACAAGATTTCAAGGGATTTCATTTAATTAATTCTTTCCTTTTAACATTTCACTTTATGTTAATTAATTCATTAGTCATTAATTAGTATTATTCCATTCACATTTCATTAACTACAAGTGAAGTCCATATCTTCCGGACATAATCCAACCAATTCCACTATTCCTCAAGATTATGAACATTTTCATTCCATTCAAGCATCAACACCATGGGTTAAAACGTGTATTAATCATTTTTATCCCATAATTCCAGGCACTTTAAGAAACATCCTAAGCTACCATAAAAGAGATACATAAACCGAGAACAACCAGGTGCCTCAAGCGGTGAGGAAAGGAATGTAGAAATAAGAAACCCGACCAATCGGTCTTTAAATTGGATTTATTAACAAGCAAACATCCCAACTTTCAGCACAATATCAGACAAGCCCAACTTCAACCCGTTCCATCAATCTCAGTGTCATCCCTAACACCACCATGCATATCACCATGCATCCCGCCGCCACATGCATCAACCGTTGCCACAAACCTAGGCCTTCCCACCCATATATCATCAATCATCGACCATCCTAGGCTCACATCATGTTGCCTAGAAAGAATGACATTAGATCGACACACAAAGCAACAAAGAAACAAAGAACAAAGTCAACATGGCATTTAAACCCCAAAAAACATTGCATCCAACCTTTATAAGCAAACAAATGTACTTAGCCCCAAACATTTTTTTAATCAAAAAACCAGTTTTATTACCATATTGGATTAACCGATTCATTTATCACAGATTACAACCACAAGTAACCTAAGAGCATCAGCTATTGAAAGCTATAAATTATTTAAACATGATTTCAAGCAAAACTTTTGGTTTCAATAAACTCTAAGGAAGAACAATTCCATTAACATGCCTCTATTATTTCCAACAACACGCATTTCCATCTTCAAGTCCTTTATCCAATTATCCAATTCCATTAACACATGGAATAACAATTTCAATTAAACGTGTATTAAGCACTACTTTTGATTTCCCGTCAAACTTTAGAAGAATGGTTTACAAAACAAGTCTCTAATTCTTTAGCCAATCAACATTATCAGCTTTACATTCTTTAACCATTTTCATAAAATTAAACATGCTAAACCATAACATAAAAAACATGCTAACCAAAGCATAAGCATAAATATCATACTATCTAGTAAAACAAGAGGCAAACCGTTATCACAGTGGAAACATATACGATTGTTACGATCATATTTTTTTCATTAATATGTTTTATTCTTTATTTTAAGGTTAATTCCACCATCACCCAAGGAGATAAAATATGATTACTTTTTGATTGCACATAAAATAATAGAAGAAACAAAAAATCCCCTACCTTAAGGATTTCAACATTCTTTGATAAAAAACAGAACAAAAACACAGAACTTCTATCACCTCTCATGTAAGGAAACTTGAAGCATGGATGATTGTCGTCTATCGACCATTCAAAGATCTGGTGCTCTGCTAATATGTATAGTGACACTTGGGTCGAATCCTTGATGATGATACAAATTTTAGAGACGATTGTTTCGATTTTGTTTGTCTTTTTAATGGGGGGGTTGTTTGCAGAGCTTAATTAAATTGATTGATGAATGATGTTTGATTTAATAATTTGATAATGATTGGGGTAAGTTCATTATTGGGGATTTAATCTTATGATATCCTTAAGTTTTTCTTTACATTTCATTAAATCAACACCCACTTCACAAGATGATTTTGATCTAAATTACCAAGTGTTGAGGCTTTAATTCAAGTTTTAACTTAACTAGAGTTCCAATCTCAATGAAAGATTGTTTATGGTAGTGTATTTATGTTTCTAATAATCCATGGAATCCAAACATTAAACAAAACATGTCATTAATCCATGAAATTTTAAGTTTAATATACATAATGTTAACGTAAAGAATATTCATCGAGCAAAATATCTCAATCACTTAACATCCTCAAATTATGACTCACCCTGATGGTAGATTTACTAATCCATTTGGTTGGTTAATAATATGGTTGAAATTTTTATGGCGATGAGTTAAAAAGATAAGAAAAAGAAAGGGAAAAGATAAGAGTAGTGTGCCGAACACACATATGAAGAGAATTAAACACATACTTTTGATTGAATGAGAAAGAGAAAGAAGGAAATGATTTTCAACTTGATTTAATTTTTTAAGAAATTTAATAATACAAAATAGGGGAAGGATGAGAATTAGAATTTATGATGAAGAAACATTCTTTGATATTTAATTGAAATGAAAACAAACTGACACGATTACAATTGAAAACAAACACAAATTAACATGAAAATAAGTGTAAGAGAGGTATCTCTTGTTGAAACAAGATCAAGCCAAGTCCTTCTAGGCCCTTGGCAAGGATCTTGTCATGCCAAATATCCTCCTTAAGTGCTGAAATGACAACCCATTGTAAGGAGAAGAGAGGGATACATTTATAGCCCAAGGTGGTGGACTATTTGCATTTCAAATCTTCCCCTCAAATTGGCTCTACAATTTGGCCATCCAGGCAACTGAATCTCGAGATATCTTCTTAAAAGTTGTAGATATTGATGTGGACTATCAACCCTCAAAATCTGGAGGCTAGTGGACTTTTTTAGCCAAAGTTATGACTATTCTACTAAAAAATATTCTCACTAGTGGAAAAAATGTTTAACACGTCAGCATTTTTCACGTAGGTTCTATATAATCGACGTGCAAAGCTGTAAAAAACGATTTATCATGTCGGTTATTGTATAACCGACGTGATAAATTGATGAGAATCAAATTTTTACGTTGGTTATTTTATAACTGATGTAAAAAATATTGAGATTAGCTTTATCACGTCGGTTATAAAATAACCGACGTGATAAAACGCCATTTATAACGTTGGTTATAAAATAACCGACGTGATAAATTATTTTCTACGTTGATTATTAAATAACTGACATTATAAACATAAAAAATAGTTTATCACGTCGGTTATTAAATAACTGATGTGATAAAGCTTTTAAATGATTTATCACACCCCATATTCAGTCATCCTGTTTTCTTCGATCGGGCGACCTGTGACTTGTCTCTCTCGTGCGGAAAACCTAGAAAGGATTCTTCGAAGTCGTTCCCTCCAGCCTCATTTTTCCAACATCATTCATCATCTTTATTATCACCAGATCTATTAGGTCGACTCACAACACTCAAGTAAGCCTCACACGGCTCAATTTCAGTTTTTATTTTTCGCGATGCCCTAAACTAATTTTTTGAGATGTTATTTTTCTATATTTGTTCTTGCTATCATGGTAAGTTTCATAGTGTTCATTTATACCATGCTAAATTCTTTTCTGGTAAAATAAACCATGAAAGTGATATCATGCAAGTTTACGATTTTTGTGTGTTCTATCATGTGTGTGTGTGCGTACAGGGGGTGTCCAAGGGGGTGGGGACTGTCCAAGTGGGTGGGGGTGTCCAAGGGGGGGTGGGGGCTATTTAGGGGGGTGAGGGTGTCCAGGGTGTGTCAAAGGGGCTGGGGGTGGTGTCCAGTGGGTGTCAAAGGGGGTGGGGGGTGGTGTCCAGGGGGTGCGGGGGCTATCCAAGGGGGTTGGGGTGTCCAAGGGGGTGGTGGTGGTGGGGGGGGGGGGGGTGTCCAAGGGGGTGGGGGGGGGGTTGTCCAAGGGGGTAGGGGTGTCCAGGGGGTGGGGGTGGTGTCTAGGGGGGGTGAGTGGGCAGTCCAAGGGGGTAGGGGGTGTCCAGGGGGTGGGGGTGTCCAGGGGGTGGGGGGTTGTCCAAGGGGGTAGGGGTGTCCAGGGGGTGAGGGTGGTGTCCAGGGGGGTGAGTGAGCAGTCCAAGGGGGTAGGGGGTGTCCAGGGGGTGGGGGTGTCCAGGGGGTGGGGGGGGGTTGTCCAAGGGGTAGGGGTGTCCAGGGGGTGAGTGGGCAGTCCAAGGGGGTAGGGGGTGTCCAGGGGGGTGGGGGTGTCCAGGGGGTTGGGGGGGGCTGTCTAGAGGGGTGGAGGCTGTCCAGAGGGGTGGGGGGCTGTCCAAGGGGGTGGTGGTGTCTAGAGGGAGTCCAAGGGGGTGGGGTGGTGTCCAAGGGGGGTGAGGGGGCTTTCCAATGGGGTAGGGGTGTCCAGGGGGTGGGGGGTGGTGTCGAGGGGGTGAGGGGACTGTCTAGGGGGTGAGGGTGGTGTCCAGGGGGTGAGTGGACTGTCCAAGGGGGTATGGGGGTGTCCAGGGGGGGCTGTCCATGGGGGGGGGGTGTCCAAGGGGGTGGTGGTGTCCAGGGGGTGTCCAAGGGGGTGAGGGGGCGGGGTGTCCAGGGGGTTGGGGGTGGTGTCTAGGGGGTGGGGGGATGTCTAGAGGGGTTGAGGGGCTGTCCAAGGGGTGGAGGGCTGTCCAAGGGGGTGGTGGTGTCTAGGGGTGTCCAAGGGGGTGGGGGTGGTGTTTAGGGGGGTGAGGGGGCTTTCCAAGGGGGTGGGGGTGTCTAGGGGGATGATGGGGGTGTCTAGGGGGGTGGGGGTTGTCCAGGGGGTGGGGGGTGTCCAGGGGGGTGGGGGGGGGACTGTCCAGAGGGGTTGGGGGTTGTCCAAGGGGTGGGGGTGTCCAAGGGGGTGGGGGTGGTGTTCAGGGGGGTGAGGGGGCTTTCCAAGGGGGTGGGGGTGTCCAGGGGGTGGGGGTGTCCAGGGTGTGGGGGGTTGTGTCCAGGGGGGTGAGGGGGCTGTCCAGGGGGGTGGGGGTGTCCAGGGGGGTGTGGGGGTGTCTAGGGGGTGTCCAATGGGGTAGGGGTGGGGGTGGTGTCCGGGGGGGGGATGAGGGGGCTTTCCAAGGGGGTAGGGGTGTTCAGGGGGTGGGGGTGGTGTCCAGGGGGTGAGGGGGGTGTCTAGGGGGTGGGGGTGTCCAAGGGGGTGGGGTGGTGTTCAGGGGGGTGAGGGGGCTTTCCAAGGGGGTGGGGGTGTCCAGGGGGTGGAGGTGTCCAGGGTGTGGGGGGTTGTGTCCAGGGGGTGAGGGGGCTGTCCAGGGGGGTGGGGGTGTCCAGGGGGGTGTGGGGGTGTCTAGGGGGTGTCCAATGGGGTAGGGGTGGGGGTGGTGTCCGGGGGGGGGGGGGGGGTGAGGGGGCTTTCCAAGGGGGTAGGGGTGTTCAGGGGGTGGGGGTGGTGTCTAGGGGGTGAGGGGGTGTCCAGGCGGTGGGGGTGTCCATGCCCCCACCCCCATGGACACCCCCACGCCCTGGACAGGCCCCCACCCCTCCCCTGGACACCCCTACCCCCTTGGACATCCTGGACAACCCCCTACCCCCGTGGACAGCCCCTACCCCCTTGGACAGCCCCCCACCCCCTTGGACAGCCCCCTTCCCCCTTGGACACCCCCTTGGTATATATATATATCCCAACAGTTTCATTGAAACGTTGAAATATTTTAACTTTAGGTAGTCTATACCAACGGTTCCTGTAGAATCGTTGGTTAGGGCTATTGCAACGACCATCATGCCAATGGTGTGTGAAGCCATTGGGGTATTCTATCCCAATGGTTTCAGGGGCTATCCCAATGGTTTCAAATCATTGGGATATGTGTAATTTTCCGTAGTGAATATATGCATATTTTAATATTTATACTTCATATTTCTTTTTTACGAAGAGTGAATTTGGTATCCAGTTGCACCATGATGTATTCTTTGTGTACCTTAAGAAGAAAGGATCCAAGATGAATTTAAAACTGTTATATATAACTATATTTTCTTTTTAAAATCATTTTCATGCATATTTTTTTTCAAATACGCACCCCCATGGACACCCCTACCCCCATGGACCCCCCACCCCATGGACAGGCCCCCACCCCCCTGGACACCCCCTACCCCCTTGGACACCCTGGACAACCCCCTACCCCTGTGGACAACCCCTACCCCCCATGAACATTCCCCACCCCCCCTGGACAACCCCTAGCCCCTTGGACACCCCCTTGGTATATATATATCCCAACGGTTTCATTGAAATCATTGGAATATTTTAACTTCAGGTAGTCTATACCAACGGTTCCTGTAGAATCGTTGGTATAGGGCTATTGCAATGACCATCATGCCAACAGTGTGTGAAACCGTTGGGGTATTCTATCCCAACTGTTTCAGGGGCTATCCCAATGGTTTCAAATCGTTGGGATATGTGTAATTTTCAGTAGTGAATGTATACATATTCTAATATTTATACTTCATATTTCTTTTTTACAGAAGGGTGAATTTGGTATCCAGTTGCACCAGGATGTATTCTTTGTGTACCTTAAGAAGAAAGGATCCAAGATGAATTTAAAACTGTTATATCTAACTATATTTTCTTTTTAAAATCATTTTCATACATATTTTTTTCAAATATGCATAGATTTGTTTTATATTTCAAAATTGTTTTACATTCAAATTATGATATTTTTCATATAAATATATATTTGTCTTATCTTAACAAGATGTATAATTTTTATATTTGTTATAGGTAATAATGAGTCAAAGTTGGATTACAACACATCGAATGAGTAATGAATATGAGGAAGATGTTGATGCCTTTTTGGAATTTTCTAAACGAAATGTTCCAAGTAGTGACATTTTTTCTGTCCATGCCTGAAATGTTTGAATATGAAGAAGTTGAAAAGTAGAGAGATCAAAGATCATTTGATTTGTCTTGGTTTTAATCCGAGTTAGAGCCCTTGGATTTGGCATGGTGAAACTAGATAGAATGTCAGAGCTACTGATATTGATGATTTGCACGATGGTAACTCGGATAGAATTGAAGAAATGATTCGTGATATTGCAATAGAACAAATTGAGATAGAACCGAAAATTGCGCATCTATATGGTGATGTTGAAAAACCATTGTATCCTGGTTGTATGGATTTTACGGTTTTGTCGGCGGTGTTAAGATTGATTAACCGGAAGGCGAAACATGGATGAAGTGATAGAAGTTTTACAGAACTGCTACAATTGTTGAAAGACATTATTCCAAAAGACAACGATCTTCTAGATTTACATTATAAGGCCAAGAAAATATTATGCCCGATGAGATTGGGATACAAGAAAATACATGCCTGTTCGAATGACTGTATGATATATAGGAAGGAATATGAATTTCTGTCAGACTGTCCTAAATGTGGGACATCACGGTATAAGTTGAAAGAAAAATCACAGGCTGATGTAGAGATTACAAAGATCCCTTCCAAGGTATTTTGGCATCTTCCTATAATTCACCGTTTGAAATGTTTATTTGCTAATTCACATGATGCAAAAAGGTTAATATGACATGCTGATGAGCGGATATGTGATGGAAAAATACGTCATCCAACTGATTGTCCACAATGGAAGAAAATTAATGAGTAGTATCCTACATTTGGAAATGAAATTAGAAATCTCAGACTAGGGTAGTGCACAGATGGAATGAATCCATACCGAACCCTCAGTAGCACACATAGTTCATGGCCTGTTTTATTGGTAATTTACAACCTTTCTCCTAAAGTTTGTATGAAGTGCTGATATGTCATGTTGAGTAAAATGATCTATGTTCCGAAGGAACCCAGAAATGATATTGATGTTTTCTTGTCACCATTGATTGATGATTTGAAACTTTTATGGGAGGATGATATTATGGTGTATGATTCTTATAAAATGGAATATTTTCAACCACATATAGTGCTTATGTTCACTATAAATGACTTCCCAACATATGTAAATTTGTCTGGGTACAGTGTTAAGGGGCATAAAGCATGTCCAATTTGCGAACAACAGACTTCATATTGTCAATTGCATCATGGGAGGAAAACAATGTACGTGGGTGATCGAAAGTTTTTTCCTATGGATCACTCTTATAGAAGACTAAAAAAGGCATTCAATGGCTCACAAGAATTTGATATTGCTTCAAAACCTTTATCCCCTGATGTGTATTTTGAGAGGGTGGAAAACCTTGACGTGACATTGGAAAAAACACAAAAATTTGGTAATGATATACATATTTGGAAGAAAAGGTCAATATTTTTTGAGCTACCATATTGGATATATCATGAAGTGAAACATAATATTGATGTCATGCATGTTGAGAAGAATATTTGTGACAGTTTGATTGGAACATTGTTAGATATTAAAGGAAAGACAAAAGATGGGTTAAATGCAAGATTAGACTTACTATCAATGAGAATACGTTTGGAGTTAGCTCCCACTCCTAATGTAAGATGAACACTTCTTCCCCCGGCTTGTCATACATTATCCAAGAGGGAGAAAATTACCTTTTTTCAGTGTCTTCATGATATCAAAGTGCCTCAAGGTTATTCTTCAAATGTAAATTTTTTTGTCTCTTTGAAGGATTTGAAGTTGATAGGTATGAAATCTCATGATTGTCACGTCATGATTCAATAACTTCTACAAGTTTCATTGCGTGGAATATTGCCCATCCGTGTTAGAAAAACTATAATGAAGTTGTGTTATTTTTTCAATTCAACTTGTAATAAGGTGATTGATGTGAATGCTTTGAACATTTTGGAAAAGGATGCAATTTCTATACTTTGTCAATTGTAAATGTATTTTCCTCCATATTTTTTTGATATAATGGTGTATTTAATGATTCATCTGGTTCGAGAAATAAATCTTTGTGGACCTGTATATCTTCGTTGGATGTATCCTTTTGAAAGGTATATGAAAATATTGAAGGGGTATGTTTAGAATCCATATCGACCTGAAGCCTCCATTATTGAAAAGTATATTTATGAGGAGGTTGCGGAGTTTTGTACGAGCTGATTGGCTGCGGCGAAGCACATAGGTTTGCCTTCATCTCGCCATGAACGAGTTAATAATGAGGGAAAGAGGATTCGTGGCTTGAAAGTCAAATCGTTGTCAGCTGAACAGATGAAGAAGTTAGAATTATACATCTTGAATAACATAGTTGATGCTCAACTGTATATCACATTGCATATTAATGAGTTGAAACAATGTCATCCAAAGAATAAAGAAATGTGGATTTTGAATGAGCATAACAAAATATTTTTGTCATGGTTTAAAAAGACCTTACTTGGTAGATCAGATGTATCAGAGACATTAAGATGATTAATGAGTGGTACAAGTTTAAATGTGATAACATGGTCCAGGTATGACATTAATGGCTATACATTTCATACGAAAACTCAGGACAACAGAAGTGCAGTTCAGAATAGTGGTGTATTGGTGTTTGCAGAAGGAATGCATTTTTCAAGTTCTAAAGACAAAACAGATTCTTTTATAATGGAAACACATGCAAAATAGATTTTCTATGTAGTTGATCAATCAGATATGCAGTGGTCTATTGTTTTACAAGGGAAAAAACAATATGTTGGTGAGGATCAACTTGATGAAGATACTAATTTATGTGAGATCTCTACTTCCATGGAAAGATTAGCAGAACATAATGACGATCATGTTGAAGACATGGTTTGTGCCATAAGGAATGATCATGACGAAGGAATTTGGAAAAACAATCCATTTGTACATTCCTAATATTACAAGTAACATATTTTTATTTCTTGTTTACATTTATTATTTTCATAAAATGTTATATATTGTAATTTTTTTCTTTGTTAAAACGCGTATTAAAACAAATAAGTGGAAATTTTTGTTTATTTTAATTTTGTTTAATTTAGTTTATCATGTTTACAATTATGTAAATTATATATCTATTATTTTTGTTGAATGACAATTACTTTACCATGTTTACCATGTTTACCATAGTTTACCATAGTTTACCTTTATGTAACTTATATATTTATTGATTTTGTTGAATGACAATTACACTACCATGTTTACCATCTTTACCATTGTTTAACATGCTTACCATATTAACCATGTTTACTATTACGTAACTTAGTTCAATTTTTCATTTTCTATTTACATTAGTATTGTAATATTTGAATTTGTATATTTGCGAACTAATGTTTTTTTTATTTGAAGGATAATGACAGATCAATCAGTTGATCAACCACATGATTCTGGAGATGAGCATAATGATCATACCTCTGGGGAGGAACATTCACATGCTCCTCTTGATGTTCCCCAATCTTCCTCATATTCTCCCATAACAACAAAGAAGATTTCAAAAGTTGGTAAACATGGGTGAATACTTTTACCAAAATTATCACTTGCCCGTACGCAGGACCAGAGGATACTCGTTGAGTTTGATGAAAATGATATTCCTAGAGGTCCAAATGCAAAAGATTTTAAGAGTTTTGTATCAACTCAGGGTTAGAGCAAAGTAAGCATTTTGTATGATGATTGGAGAAGTGTGGACAAAGAGACAATATCTCAGTTGTGAGAGACGATTTTGGTAAGATATTTTTCTATTGTTTACCTATTCTTTAAATGTTTCTAGTATAATGTGTTTTACCTTTTCTTTATCAGATGACATTTGATATTCTTGACACTGGAGGAGTCAGGAAGAAATGCTTATCGATGACTGCTAGGAGATGGAGGGATTTCAAATCAACCATCACATCTGATTTCATTTTTGGTCATAGGAGTTATGAAAATCCATGTCATATATATCCTTTCATAGATGAAGACACATGAAGACAGTTTGTTGAAAATAGAAGAAAAGGTTCATTTTTGGTAAGGGCAATGTAAACTTTTATAATATTTCTTATATAAATGATCTTATTAATGTTTTCTTAATGATTTCTTATTCTTAATTTACACCGAACAAGGACATCTCGTCAGGAGATCTAATCTAAAAATGTATACCCTCATAGTTTATCTTAGGGAGAGTATACATTATTAGAAGAACAAATGATGGCAGAAAAATTACAAAAACTGAGAGTTGAGTCTTCAAACTCTGGAGAGGTTGCCCCTCTATCCCCTCCATCTAGACATGAAAAATAGAAGAGAGCTCGGATGGACAAAAAGAAGCAATATCTTTCGAAAGATTCAAGAATCGCAGCTGAGAGAATTGTAAGATATTTATTTTATTTATTTAAGTTAACTATATTCTTTATATAATTTGAATCATTACAGAAATGTTCAATTGATTAATACAGGATTCTCTTGAGGAGTAGAGCTCACAGGGGGTATTTATAGCTGTTGGGAGGCAAGATATTTCATCTGCATCATTGGGAAAGTTCGAAAATCCTGGTCGTGTACGAGGATATCTGACCGGTGTATCGGTAAGAAAAGTGTTTCCACATTCTTCGACTTCGTCCATTGAGGGTGTTTATAAAAAAAATAGAATCCTTGGAGGCTGAAGTTCATAATATTAATGCGACGATGGAGGAAAATATTAGAGCGTCGGTACAGTCTATGTTTGTAAACATGCAAAGACAATTTCAGACTGCAGCTCCCACTCCACCTCCCCCTACCGACCTAATTATTTATCCTCCACCTCCGCCAGTAGCTCCCACTCCCCCACCTCAGCCTGCGGACCTCATTTTTTATTCTACTCCTCCGCCGCAGCTTCCTACTTATTACAAGTTGTATGTTGATGATCCTCAACATCATATAGTTGTATATGAGCTGGTATATTGTATAGGAGATACAATTCATCATCAATAGTTAGAGGTAGAATATCATAGGGTCACTGTACATGATATTATAGATAGATCAGCTCGAGTACCATTACCTACTGATGAGGTGACGACAGTTGGACATAATATCAACCATTTTTTAATTTGTCCATCCAGACTTCTGCGACTCATTACCATAGAGGTATGTATGTTATATCTTCTATTTTTTTTTTATTAAAGTTGTTTTAACATTTGAAAACTAATATATTTTTCTATTTATTTTTACAGAAATACTTCAAAGGTAAAGAAATACTTTATAGACAACAACAAAGGAAAATGACTATGACATCAGATACAAATTCTAGTAGTCTTGACAGATTGTCAAGATATTCAAATTTGTTGGCGGATCATTATGAGTTTCCAATGGAAGATCATGTTTGTGGACGTGCAATAAATGTCGGGATTGTGAAAAATGATATCATGGATCTTGTTACTGGAGATAAGTTGGGCATGAACGTGGTGCAATTTTTTTCCATGTAAGTCTTAACATCTTTTCCCTACGTTATATTTATTAAAAATGTATACTTATGTCTGTTTTGTATTAGGTATCTTTATAACATGTGTGAGAAGAATGAGCAGACAAATGTATATGGATTCATGGACTCGCATTTGATTTCCTCTGAAGCACATGCATTGGATGAGGAACAAAGAATGCTTTATATTACTGAAAGATTCGAACAGAATATAATCACACAGTGTTGGATGATGCCTTTTTGTGAGAGGTATGAAACATATCTCTGGCAAAGAGTTCATTATCTTTTAACATAAAAAACCACTAACCTTAAATTTTCTTTTATCAGTGATCATTGGATGTTAGGTGTTTTTTGACCAAGGGAGAACACTTTATTGGATATGCTTTGTCCATGGAGATGTGTGGGAAAGTTTTAAGAATGTGTTGGAAAAGTAAGTTTCAATTTCTTAATAGTTGTATATATTATAATGAATTTTAAATTTATCCCATTCGTATTATTTTCTAACAGGGGATGAGTCTACTTTTGAAAAAATACAAAGAAAAGGAGTGACAAGATCAAATATGTAAAAGTAAAGGTAAATATCCATTTATAATTTGTACTTTTTGATGTATTACATAAAAATAATATTTTGAATTTACACTCATTTAAACAGAATTTTCATGAAAAACAAGGTGCCGTCAAATGCGGATATTATATGTTAAGATTTATGTATGAAATAATTACAATTGGAATACTTGTGAACTTTGACCTGGTAAGATTTCCTTTTAAACTTTTCCATAATATTTCATTTGATTTATTCATTATACACGTTAACTACCATCCTTTTAATTTGTAGCTATTTGATGACCCTCAACCCTATAGTGCTCAAGATGTCAAACACTTACAAGTGGAATGGTCAAATTATTTTACAGGTTTGATTGGATTTTAGTTTTTTTGTAGTGTAAAATGTAATTTTGAATATTGTCATTATAATTGTGTATTTGGTAGTCGTTTAGGTTGGATTTAAGTTTTTTTAGTTAACATTGTATGTTTTGAATTTTATATATGTGAATGTTTAATTTTTCTCTACTTATTTTGGTCTAGTTCTGATGGTTTTTCTGGTATGGATTCTGGTCTGGGGGGGTCCAGGGGTGTGGGGGGGTGTCTAGTGGGGTGAGTGGGTTTCCAGGGATGTAGGAGGGTTGTCCAGTGTGGTGGGGGTGTCCAGGGTGTCCATGTGGGTGGGAGGGTGTCCAGGAGGGTGGGAGGGCTATCCAGGGGAGTAGGGGGATGTCCAGGAGGGTGGGGGGGGGGGGGGCTGTCCAGGGGTGTGTGGGATGTCCAGTGGGGTGGGGGATTTCCAGGGGTGTGAGAGGGTTGTCCAGTGGGGTGGGGGGTGTCCAGGGTGTCCATGGGGGTGGGAGGGTGTCCAGGAGGGTGGGAGGGCTGTTAGGGGGGTGAGGGCTATCCAGGAGGGTGGGGGTTGTCCAGGGGTGTGGGGGGTGTCCAGTGGGGTGGAGTGGGGTGGGGTGGGGGGGGGGTTTCCAGGGGTGTGGGAGGGTTGTCCAGTGGGGTGGGGGGGGGGGGTCCAGAGTGTCCATGGGGGTGAGAGAGTGTCCAGGAGGATGGGAGGGCTGTCCAGGGGAGTGGGGGCTATCCAGGGGGTATCCAAGGGTGTGGGGGGTGTCCAGTGGGGTGGGGGGTGGGGGGGGGGTTTCAGGGGTGTGGGAGGGTTGTCCAGTGGGGGGGGGGGTGTCTAGGGTGTCTATGGGGGTGAGAGGGTGTCCAGGAGGGTGGGAGAGCTGTCCAGGGGGTGGGGGCTGTCCAGGAGGGGGGTGTCTAGGGGGTGTCTAGGGGTGAGGGGGGGGGGGGGGTCCAAGGGTGTGGGAGGGCTGTCCAGTGGGGTGGGGGTGTTCATGGGGGTGGGAGGGTGTCCAGTGGGGTGGGGGTGTCCAGTGGGGTGGGGGTGTTCATGGGGGTGGGAGGGTGTCCAGGAGGGTGGGAGGGTTGTCCAGGGGGTGGGGGCTGTCCAGGAGGGTGGGGGCTGTCCAAGGGGTATCCAGGGGTGGGGGGTGTCTAGTGGGGTGGGGTGGGGTGGGGTGGGGGTGGGGGGTGGGGGTGGGGGTGGGCTGTCCAGTGGGGTGTGGGGGGGGGGTGTCCATGGGGGTGGGAGGGTGTCCAGGAGGGTGAGAGGGTTGTCCAGGGGGTGGGGGCTGTCCAAGAGGGTGGGGGGTGTCCAGGGGTGTCCAGTGGGGTGGGTGGGGGGGTTTCCAGGGGTGTGGGAGGGATGCCTAGTGAGGTGGGAGTGTCCAAGGTGTCCATGGGGGTGGGAGGGTGTCCAGGAGGGTGGGAGGGCTGTCCAGGGGAGTGGGGGCTATCCAAGAGGGTGGGGGCTGTCCAGGGGTTGTCCAGGGGTGTGTGGGAGGGGGGGGTGTCCAGGGGTGGGGGTTTCCAGGGGTGTGAGAGGGTTGTCCAGTGGGGTGGGGGGGTGTCCAAGGTGTCCATGGGGGTGGGGCTGTCCAGGAGGGTGTGAGGGTTGTCCAGGGGGTGGGGGGCTGTCCAGGAGGGTGGGGGGCTGTCTAGGGGGTGTGTGTGGGGGGGTGTCTAGTGGGGTGGGGGGTCTAGGGGTGTGGGTGGGTGGTTGTGGGGGGGGGGGGTTCCAGGGGTGTAGGAGGGCTGTCTAGTGGGGTGGGGTGTCCAGGGTGTCCATGGGGGTGGGAGGGTGTCCATGGGGGTGGGAGGGCTGTCCAGGGGAGTGGGGGGCTGTCCAGGAGGGTGGGGGCTATCCAGGGTGTCCATGGGGGTGGGAGGGTGTTCAGGAGGGTGGGAGGGCTGCCCAGGGGAGTGGGGGTTGTCCAGGAGGATGGAGGGGGGGGGGGGGTCTATCCAGGGGGTGTGCAGGGGTGTGGGGGCTGTCCAGGAGGGTGGGGGTTGTCCAGGGGTGTGGGGGGTGTCCAGTGGGGTGGGGGGTTTCTAGGGGTGTGGGAGGGCTGTCCAGTGGGGTGGGGGGTTTTGGTCTGGTTTTGGTTTATTTTTGGTCTGTTTCAGGTCTTCTTTGGCAGGGCATAGTTGTGGTTGAATCACTACGGGAAAAATGGGTATTTGCGACGGGAATAAATCCCGTCGCAAATAACCCTGTTAAAAACTTATTTGCGACGGGGGTATTTGCCCGTCACAAATAATTAACCTTTTGCGACGGGGAAGGCTATCCCGTCGCAAAAGGACTGACGCCCTTAGCGCGCCAAATCGCGGGAAAACTATTTGCGACGGGAATATTCCCCCGTCGCAAATAGTATGTCGGCAGGTGGTTATTTGCGACGGGTCCCGTCGAAAATAACTATTTAACCGTTGACCGTAATAAATGCTGGCTAAGGTATTTGCGACGGTTCCCGTCGCAAATGGGCCCGTCGCAACTAATCTAACCTATAAATACCCCCATCCGTTTTTTTCAAATCATTCTCAAATTCCATCTTCTTCTTCTCTCAAGATTTTATTTCTACAGTTCAATTTTTCTCAAGTTTAATTTTTTTCTCCGGAGTTGGTATTGAAGTTTTGAAGAACGATCAGAGATCAACCTCAGATCAATTTTCAAGGTATTTATATTTATTTTAATTTCATATTTATTTTTAATGTTTTATTAGTTTTAATTATTCTTAATTAGTTGTAATTTAATATTGTTTACATTGTTTTATAACTTAATAATTAGTAATAAATACTAATAATTAGGAATAATAACATTATTTAATTATTAATATATTTTATTATTAATATTAAAATAATATAATTTTTTATATATATACAGTTCTCTTTTCATCTGTGTGTTTGCTGTCTTCACATGTATTATTTGTATATGGAGATAGAAAACACACAGATGAAAGAAGAACTGTATATAAATTAGAAAATTATATTATTTTAATATTAATAATAAAATATACTAATAATGTTATTATTCATAATTATTGGTAATTATTCCTAATTATTGGTAATTATTCATTTAATTAGTCATAATTAAGAACAATTACCAATAATTACCAATAATTAGTAATACTTAGTAATAATTACCAATAATTAGTAATAATTACCAATAATTAGTAATAATTACAAATAATTAGTAATAATTACCAAAAATTAGTAATAATTACCAATAATTAGTAATAATTACCAATAATTAGTAATAATTACCAATAATTAGTAATAATTACCAATAATTCGTAATACTTACCAATAATTAGTAATAATTACCAATAATTACCAATAATTACCAATAATTAGTAATAATTAGTAATAATTACCAATAATTAGTAATAATTACCAATAATTAGTAATAATTAGTAATAATTAGTAATAATTACCAATAATGAGTAATAATTAGTAATAATTAGTAATAATTAGTAATAATTACCAATAATTACCAATAATTAGTAATAATTAGTAATAATTACCAATAATTAGTAATAATTACCAATAATTACCAATAATTAGTAATAATTATCAATAATTAGTAATAATTGCCAATAATTAGTAATAATTAGTAATAATTACCAATAATTAGTAATAATTAGTAATAATTAGTAATAATTACAATAATTAGTAACAATTAGTAAGAATTAGTAACAATTAGTAATAATTAGTAATAATTACCAATAATTAGTAATAATTACCAATAATTAGCAATAATTACCAATAATTAGTAATAATTACCAATAATTAGTAATAATTACCAATAATTATCGGTAAATAGAAATAATTAGTAATAAATAGAAATAATTACCGGTAATTAGTAATAATTAGTAATAATTACCAATAATTAGTAATAATTACCAATAAATAGTAATAATTACCAATAATTAGAAATAATTACTAATAATTAGAAATAATTACCAGTAATTAGAAATAATTACCAATAATTAGAAATAATTATCAATAATTACCAATAATTAGTAATAATTACCAATAAATAGTAAGAATTAGTAATAATTAGAAATAATTACCAATATTTAGAAATAATTACCAATAATTAGAAATAATTACCAATAATTAGTAATAATTACCAATAATTAGTAATAATTACCAATAATTAGTAATAATTACCAATAAATTCCAATAATTACCAATAATTAGTAATAATTAGTAATAATTACCAATAATTATTAACAATTAGTAATAATTAGTAACAATTAGTAATAATTAGTAATAATTACCAATAATTAGTAATAATTACCAATAATTAGTAATAATTACCAATAACTAGTAATAATTAGGAATAATTACCAATAATTAGTAATAATTAGTAATAATTATCAATAATTAGTAATAATTAGTAATAATTAGTAATAATTAGTAATAATTAGTAATAATTATCAATAATTAGTAATAATTAACAATAATTAGTAATAATTACCAATAATTAGTAATAATTACCAATAATTAGTAATAATTAAGAATAATTAGTAATAATTAAGAATAATTAGTAATAATTAAGAATAATTAGTAATAATTACCAATAATTAGTAATAATTACCAATAATTAGTAATAATTAGTAATAATTACCAATAATTAGTAATAATTACCAATAATTAGTAATAATTAGTAATAATTACCAATAATTAGTAATAATTACCAATAATTAGTAATAATTACCAATAATTACCAATAATTAGTAATAATTAGTAATAATTAGTAATAATTACCAATAATTAGTAATAATTAGTAATAATTACCAATAATTAGTAATAATTAGTAATAATTAGTAATAATTACCAATAATTAGTAATAATTATCAATAATTAGTAATAATTACCAATAATTAGTAATAATTACCAATTATTAGTAATAATTACCAATAATTAGTAATAATTAGTAATAATTACCAATAATTAGTAATAATTAGTAATAATTACCAATAATTACCAATAATTAGTAATACTTAACAATAATTAGTAATATTTACCAATAATTAGTAATATTTACCAATAATTAGAAATAATTACCAATAATTACCATTAATTATGAATAATTACCAATAATTACCAATAATTAGTATTAATTACCAATAATTAGTAATAATTACCAATAATTACCAATAATTAGTAATAATTAGTAATAATTAGTAATAATTACCAATAATTACCAATAATTACCAATAATTACCAATAATTAGTAATAATTAGTAATAATTACCAATAATTAGTAATAATTACCAATAATTAGTAATAATTACCAATAATTAGTAATAATTACCAATAATTAGTAATAATTACCAATAATTACCAATAATTACCGATAATTAGTAATAATTCGTAATAATTACCAATAATTAGTAATAATTAGTAATAATTAGTAATAATTAGGTCTATCTCAAAAAAAAGTTTGCGTCAGTCGTGTATGATCTAAACTCTATAATTATCCTAGCTTGAGTGTTTTTTCTAACAAATTATTCAAAACCAGTAATGCTTTTATATTTTATAGAGACATATGGAACAACGAGGTCATCAAAAATCATTATTAGGTGATTGCATATGGATAAATCAACGTAGAAATCCAAACGGTTCTGGTTTAAATCCAGTATATGTAGAGGGTGTGAAGACTTTTTTATCATTTGCGGCATCAAATCCAGAATTTGTTTCAGAAGACAAAATAAAATGCTCTTGCAGAAAATGTGCATTGAGAACGTTTGACACGTTTGACAAAGTGGGAGAACATCTCTTGCGTTTTGGTTTTCAACCAGATTATGTATTTTGGTATCAACACGGTGAACACAGTTCCAGAGCAGGTGATACCAACTTGATTCCGGATCCATCCCGGTTTCAAGATTTAGTACATGATGTTGCAGGTTCATCTGTTCAACATACAGAAACTCCAGCTGATATAGCTTCAAATCCTGAGTTGGCACCGTCTGAATTTTATGAGTTGTTGAAGTCTGCTGAGGATGCATTATATCCTGGCTGCAAGATGAGCAAATTAGAAGCAGTTGCAAAATTTATGGCTATCAAATCAGATAACGGAATGTCAAACACCTGTTTTGACCAGATATTTTCTTTGCTTAAAACACTATTACCTGAAGGAAATGTTTTACCTGCAAATTACTATGAGAGTAAGAGGCTGGTTCGAAATTTGGGACTTACTTGTCAGAAGATTCATGCATGTTCAAATGACTGCATTTTATATTCTGGGGAAAATGAGTCGTTGGATAGTTGTCCCACATGTGGGCAACTGAGATATAAAGAAGGACAACACGGGAAGTCTGGTTTGATTCCTGTAAAACAGTTGAGATATTTTTCGATTACATCCAGACTCCAGCGTTTATTCATGTCTAAGAATACAGCGACAATGATGTCATGGCATAAAGAGAATATTTCAACCGATAAAAGTTTGAATCATCCAGCCGATGGTGATTCATGGAAACATTTTGATAGAGTGCATCCATCCTTTGCTTTAGAAGCTAGAAATGTTCGACTGGGGCTTTCCACTGATGGTTTCTGTCCGTTTGGATCTTATGGTAGTCAATATTCATGTTGACCTGTTTTTTTAACTCTGTACAATTTACCTCCATGAATGTTGATGAAGGAGCCATATATCTTTTTGACTTTACTAATTCCAGGATATCCGAAGAAAAATATTGATGTTTATTTGAAACCATTGATTGATGAATTAAATTTATTGTGGAGTACTGGTGTCAGTACATATGATGTTGCAACGAAACAGAATTTCATACTGAGAGCAGCATTGATGTGGACAATAAGTGACTTTCCGGCTTATGGGATGTTATCTGACTGGAGTACACATGGTCAGAAATCATGTCCTTACTGTATGGGAGAGAATAAAGCATTTATGCTCATTCATGGAAAGAAACCTTGTTATTTTGACTGTCATCGTAGGTTTCTTCCAGCTGATCATCCTTTTCGTAGAAACAAATCTCATTTCAGAAAAGGAACAGTTGAAAGGGAAGGACCTCCAAAAATGCTATCAGGTTCGGAGTTAAAATCAGTTGTACTTTCATTACCTCCCATCACTTTTGGTCCCACAATAAACCAACAGAAAATTTCTGGTTTTGGGAAAGAACACAATTGGATTAAACGTAACATATTTTGGGATTTTCCATATTGGTCTGATTTGTTGGTCCGACACATGTTAGATGTCATGCATATTGAGAAGAACTGTTTTGATAATTTGTTTCATACAGTTTTGGATACGCCAGGAAAGAGCAAAGACAATGTAAATGCACGTTTAGATCTTGCCCAAATTTGCAGGCGTCCAGAATTGGAACTGTTTGAGAATGTCAGAATAGAAAGGTTACTGAAACCAAAAGCAGCTTATACACTGTCTAAAGAAAACCGTTTATTATTTTGTCAGTGGATTGCAGATTTGAGACTTCCAGATGACTGTGCTTCCAATTTGGGTAGATGTGTAAAGAATGGTCATATTACTGGATTAAAAAGTCATGATTGTCATGTTATAATGGAAAGACTGCTACCCATTGGATTAAAAGGTCTGTTGAATTCTGTGATTTGGGATTCCATAACAGACATGTCTCAATTTTTTCGGGAAATTTGTGCGGCTACAGCAGATTATGATGCTCTAGGAAAACTTGAAAAAGATGTTGTTGTAATTATATGTAAACTGGAAAAAATATTTCCGCCGTCTTTCTTCGACTCAATGGAACATTTGATGTTACATTTTCCATATGAAGCCAAATGTGGAGGTCCAGTACAGTTTCGATGGATGTACCCATTTGAAAGATGCATGCAAAAATTGAAAAGAAAAGTACGTAACAAAGCATCTGTTGAAGGATCTATTGCAGAAGCTTATTTGTAAGAGGAAATATCTTTTTTCTGCTCCCATTATTTTGAATCTGAGTATCCTTCAAAACACAACCGAATGGGACGGAACGAGAGGAATATTGATGAAATCGACAATCAATTATCTGTTTTCAACCAGTCAGAGCTTGGTTTTGGTGGAGTTTATGAACGCTGGCTTTCAGATGATGAACATCATAGAGCTCATACGTATGTTCTGCTCAACTGTGAAGAGATGACATCAGTTGTACTGTAAGTGTTTATATCACTTATTCTATCATTTATGTTACAGTAAATAACTTTGGTTTTTATAGGTTGTATGATAATCATATCAAGAAACAAATTCCACAAATTACAGTAGCTGCTCTCGAAGAACGTCGACTAAAAAATTTCTCTCAGTGGTTTCAAAAACTGGTAACATAAATTCTTTATCTTTTAGCAACTCATTCAATGTATAGTTTACTATATTGATAATTATTTCACAAATTTTCAGGTGTCTCGACATGCTGATAAAATTGACAAAGGACTGTGTGTATTGAGTAACCCACCTTCCAAACTTGTTAAAACTTATAATGCATATGTGGTGAATGGATTTCGATTCCACACACATACATATGAGGAATCGAAAAAAACAATGAACAGTGGAGTTAGCTTGAGAGGATCTCATCATCGAGAAAATGAAGTTGACTTTTATGGAATACTTGATGAAATCATTGAACTCTGTTATCTTGGACAACATTACATAACCATGTTCAAATGTCGGTGGTTGGATACAGAGAGAGGCGTGCGTGTTCATCCGACTCATGGAATCATCGATATTAAATGTAAAAGTGTTCTCGCAGTAAATGAACCATTCTTATTGGCTCAACAGGCACATCAAGTTTATTACGCAAAGTACTGTGCTCCATCAAGAGACTTGACTGATTGGTGGAGTGTAATAAAAATCAAAATTCGAGACAATCAGTTTAGTCAAAGTGAATGTGCTTTCACTGATGTGCAAAGAATTGAAGTTTTTCAAGAGAGTACTCAAAATCAATCTTTTTTTGCAAAGAGACATGAGTATCGATGACGACACCCCACATTTAAGAGTCGGTGATGACGATGATGTTAATGATGTCACATATGAATTTGAAATGGTAAGAGATGAAGCAACTGTAACTCGAATGGATATCGATGATGTTGAGGAGGAATATGAAGATGACATTGACATATATGAAGATGATGATGAAGATGAACACTGATAGAATTCCATGGTATTTATATACAATCATAATATGTATATATGTATATATAATAGTAATTATGAATTATTTGCTAACAACATTAACATTTTCTGTTTCAGATGGACGACGCCACATTTCGTGAGTTGGCGGATGCTGACCTGACTTTCGATGCGGATGAGTTGCTGCCAGATGACCCTCAGCCTGCAGGCGCTCCAAGGAGTACGCGGAGGGGGCGCGGTCTTGCACGATTGATGATTCCTGACCCCGTCCCCGAGCGACGTCCACGTCTTGGGTTTGATCCACGCACACGGAGGTGTGATAATCTGTGTGATAACCTGTTGATTTGACTAAGATTTCATTAATCTATTCACATAATAAATGTTTATTATTTTTACAGTTTTCCGCATATAGCAGTCGGACAGGGCAGCGCTATTTTGCGCAACTATTTCTCTCAGCCGTGGACCACATGGGAGCAGATTCCCATTGATGTGCAGCAGGCTATGTTCGGCCATTGGTTGGTACGTACGTAAATAAATAATTTTTATTTTGAAAATTATTTCATTTCTAACTTGATATTTTGATTTATTTGTAGGGTTTATGATATCCGATCGAGGATACCATGCGTGACGCCATCCACGAGGCATGGGAGGTGGCCATGCGTGATCGCCTTCGTCAGTTTTTACACAATTTAAGAAAAGTTGCGATGAAGAAAGCAGGAGTGTCAGATTTTGACGAGTCATGTAGAGCACACCGACCAGAGTACATTTCATCCCATGTATGGGATGGATTATGTGCGCACTGGTTGAGTGGTGCCTTTCAGAGAAGATCATCGGTGGGGAGGCAGAATCGGGGGAGACAGGAGGTGACTCATCGAGCTGGGAGTCGTTCTTTCAGTACTCATAGACAGCATCTGGTACGTACATTATTTATAAATATTTTATATAACTATAAATATTAACAGTTTATTTTTTATTCTTATAGGCTGTCGAGCACCCCGATATTACGGAGTACGACGTATATCGGAGGATGTATAGTGATCCTGCTACTGGGGAGCTCAGATGTGATCGTCAGCATCACATCGTGGTTAGTATTATTTGTTTTCAAGTTTAAAAATTAACTGTATATAATATATTCACAATTTTAATTTTAAATTGCAACTACAGGAGTCGTATGAGGCCGCAGCGTCACAGGCCCGGCCTGAGAGTCAGACCGAGTCATCAGATCAGACCACTGGCCGTCAGTTTGATGAGGCGACATGGATGCAGGCCACCCAGTATGCCTTCGAGAAGGGCCGGGTAGTTGGTATCAGCTCTCGACTGACTCCCGGAGATTATTATGGCAGTGCTGCGATGTCGGCGTCCAGCTCGAGAGGAGCTCGTGCATCTTCTTCTGCTACACAGTATGAGGATCAGTTGCGATATCAGACTGCACTGATAGAGAGTCTCCGACAGGAGCAGGAGCAGATGCGTCAGCAGCATGAGGAGGAGCGTCGACGCCAGCAGCAGCTGTACGAGGAGCAGACGAGTCGGTGGCAGCAGCAGCATCAGGAGCAGATGGAGTACATGCGCCGACTCACTCATGCTTTAGGGATGGAGTTTCCTCCACCACCATCAGCAGATCCCCCCTCCCCCCCTCCTTCAGATTAGAGTTTGTATTTATGTTATAAAATTTGTGAAATCAAAATATGATTTTTTTTTCTATTCGTAGTTTCTGTCTCATTATAAAATATTTATTAATATTCTATTATTTTTTATTTTTGAATTATAATTCTATTATTATTATATTAATTAAAATAATTTATTATTTTTATTTGTGAATTATAATTCTATTATTATATTAATTAAAATCATTTATTAATATTTTATTATTTTATTATTTTTGAATTATAATTGGATTATTATTATATTAATTAAAATAATTTATTAACAATTTATTTTTTTTATAGTATTTGCGACGGGATACTATTCCCGTCGCAAATAGTATTATTTTTTTTATTTGTTAAAAAATAGTTTTTGTGACGGGTCCCGTCGCAACAGGTATTTGCGATGGGCCCCGTCGCAACTAGTTTTTAACAAATATACGGAGTACTAGTTGCGACGGGGATTCTCCCCGTCGCGGAAAAGGGCTTTAGCGACGGGCCCGTCGCAAAAAAATGTTATTGCGACACCGTTTTCAGCAACGGGTCATTTGCGACGGGACCCCGTCGCAAAAAGCCATTTGCGATGGGATCCCGTCGCAAATGACCGTCGCAAATACCTGTTTTTCTAGTGGTGAATGGTTTTATTAAAAAAATGGTTTTTACGTCGGTTATTTTATAACCGGCGTAAAAAATGCATGTGAATGGATTTTAACGTCGTTTATTTGAAAACCGACATAACAGATGCATGAGAATGGGTTTTTACATCGGTTATTTCATAACCAACGTAATAAATAGAATGGAATAGTTTTTTACGTCGTTTATTTTATAACTGACGTAGTATATATGTTTTCACGTTGGTTATTATTTAACCGACGTGAAAAGACGCTTGGCTGACTAATTTATCACGTCTGTTATGAAACGCTTCAGAGGCGCAGTTTATTACATCGGTTATTATATAACCGATGTAAAAAAGTATATACCATGTTGGTTATTTAAAAACCGACGTAATAAATAACAACTCCGAAGCGTTTTCCACGTCGATTTTTGAGGAACCGACGTGAAAAACACTTCGGATTTTTGGTTTTTACGTCGGTTTTAAAATAACTGACGTAAAAACAATGTTTATAACGCCTCCTGTAATAACATCGGCCAAAAGACGACGTAAAAAATAAAAATTAACCACCATAAAAAATGTTTTCTGCACTAGTGTCTTCTATCTATTTTTATATTGAGTTTTTTCTTGGTCTAAATGTGAATGAATTTTAGGCTAGGAATATGTCTTCAAATCTGAACCATTTATTCTAAAATTTCGGCCACCCATATCTTTTGATGTTACACCACAAAATTGCAGCACAATTGGTTGACTAGATTGGGAGAAAAATCAAGAATGGTGAGATGTTTTTAATTCCCAGATAAAATTGTGGGCTGGACTTCAAAACATCAATTGGCCCCCCTTTTGGTGGATTTGGGCCTTCAAATTTTTGTCAATGATTCATTTGGATATTCATGAATATATTCAAGAGTTTCATCAAATTTGGGCTTCTGGATTGTGCTCAGAATTTATATCTTCATGGTTGGTATAGTTTTCATCACAGATTTGGTAGACCTTCTTGTGTGGTCCACATGACCCTTTAGATGACCGAATTTTCCCAAGATCCAGTTGAATGATTTGTAGTAAATTGAATTAAGAAACCTAAAACACAATAATAACACAATTTGGATAAGTATGGTGAGAGTTTTAATTAAAATAACAATCTAACTCGAATCTGGATTAATAAAAATAATGCTAAAAAATTATATCTAATATTAAAACATAAGTATTTCACATCAATTATGCACTTTTCATTGAAAATAAGTAAAGAGAGTAAGTAAGAAGTTATAAATAAATGAATAACATCAAAACTACATCCCTCCAAGAACACCACACAATCGTGCCAACAAACATCAAAAGAACTCCATAAAAAAAGGAGATTGACTGTTATAGCATGACAAGAAAGAATAAGAGGTTACAAGACTGGTCAGAGAAGAAACCACAAGAGAAAGAGATAAAACTCACATTAGATCACCAAAGATCGAACATGGGAATCCATAGATCAATCTCTATATGAATGGATTTGAAACACCTCGAGAGAGTTCCTTTGATCAATTGGAGTTGGGAGAGAATTAGAGGGTTTTGAGGGGAACCAAGGGTGTAGTAGGCTTTATAGGAATTCCTCCAGACATATTTTCACGACATGAATGGATCATTCATGTTGTGAATGACCCAAGTTTAAGACTCATAAAAAAAACACATCGTCCAGATCCACCAAACCTAGGATTAATTCACGTCGTGAACTACATGTTCACATCGTGAGTTTTTAGAGACAGATTTGAGAAATCTGACTCATCCATTCACGTCATTAACCTATGGTTCATATCGGGAATGGAACCTTATAAACCACCCTCACACAAGCCACAAACTTCTATTCGTGTCACAAACTGAACTATCACATCGTGAATACAGTTCACGTAGTGAATTTATAGCAACCCAAGCCTTTTACACATATCGTTACATGATTTTTAACATAATCATCTATTAATAACCACCCAAATATCATGATGCATAGTGTCTTTAGAAGACTAGGATTATAATAAAATAAAGGAAATTAAAACATGACATCCTTATTATTTTTTCCTTTTCTATAGTGAGATCCTAAATCTATTAGACATCGTAAAACTACATAACATAACCTAAGGAATACATAAAAGAAAAAGGTGAGCTAGAAAGCCTAGTAAAGGAATAAACATGATAAGGAAACATAACACGTGAGTCAAATGTATAATATGATATCATAAAAGAGAATACTCATGAGTAATCATATGGAAGCATAACATAAATAACGTGGTTTCATATGATCATGACATCATAGGGAATATTACAACAATATATAACATGACATAAAAACGAGTCAAGACCAACTGTTTAGACAATATCACATGGTATACAAAAGTCCCTTAATGGATTAGGTTTACTTCCTAATCCCATACATTACGCCTCATGAGACTAAAGATTTACCCAATGCATTGGAGCACTATCTAGGTGCACCAATAATAACATGTTCATGATATACATGTTCCACATAAAGTAAATCAATCATAAGACATAACATAAGAATTACCCATGAAAATAAAACGAGTTGCATAATATTCCTTCATATCATAATCAAATAAAATTTCATAATGAAGACATTTGAGAAATGACCATAAGACATGTATTACCCCATCAAAGCAAGGAAGTATAAACTAGTTATATATGTGAGAGACATCTATATAGAATTTAGAATCATTCCATAACATTAAAGGTTGTTTTCATTGATGAATAAATGTACTTTTAAAAACATTCTTAAGGAAAATAACCTTTCCACTTTGAAAATCATTTTTAAAAAACTAAAAATTCACAAAATATTGAGGAAATCATTTTATTTAAAAATATTCTTAGAAACTTATAAAGGAAACTTCAAGGGAAAAATGGCCATGATGGTGGAAAATATCGTTTATGTGGTACGTGTTTAAAACAAAAATTCCTTACACATTTTCAGTAAAAGCCAAAAAAACATTGTTTTTGAAAACGACATGAAGATTATTTTTAAAACATTTTGTAAAAAAACAAACAAGGGTAAAATTGAATTTAAATAATAATAGAGTAACATCAAAACATTTTTTATAATATTTTTTTAGAAAAAATGGAAATGGAAGAGAAAGAGTTTTCAACAGAAGAGAGAAATAAAATCAGTTTTCATTAAAAATACTCTTTTATAATCTTGAGTACATAAAGAGAGGAAAATGAAGGGAAAAGATGTATTCTCAAAGAATAATCATAGGATAATAAAATTCATGATTTTATTGAGAAGCAGATCACAATATTTCTTCATTAAAAGCATAATCATAAACAATCCCAATAAATAATGATATTATAACATCAAACCTTTTCCACTTTGGTAGCTTTTGAATAGTAAGTCCCATTAAAACATAAAATCAATCAAAACATTAAATATCATGAATATATGGAGATTAATGATATAATATTTCAAAGGGGCAGTATGTACACTTCATAAAAGAAGATAAATGAAAAACATATGTCTCAAAGAAGACAAATTGAGACAAAAATCCCTTACCAGATTGGTAATTTTTGAATCCTAACCCCCCATGATTGAAGGAAATTATTTATAACATAAAATAATATAAAGTATTAAGGATTCATGATATAATATGTAAAGAGGCAATATACACCATATAAAATAAACTGGGTGCATAAAAGAAAATGTGTCTCAAAGAATGAAGTTTTGAGATAGAAAACCTTACAAAGTTCGTATCATTGATATGAGAGTTAATCAATGAGGTGATTATATGTAACAAATGTATATACACATAAAGAAAAGTAAAAATATAACATAAAGTAATAAAAATTCATTTCACACATAATTTTGATGTAATATAATAAATAAAGTAGTCATATAACTTAATGAATGAAAATTGAGTTAAGAAACCCCTACCTTGCGCTTTATTTTAGTTGATAATTATTTAACTTCATGTATAGTGGTTTTAAACATATTATTAGTTTATACCATAATCATATTAATAATAATAATATCATATATATGATCCTTTTATAACATCTTACTATCCTTTCGTTAATAATCCTTCATTATCACTATTTTTTGGGTGTTGATTACCTTATTTTCTCCATGCTACATTTTATTGATCCGTGTTAACATGTAAGACTCATAATTATTCTTCCTTGTTATCATTATATCCTTGATTCATATAAGATAATGTGCATTTAAGAATTACTCTATGCTACATTATTTTGATCGATAAATGCTTGGTCAAGATATTCTTCAACACACCAGCCTGAAGCGACTCATATCTTCTGACCATGAATATACCATACTTCACATTCACATTCCTTAATCACTTAAAGGAATCTTAGGAAGCATACTTACCACTAGCTTACCCTTGTAATAGTTCATGTTTTCTAGCTGAATTAGCTCCTAAATCTTTGTGGCTTACATTATTTCTAAAGGCTTCTATGTCCAAAAATAAATATGTCATTAATACCTAAGGTATTAAGATCCAAAGAGTCTAAATACCATATTGGGTATATCTTTAACATCCACTTAGTTTTTCTTAACAAAGTATTATATTTCCATGACTGGGTATATAAATTTTTTATTTTATATTCATCAGGTATTTCCAATGGTTCAGGTATCACCGAACTATTGGTTGAGTATGATACACCACAAACATTCATTCATGAACTATTATAATGTATCCTAGTGTCCAAAAAACACATGAGATAAATGTTCTCGTTATACTCAATAAAATTTATAGTAGAATCATTAAACTTTTCAATTAGAAGTTGTGTGCTTTTCATTGCTGACTTAGAAACCACCCTTTCTCAGATGCTTGGAGAACACATGATTAGCCAATAAATGAGGATAATATTCATTGTTAATATACATAATATTCATGTTCTTTATTATTCATAAACACCATTTTAGTGCATTTTACACTTTGAACATCATTTCACATTATGATTATAATACCTTCTTAAAATGCACTATTATGTGGTACATTTTTTAACATCATTTGAAGTACCCAATGATTCATCTGATTATAAATATTTTAATTTGATATTTTTGGAAATTTATCTACACTCCAATATGAACATGTTTCATTCAAGGATCAATGGAGAATTCATGGAAGAAGATGATGATATTTTTTTGATGAAAGGAAGCAATTCTAGAGAAGGCAGATTGGACACCAGCCCACTGATAAGACTGTGGGGCCCAACATACAGGCCCAATGAATCCCAAATTTCGTGGGATTCTAGAAGAAATGTATATGAACAAATAACTCTTCAGTATCCAACTCTAATTAGGCCTCCGTGGTGTCCATTTAGGCGGCCCAAGTTAGAGATAAAATTCTAGGCCAGATTCTGCGGCCCAGAAAAACAGCCCACCAATTAAACCATATCTCGAAAACCATAACTCCTTTTGGGCTAAGATTTTACATAATGTTAGGGGCCATCCGGAGCTTAATTTAAGTATTCTATGGACCACCCAAATTCGGCCATATAGAAGGTATTTCATGCGCCTCCGTTTGGTGGATGCAAGCTGGATGCCTTTTCGGGTCAAAGGTGGAAAGTCTTCTCCCCCTTACTTTCCACCCATCTATGGCCTACCACAATTAATTGAGGAGACTTGGAATTTTGGAGGCTCGACCCAAGGGCTCAAAAATGCCTATTTAAGGCAGTGGTGTTTGAGGATTAAAGAATCTTTTGGTGCTTTGTTCAATTGTAATGTTATGCTGCAATTTTGTTGTCTCAAATTTGTCTTTCACATGTAAGTTGTTAAATTCACTTTAGTTTCTTAATAAAAGTTCTTATTATACTCTTATTCTGTTGTTCTTTATATCACTTTGATACCGTTGGATCAACGTGTGAATTTATTCACACCAAATCTTGTGAAATTATTCACACAACGGTGGAGTGATCATTTTATTTTTGTTGTTCTCTTTACTTCTCCATTTCCTCCCTCATGAGTCTACTTTCCGCTTCCATTGAAACCATGGGATCAATGGAGGGATAACCCACTTATGGGTTGATCCAAGGGAGTAGCAAGGGAATGGATTGGATGTTATTTATCACCCCATTAATGTATAATAACTTCTTTAATTGAGATTTTTATTTGATGATTTTTAAACTTCATCGTCCTTGTTGAATTTAAGGCCACACGCTTCAAGTGCTAATACGAACCTTTACCTTGAAGTGCTCAAAACTTTGATCCTTCAAGTGTATAGGTGATTAGTATTAAAGGGTGTAGACATTAAACCAGTAAGTGATGATGTTGTTTTATCTCCTTAAATGAACCCATCTCAAATATAAGAAATTGAAATCATTAAAAAGGAAATACGTCCAATCCACCCCGAGCGATAACCTAGGATCAACTCATTATTTTAAATTGAATTCACTTAAGTCTCTTAGAGTTCCTTTAAACCCATCTAAAATCAACCAAAGTTGGCCACTTCATAGCCAAAAACAGTCCATAGAATGTACATGTCTATAGGTTACTTCTTAGGTCTCTGAGGATATGACAACCCAAGCTAAACTATAAGGACCGTCCTACCTTCTTCTCTTGGGTAAATTTGAGCGAGAATCAAATTTTGGCGCCGTTTCCGGGGACCCAAGTAAGTCATATAAACACCCATTCTATTCTCCAACATTTCTTCTTTTCTCATCCAAATTCTCTTATCTTGTCCCTTTCTCGTTTTTTTCTTTTGGCGCATGTCCGCCTACACCCGCGATCAATCAAACCGTCTTGTTAGGGTGGATATTCCCGGGGTTGGGGAGTCAAGTACACCAAGGGAACTCTTTCCATTAGATCCTTATCTTCCTAACACCCCCCGAGTCAAAACTTGAGCCCATTTCAATGGAAGGTCTTCAAAGAAACCAACTCATAAACCCGGGTGAGAACCAAAATGGAAACCCAAATGAGGCAGCCCCAAACTTGGGGAATGCAGTCGATCAAACCATGAATGACTACCTCACACCTTATTGGACCAATGCCCACTCATGCATTAGACATAATTCCCTAGGAGATGCCAACTACATATTTAAACCTCTTGTCCTAAACCATCTTCCCACATTCCATGGAATGGAGTCCGAGATGCCCCACCTTCACATTAAGGAGTTCAATGACATTGTAGAAACCATGTGTCCCCCACATCAACTAGAATCATCTAAGATGAAGATATTTCCTTTTTCTTTAAAGTATCGAGCTAAAAATTGGCTAAAAAATTTGAGACCATCATCCATAAACTCTTGGGACCAACTACAAAGAGAATTCTACAAAAAATACTTTCCCCACCACAAAACAATTGCACTTAAAAAGAGTATCGAAAACTTTTTTGAAAAAGAGGGAGAGTCATTCTATAAAACACGAGAGAGGTTCAAAGACACTCTAAACATGGTTCCACACCATGGTTTTTCTATTTCTGAATAAGTGAGAATTTTCTATGAAGGGTTGGGTCCGGGGAACAAACAATTCATTGACATGATGTGTAATGGAACCTTTAAAAACAAAGACCCAAATGATGCTTACGAGTATCTAGAAAGCCTTTCTGAACAAAACCAAATATGGGGAACTTCACCTTATTCTAAAAAGACAAAAAGAACTACTGGAATTCATACACTTAGAGAAGAGGAAATCCTCAGGGATAAAATCGCAGCACTCTCTAGGAAGGTTGAAGAAATAGACCTTAGGAAAGTCCATGAAATCCAAACTGTTGACCTTGTTTGCACAATTTGTGAAAAACATGACCATAAGACAGACAACTGCCCAACCATTCCATCCATCAAGAATGTTTTTTTAGGAGGACCCCCAATGTAAGTAAATGCTTTGAACTTTCAAAAGCCTTAATACCAAAACAACTTCAACCCAAGGTATAACGACCACCCAGGCTTCCGCTGGAAAGATAACCAACAACCTATCCAACCACATGGACAAAATCCTTACCCCCATCAGAACTACCAATCCCATAACTAGTTCCAAACCCAACCTATCCAATACCAACAGCCACCAATCCATTTTCAACAAACCATCCCACCTCCAAAATATCTCCCTGGGATAAACCAATCTTCTCAAGCTCCAACCCAAACTGTTCCACAAAGACTACTATAAAAACTGTGCAAAAAAATGGAGAGGATGAACTCAGAAGTCTCTTCCCTAAAACAAGAACTTCAAACCATCAAAACTGGAAAGGCACCCATGCCTACTCAGGCGGTTCCATCCTCAACTTCAAGGGGAGATTCAAGTTGTGCTCAAATAACTCATGAACAACTAAAGTCTGTGATTGTTTTAAGAAGTGGGAAATCAATTGAGAAACCCGAACAACTGATTCAGAACTCACCTGAATATTCAAACTTGGATGAAAATTAAAATGAATCACAAGATCAAACTGAGGAAACTGATAACAATGTGAAAGAAACAACTCTTCAACAAACAACCCCACAACCTGCACCATTTCCTCAACACATGAGGGGGAAACCCAAGCCTGAACTGAATGAAACATTGAGGGAAATATTCTCACAAGTCAAGATGAATATTCCCCTTCTCGATGCCATCCAAACCATACCTGCCTACTCAAAGTACCTTAAGGACTTGTGCACTTTTAAAAGAAAATTTTCACATAAAAACCAAGTCCTTTTGGATGCTAATGTGAGTACCACCATTCAAGGGACCATTCCTCCTAAGTTGAAAGACCCAGGTTTCCCTTACATCAATGTTGAACTAGGAGAAAGAAAAGTTGTCAAGGCCTTGTGTGACCTAGGTGCTAGTGTCAATATCATCCCATATGTTGTGTACTGCCAGTTAGGCCTAGAAGAGCTCCAACCCACATCTGTCACGCTTCAGCTTATTGATCGTAGCATTAGGGTTCCAAAGGGGATTTTAAAGGACGTTCTAGTAAAGGTTGAAAACTTCATCTACCCTGCTGACTTCATTGTCCTTGACAACCATCCAAACTTAGGAAATAAGGAACAAACCCCAATCATCCTTGGTCGTCCTTTCCTTGCAACAATCAACTCTGTTATCCGAGTTCGAAATGGGAACATGACCATCACCTTTGGGAACATGAGTCTAGACTTGAACATCTATAATGCAAGCTCACAAATAGGGGATGAAGAGGACATTAATGAAGTAAACATGATAGGAAGAATTGATAATGAATCCATAGAACATCAAGAAATATTTGATGAATGTTTAAGTCAGGATGAGATTGATTTCCTTTGTTCATATGAAGTAAGTTTATCTCCTTGGCTTGAATCATTTTCAAATTGCTCTTATGATGAAGTCTTAGGTCCAACAATCAGTGAAACCTTTCAAGAAACCACTTTTATGGAGACCACTCCAATTTCCTTCCCTAAATATGATCAAGCCAATCTAGTAGCTGGAACTTCTACATGTGGGGAATCAATCCTATCTAAAACTCTAAAAAAAGAAATTGAACTTGATCCAATGTCCCAATCTTCTGTTGAAATTCCGAACCAACCTAATCTTGAATTGAAGGAACTTCCCGCTACACTCAAGTATGCTTTCCTAGGGTACAATCAAACACATCCTATTGTCATTTCTTCTTCTCTTGAAGCCAATCATGAAAGGATGCTTCTAGATGTTCTTAGGAAGCATAAGAAAGCCATTGGTTGGACCCTTTCTGATATTCCTGGGATTATCCCACTTATTGGGACTCATAGGATTGTTCTGGAATCTGATTCAAAGCCATGTCGTCAACCTCAACGGTGACTCAATCCTAATCTCATGGAGGTAGTAAGGAAAGAACTTCTAAAATTGTTAAAAGCTGGTATCATATATCCCATAGCTAAGAGTGAATGAGTGAGCCCAATCCAAGTGGTTCCAAAAAAGGCTGGAATCACAGTGATAACCAATGAGGATGGAGAGATTCTTCCAACAAGGGTGAGTAGTGTATGGAGGGTCTGCATTGACTATAGGAAGTTAAATACATTCACCAAGAAGGACCATTTCCCCTTACCATTCATTGACAAAGTCCTTGAGAGAGTGGCAGGTCATGCGTTCTACTGTTTCTTAGATGGGTACTCGGGGTATAATCAAATTGAGGTCTCCCTAGAGGATCAAGGGAAGACTACATTCACATGTCCATTCGGTACCTTTGCCTTCAAACGCATTCCCTTTGGTTTATGCAATGCTCCTAGAACCTTCCAGCGGTGCATGATGGGAATATTCTCAGACATGGTAGGGGATTTTCTTGAGGTCTTCATGGATGACTTCTCTGTGTTTGGGGATACTTTTGAGGGATGTCTACAGAATGTAGAGAGAGTCTTGTCAAGATGTGAAGAAAAAAATCTGGTCCTAAACTGGGAAAAATTCCATTTCATGGTTAAAGAGGGACTAGTTCTAGGCCATCTGGTCTTAGGTAGGGGGATTGAAGTTGATAAAGCCAAGGTTGACATCATTCTTCACCTTCCATCACCCAAAACTGTCAAGGAAGTGAGGTCTTTCTTAGGACATGCTGGTTTCTATAGAAGATTCATCAAGGACTTTAGTTCAATCTCCCGTCCCCTTTGTGCTCTCCTAGTAAAGGATGCTCCATTTGTTTGGACGAAAAGCTGTGAGGGTTCATTCTCAACCCTCAAATCCTCTCTCACCTCTCCTCCCATTATAAAATCTCCAATTTGGAACCTTCCTTTTGAACTTATGTGTGATGCTAGTGACTTTTCCATTGCAGCTGTGTTAGGAAAACGCTGTGATAAAACTCCTTATGTCATTGCTTATGCAAGAAAATCCTTAAATGATGCCCAAATAAACTACACCATTACTGAGAAAGAGTTGCTTGCTATTGTGTTTTCCTTAGAGAAGTTTAGGTCCTACCTCTTTGGATCCCCCATCATTGTGTTCACTGACCATTCTGCACTAAAATACCTCTTCCAAAAACAAGATGCTAAGGCTAGACTGATTAGGTGGGTTCTTCTCTTACAATAATTTGACCTCACAATCAAGGATAAAAAGGGCATTGAAAATGTTGTAGCTAATCACCTCTCTAGGATGGAATTCAAAGACAACTCAAATCACCTTTCTGTGTCTGATTCATTTCCTGATGAACACCTATACTCTGTGAGTGACTGCCCTTGGTATGCTGACATAGCCAATTTCTTAGTTACAGGAGTCATTCCAAAATTCTTAGGGACTCAAGCTCGAAAGAAATTTCTTTCTGATGTTAGACACTATGTGTTTGATGATCCATACCTCTATAAGTTCTGCCCTGACCAAGTGATTAGGAGGTGTGTTCTAGAATCTAAACAAGAGTCCATCCTTAAATTCTGTCATAGTGAGGCATGTGGAGGTCACTTTTCCTCTAAGAAAACATCTGCTAAGATTCTTCAATGTGGTCTTTTCTGGCCCACCCTCTCAAGGGACTCCTACACATTTTGTCAAAGCTGTCCTAGGTGTCAACAAGTAGGGTCCATCACAAAAAGGAATCAAATGCAACTCACTCCCATCTTAGTGGTTGAAATATTTGACTGTTGGGGAATTGATTTCATGGGTCCCTTCCCAAACTCTAGGGGATACCTCTATATACTCTTAGCTGTTGATTATGTCACAAAATGGGTTGAGGCCATTCCCACTAAGTCCAATGATCATAAAGTTGTGATTCGATTTCTGAAAGAGAACATATTTTCTCGATTTGGAATTCCTAGGGCTAAAATCAGTGATCGAGGAACCCATTTCTGCAACCGCCCATTCTCTTCACTCATGTCTAATTATGGTATTTATCATAAAGTGTCCACTTCATACCATCCTCAAACCAATGGTCAAGCTGAGTTAGCGAATAGGGAGATTAAACAAATTCTTGAGAAAACTGTCAATCCTTCTAGGAAAGATTGGTATGAGAAACTCTTAGATGCTCTTTGGGCATATTGTACAACATTCAAAACCATCCTAGGAATGTCACCATATAGGTTGGTTTATGGAAAAACATTCCATTTACCTGTTAAAATTGAGCATAAGGCCTTTTGGTCAATTAAGAAAATGGATTATGACCTCTCATTGGCCGGAACAAAAAGTAAATTAGATCTCAATGAACTGGAGGAACTAAGGATAGAGGCTTATAAAAATTCAAGGATCAATAAAGCTAGAGTTCAAGCCTACCAATCTAGGAATATCAAGGTCAAACATTTTGAACCGGGAAAACTTGTGCTCTTGTATAGTTCAAAACTTCATTTACACCCGGGAAAGTTAAGGTCTAGATGGTCAGGACCTTTCATAGTGCATTATGTGTACCCCCATGGGGCAGTAGAGATTCAAGATCCCACAAGTGGTTACATTTTCAAGGTCAATGGTCAAAGGTTAAAACCATTCATTGAATCATTCAATAAACAGGAAATAGAGGTTGAGTTAACTGATCCAACCTATGAACCAGGAAAAAATTGATAGATTTAGGATCCATGCCGGGCTAACGACATTAAACAAAGCACTACATGGGAGGCAACCCATTATTTTCAAGTTTCCTATCATTTTATTGTTTTAATAAAATTTATATTTTAATTAATCATTTTTATATTTAAAAAAATTAGACTGTTGACCTGTTCTTCTATTATGAGTATGGATGGGTATGAAAGGGGAGCACCATATTCATCCATATCACGTGGTGTGATCCTTGAGTAATGCCTTACCCATAAATTTAAAAAAAAGACAATGTATCATCAGTTTGTTTTATTTTAATGTTTTTGTAGGTTAAAATAAAAATACAAAAAAATAAATAAATAATAATAATAAAAAAAGTCCACATCATAGGTCATGGGGAAAACCCCGTCACAACCGGCGAAGACGCGGGGATTCGAACCCGGGACCGAAGGGAGACAGGGGCGCACACTTACCACTGAACTATGAATTTTTGTGCTTCCTTATTCTATAATTTTTATATATATACTTATATTTTACTTTCTTTATTATATAAATATAAATATATATATATTGTTTTGTTTTGTTTTGTTCGTTTTGTTTTTCCTTTCTCTACTAGGGAACTCTGCAAGTGACATGGATGTCAAAGGATTAAAAGGGAGCAGCAAGATTTTCAACTTCAACCACCAGGTGACTTTATTCCATGATCCTCATTTTCAATTTCCTTTTTGAACTTCCATTATCTGCCTCTACTCCTAAATTTTCATTTCTTCAAACACTGGGGACAGTGCTGTTTTAAGTTGGGGGGGAGATAAAATAAAAAAAATGCTTTTGTGTAAAAAAAAATGAATGATTTGAAAAAAAATGTGTAAATGGAAGGAACAATTTCTTTAACTTTGAACATGGTAATACACATTTCACACTTTGAAACTGAATATCAAATAATTCAGCATACCCTGATTTTGATTTTAATCCTTGTATAATTTCATGAGAATAGATTTTGGAAAGTGTGGCTGTCCAATGTGATATTTCATCGTTTATATTTTCATCCAAAAAAAAATCACAATACACGTCCTTTGGATAGTGGGGTATTAGTTTAAGTTTATGGGGTCCCCTAAATAAATAGCATAGGTTTGGTGATCATTTTAGTTTAATATGAGTATTAAAAAAAAATATTAAAAAAAAATTGCGCGTAGAGCAATGAAATGACCTAATGTGTGGCTTTCGGCACTTGGGGATCGTGACTCCATAGTTTTCTGGCCCAGAGTTAGTAATTTTATCTCTATTTTTGGTAATTTGAATTTGTTTTTGACTGAGTTAACTCGAGATGATGCCCGAGTATGTGGGATTCACTTGGTGCCCTAAGGTCATTGAGCCTGGGAGTTATCGGCAAAGTCTCGCTACAGGGGTTGACTCTTTTGAGTGAAACTTCAATTACCATGACAAAATTACAAAAAAAAAAAAAAAAAACAAAAAACAAAAAAAAAATGATACAAAAAAAAATGAATACTCATCTTAATATTGAACTGTGATTCCACCTAGCGCTTCCGTCATTTCCCCCTTGAATAAAGATGAACCCCCATGTCTATTGTGATGCACAACACATCCTCATACTTAATTAATATTGGATGAAATATGACAATGAATTTGAACAAAGGAATGAGCTTAAGATTGAGATCTACTTATGAAACTATCTTGTATTAAAATATTTTGATGGGTTTCATGATTGTTTGGTATAAGGGTTTCTGGTGATCATTGTGTATTAAAATGTTTTTGGAAAAGGGAATTCAAATTTCATATTGTTGAGATATATTTTGCTCGGGACTAGCAAAACTCAAGTTGGGGGGTGTGATTAGCCACTAAATGAGGTTAATATTCATTTTTAATATACATAATATTCATGTTCTTTATTATTCATAAACACCATTTTAGTGTATTTTACACTTTGAACATCATTTCACATTATGATTATAATACCTTCTTAAAATGCACTATTATGTGGTACATTTTTTAACATCATTTGAAGTACCCAATGATTCATCTGATTATACATATTTTAATTTTATATTTTTGGAAATTTATCTACACTCCAATATGAACATGTTTCATTCAGGGATCAATGGAGAATTCATGGAAGAAGATGGGGATATTTTTTTGATGAAAGGAAGCAATTCTAGAGAAGGCAGATTGGACACCAGCACACTGATAAGACTGTGGGGCCCAACATACGGGCCCAATGAATCCCAAATTTCGTGGGATGCTAGAATAAATGTAGAGGAACAAATAACTCTTCAGGATCCAATGCTAATTCGGCCTCCATGGTTTCCATTTATGCGGCCCAAGTTAGAGATAAAATTCTGGGCCAGATTCTTCGGCCCAGAAAAACAGCCCAACAATTAAACCATATCTAGAAAACAATAACTCCTTTTTGGATGAGATTTTACAGTCTGTTAGGGGACATCCGTATATTAATTTATGTCTTCTATGGTCCACCCAAATTCTTCCATCTAGAAGGTGTTTCATGTGCCTCTATTTGATGGATGCAAGCTGGATGCCTTTTCGGGTCAAGGGTGGAAAGTCTTCTCTTCCTTACTTTCCACCCACCTATGGCCTACCACAATTAATTGAGGAGACTTGGACTATTTGAGGCTCTACCCAAGGGCTCAAAAATGTCTATTTAAGGCAGTGGTGTTGGAGTATTAAAGAATATTTTGGTGCTTTGTTCAATTGTAATGTTATGCTGCAATTTTGTTGCCTCAAATTAGTCTTTCACATGTAAGTTGTTCAATTCACTTTAGTTTCTTAATAAAAGTTCTTCTTCTACTAGTATTCTGTTGTTCTTCATATCACTTTGATACCGTTGGATCAAGGTGTGAATTTATTCACACCAAACCTTGTGAAATTATTCACACAACGGTGGAGTGATCATTTTATTTTTGTTGTTCTCTTTACTTCTCCATTTCCTCCCTCATGAGTCTACTTTCCGCTTCCATTGAAACCATGGGATCAATGGAGGGCTAACCCACTTATGGGTTGATCCAAGGGAGTAACAAGGGTCTGGATTGGATGTTATTTATCACCCCATTAATGTATAATCAATTCTTTAATTGATATTTTTATTTGATGATTTTTAAACTCCATCGTCCTTGTTGAATTTAAGGCCACACGCTTCAAGTGCTAATACGAACCTTTACCTTGAAGTGATCAAAACTTTGATCCTTCAAGTGTATAGGTGATTAGTATTAAAGGGTGTAGGCATTAAACCAGTAAGTGATGATGTTGTTTTATCTCCTTAAATGAACCCATCTCAAATATAAGAAATTGAAATCATTAAAAAAGAAATACGTCCAATCCACCCCGAACGATAACCTAGGATCAACTCATTCTTTTAAATTGAATTCACTTAAGTCTCTTAGAGTTACTTTAAACCCATCTAAAATCAACCCAAGTTGGCCACTTCATAGCCAAAAACAGTCCATAGAATTTACGTGTCTATAGGTTACTTCTTAGGTCTCTGAGGATACGACAACCCAAGCTAAACTACAAGGACCGTCCTACCTTCTTCTCTTGGGTAAATTTGAGCGAGAATCAACACACCTTACTTATTGTAACATTTAATTTATTACTTGGTTAATGTATTCAAATACACACATATTATTGGCATATTGTATTGAATACCCAATAAGTATAATAGAAACATTACTTGCGATTGATGAATATACTTGAAGAAGAAACAATTACTTGCTTCTTTGATTTAGTTCATTGCATTTAAACTTCCATAAATTTATTTCATAATATGTGAAAAAATAAAACCCCATTTAATACCACTTTTCTTTGAAATACATTGTAAAAGTGCCTTCGATGTTACTCTTGTCATTGGTGTTTTCACCTTGTCTTTCAACTTGTTTTCCATAAGAACTAAATAGCTTACCCTTGTAATAGTTCATGTTTTCTAGCTAAATTAGCTCCTAAATCTTTGTGTATTACTTTATTTATAAAGGATTCTATGTCCAAAAATAAATATGTCATTAATACCTAAGGTCTTTAGATCCAAAGAGTCTAAATACCATATTGGGTATATCTTTAACATCCACTCAGTTTTTCTTAACAAAGTATTATATTTCCACGACTGGGTATATAAATTTTGTATTTTATATTCATCAGGTATTTCCAATGGTTCAAGTATCACCGAACTATTGGTTGATTATGAGACACCACAAACATTCATTCATGAACTAGTATAATGTATCCTATTTTCCAAACGACACATGAGATAAATGTTCTGGTTATACTCAATAAAATTTCTACTAGAATCATTAAACTTTTCAATTAGAAGTTGTGTGCTTCTCATCGCTGACTTAGAAACCACCCTTTCTCAGCTGCTTGGAAAACACTTCTTACTTATTGTAAAATTTAATTTATTACTTGGTTAATGTATTCAAATACACACATATGATTGACATATTGTATTGAATACCCAAGAAGTATAATAGAAACATTACTTGCGATTGATGAATATACCTGAAGAGAAAACGATTACTTGCTTCTTTGATTTAGTTCATTGCATTTAAACTTCCATAAATTTATTTCATAATATGTGAAAAAATAAAATCCTATTTAATACCTATTTTCTTTTAAATACATTGTAAAAGTGCCTTCGATGTTACTCTTGTCATTGGTATTTTCACCTTGTCTTTCAACTTGTTTTCTATAAGAACTAAAGATTAATCTTTCTTTAATGTTCTTATTGCTTAGTAAACCTTACCTAGAAGGTAATGAAACATTTTTTCTATATTGTTAGTTTTGTAATCTTAAATGAAACTAGAGTAAATGGGTGAAAATGATATGATAAAGGGTTCCATTGAAAGATTGTGATTCATCTTTCAATTTTACACATATCTTGTGTAATGATCACTCATTCATATCTCGCTTTACTTTCTCCTTGTAATCTTTTCGGAGATGAGATAACCTATGAAATCATCCATGTTTTGATGTTGTATCCACAACTCACATCAGACATTGATGATTATGACATAACCATCATATGTGTCATACATGAATATCTTGTAAGCATTTTTAACACCCTCACTTACTGGGATGACTTAATAGATATCGGTGAATCTAGCACCTTGAATTTCCTATATAGAATTATTATGCGCAAGCGCCTGTACTACTCTTGGAAACACGTGCTAGTTTGGACTTTTTCTTTGTCCAATACTATCGAAATGTACTTGTGGTATTACTTTCTATTTTCTACAAAAAAAATATAACAGATTAGTACTTTTATCTTGATTATCGACTAGACATTATTGATTATTTATATCATCAAAAGTCTCCCACTATTTTATCAAACTCTAAAAAACCTCTATATTAGAATTAGAATAATCTATCGCCTGATTATTCTATTAGCAAAGATCCTAGAAAATCTCCTCATAGTCTACAAGTTTTGAATACACCACTAATTGAAGAGTTTTTAGGTAGGTGCTAGACTAGCCAAATGCATTAACTCGTGGTTACTTGATCTGTTGAGTGGAGTCCCAACTTCTAAAATCATAAAAATGATTTACTCAACACTTGCCTATAAAATTGCAATAAGATATGTTTGGCTACTTCTTTGATGAAAACTTCTATTAAGTCAACTCATCATTTTCATAATAACTCCTCGGTAGTAGGGGACACCTTCAACTTTGGTTGACGATCACCCTGAACATCCAGTTTTGTTAAAATTCAAATGATGGAAGACATTTGTGACTAAATATTTCTATGGTTTTTTTATATTTTTCAATGAATGTAATCAATTTCTATTAATTTTTTTCATTCTATGTTGTCGCGCTCACAACTAAACATTAATAGAAAAACATTTATCACATCTTTATGCATTTTATTTTTTTTTATTTTATGTGTTTCCCGTTGTCATGCTAATGCATAAAATAATAAACAATGCATAAAAGAAATAAAAATAACTGAAAAGTCTTGAACATCTAATATTGGTTGATCTATTTAAGCTTAATTAATTAACCATGTCCCAGGAGAATCATACTTGAGTCGTATCTTGACTCATGATGCAGTTTGTCCCCAATCCAGTGTGTGCACTTCTCTTCTAGATTTTGCCTCAACTTGGCATTGTCTATGTCATACATTGCATTCAACATAATACAAATGTACTTGCATTCATGCGACGTGGTCTCAGGAAGCACAATGTACATACATAAATAATGATGAATGAACATGTCCTTTTATATATTTAAATGAAAAAGGCAATGCACAAATCATTATAAAAAATAATTACTTATTACAAAAATCGCATACAAATAATAAGTAATTAAATAAAATAAACCAGACATTCACAAGGCCGGTCATTTCTCAAAACCAGTCAGCGCGATAAAATTAAATTACAGTAAATTTAAACTTTGAATGTTTTTAAATAAATTAAATTAATTATTTAAATTTAAATAATTTATTCAAATAATTTATTTGGTCCCCATAATAATTAAATTTTAATCTAAATAAATAAATAAATAAATAAATTTAATTTAATTCCTAAAATAAATTATTTTTCCCGGTGTATTAAAATATTAAACTTTTAAACAAAAAATTAATATTAATTTAATTTAATTTAATACTAAAATTAAGTTAATTAATTCAATTAATTTTTGATTATATAAAAATAACCCGGGATTTGAAAACCCTGAGCAAGGCCAAGGCGGGTTGGGTTGTAACTCGCAGGCCTGTTTCAGGTCAGGCAGACCCCGTGCAGGGTTGTTCTGGGACAGACCGGTCCACCCAAACCCATTCTAGGTCGAGCAGACCCACCTTGACCTAGTGTGGGGTGGATCAAGTCAAACAGAACCTATGGCAGAGGGTTACCTCAGTTCAGGTTCGCTCATGCCACTCGGTAGTGGCTCGGTTGGCCAAGGGGGTCGTCGAAAGGGGACAATTAGGCTCGGTAGGGGAGAAGGCGGCGTCAGACAACAACAGCTTGGTGGGGCTCCGATTCTTGGAGAATGGGTTGAGGCGGTGTCCGTGTTGCGGTGGCACAGTTTGGGTCCCCGAATGGGATGATGCCGAGAAGGAGGGTGACGTCGAGGCAGAGGGTGACGTCGAGGCGGAGGGTGACGTCGTGGATTTGGGATGACAAGGAGGGTGGTGCTATGATAGTGGGCCATCACGGTGAGGGAAGGCAGGGGAAGTGGTTGGGTGTCATGGTGGCTGACGTCAAGTGGCTCGATCTGTGCGGCGGTGCGCTCCAGTGGCGAGCGGGGACCACGGTCGAGGGAAGGGTGTGGTCAGGATGGAAGGAGGTGTCTTGCAGCAGTGGATCCTGGTGTACGTCAGCCTGGGAAGGGAAGAGGGCTGCTCACGGATGGGGTGTCCCGTGCACGATCTTTGGTTGACTCAAGGAAGGGGAGAGGGGGACACTCATTTTTTTTTTTTGTCTTTTCACCTTTTTTTAAAGTCATTCCACCTTTAACAAACAACAACCAACTAATATTTTTTCTGTTGTGGAACAAATCCACACCCATCACCATTTATTTCAATAGCCTCAAAATAGGCTTGATGACCCATAAACTTCCCCCTCTAATAATTAAGATTTATTGTTTAATTAAAAATAACAATAGAGGCCTAAAATAGGCTTTTGACATATTGATTTAATTGTTTTATAATATCCCACAAACGATGTGGAAATTATACCTCTGACAGATAGTATTTCCGGCCACCGAATACAGGTTGGATCCTAGTCGGAAATCCGAGGGGTCACCAAAAATGTTGGAAAATAAGTACACAATCATATATATATATATATATATATATTGTGTTCTTAAAAATTTAATATATGAAAACACCACTTTTGATCCATAATTTTATTTGGATGGTCGTAACTTGGACATCCGAGTTCGAATCGAAGCGCGGTCAGATCTGTTGAGACCAATTTCAAACCATCTGTTTTGATTTAAAGAAAAATAATTATTTTTGGCTCAGAAAATCCACACGCACACTTTGATACCAATTGTTGGTACCAAGGCGCGCAACAGAAGCCAATGGGTTGGGGATTCAAAAAATTTCATCACCAAAGTGACAAAACTTGTTGTCTCCAGTGATCCGAGCCCCGATACGGTCTAATGATCTTGCTTGAATTAGTTCGAACACATACATTGAATTAGAATGAGTACCTCGTTCGAATTGAAGCGTGCTCGCCTATCCCTCGTCACTAGAAACCATTGTTCAAAGGATCTGAGTTCGAACCCCTTTAGATCATCCACACATGCTTCAAAAATCTGTAGGAGCATCGATCATCAAATTCAATATGCTAGCACGATGATCAAACGATGCCTTCGACGTCCTGACGATAACCACATCGATGTTCCTTCGATGTAAGGATATGAGCTCGATCCGATCACTTGGATCGAGAGATTCTCTCTCTAGAAAGTAAGAGAAGAGAGAGAGAGGTTCTAAAGAACATACAATGAATAATAGTCATGCGAGATCCTCTCTCCTCCTAAATATAGTGAGTTATTGTCACATTTGTGATCTCTTTTTTAGGTATTTTTCTATTTTATTTTTTGGTTTATATTTTTCCCTTCGGTTCACTTTGAATTTTGGAGGGAAATGAAGAATTTTTTTTGGAAAACCGGCCCTATGCATGGTTGGCGCACGGTTTGTAGTAACCGTGTGCCCACCCAAGAAACCATGTGGTAGGAGACAAAACCTACCACATGGCCTCTGCACAGCCATGCACCTCGGCCCAGGTAACCATGTAGATCTGCTAGCACATTAAAATCTCTCTCTCCTCTTGGGTTTAACCTGCAAAACACCCCATTTCTCTCCTCCTTCGGGATTTTTCACCCTAGGCGCGCCTCTCCCTCCTTCCACCTCTCTTGGAGCTCCATTTTTGTGCCGGATTTGGCATGATTCCTCCTCGGTTCTTCAAGTGAGTGTCTCATCTCCTTGATTATTATCCTAATTTAGGGTTTTCCCTATTCTTTTTGGGGGTTTCCTCTTCTCAAGACCCAGGGTTCCAATTTTAGGGTTGAATCTTGATCTTTGGGGTTCAATCTCTTGGTTTAGGTCCCAATTTTGCTTCCTCGTGATGCGGTTGAGGCGCAGTGGGAGTTTCGCATCAGATTTTGGGGATTTCTACACCAAAGGTAGGTGATTCCATGCTTAAACATTGCTTGATGAATTTATTTGGCTTTCTTGTGTTCTTTAGCATGTTCTATAAATTATAAATGTGATGCAAAAGTAGTTTTTGAAGTGGTTTGGCATGCCATTGATTTTAAAAGGGATTTTGCATGTGAAAATGGTGTGTTATTGATGTTTTCCCTTGTTATGTTATTTTTAAATGTTTTATTAATTGAGTAAATGATTTATTAAATTGTATTTGTGATGTGATGTTGGTTGGAAGGGTTTTGATGTGATTTTGATTTTTGAAAGAGGTTTGGGTGTGAAAATTGTGGTTTCTGGTGTGTCTAATGCCTTTTTGGGCTTGTGTGTGTGAATGTGGTGTATCTTGTGGCATGTGGAAATTGATTGAGCACTAAGGGAAACTTGGTTAGCTAGGAGGGAAGACTAGGACTACCGTTCTAGTGATATGGAGGTGGCTTGTCATGAACCAGCTCGGGTACCCTAGTAATTCGATAACCGAGATGACCCTGACATATCCCGAAGGGCGTTCCCGATCCCCATGGGTCGACGACTAGAACTCGGCATCACACAACATGCAAATGAGAACGATTTTGCCACCAATAATGTGGAAGAAAAGAAACAAGACAATATGCATAACAAAAGAAACTCTACTAGGAGTAATGCAACAAAATTCAACAAGACATAAACTAGCCCAAAACACTACAACCAAAGTATAAAAATAGGGAAAACATCCCAAGGTCCCTAGGAACACAACTCACCAAGCCCAACGCTCAACAGCTGGATCCACCTCCAAGAGATCATTTCCCCTTTCTCAGACCTGGAACAAGAAATTCTACAAGGACCCTAAGGCAAAAGTATGGTGTGAGCTAAAAATCCCAGTAGGGTCTCACCACAGATTCCATAATAGGTTCCAACAATTGATTAACAAAAATAAATCTTTTAATATTAAAGATAAATAGGTTTGACATTTTAAATCATAATTAAACAAATCATGTTATATAGTTCAAATGATGGAAAAATACTTTAATCAAAGACTTTACAAAATGATGGAATATTTCTAAAACAATAACTTAAATAAAACAGTTACATAAAACAGTAAGTAAAAAACACCAGGCATGTAAAGCAGTTCAAAATCATTGACATACATTTATATCTCAAATATAAATAAACAAGTAAGCAACATGGTCATCTGCCAAAAGGTACAATAATATTAACTCGCTATAGGATTCCACACCCTCTATGTGAACTCAGCAAAATGTGTATACACACACCCATATGACACTGGCCAAAGAAGAATCGCCACCAACCCTTCAGGGATGTGACCCGCTGCAAGTATGTTTTAGAACATTGTTGTAGTGTAGAGTGTATCCAAAAAACTCACTAATGACCTAATGCTTGCATGCACTCTTAAATGATGGGTGAACTATTTTAAGAATGCTTAAAAATACGATCAATCCCATTCTTCCATTTCAAAAGTGTCAATTTCCTTCCATTTAAAACCAAAATAGGTTTTATTCAAAAACATGCCTTTTCACAAGATAAAACCACTGAGTTTCTATCAAATTATTTTAAGACATTTTCCACAGTTTTAAGTCCATTCAAAACAAATTCCATCATTTCACAATTCATTTCCACAATTTAATTCAACAATTTAATTGGAAATATTTCCATCAAATTCACAATTTAAATTCAACAATTTTAATCGGCCAATTTCCATAAACATGCCCAAATTCAATGGAATTGAGGGTTTTCCAAATCTCATGCCAAAACCATTTCAAATATATCAATTCACTAGAATCATATTTTATTACATCAATTGAAAGCGAGTTCAAGTAACTGGATTTAAATAAACTATTGAAATAAATCAAGCAATTCAAGATTAATAAAATTGGCTAACCGGGGTGGAACCACCTACCTCAAGGTCGTCGATGTCAGCGACAATGATAAATCACCCCGTGTGGTTCAATACACCTTTGCACGATTCTATTATCATAAGTATTGACACACCAATGGTTGATGTTCATCAAGGGTTCCTAGAATAAAAAATATCTATTTCATTTCACAAAGAAGTAAAATATTACATGCGATTACATTTTCTCTCTCCTAGATAATCTCTGGATTATCATTTTAAATTCTCACATGCGATGATAATATATGTAAAAACTATCTTTGATATTTCCATGCAATTGATATTTGATAATTCTTTGAAATTATCATTCGATAATTCATAACAAATATCTTTTGATATATTCACAATATTTATTTTTGAAATATTACATACAATAATCTCATAAACAACATTTGATAAATTTATTTAAAATTATCATTGATAATTTTATGATATTATCATTTGAAAATTATGATAATCGTCCTTTGATAAAACACGTAATTATCTTATGATAATTTGATGTAATTATCGCTTGATAAATATTTATAATTATCATTTCAATTACACTTTGATAATGTTATTTTAAATAAAATTATCCTTAATGTGTTTGCCAACACTGCTTATAGCACTTATTAAGGATTTTTTTGACAACACTGCTTATAGCACTTATCAATGATCACTTTTGATACAGTCTGAAAAAATAAGTGGTGTTTGTTCTGCTATATGGACAGTGGTGTTAATGTGTGTGTGAGAGCACGTGCATGATTCTTCTTAGGCAGAAAAATAAATGTTCATCTTATACAAACAAATATAGGTGGACCTTGTATCCCAATAAACATATAAGTCACCTCATATTGTTGAGTATGTAGTTGTGCATGTTTCTTTACACCATCTTTTCATAAACCTTATTGTAATTCCAAACACCAATTTGTCCTTCCTTTTCAATGGAACCAAGGAAACAACAAATATATAAATGAACAGCATAAAATACATACTTCTTAGAATATATACATCAAAAGGAAAATTAAAGAACCAACCTTATCCCCAGACAGCATAATGACATTATTTGTGGGATGGAATTCCAAACATGTCACCCACCTACAGTGATACCTTAGGAATCCACATATGAATTCATCAGGGATCACAAATAAAAGTTTAATCTGTACAAAAAGATCATTACATATAACCCTTGAAATCAACTGTTAAAGTCAATTCCAAACCTCAAACTGATGAAACCAATTCTTTCTAGCTTTTATATTTTTCTTACTGAGTGCAAGCTAAATTGCATTTCCATATTCATCGTCGACCCACAAAAATTATTTCTTGTGCATTTGGAGCTCACTGAAGTATTATTTTACTTCATTGGATGTTCTTGTACCCAACCCCTAGTACACAGAATATAAATTTCAGAAAAAAACAATTAACAAATGAGGCCTGATTGTGTTATTATATAAATGAATATCGATTATATAACATTTATGTGAATTGAATCCAAAGCACATAATGCCTAAAACATCCAACCTGTTTCCACAACTCTTAATCCTCTTTAGTACGACCATGAATTTTTACGCGATCAGATATTGTTATCTCACAATTATAATAAGATTGGAACAAAAAAGAGCATATTAGCATGGAAAAAAATGCAGTTACAAATCAATAATTAAACTAATTTATGGAAGCTTATATATTTGAAAATAAGTCTATGACACTGAAGTTTCATGCTATAAAAAACATACCGTCGGAGGTGTGCCATAATGAGTTCACCTACAGAAGAAATTTAAAAGATAGACAAATGAGGGGGAGAAACTAATAGTATAAAGAGAAAATAATCAGCAAAAAATGGAAAATTGAACTAAATACCATCAGAGATGCGCCGGAGGAGATAGAGGGGTCACCTTGGAGAAGCATCGGTGAGGAGGTACGATGGTCACATTAGAAGAGGATAAAATTCAATATAATATTAATAAAAGTTAACTTCTACATAAACAAACATACTCCATAATACAATAATTCAATATATGTAGAAATAGACAGAAAAACCGCAATAAAATTCAATATTTCAATAATCAAACCACACTGCATAATAAAATTTCACATATTAACAATCCAAAAATACAATATACATCAATAATGAGTCTCAATATCAGTATCATCAGAATCATGATAACCCTCATCCACGCCTCCTACAGAAACACCATCACCACCTCTCACACCACCAACATCATATGCGAAGAAGAGGCAAAATGAGATGATGAAGGCATCAATGGGATCATCCCTGAAGGTGGAAAATACATGGCATGTGAATAAGAGGGTAACTGAGATGATGATGGAGGCATGGATAAAAAAATCCCCGAAGACTCAAGAGGAGGATGAAAAGGTGTGGTGGAAGGGGTGTACGATGGTAGGTCATTGTGGAAAAGGGTATTACGGGTGCTCCATCTAGGTCTAGGATCATCCCCACTCATACCCATTCTAACCGGATTATGATTCAAATTCAGTGGAACTGAATGTCCCTAAAAAAAATTGATAAAGAATATTAACATGAAATTATATGTAATGCAGAAGAAAAACATTACAATTATAATACTCACTGATGGAAGAAAAGGAAACGCACGCTCATGCCTTGGTCGATCGGGATCAAATAGTCACTTCCTTCGACCTTATTTAGTATTTGACATAATCTACATAAGAATGAAATGTAAAGTTTTTAGAAATAGTTTTTAAAAATCACGCATACAACTTACATCTATCAGCAATTCATGAGAGGAACCAATTTTACTTCTTTTAATTACTAATTGTACAAATGATTACAAGGAAATGACTAACATATTTTTTAAAATTACATTACCAAGTTATACATTTTTTAAAAACAATATTTAAACCAAGTTTTGTACATTGAAATAAATATGATTTAATGAAACGACACTATAAAATAAAAAAACAAACATATCATTCCAAACTGAAACATAATTAAAGTAATTATAGTAATACTAACTTGAGAAACTCATGTCAATGTAAATTGAATGAACAGTGAACATATATGGTTGCTTCTATATATTACCAACCACCACTTCAGGTACAACATTAACTCTCACAATGTGACAGTTTGATTCATCAAATGCAATATTTTGGCCAACACCAATAGGGACGTCAATGGTGAAAATTTCATCACCAGCATCATGAAAAATATGTCTGGGAATTACGTCATTAATGACACCAAAATCGGGTCTCAGACGATCTTTCACATAAAAAACTTGTTTAACCGTTGATGCTAAAATGTATGGTTCATCGGTACGCAGGAATCGACTCATATCAATAACTCTGAATCCATAGTCATCAATAAATGTACTCTGTCATCTCATTGAATAAAACCATTTACATTTCATCATAGTGACTCTACCTTGAGAGTAGTAATCCAGTAACAATATTTTATCAACAAGTCCATAATAATACACATCTTCATATCGAGGCCGACTATCTGATACACAGGAATAACAATCTGTTGTAGCGGTTAACATAATTTCATCATGTTGTGGTCTCATTTTCACCGCTCGATCCGTTGTAACAAATTTATACCCATTGATTATTAAATATTTGTATTCACGAACCAAAGAATTAGGACCAAAATCCAAAACTCTCAATTCTTAAGAAACAGAGTCAATAGGTAAAATCAATACCTGAAATATATATGAATAATACAATTAAATGGATATCTATTTTTAAAACTAATTAAAGTAATGGTAATACCTTTGATTTCAACCAAGTAGGAAACTCTAGGCTATGCAAAGCCTCTCTCCTTCTCAAAGACAAAGATCGATGAACTCTACTTATAATTTGTTTATGTTCCCTACATAAAATGATAATAAAAGTGTAAGGTATATGTGAAATTTTATAATACGAGATAAAATATAAATATCCAAATTACTTACTTGATATAGTCATCGAACAAACCACAGTTAAACAAGACTGTTTGATGTGTCATCTCCCACTCTTTAAGGCTCAATGTAGCCAATGTATAATACCCAACAATTCCTCCTGTTTGTGGGAGAGATGGAAACAAGGGCCCAATTTCCCCATACCAGTCATCTTCCTTTTTCATTGGCCGGTTATGTCTTGTGGTGACATCAGAAAAATACATTGAACAAAAATCTATACATTCTTGAGCCAGATAACCCCTCACAATCAAACCTTCAGGATAATTCTTGTTTCGGACATATGATTTCATTGGGCACATATTTCTTTTAGTAGGATACATCCACCGAAAAGCAACTGGTCCCTCAAGAAGTGTTTCAGTTGGAAGATGAACTGTTAAATACAACATGCAAGTGAAAAAGGATGGAGGAAAAATCTTTTCCATCTCACGTAAAATTAATGGCACCTCCTACTACATTTTTATCAAGAATGACTTAGATAAGATTTTACCACAAAGGTCTCTAAAAAATGGCACAGGCGAATCACTTTCACCCTTACATTATTGGATAGAAAATTCAGAATTGCTATTGGAATCAATTCATGAAGAAGGATGTGATAATCATGAGTTTTCAGAGATTTTAGTTTCACATCTCTTTTGTTGACTCGTTTAGATATGTTGATGGAATAACCATTAGGAACCTTGATATTCTCTAATACTTCCATAAATTGATATTTCTCTAATAGTGTCATCACATAAGAAGCACAAAGAACTTTCCATTTGTTTTCATCGATACACACATGATGCAGTTCTGGTCGAATACCCCAATCCAACAAGTCTCGACGAGATCGGAAGTCATATTTGGTCCTCCCCTTGATATTCAGAAGAACTGCAAACAACATTTCACATATATTTTTCTCAATATGCATTACGTCTAAACAATGACGTAACAAATTGGTTGACCAGTATGGAAATTCAAAAAAAAATACTTCTCTTTTTCCAATTGTAAGTGGTTTTAGTGTTAGCATTCATCCTCTTTTTAGATTTCAACTGACCTTTACCAAATGAAAAAACTGAAATCTTTCAATTCATTAATCACATCACTTCCTGACATACGTTGAGGTGGTTGTTCAGTCTCAACAGTATTATCAAACCTTTGATGATTCATCCTGTATTGATGATCCATTGGCAAGAACCGTTGATGCCCCCATGAAACTGAAACTACGATGATATTTAAACCTTATCGATCGTGTATTCTTCATACAAATAAGACATGATAGTTTTCCCTTCTTTCTCCACCCAGAAATCATTGCATAAGAATAGAAATCATTTATTGTCCATAGAAGGGTAGCACGCATCTGAAACGTATTCTTTAAAGAAGCATCAAATGTCTGCACACCCAAATACCAAAGTTGTTTCAACTATATTATTAAAGGATGAAAGTAGAAATCTATATCATTACCGGGATCAGAAGGTCCAGATATTAGTATACTCAATAAAATGAAAGTTTGTTTCATACACATCCACGGAGGAATATTATAAACATGAATAAAAACTGGTCACATGCTGTGAGAAGTAAGCATATGACCAAATAGATTAAAACCATCACAGGATAGACCCAACCTGACATTACGCACCTCAGCTGCAAAATCAGGATGTTGTGTATCAAATGTCCTCCATGCTAATCCATCTGCAGGATGAACCAACTCATTGTTACCTTTAATTATCTCAGCATCATGCCATCGCATATTGGCTGAGATTTCTGCAGACATGAATAGATTTTGAAGTCTGTGAATCAATGGAAAGTGTCACATGACTTTCTATGCCACACGATATGGTGTTCCATCTGTACTTGTCTCCCATCGAGATGTACCACATTCTTTACATTCATTACAGTCAGTTGTTTCCTCCCAAAATAAACTGCAATCTTTTGGACAATCATGGAATTTATTAGTATCAAATCCAATCTGCTTAATTAACTTCCATGCCTTGTAATTATTTGAGGGAATATTTTCACCATCAGGAAGAAATTCTTTAAAAAATGTAAGATTATAATTAATAGCGGTATTAGAAATTCCATATATGGTTTTCCCATGATATAACCGCATTAAAAATTCCAACTTGGTCATTTTAGTACATTCCTGATATACTGGAGTTCTGGAATCATCCAATAAATTTTTCACTCTCTCATCATCATCTTCAGTATTTTTCTCATGTGTATTGATATCATTGTCTTCTTTCACTGGCATACTATCTCTCTCAGGATGATGGAAAAATGGAAACCGGTCAAATATCAAATTCTCCATGCCACTTCTTTCATTTTGTTCATGACCGGTAGAATATTGAATTGTCTCTCCATGGTGATATCAAACATAATAGTTTTTTTGAAATCCAAATTTTGTTATATGGTAGATAAATTCTTCCTGGATTAACTGTGGTCTTCCAACACATTTATAGCAAGGACACTGTATACAACCTTCATCTGAAGCATTGTTAAATGAAAAATCTAAAAAATTCTCCAAATTATTTTGAAACGCGGTTGAAATCCTATTGGTACGATACATACATCTTCTATCCATTATATAACAAGAAAAAAAAGTTATCTTCAAATCAACAATATAAATCATAATTAAAAAGGGATATGTACTATATAAAATAAAACTATTTAGAACATAAAAACTTAATAGTTAATTCACATTTTAATTTCAAGTGCCTTTATTTTTACAACCAATTTCAACCCTTTCAATATCGGAGAAAAAATTCTTACCTCTATCCTATAAAGGGATAATCAACAAGGTAAACCATAATGGGCCAAGAAAGATTTCATGTCTATGATAGAGTGGTATTTATCATTATAGTTGAACTAAGGGAGAGATAAAAAAGTTTTTCCTCCCTTATATGTAACATAAAAAACAACTTTTAACATTAAAAAACACCCTTAAACATGGGTTATTTCATTTAAAAGGAATGAGAGAGATAAAAACATTCACCCATCATAAAAAATATTTTAAACGAGCCCCATATTCATTTAATTTAATATTTTCCATGGGTAAAATTTTAATTCAAAGAGGGAAAAGAAATTTAAAGAAAACCACTTCATCTCTAAGAATGAAAATCATTTAGATAATTTATATAAAACAATCATGGGTATCAAATATTGGTATAAATATTCTAGAAGATTAATTTAATAAACTAAATCACTTCATGATTTTTTTTAATAAAATAATTACCTAGATACACCTACTACATACAAAGTGGAACAAGTCACAACAAGAATCTTAAAAAGGAAAAGGTCATTTTGGTAAAATAAATGAATTTAAAATCAATTTAAAAATCAAATACACGTTATTAGATTAATATCGAACACTAAATTTTACACACACCGTGATTAGGGTTCTCATAAGAAATGAAAATGAGGGAAATTGAAGTGAAATGACCAGGGGAATCTCCCTTGGGATTTAGGTAATGTCTTATGTATCAAATGTCATCGATTACTATTTTGGATTATTATGGTGTACCCTCATTTAATTTTGAATGATGAGTTAACTAGATTATACTTGATCTATTTGGTTGGAATACCTCCATCATAAGCTATGGGTTATAATACTACCATTATTCTAAATATCAAGGATGGTTCCTTGAGTTTAGACTGGAAGAATGGATTAGGAAGAATGAAAGGCTCACCCCTTTGTATTTTGTATGAGTTTTATTGAGAGAGAATGCTATATTGATCCATATGGGTTCTCTTGGATTATGATTCCCTTGGTTTCCTTGGTTTTTTACATTGTTACCATTTACAATTTTACATGTACCATGACTATAGACTTTCCGGTGATGGAAAAAGTAGATACAAAATGATGTTGAGTGCCATTGGAGAGATCAAGCATTAATAGTATTTTTATTACACTTTAACTTAAATTATAAATTTTTCAAATATTAATACGATAATCAATAATTGATTATTAAATCACATCTCAATGAAAAAAACAATTGAATTTTAATTTTAAGGACACCATCTTTTGATTCTTACCAAGTTATAATAAAACCTTGCACTTTCTACCATGGAATTTGGGCACCTGAGTTGTTATCAATATTATATTGTATATTTAGATTTGGGAAAGCACCTGATGTTTTTGATTACATGGTTTCTAAGACTAAGCATGGGTGTTGGGTCCAGGTTGATACTCAAGACCTTTTTTCATAGTTTTCGTAGTTTTATCTTCTGATATTCCGGTTATATTATGACTACCTAAATGTATTGCATAAAATTAATTTTTTATCGTGTGAATTATTTTGATTATTATTGAAACATTTCTTTGTGTCATTAAATGTATTATTTACATATGTTTATATTAGTATGTTTATTTCTAATGTTTTTTAATCGAATATGCAGGTATAGTCTCCCACCATACTACTTGACACCCTCACTGTTAGTCAGCATCCTCCATCATATGGGGAGGCATTCCTAGGGTATTATATCTACCAATGGTTCAAGCACTGATTGGTTGTAGGACCTAGTAAACTGTTATTAGAGGTTTTTTTAGTCTTACTATTTTGAAAAGGTACAAAATAGAATAAGAATGTGTCGAGACATGGTATGGAGATTTTCTTTGGGACTAGTCAACCCATGTATGAGGAAAGTCCATGTTATCTAGGAATAAATTTATATTTATACTATTTTATTATATAATTGATCTAATTTAATTGAAATTTCATTTATCTAAGACCTTATTGTGGAATTTTTGGGTTAATATAAAATTTTAAATTGTAATGAAAATAATTGTGATATATATATATATATATATATATATATATATATATTGGTGACATGGTGGGTAGTAGTATAAGAGTTAGTGTCCTAGAACCAACTGGTTGTACTTTGATTACATGGATATTTAATGTATTTAAATATTAAATATCTTATTACATATTTTTCATTGTTTTTCATGACTATGATGTAATAATGTCCTAGAGTATTTGTTGTATTGCTAAGGTCATGGCAGTTTCCCGCTATGATGAGAACCTTGAAATGCTATAAAAATATTCTTAAATATAGTTCTACGGTTGGATGACATACTATGATGAGAAACATAGCATGTAGACCGTCAGGTGTGAGTACTCGTAAGCAGATGAGACTTCCTCTCATGAAGTTCGCACATGGTAATCCCTAAGACATGAGATTATGAGAACATACCCGCCAGTAGGAATTCCGCATGTTTTGGTGTCATCAGATATTTCTATCTGCGAGTGTGTGTAATGATCCTTAGACTATAAGAATATCCTTAATACATGTCACAACTCGCACACTTTGATTTACTGAAAAACCCGTTACGCAGACAGTTGGTGAGAAGTAGGGTACGTTGGGTGCGTCACGAGTGACATGTTATTAATGGATAAGTGGAGGAAGGATTTATCCCTTCCATTTATGGAAGTTGATATCTCATCCCTTTGATTGAAATAGAACCGTCACGCAAAATTCCATGGCTATGGTGTAACGATGAGTTTATTTCAGGTAGTCAAATAATGACGTATCAAGCATTAAAATTGATGTCACTATCATGAAACCTGCTTGATGAGATATTATGACAAAGGGATTATATTACACAATGAGCATTCATATGTGGATGTCGTTGTTGCAACATGACGTTCTTTCTCTTGGGTGCCTTGACCCATTGCTAGACAGTACTCTTGGACTTTAGGCAAGCCCGTCTAATGCCAATGAGAAATAATCCTAGAGAGTCACACACTAAGTGTTTCTGGTGGTCTCAGTTAAATTCTATTTGAATTTAATTAATGAAATAAATATTATTCTCAAGGCCATGGAATAATTTTATTCAAGTTAAAATTATTGCATAAATTAAATAAAACATATCTATTTATTTTATTGAACATTTAATAAATATTTATTTACTAGTTTGTAAATAAAATATTTATTTACGAGAATAATTTTTTTATTTATTTATTTGGGTGTTCAATAAATAGAAGTGGAGTTCGAGTAGACCAAGGCCTTTCCGATGGTAAAATAATTATTTGCAAGATGGTAAATAATTATTTAACTAGTTGGCACAAGTTAAAATAATAATGACGCTGCTATTATTTTGTGATGAAAAATTTTATTTATAATTCTATTTTGTGCAACTTGACACACCATAAATAATGAAACAATATTATTATTATGAGCATGAGTTTTCTCTAAGTTCATGAATGTATTTAATTTATGTTATGCAATTAAATATTGTAACTGAAGCTCCATGCTTATAAATAGACAAGTACGTCTATTGTGTCAGACACCACACAACACTGAACCGTACACCTGGTGAATTGAGAATTGTTGAGCTAAAAAATTTCTCTCTCGAATCCTCTTCCCACCCCTCTCAAGAATGAGAGATATTCTTCAAGGTCGAAGAAGAAGCGATCAAGAACGACCGACACAAGACAATCACTTCACCGCACTAGCACTCGGAGAATGAGCGGTGTTGATAGGAGGCCATCAGAGCACATGTGGATCACCACAAGAGGGATTCTAGTTTGGATCCTTATAAGCACAATGAGATAATCCGAAAGGTTCATTCTGGACGATTAACATCATTAACGAAGAAAAATACCAAAGATCCAGGTATTATTTTTTTATGAAATTAATTAAATTAATTATAAATATGATGTGCAAGATCCTCTCTAAAGGTTTTAGGCATCTTCCTTCTTTATCTAAATCTTTGATTCTATTCCGTAGATACTGAAGTTTATCATTGTATTGATCTTGTAATAATCATTGATCATGGTAAAAATCAAAGTTGTGTTCTATCCCAACCACTCTTCCGCTACGCCTGGAACCTACAAGTGGTATCAAAGGGGTTACATCATAGTTTATAATTATTTAAATATTTCATTGATGACTTACACATTTAATAATTTAGTTATTTCAATTCAAGTTAATCATTCTATAAATATGAATCTCGAGATCTATTCCTCCTCTTTCGTTTCTCATTCACTTTAAAGAAACAATCTTTTCTTTTAATTTTGATTAAAATAAAATAGAGGATCTCATATGGAGGTTCCAAAACTTCCTGGTCGTACAACATCAGAACACACGGAATGTATTCGGTAGTACACAACGTGTAGTTAAGATTCAATGCATCAGACTGGTACGCCAAACCATGACGTGTGTTGGAGTCTTTATAAGTCTTAAATGACTTAGTGTGTTGACAAGGAACAGGTGGCACATAGTTTCCATATTACACCTCGTGTAGTCCACTGTACACAACATGTAGTCCCTTCAAGTTAGGGTTAGACCGTGTACCCCGTTCATGGCTTGCCCGGCTGGAAACCATGTAATGCAGATACTACATGGCGTGTGGCCCATTGAACAGACCGTGTACTCCAAAGATTTTCAAAGTACACTCAAACGCCATTTCCCCAGGTGTGTAATTCAGATGGATGGTGAAAAATAGTAAACGTCGTATAGTTGGAACTACACACCTTGTACTCATCTAAATTATGCAAATTTATTAAAATTTATTATTATGTTATACAAACCCTTGAGACGTGTACCATCATGTGGGTGTAAAGTAGAGGCACAACATGTGATATGTGTTTTATATATATGTGTTTAATTTTACATCTACGTAATGTTCATTTCTACTCATTGGGTAGTTATGAATAGGAATTCACCGGGTTGCCTCCAAGGTACAAGTTACATACAAAGATAATTTTAAATGAATTTATTTGTTTAAAATTATAATGGATGAGAATCTCAAGGAAATTCAGAATAAAGTTTTAAGATAAAAGGATTGATTAATTAAAGATGATAATTAATTGATTTGAGCGTGATTTATCTTAAACAAGAACGATTAAATAATTGAATACTAGTTTTATTTATGCGTAAACATCATTGCCTATATGGATGATCATGAGCTAGACCAAGACCTTTGTATGTGGATGATTTCTTTTAATTAATTTATTTAAATTAAATTTGTTGGCCTGCGATCCATCTCTCATCATTAATGTGTAGGGCCTGCGTGCCTAATGTTTCTTTTATGTAAAACCCCTTTTTACCCCTCACCTTCATGTGAGTTAAAAAAGGAATATGTAATGGATGGAACTCCCAAGATAGTGGAGGCGGTTCAAGATAGAGCCAAGATGAAACCAATCCCAGGAGATACATAGGTGGATAGGTGAAAAGCTGTAAACACGAACCCAAAAGGTTTAAGATGTTTCTCCCCTAGGTCAGGGTTAGTTTATCAACTACTAGATAAACTAACCATTAGAAAAGCTCATGATCATTCTATTTATTTTATTTCTATCACTTTCATGTTTTATCATTATGGATGTGTTGTCACGATCGCATTATTAATGAATTAAACAAGCATACAAGATAGAACTAAAATAAACCAGACTTGTGTGTAAATATTATCAAGACATGGTTAATCACTTAAGTAAGTTACACTTAATATTAACAAGAATGTGATAATGATAATAATCAATTCACGCATAAGAGATAAAAATCCCTCAAATAAAATATTAAGTCAAACCAAGCCTTCTGTTACTTGATTAAGGGAAAAACTCAATAAAAATATGTGTTTGACCAACCCTTGTTGGGACACATACTTTTATACAGGAAGCCCTTATGAAAGGTTTTGGGTTGACTTAACCATATTACATCCAGAGGATTAGCCCTTGCTAGAATTGGTGTAATATTGGAGGCAAGAGTTAAGGAAATCCAAAGTCATGATTTCAGGATTGGGGAGTCCACTCAATAGATCAAGGAGCTTCAAGCCCACAGTTGGCAAAGACCTGCCTACCCAAATACCTTCTAATAATTTGACCAACCCTTGTTGGGGTTATGTGAAGAGGAATATGGATCCTTTCCACTAGAATGTCGTAGAAACTTGACATTCCGAGTTCAATGGTGAGGGCTATTGGGACTTGATAAAATACTGGGAGACTTAATAAAATTTATTATTTCTTATAAAATATAATCAAGAAAGTACTAATGATCTGTTTTTTAATTGTAGAATAAAAATGGAAAACTCTTCAACCACACTATCCCTGTGATCAATTCTGGATAAAGACAACATCCTCACTGGCATTAACTTCCAAGAATGGTTTAGATGCCTTCAGGTTATCTTATGCCATGAATGGAAGTCTTACATGCTAGAGTCAGCATTATCCGATCCGCCTTCCAAAGAGACAAGTGATGAGGATTTCCTGGTCTATGAGAAACATATGAATGACATGGTCAATGTTCAATGTTTGATGCTATCATCAATGTCTAGTGATCTCATGAAGTCTCATGAAGACATGGATGCTTATAGAATGCTCGAGCACCTTCATGGTCTTTACTAAGAGAGAGAAAGACATGAAAGGTTTGAGATCTCTAAGACACTCTTTTAGAGTAAGCTTGGATAAGGTGTCCCAGTTGGGCCTCATCTAGTCAAGCTCATTGGCTACATTGAGCACTTAGAAGTTCTAGGGTTTAAACTCCCTGAAGAACTAAGCACTGATCTCATTCTCGCATCACTACCTTAGAGATTCTCTAACTTTGTTGTTAATTTCAATATGAACAACATTGAAAAATATATATCTGATCTTCTTATCTTCATTATCCAAGTGAACAAAGATATGAAGCGCGAAAAGCCTTCTGTCCTTCTGGTGAATAAGAGGAAAGGGAAGGTGAATAGCTTTAAGACCAAAGCTTCTTCACGGCCTTCCAAGAAAAGGAAGATAAAAGGTGAGGCAAGGGAACATGAGGCTGTTTGTTTCGCATGTGGCAAGAAGGTCCATTGGAAGAAGAACTACACCTAGACTAAGAAGAAAGGGAAATATTCAGGTGCATTTGTTATCGAATGCAATCTATCTGTTTCTACAAATTGGGTATTAGATACAACTTTTGGTGCTCACATATATATATATATATCCAAATATAGGAACCAAGTAGATTCAGGAATATTGACCGAGGGGAGGTAGATCTCTGAGCATCCAATGGAGCCTGACTTGCTGTTGTAGCTATCAGGGACTACCACCTCACATTGCCAACTAGGATGATCTTGGTGTTAAAGGGTTGTTATTATGTGTCATTTGTTACTAAAAACATTATTTATGTATCCATATTAGATACAAATGTATTTTTTTCAAGTTTGGAAATGAATGTTGCTTCTTTTACAAAGATAACATTTGTTTTGGTAGGACACATTTATACAATGGTCTTTACGTGTTGGATTACACAAACCAAGTAATGGAAATCGATAACAAAGATACTTCACATGAATCATACCACACCCAACTTTGGCATCACTGGCTAGGTCATATAAATGATAAACGCTTAACAAAGTTACATCAAGATGGATATTTATATTCTTTTGAACTAAAACCACTTGGTGTATGTCATGCATGTTTACAAGGAAAAATGGTCAAATACCCATTTAGTGGGAAAGGTGAAAGGGGTAAAGAGATTCTTGAATTGGTTCATACCGATGTGTGTGGACCATTTCCAGTTAAAGCAAGGGGAGGGTACTCATACTTCATAATTTTTACTAATTATTTTAGTAGATATGGATATATCTACTTAATGAGGTATAAGTAGGATTCTTTTGATAAGTTCAAAAAATACAAGAATGAAGTTGAGAATCAGCTTGGTAAGAATATTAAGAAACTCTACTCAGACTGAGGTAGAGAATATCTTAATCAAGACTTCATTGATTACTTATGAGAGTTTGGGATCCTATTCCAACTCACTCCTCCATACACGCTCCAGTGGAATGGTGTGAGAAAAAGGAGGAACCACACCCTGTTGGACATGGTGAGATCAATGATGAGTCATGCGAGTCTTCCATTATCCTTTTGGGGATATGTATTACAAACAGAAATTCACATACTAAACCAAGTACCAACTAAATAGATAAATGGTATTCTATACGAGTTTTGGAGTGGAAAGAAATCCATATTATCGAATTTACATGTGCGGAGAAGCGATGCGTTTGTTAAGGCCTCTTCAGGTAACAAACTTGTACCCCAAGGCACAAAGTGTACCTTTATAGGATACCTAAGGAAACTAGGGGATATTACCTATACAACCCCTCAGACAAAAAGGTTGTAGTGGCAAGACATGATATATTCCTTGAGAGGGAGTGCATCTCTAAAAGAGATAGTGGAAGTAAGATAGACTTCGATGAAGTTGAGGCTCAAGGTACACAAGAGTTGATATAGGAACAGATTCCACAAAAGCCCATGGAAGAAAGAACTGTTCCAGAGACACAAGAGCTATGTAGGAGTACAAGAGAGGTTAGAGAACCGGAACGGTATGGTTTTCTAGTTACCTAGGATGATGAATCATTATTAGTTGATAATAATGATCCTCTAACCTACAAGGAAGCAGTAAGTGGCACAGATATTTCCAAGTCTCAAGAAGCCCTGAATTCTGAAATGGATTCCATGTACCAAAACCAAGTCTGGATTTTGGTATATCCTCCAATTGATTTAAATCATGTTGGTTGAAAATGGATATTCAAGAAGAAACTGAACATGGAAGGACAAATCAGCACCTATAAGGCATGACTGGTTGCAAAAGGGTTCAAACAGCGTCAAGACATTGACTACAATGAAGCCTTTTCAGCAATTGCAATGCTAAAATCCATCAGAATTCTATTTTCCATTGTCTCTTACCATGAATATAAGATTTGGAAAATATATGTCAAAACAGTCTTCCTTATTAGGAACCTTCAGGAATATCTCTACATGACACAACCTGAAGGGTTTATGACTCCAAAGGATTCCAATAAGGTATGCAAGTTGTAGAAATCCATTTATGGATTAAAGAAAACATCTAGGTCATGGAACATTCATTTTGATGAAGCCATAATGAAATTTAGTTTTATCAAGAATGAATGTGAGCCTTGTGCCTACAAATGGTTTAGTGGGAGTGCAGTTGTTTTCCTAATAGTATATTTTGACGACATATTACTTATTGGAAACGAGATACCAGTCTTACAATCTATTAAGGCATGGTTGAATCAATGCTTCTCCATGAAGGACTTGGGAAAGGTAGCATATATTCTTGGGATCAAGATACATTGTGATAGATCCAAGAGATTTTTGGGCCTAAGTCAAAGTACATACATTGATAAGATATTGAAGAGATTCAGTATGGAACAATCCAAGAGGGGATTATTGCCAGCATCACATGGAATTCATCTTTCCAAGAAAATGTGTCCTCAGACACATGAGAAAAGAAATATAATGACAAGGACTCCATACACATCAACGATTGGGTCAGTCATGTATGTCATGCTATTTACTAGGCTAGATGTCGCCTATTCATTGAGTGCGGTAGGCAGATATCAAGCTGACCCAGGTGACTGCCATTGGATGGCAGTCAAGACTATCCTAAAGTATATGAGGTGTACTAAAGATATGTTCCTGGTTTATGGAGAAGATGAGGAACTAATCATCAAAGAATATGAAGATGCTAGTTTCCAGACTGATCAAGATGACATGAAGTCGCAAACAGGATACATCTTCACTTTGAATGGAGGTGCAGTGGGCTGGAAGATCTCAAAACAGAGTGTGGTCGTAGATTCTACAGTAGAGTTCGAGTATATCACAGCTTATGAGGCATCTAAAGAAGAAGTTTGGATGTGAAGCTTCATCCAAGAGATGGATGTGATACCTAGCAGTAAAGATTCCATCACACTATACTGTGATAATATTGCAGCGGTGACTCTCACAAAAGATCGAAGGCCACATCAGTGGATGAAGTACATACTTCGGAAGTATCATCTCTTGAGGGATTTTTCTCAAAGAGGTTAAGTTTTAGTGAGCAGTATTTCCATAGAAGACAACGTGGTGGACCCCTTGACTAAAGCCTTGACTCAGCAGAAACATGATCACCATATGAGGTCTAGAGGACTGAAAGTTGTAGGCAGTTGGCTATAGTCCAAGTGGGATTTTGTAAGAGTTGATGTCCTAGAACCAACTGGTTGTACTTTGATTACATGAAAATTTAATATATTTAAATATTAAACATCTTATTACATATTGTTAATTGTTCTGCATGACTATGATGTAATAATGTCTTAGAGTATTTGTTTCATTGATAAGGTCATGGCAGTTCCCTGCTATGATGATAACCTTGAAATGCTATAACAATATTCTTAAATATAGTTATACAGTTGGATGAAATACTATGATGGGACACATAGCATGAAGACCGTTAGGTGTGAGTACTCTTAAGAATATTTCCTCTCATGAAGTTCACACTTGGTAATGCCCAAGACAGAAGATTATGAGAATAGACCCGCCAGTAGGAATTCCGCATGTTTTGGTGTCATCAGATATTTCTATCTGCGAGCATGTGTAATGAGTTTTAGACTTTAAAATTATCATTAATACTTGTCATGACTCATGCACTTTGATAAACTGATGAAAAAAGTCACAGAGACAGTTGGTGGGAAGTAGGGTACGTTGGGTGCGTCACGAGTGACATGTTATTAATGGATAAGTCGAAGAAGGAATTGTCCCTTCCATTTATGGAAGTTGATATCTCGGTCCTTTGATTGAAATAGAACCATCGCATGAAATTCCATGGCCATGGTTTATTTCAGGTAGTCAAAGAACGACGTATCAAGCATAAAAGTTGATGACACTATAATGAAACTTGCTTGATGAGATATTGAGACAAAGGGATTATATTACACAGTGATCGTTCGTATGTGGATGTCATTTTTGCAACATTACGTTCTTTCTCTTGAGTGCCTTAATTCATTGCTAGACAGTACTCTTGGACTTTAGGCAAGGCTGCTTAATGCCAATGAGAAAGAATCCTAGAGGGACACACACTAAGTGTTTTTTGTTGTCTTGGTTAAATTCTATTAGAATTTAATTAATGAACTAAATATTATTCACAAGACCGTGGAATAATTTTATTCAAGTTAAAATGATCTCATAAATTAAATAAAATGTATTTATTTATTTTATTGAACATTTAATAAATATTTATTTATTAGTTTGTAAATAAAATATTTATTTAAGAGAATAAATTATTTATTTATTTATTCGGTTGTTCAATAAATGGAAGTGGAGTTCTAGAGGATCAAGGCTGGTCTGATGGTAAAATAATTATTTGCAAGATAGTAAATAATTATTTAACTAGTTGGCACAAGTTAAAATAATAATGGTGCTGCTATTATTTTGTGACGCAGAATTTTATTTATAATTCCGTTTTGCGCAAGTTGGCGCACCATAAATAATGATGCGATATTATTATTATGAGAATGAGTTTTCTCTAAATTCATGAATGTATTTAATTGCTGTTATATAATTAAATATTGTAACTGAAGTTCCATGCATATAAATAGACAAGTACGCCTATTATGCCAGACACCACACGACACCGAATCATACACCTGGTGAATCGAGAATTATTGATCTAAACAATTTCTCTCTCGAATCCTCTTCATACCCCTCTCAAGAATGAGAGACATTATTCAAGGCTGAAGAACAATTGATTAAGAACGACTGATATAAGACACCCACTTCGCTACACTAGCACCCGGAGAACGAACAGTGTCGATTGGAGGCCATCAAAGCATTTGTGCATCACCGCTAGAGGGATTATTTTTTGGATCCTTAAAAGTGCAATGAGATAATCCGAAAGGGTCATTCTGGATTATCAACATAATCAATGAATAAAAATACCAAAGATCCAACTATTATTTTTCTTTATGAAATTAATTAAATTAATTATAAACATGATGTGAAAGATCCTCTCTAAAGGTTTTAGGAATCGTCATTCTTTATCTAAATCTTTGATTCTATTCTACAGAGACTAGATTTCATCGTCGTATTGATCCCAAAATAATCATTTATCATGGTAAAAATCAAATTTGGGTTATGTCCTGTAATGGCCTGGGGTTTTGGGGTCCATTATATAGTGAAAATCCGATGTTTGGGGTGTTCTCGGTAGTCTGGAAAGTCATCCCAGCTTCTCGGTGAAGCTTAAGAATCCTAACGGTAGCCTCGGTCTACCGGTAGCTCGGCCTACCGGTGGCTCGGCCTACCGTTAGCTCGGCCTACCGGTAGCTGCAGCCTACCGGTGGGCCTCAGCCGACCAGTAGCTCGGCCTACCTGTAGCCGCGGCCTACCAGTGGCCTCAGCCTATTGGTAGCTCGGCCTACCGATAGCCCCAGCCTACCAGTAGCCTCAGCCAACCTGTATCTTGGTCTACCGGTAGACCTAGCCTATCGGTGACCTCCATGAGGGTTTTTCAATGGCGTCTCTTGTTTGCGCGATTTGGGTTGTAAACCATGTTTTGACCCCTTTAAGCCTGTTTTAAATCTCATTAATGGTTTTTAATTAAATGTTTGGTGAGGTACCCTCCTTAATGGAAAACCATGTGTTTTGGTCATGCCTTTAACCACGTTTTTAGAAACGCCTCTACCGGAGTCACTGGTTAAGGAGGTGTGCGTCAGTTTTAACCGCCCCGAAGGGCGGGGACCTTTTAAATTGGATGTGTGGGGTGGACCAGCCATGTGGTCAATCCAAGATCCCGCTTCTTCCGCGGTTTCGAGTTTTTCTCCATATCTTAAGCGTCCTGGGGACGCTGTATCTCAGCCTTTATAACCTAAAGGCTTCTCTTCTCCCTATGTTTCTTTTTCTCTATCACCCTGCGCTTGGAATACCCTTCCTCCGGATGAGTTGTACCCCCGCAAGTTTTCCTTGATCGCGTTCCGTGGAGTTCCTGCTACTCCTGATTTCTAGTTTTCACACGAGGACTTAACATCGATCCTTGATCAATCTGGTAGGGATTTTCTCCTTCATATCTCTTTCTGTGTATCATGCAGGGTGGGCATGCTTTTGCCTCTGTGGAAATTGATGAAACCGAACTTAACGAAGATAATGAACAGACCTTTAAAGAATGAAAGGGGGGTGATCGATGTTCTGCTGTACTCTTTTATGTTGTTATGAAAATCATGTCCATTGGTGGTCTTTCTCTGTGCACTAATGAACCTCGGTGCTACTGGATGTTTAATTAACCGTAACATGAATTGTTTAATTAAGTATACTCGGTTAAATAAATTGAAAGCACCAGGATCAACCCTTTTTCTGTGATAACCCCGGTTAAAGCACATTGGAATTGAAACCATGGAGTATGTTAAATCATTTAAATCTGAAAATACCTGCATGACCCTGCCTTGTGTTGGTGGTAGTGGTTTGGTTGTTTCTTTTACGGGACGATTTCTAGGGTGAATGGGTGGGGATGGGATCCCCTATTGTTATACTTTCGCTGGTCATGCATCTGAGGTTGTGTGGTTACTCTGCTTATATCACGAATTGGGGTGGAATCCTCTATTGTTGAGAAACCATCGGCTCCTGGTTTTTTGGGGACATGGGGTTGTGTCTCGGGGTTTTTTTGTTTCCAGTACTTCGAGGGATCTCACTTGATCCCTAGTTATTGTGACTTTACAAGAGAACCAGGTGTGAATGCTTAAAAAAATTTTCCCAACAATTTTCCTTACTGCTTTAATTGTTGTTTCATCTATGGTTGTGCCTGTTAGTTGCCCAGTAGTGAAGGGATTAATTCACTCTGAACTATTATGAAATGATACTTGAATGGGGAAACTAGGAACTGTTTGTTGTGTGCCTGTTTTCTTAGTCTGCAGTGCTTGGGCACTTGCTTGTATCTGTTGAGGATCCATAGGTTGGGTTGTGTGCTGGTATATATATATATATATGTAACTATATGTTTTGTGCTTAGTCGCACCCCACCCACGTTGGGCACTTAGTTTCGGACACCGCATTTCATGGGGAATGGTGTTTCCCCCTAGTTACTATCCTTCCTACTCCCTCTTCCCTCGGATGTGATGGATGGAGGCGACCTTACACCCAAGATTCTTAGGGTAGGTTTCGATTGGTGTGTTGTTAGCCCATGACTCTTCGGGCAGGTTTGTTTTCCTAGGTGTCTTCAGGATGAGGCCCAGGTGTGTGCAGGCAGGGATGGATGGTTTTGAGGCCCAGGTGTTTGCTGGCAGGGATGTGTGGTTGTGAGGCCCAGGTGTGTGCGGGTAGGGATGTGGATGGTTGTGAGGTCCAGGTGTGTGAGGGAAGGAAGAGCATGGTAGCGTTAGGACGTTTTCCATTAGGGATGAGCAGCTAGCTAGTTGGGGAAATAGTGGTGCGGGGTACCCAAATGCTTTGTTCTTTACTATTATCTTACTTTTTGTGTTATTTGGTGAGTGTGGCTCGTGAGGTGGGATGGATAGAATTCATTGATAGACGATGTTTCTTCTGCTTCTCACGAGACTTTAGGATGTCTCCCCACTTGTGCACGAGAGCTTTAGGTTTTCTTACTTAGTATACTTTGTATGCTCACCCTATGTTTACTTTCAGGTATCCAGGAAGGATTAGGAGGTTGTGCGGGACCTTACTAGTCTGGATGTTGGAGTTAGTGTTGGTCATTGTTGGTTTATTCTTAGCCTTTTTCCTTTCCTGTTAGGTATTGTACTTTGGAGTCCTTGTACTTTGTTCGGTTTTATTATTAAAACATGCATGTAGTTTGGTTTTTTACCTTGAGTTTTCTATACTTGGTGGTGTTTGGTGTTGACTCATTCTTTCTCCCAATCTTGGTTAACTAAAAAAAAGGGTAATGCCTCCCATATTGTGAAAATGTTAAACCCTTGGTGCTAGTCACCACTCTAGGGCCTACTGGAGGCGGGACTCGGGGGTCATTATCTCTCCTTCAAATTAAAGAAGGAAGGGCTTGACAATCTGTTGTCCCTTCCCTCTTTTCGGTGAAGGCGGGTCATGAAAGAATGGTATCAGAGTGATGTTGAGGGATAGGATGGAGTCTAGAGTTAGGCACAGTGAGGATTGCATGGGATGGTAGGGAAATAATGTTAGGTGATCTTGGTTCGTGAAATAGACCAGGGAGGACCATCTATGACACGGGATTTTAGGCCCCCCTGTGATCCGATGCAAGGACTCTGAGCCTATCAAACAACCAAGTGAGACTACATTTATTGTAGGGTAGAGACCCTAGGGAAGGTACATGCATCATACTGATTGTGTTTTTAATCGATTTGGGGCACCTTGGGGAGAAAAAATTAATAATAATAATAATCCCCTTGCTACCCGGGCTTAGGCATTCTTATTTACCTTGCAGCTATGGCACCCAGACGTTATCCATGAGCGACTCGGGCGGTTGAGGCCCAGCGGATCGAGGCAGTTGACCAGCAAAGGGTTGACTGAGATGAGGAGGACGACTTTTTGTAGAGGATTCTGTGCTCCTTCCAGCGACAAACCCTCGAGAAGTACGAGGGCAGCGTTGCTGACTCAGTAACAGAGGGATGGATCAAGGAGCTAGACATCACCTTCTCTTTAATCCATGCTCCGAGGGAGTACTGGGTTCCGTTGGCCGTCAGTCAGCTGAGAGGAGCAGCACGTCAGTGGTGGACGCTTTTCCTGGGAGAGAAGACAGAGGCATAGGTTTCATGGGCCAGTTTCGAGAAGGAATTTCGTGAGGAGTTCCTCTCCTCTACGGCGAAGGATGAGAAGAGACAGGAGTTGATCTCCCTTCAGTAGGGAATCATGTCAGTTAGGGAGATGAGGATCAAGTTCAAAGATCTCTTGCACTTTGCCCTAGATCTCTTTCCAGATGAGGAGTCTCGGGAAAGATGGTTAGAGGAGGTGCTATGTCCTTCTCTTCAGTACGCTGTCACTCCCTTCACTCTTCCGACGTACCTAGCAGTACAGAAGAAGACCGAGATAGTAGAGAGGATGCACTCGAAGGGAGGCACACCACGAGAAGGGAACCAGCTGAGTTCATCAAAGGGGAATGCGGTCAGCAGCAGGTCTCCAATGACAGGGCCTTCTAGGTTTCGACAATCAGGGATTAGGCCTCATCAGTTTTAGTCCTGAGCTTTTGGCCCTCGCCCCTTTTCCACAAGGCCAGGACTGACGTGTTTCTCTTGCGGAGTTTTCGGGCACATCTAGAGCAAGTTTCCGACTCGAGCCCCACATGGTGGAGGTGGGTAGTTTCATCACTCACCCCACCAGCATCCGTTGTCAGCGAGGCCTTTCCAGAAGCAGCAGTAGGCCCCTGGACCTCCCAGGGACAACCTTGTGGGAGGCTACCGACACCAAGGTGCTCCTCAGGGACCTCGGCCCGGGCGTAGTCAGGGAGGTGGTCGACAGCAGCGAGGCAGAGGAACTGGGTGTGGACATTTGCACGCCGCAGAGTTAGTAGCTCCGGTGGGACCAGATGTCATTCAAGGTATGATCAGTTTATTTAGCACTCTTGTTTCTGCCTTGTTTTATTCGGGATCTTCACACTCCTTTGTTACGCCTGAATTAGCCCGTGCTCTGGGTCTGGATTCCGAAGGACTTTTTGTGCCCATAGTGTTGAGAACACCAGTTGGGGGTCATACCAGCGTATCTTACTTTTTATGGGGATGTAGACTGATGTTGGGACCACATCAGTCCAGTGGAGACCTTCTTTCATTGCAGATGCAACAATACGATTTCATTCTAGGCATCGACTGGTTATTATCCGTTCATGACATCATCGACTGCTATCGGAGAAGGATTGAATTCCCCAATGAGGATGGACAACGTGTGGCTTTTTTGGGGGAGTGGAGTTATCAGGTGGGGAGTCGACATGTGGAGCCACTCCTTTCTATGCTGGACAGGGTGTCAGTGGAGTCGACAGACGCAGGAATGATGGATGTCCCAGAGGTCGTAAGAGAATTCCCTGATGTCTTTCCCGATGAGGTTGTGACTCTACCCCCTCAACGTGACGTTGAGTTTGGGATAGAGTTACAGCCTGTTTCCCGCCCAATCTCGATGGCTCCTTATCAGATGGTACCTTCTAAGTTGTGGGAGTTGTAGATTAAGATTGACGATCTGATGGAGAAGGGCTTTGTTCGACCCAGCGTGTCGCTGTGGGGTGCTCCAGTTTTGTTCGTAAAGAAGGAAGATGGTAGTCTACGACTGTGCATAGACTATCGGAGGTTGAATCAGGTGACATTCAAGAATCGTTACCCCCTCCCGAGGATATATGATATTTTCGACCAGCTGAGGGGAGCAGGTTGGTTCTCTAAGATCTATCTGCAGTCTGGATACCACCAGTTGAGAGTGAAGGAAGGTGATATCTCGAAGACGGCTTTCAGGTGAAGATATGGCCACTTTGAGTTCATGGTCATGCCGTTTGGCATTACGAACGCACCAGCTATGTTCATGAACCTCATGAACTCTGTCTTCCGAGAGTTTTTGGACCAGTTTGTTGTGGTGTTCATCGACGACATCCTTATCTACTCAAGATCAGAGGAAGAGCATGTTGAGCATCTTAGGGAAGTTTTGGGAGTCCTTCGACACCGCCATATTTATAGGAAACTGTCTAAGTGAAAGTTCTTAATGCGAGAGGTACATTTCCTTGGACACGTAGTGTCTCAGAATGGAATAGAAGCATACCCGTTGAAGGTCGAGGCAGTCGTTTCATGGGAAACACCCAAGAATGTGGCGGAAGTTCATAGTTTCCTGGGTTTGGCAGGCTATTACCAGAGGTTTTTTCCCGACTTCTCTCGAGTTTCATCTCCGTTGACAGCATTGACTAGGAAGGACCAAGCCTTCATGTGGAGCGACCAATGCCAGATAGATTTTGGCTACCTAAAGGAGAAGTTGGTTAGTGCTCCAGTACTCAGATTACCAGAGGAAGGGGTGTTGCTTTAAGTCATATGTGATGCTTCTGGCCTTGGGTTGGGATGTGTACTGATGCAGCAGTGAGGAGTGATCTCTTATGGGTCTAGGCAGTTACGTCCTCATGAACGTAACTATGCCACCCATGATCTGGATCTTGCGGTCATGGTGTTCGCATTGAAGTTGTGGCGGAATTATCTCATCGGAGAGCGCTTTGTGGTCTTCTCAGATCATAAGAGCTTGCGTTATGTCTTTTCCCAGCAGGATATGAACTTGCGGTAGCGGAGATGGGTTGAGTTCCTCCAAGATTATGACTTCGAGATCTCTTATACTAAGGGCAAGGGAAATGTTGTGGCTGATGCCCTGAGCAGGAAATCGCAGAAGGAAGTAGTTCGGGAATCTGTAGATGCTTAGAGAGCGATGGAAGAGTTACCGGCCTTGCATTTGGATGTAAGGGCAGAAGGTGGAAGAGGCTGTCTGTTTCAGATGATTGTAGTTTATTCTTTAGTAGTGCAGGTGGAAGAGTCTCAGTGGGGGGACTCGGAAGTGGAAGTGATGCGAGATCATGTTTATCAGGGAAATGCTCCTGAGGGATGGTCAGAGGATGGTCAGCATCGGATGATTTTTTGTGGAAGGATTTTTGTTCCGGAGATGATGTGTAAAGGTGTTCTCTGTGAGTTCCATGGATCGACTTTAGTGGTACATCCTGGGGTCTCAAAGATTTACCAAGGAATGAGGGGATAGTTTTGGTGGCCCGGGGTAAAGCGGGTGGTGGCAGAGTTTGTGGCTAAGTGCCTAGTGTGTCCGCAAGTGAAGGATGAACACCGTTTTCTTGGAGATTTGTTACAGCCTTTAGATTTTCCCAAGTGGAAGTGGGATAACATCTTTATGGACTTCGTCATAGGGCTACCCAGGGCTCAGGGAGGCTATGATGCCATCTGGGTAGTGGTGGATCAGTTGACAAAATCAGCACACTTCTTGGAGATTAGGGAGTCGAGCCTAATGAGCACCTTAGCCCAGAGGTACGTCGATGAGGTGGTGCGGTTGCATGGGATTCCGAGATATATTGTCTACGATCGAGATACGCGGTTTACCTCACGAGTCTGGAGGGGATTACAGTATACCTTTGGCACCCAGCTACGCCTTAGCACTGCTTTCCACCCTCAGACAGATGAGAAAATAGAACAAATAATCCAGAAGATGGAAGACATGCTGCGGGCATTTGTTCTAGATTTTGGGGGATCATGGGTACGACACTTGCATCTGGTAAAGTTTTCTTATAACAATAACTTCCACTCTACTATTGACATGACACCGTTTGAGGCCTTGTATGGAAAGTCATGTCGTTCACCCGTTTGCTGGAAAAAGTTTGGGGAAGCAGCTGTTCTTGGACCAGAAGTGGTGCAGGGCACCATTGAGAAGGTTCGACTTGTATGTGAGAGGATGAAGGCAGCCCAGGACTGGTAGAAGTCTTATGTCGATTGTAGGAGGAGGCCCTTGGAGTTCAAGGTTGGAAATCATGTGTTCTTAAAGGTTTCACCTCGACGTGGGAAGAGAAGGTTTGGGAAGGGAAGTAAGCTCTCCCCTAGGTTCATCAGACCTTTCGAGGTGTTGGGACGATTTGGTGAGGTGGCGTATCAGATGGCATTGCCACCTCAGTTGGAGAAAGTTCACAACGTCTTTCACGTCTCCCAGCTTCATCGATATCTACAGGACGACTCCCACGTCATCGATTGGGGAGAGTTAGATGTCGAAAACGATGTGACCTTCATAGAACGACCGATCAAGATCGAGGATCGTAAAGAGAAAGTGCTTCGTGGATGAACCATACCCTTGGTTCATGTATTGTGGAGGCATGGTGGCCTGGAGGAGAGCACTTGGGAGCGGGAGGCCTAGTTACGCGTTCAATACCCAGAGCTGTTTTGAATTCCTTGTTGTTGATGTTGTTCTGAGTTTTGTTGAGATGTTTCACCTTGTTCTTTAATATATGAAATTCTTGTTCTGCTTGTTTTAACACCGAATGTGTGATGATGGGAAAACCTGACTGCTAATCAAGACACATTAATGTGGATGCGATTAAACCCTTGCGGGAGAGACAGTGCCGCCCAAAGCAGATAATATCCTGACATGTAGGAAGGGAATCCCTGACTCAGGTGTTGGACAGTGTGATCCATGTGCTTGATGTGAATGTTTGTGGTTGATAACTCTTGGGGGAGTATTCCTGGATGTAGGGGGGGGGGGTTCTGTCCCAGTTTTCAAACAACTTAGGGGTTTTCCCCTGAGAAGTATCTTTAGAGGGTGGTTGTTTGGACCCCACTTTTCTCCTTTCTGGTTTGTTCTTATATTCCTGGGGACGGGAATAGTTTGAGAAGTATCATATGTAATGGCCCGGGGTTTTGGGGTCCATTATATGGTGAAAATCTGATGTTTGGAGTGTTCTGGGTAGTCTGGAAAGTCATCCCAGCTTCTCGGTGAAGCTTAAGACTCCTAATGGTAGCCTCGGCCTACTGGTAGCCTCAGCCTACTGGTTGCTCGACCTACCAGTGGCTCGGCCTACCGGTAGCTCGGCCTACCAGTAGCTCGGCCTAATAGTAGATCGGCCTACAGGTAGCCGCGACCTACCGGTGGCCTCGGCCTACCGGTAGCTCGGCCTACCGGTAGTTCTTCCTATCGGTAGCTTGGCCTACTGGTAGCCCCAGCCTACTGGTAGCCTCGGCCAACTGGTAGCTTGGTCTACCGGTAGACCTAGCCTACCGGTGACCTCCATGGGGGTTTTTCAGTAGTGCCTCCTGTTTGCGCGATTTGGGTTGTAAACCATGTTTTTACCCCTTTAATCCTGTTTTAAATCCCATTAATGGTTTTTAATTAAATGTTTGGTGAGGTACCCTCCTTAATGGAAAACCATGTGTTTTGGTCATGCCTTTAACCGCGTTTTCAGAAATTCCTCTATCGGAGTCATTGGTTAATGAGGTGTGCGTCGGTTTTAACCGCCCCGAAGGGCGGGGACCTTTTAAATTGGACGTGTGGGGTGGCCCAGCCACGTGGTCAACTCACGATCCCGCTTCTTCCGCGGTTTTGAGTTTTTCTCCATATCTTAACCATCCTGGGGACGCTGTATCTCAGCCTTTATAACCAAAAGTCTTCTCTTATCCCTACGTTTCTTTTTCTCTATCACCCTGTGCTCGGAATACCCTTCCTTCGGATGAGTTGTACACCTTCAAGTTTTCCTTGATCACATTCCGTGGAGTTCCTGCTACTCCTGATTTCTAGTTTTCACGCGAGGACTTTACGTCGATCCTTGATCAATCTGGTAGGGATTTTATCCTTCGTCTCTCTTTCTGTGTATCATGCGGGGTGAGCATGCTTTTTCCTCTGTGGAAATTGATGAAACCGAACTTAACGAAGATAATGAACGAACCTTTAAAGAATGAAAAGGGGTGTGATCGATGTTCTGCTGTACTCTTTTATGTTGTTATGAAAATCATGGCTGTTGGTGGTCTTTCTATGTGCACTAATGAACCTCGGTGCTACTAGATATTTAATTAACCGTAACATGGAATTGGTTAATTACGTATACTCGGTTAAATAAATTGAAAGCACCAGGATCAACCCTTTTTCTGTGATAACCCCGGTTAAAGCACAATGGAATTGAAACCATGGAGTGTGTTAAATCTTTTAAATCTGAAAAAACCTGCATGGCCTTGCCTTGTGTTGGTGGTAGCAGTTTGGTTGTTTCTTTCACGGGCTAATTGCTGGGGTGATATGGGTAGGGATGAGATCCCCTGTTGTTATACTTTTTCTCGTTGTGTATCTGAGGTTGCGTGGTTACTCTGCTTATATCACGAATTGGGGTGGAATCCTCTGTTGTTGAGAAACCGTCGGCTCTTGGTTTTTTGGGGACATGGGGCTGTGTCTTGGGGTTGTTTTGTTTCAAGTACTTAGAGGGATCTCACTTGATCCCTAGTTGTTGTAACTTTACAAGAGAACCAGGTGTGAATGCTTAAATTTTTTTCCCGACAGTTTTCCTTACTGCTTTAATTGTTGTTATATCTGTGGTTGTGCATGTTAGTTGCCCAGTAGTGAAGGGATTAATTCACTTTGAACTGTTATGAAATGATACTTGAATGGGGAAACTGGGAACTATTGTTGTGTGCCTGTTTTATGAGGCCACAATGCTTGGTCACTTGCTTGTATATGTTGAGGAGCCATAGGTTGGGCTGTGTGTTGGTATATATATATATATATATATATATATATATATATATATATATATATGTAACTGTATGTTTTGTGTTTAGTCGCACCCCACCCACGTTGGGAACTTAGTGTCGGACACCCCATTTCACGGGGAAGGGTGTTTCCCCCTAGTTACTCTCTTTCCTGCTCCCTCTTCCCTCGGCTGTGATGGCTGGAGGCGACCTTACACCCAAGATTCTTCGGGTAGGTTTCGATTGGTGTGTTGTTAGCCCATGACTCTTTAGGCAAGTTTGTTTTCCCAGGTGTCTTTAGGATGAGGGATAGGTGTGTGCAGGTAGGGATGGATGGTTGTGAGGCACAGGTGTGTGCGGGCAGGGATGTGTGGTTGTGAGGCTCAGGTGTGTGCGGGCAAAGATGTGAATGATTGTGAGGCCCAGGTGTGTGCGGGCAGGAAGAGTGTGGTAGCGTCAGGACATTTTCCGTTAGGGGTGAGCAACTAGCTAGTGGGGGAAATAGTGGTGCGGGGTCCCCAACTGCTTTGTTCTTTACTATTATCTTACTGTTTGTGTTATTTGGTGAGCGTGGCTGGTGAGGTGGGATGGATAGAATTCCTTGATAGACGATGTTTCTTCTTCTTCTCACATGACTTTAGGACGTCTCCCCACTTGTGCACGAGAGCTTTAGGTTTTCCTACTGAGTATACTTTGTATTCTCACCCTATGTTTACTTTCAGGTATCTAGGAGGGCTTCGGAGGCTGTGTGGGACCTTACTAGTTTGGACGTTGGAGTTAGTGTTGGCCGCTGTTGGTTTCTACTTATCCTTTTTCCTTTCCTGTTGTGTATTGTACTTTGGAGTCCTTGTACTTTGTTCAATTTTATTATTAAAACATGAATGTAGTTTGGTTTTTACCTTGAGTTTTCTAAACTTGGTGCTGTTTGGTGTTGACTCATTCTTTCTCCCAATCTTGGTTAACTAAAAAAATGGGTAATTCCTCCCATATTGTGAAAATGTTATACCCTTGGTGCTAGTCGCCACTCCGGGACCTACTGGAGGCGGGACTCGGGTGTCATTATCTCTCCTTCAACTTAAAGAAGGAAGAGCTTGGAAATCTGCTGTCCCTTCCCTCTTTTCGGTGAAGGCGGGTCGTGACATGTCCCAACCACGCTTCTGCTACGCCCGGGACCTACAAGTAGATATGGACCCTATGTTTGGGTGGTTGGGGATATTGAGAGTGCTAGTTATGTGGCATCCCTATGATGAGGAGGCTCTAAAATTGTAGTGAATTTTTATGTAGGTCATAATGTGAGTGACCTTGTTTTGAGATGTGTAGTGATTACTTGTGAAATTGTTGGTTTATACTTGACCTGGGAGTGGGTAGGTCAGAATTAATTTCAATGGGGGTTGAATCATAAAAGAAAGTATTTGGAATGTTAAATGCCTTGTTACCTTGATATGGGGATAAGTGAAACCCATAGTTATGACCACTGTTAGGCATAATGTGTGGAGTAGGTTTGAGAGACCGGTTACCTTATTTAGCATGACTCTAGGTTTGGAATTTAGTACATTCTAACCTTTGAGGGTAACCCATCAGACTGGTTGGACATTTTTTAGGAACATTTAGGTGTGTGAGGAATAAGTAAAAACTTCGGTTTATGATATCAATTCACACAAAATTGACAATGTATTTCTGATAGGTGTGTTAGGTGACTTGGGATCTCTGAGATAAGTACTTATGTGCTAGTTATTTCATCCTTATGGATGGTTTTGGGAAGGGGAGTCTCATTCAGATTCCTAGCCTAGGTGACATTGGTACATGTCAGGCAGAACAAATGTATTCATGGTGGATAGAAAAACTGGTGCCCATGGGTAATAACACTCTTAGAAGAGTTTGGGTTCAAGAATATGGAGATACTTGGTGATCTTGAGATGAATACACTCTGTGAGTTAGTGTTTCAATAGAGTTTACAATTTTCAATGGACAAGTGATTATGCGCATGGCCCTATAAACTCGGGATATGCTTTTATAACAGTGGTGAGACTATGAATGAACTCGAGTTGAATTATAAAATGATGATATAATTATGAATTTTCATTTACATGGTTTGACATGGTGAGATGCCTATGGTTTCAAGAAACAATAAGGGTGCTCTATGCTTGGTGATATTGGAATATAGAATTGGAATGTATAGTTTCTTGGACGTGTGGGGATAGTATAGATTAAATGTGGGTCATTGGATCTTGGATATAGTCTTCATTATAAGTTTTTGCATGAGCATGCAGCCGCTGAGTTTTTATGTAATCTTGGATCCACCCATATGTGGATATACAATATATTGTTTCAATTGTGGAGTAGGCTTAAACTACATCATGAAAACTAGAACATGGAGTTAGATTAATCTTGAATCAACCTGAAAGTTAAAGATTTCAAGGGTTTTATTGGTGTTGTGGAAGGTATGGACCCAAATATTTTTCTTTATAGTATAATATATCGTATATAGTGAAAAGAAAAGAACCACAAGAGAGTTTTAGTGATCAATTAGGGGGGAATCAATAAAATATATATATGAGTTATGATTTCTATATTGGGGGATTGGAGTAGTTCCTATACTATATTGTCACAATTCTAGAAGAATTGAATGTCTCAGAAAAGAAGATGGCCTTGGTGGTGGAGAACGTCATGCATCGACACTAGCACTGGAAAAAAGATGTGAAATAGATGGTGTAATTTTATAGGTATTTCACTGGAGTTTCTCTATTCCTGGAGAATAAGCTGCAACTCGACAATAAAGGGCCATACTTGATTATAGAGCAGTCTCATGAGTGATTAGGTGCAGTTGATGATTACAAGACGCTAGAGTTAAATTCAAAATTGGCAACAAATATGGTTGACAATATGTGAGAACTAATTTAAACCAAGAATGGAAGGATACCTATATATATAATATTGATACCAATGGGAAATAAAAATCAGTCTCTTAATTACCTGTATTCAATGATAGGGGCTCAAGCAGCTAGGAAATCCATGAAAATTTTTACTTCCACTACTATGAATAATTAGCTGCAATGAAATAACTTATGGATCATAAAATAGAAAAGAACATATGGGAGACTTCTTGGACTGTTTATGTGGTAAGGTCATATTATAAAGGACCTCAAAAATATTATCCTAAATTAGTAGTGTTTTCGATTATATCCAAAGAACAAAATGTATTGGTATAAAACATTGTAAATGAAAAAGGATGTTGCAATAAAAATGTAAGGAAGTAGAATTTACCTCTAAGATGAATGCTTATTTATTAAATAAACAATGAAAAAGAGAAATTGTGTAGTCAACTTGTTGAGACTGTTAACATGATCCTAAATTAGTAGTGTTTTTAGTTATATCCAAAGAAAAAAATGCAGTGGTATAAAACATTGTAAATGAAAAAGTATGTTGCAATAATAATGAGAGGAAGTAGAATTTACCTCTAAGATGAATGATTATTGATTAAATAAAAAATTAAAAAGAGAAATTATGTAGTCAACTTGTTGATCATTTTGATATAATAATAAGTTATTAGTTTAAAAAGAATAAAAAAGAAAGGAGAAGAAATTCCATACCTAGATGCAATGAATCGACCGAGAAGTTTCCAGAGGAGAGGGAGACGAGAGGGGGGAGGGGGGACGTCACCAGAGTTGGGGGAAAGGAGGTGGAGTCAGGAGGCAGAGGCTGGGGAGGGGAGGATATGGACGAGAAGCGGTGGTCGGATAGTCGGGAGGCGGAGGTTGGCAAGGGGAGGAGAGGGCCGGGAGGCGGAGGTCGCATGGATGGGAGGCAGTGGTCAGGGAGGGGAGGAGAGGGCTGGGAGGCGGAGGTTGGGGAAGCGAGGGTTCAAGTGGGGAGCACGATGGAAAAGTGAGCATGATGGAAGAATGAAGGAGGAGGAGCGCGATCAAAGAGTGAAATTGGGGATTGAATTCCCACAGTTTTAATAAAACCGTGGGTATAGATAATAAAAAAACACATATCGCCATGGTTTTTCTAAACTGTGGGTATAGATGCCTAGGGAAAGACCCTCTTTCCAGTAGTGTGGGGTATTTCTGTATTCGGATGCTCGATGAGTGCCATTTCATCATCTTTTCAATTTTCATATCATGACTCTCCAGAGAGAAATCCCTTATGTGGATTCTTGGAGAGGATCAGATCTTGGTAGACCGATGCTTGGTAGGTGATGCCATTGGAGTTCTTTCTTTAAATTAATAGTTACTAATGAATTTCAATTAAATGGGTTCCCAATTAAAAATTATAGGGTGGTTTCCTCTATAACTTGGGAATTGAAAACTTGTATAATTGAAACCATGTTGATAGATTTTGGCCCTTATAGGTCGTGTTATCCATACCTCACTTAGAGAGGGTTGACAGGTGCATTAGATTCCTTATGTTGAGATGGGTGTGTGGATGAAGCCCCATATGTTGTGACCTTGGTGAGAGGTTTGACTTATGGGATGGGTGGTATGACCTTTTCCCCTTGTTATAAGTCTTGATTAGTAGGTCTATGTGAGAGACCTAGAGGCCCTTAGTTCTAACTCATACCCTTACCGGTTGACTTTTAGTTTGATTGAGGTCAACCTGCTGGTATCGGGGTGTGTAGAAGAAGCCGATGGCCCAAATTTTTTAACATTTTATCATCGGAGAGACATAACTTCTTTGTCTCTATCAATATGAGCTCCAGTAGTAGTCTGAGGATCTCACGTGAATTTAATAAGCAAAAAAAAATAAAACCAAATAGTTACCTCATTCAAATTGTAGCACACTCGACGTCAACTCATTTTCGACTACCTTTTCTTGAAGGATTTGAAGATGAACTCCTCTAGATCGTCCACATATGCTTCAAGAATCTATATGTATGTTTATTACTGAATTATGGGTGCTAGCACAGATCTCTAATGATTCCTTCGACGTCGCGACGATTATCTCGATCTCGTCCATTTGATCCATTGATGACGTTCTTGGATTGATCGCTCAAAGTGTCTTTCTCTCTCTAGGAAGCAGGAGGAGAGAGAAACTCTCAATTTCAAATGACTTAATATTCTATGGAATTGATTCTCTCTCTTGCTTATATAGCGTAAGGCTCAAATACCCGGAAAGGGTTCCCCAACCCCCGAAATAAAACGCCCACTAAATAAGTTGCAAATGACGTGTTATGATGAACTAACTGCATCATTAACATCATTTATATTTTATCAACTCCTTTTAATATATAATAAATATATGTTATGTGATAAAACCTAGTCTATTAACTTGACTCATAATTACCACCATATTAAACAAACCTTGAATAATTAAATAACATTTGTTCGTATAATATTTTACGTGTATACACTTAATACCTTGCGAATACTTTTAATAGATAAATTCAACCCAATTATTATATACTTGAATAATAATGAATTTATTTATTCATTAGTGATTGTTAATACTTGGAAAACCATCAGACCCCATGGTGGGACCCACCACATCCTATATACCTATTCATCATAATATGGAAAATTATTGAATACACAATTGTTTGTGACCCTCTAGGCCCTTATCTCGACAACAGTAAATACTATTCATAGACCAAGAGCAGAGTCTAGAAATCCATCAAGGTCCCTGTATATATAAGGAAAATTTATAGCAATGACAACCTTTCTTATGAACACGCACTATGTAATATAATCTCTTTGTCTTTTGATATCTCATAAAGCAGGATGCACACTAGTTCCATCATCCATTTTTTCTTTATTATTTATTGATATAACTGGAAGACTTACCTTCAAATACATTGAACAAATATTTATGAAGGTATTACCATCCTGATCAGTTAGGCCCGAGATATCACTTCCTCAACTCAAAAGTGACAAATTCTAATTTGAAAATTCAACCAATGTCATAAAACCAATGATTCACCCAACACAAGCTACCTCACCATGATTTCAATGTCATGGGTTTTTCCTTGCATCAATGTACATGATCAAATGGTACACACTAATAATGATCTCAAGTCAGGAGAACAATACACATGTTTGTAGATAGGAATGACCAATGACAACTGAAACATGTAGTGTTCCTAATGGAGGGTTTTTCCTCATGATCTCACTTACTATAGATCACTAAGTGAGAAATTCATGACAAAATGTATCAATGCTTATGACCCCCCAACACCCGATAGTTAGACATAAACTGTGTCCAATTAGTATGATTTATCTAGACCATAGGGTTTAAAATTAATGTCATAGTATCTCTAGGTTCTCATTATAGTCTGGGAAAATTTATAACTTTTTGATATGATAAAAAATCTATGTAAATTACCATTTAAATAGTGGATGCATAAATATCAATACTATAATGGTAAGATTACATCATGTATAACTCACTTTATACATGGTACGGTAATAAAAAAATATTGTTTAGTTGGGTATAGGGAACCCACTATTACAACACTCCCACTTATACTAGAGTCAACTTGCTAACTATTCTTGTTAACTCTAAAATGATAAGATCATGTTTCTGTTGAGTTATGGCTTTAGTCATGGGTCTGCCACATCTTTGCTTCATTGTTATTCTTCCATCTATGGCCTTACCTCCTTGAGTAAGACTTCTCAAAAGATGATATCCCCGAGTGTATTCCTTTTGTTCACTATCCAAACATGACATCTTGACTAGTACTAGTAATAAACTTATCATAAGGATAAAAATTTACTTACTAGGTGTGAGTCCAAGAACTAGAACAAATAGTTTCATATTATACACTACATTTTAGATGCCTGAGAAGCTGCAATACACTCAGTATTTATAGACATGACTACCAATAGCTTAAACGAGTTTCTCTTGCACATTACCTTATCCCAACTGTGATATTAGGTAAAATTGATCCAAAGGAAGACTAGTTTTGTCCCCTTAAAACTAGTATCCTTTCCTCTCATCATATTGGGTATATATCCTTTATACTTCCTCAAGTATAGTTGGATTGTTTTGAATTCTTACTGTATAGTTCTCCTAAACATTACTGATATTTTCTCACCATGGAGTATGTGTTTACGATATAATTTCTAGTACATAGCATGACACGTGTGATTGATCCATCAAAGAATCATATGGAATTTTACTCACCTCATTAATCTCCTCATATTCCTATACATGTCTTCTTGGAGAGATTTATGCCATGTGACACTAGTAACAATTCTTTCTCTAATTGTTCAAACTTGTATTTTCAATACATTGTTATTATATGTACTATTGACCTGGTCTAAACAACCATTATATCTACCTTAGTATATATCATTCCCTAGAACTTTGGTTGCTAGTTTAATTCAATCTCTTGATAAATTATTTCATTTTGGTCTTAACTAACTGTAAGACCAATAGTTGTTTTCCATATGTTACAAAAAATATTTTACTTTGAAAATAGTGGCGCTCCCACTAACTTATTACAGACACATGACATAAATTAATTCCAAATGAATATTTTATGATCTTGTTACTTTAATCCTAAACTGTATTTTAATAACTTTCACCCCTTATTGACATTTTATGGTGTCACCATCCTATTTTGGTTGCGTCTCATAAACATCTTCCATGATTGGTGGTGGTCTTGATATCTAATGCTCAATAAAATGATCATAGAAATTATTTATGACAAGTAAAATTCTAATGGATATAAGCATAGAAACTTGGTATTACAAATCGAGCCTTATTGGTACCACGCTTGTACCACCTATGTATTGTCTCAATTGAATTCCCACCGCAGTATTCAAAATAATAAGCCCCTTCATTTTGATACATGTAATACATTATTAAATTTTAATTGAACCTATCTATTTTAGCTTATTTCTATATATTAATTACTTGTAGGATTTATTATTCTTAATGAATAATGTATCACCGGTCGCAGTGAATATAAAACCATTACCATGGTTTAATCCTATGTGTCTCTGGAACATTCCTTTCCACATGATCTTGTGGAACTTGTTCCTATGCCAACTACTTGTGCATTTCTATCATTGACTAAACCAATTCAACCCTGCTTCCTATAACAAACCTGCTCTTGATTTCATATTTAAACATGATTTATTACATAAATTTCACTTAATACAACTCAGAAGATCGAGATGTCTAGTGTCTTTGGGGCTTAGGAACATTACAAAACAACTTAAAACATAAAATACAACATCTTTATTGAAAAATTATTTTACATGACCACAACATTCCTTCGTACTTAACACTATATGGGATAACCTGAGGACATACATAAAAAATAGTGAGCTATAAAACCTAGTAAGAGAATAAACATGATATAACATGAGGAAGATAATACATGTTAGTAAATAAGTATATCAATAGAGCATAAAAGAAACATGAACATAAAGACATGATATATCATGATAATCATAACATGGAAATTTGGCAACAACATACAACATGATATTATCATGAGTCAAGTCTCATTTCACGTAGATTAGCATGAGTAAACCCTCATTGCACATGGATTAGCATAAGTAAAACCTAATTGCACATGAATCAGCATGAGTAAACCCTCATTACACATGAAGTAGAATGAGTAAAAAACCATTGCACATGAATTCGCATGAGTAAACCCTCATTTCATATGATGTATCAGGATACTAAACATTACCCAATGAATTTAAGTTCTATCAGGACACACCCTTCATAATCATTTCATTTTCATGCATAAGTGTGCCACATAGATCATATAACATGAGTTCATTCAACATCATAGGTAATTACACGATTAAGGAATGTGGAATAAATATATATAAGTCCTCAATAAATAAGTATAAGAGTATAAAGGTGAATACCATTGATAGATAAATGAGTATGTTATTCACTAAATGATGACTTTGGCATGAAAAATCGTAGTGCAATTTCGGTAGCACAACAACATCAAATAGAAATTTATAAAATGAATTAATGAGAGAGAAAGGGGTATCTAATAATTTATTCATGAAATGGATAGTAAGGGGGATAGTTAATAATGTAACCCAACTTAAGAAATTGTAAATTAAAAGGCATGTCATAATTGAGGTGCTTGATAAAAAGAGGGGAGAGAGAAATCCCTTACGGAATTTTCGACATAGTAACGACTTAGGTAAGGGTTTAAAATGGGGGAGGATAAATAATAAATCATTGAAACAACATCAAATGGAAATTAGGGAATTTATCATAAAATTATGAGAATATAACCAATTTAAATTAACAAGACTAATTTCAAATAAAGTTTTTGAATTGAAAGGAAGAGAGAAAAGTGAGGATCCCTTACAGAATTTTGGCATGGTAACAGGTGTTTATAAAGAATTATGGATGGATTAATGAGAGTTAAAGGAAGATATCATTATTTATAAATCAAATGGACAGTAATGTAAGTATGTATGAACATATCCTAACATATGTAAATTCAAATTAAAAGACATATCATAAAAGGAGTGCTTGATAAAAGAGGAGAGTGGAAGATCTCTTACTTGGATGTGTGACTCCAAAGGATTATGAGAGTCTTCTTGGGATCTTGGGGGAACCTTGGGAGGACTCTAGGGAGTATATAGTTTATTTTGGATGATATTTAAGAAGTTTGAGTAAAGAGGAATGAGAGTTTGGATGGGTTTATATAGGAAAGGAGGGAGATTTCTTTGCTTTTTTGGTTTTGGACACTACATACTAAAATATTTAAAATCACAAACCATCCCATGGTTTTTTCCCATGGTTTCTAGAAACGGAGAGTGATATAAAATATTTAATAAGGCCAAGGGAAAAATATATTAAAATATTTCCCTTGATTATATGGAAATGAGTCACACTTTTAAAGAAATGATTTTAAAATCTTAAAATATATTATAAGTCTTGGAGGATTAACTCTAGCTTTATAAAATAAACTTAAAATACATTATTTAAAATTAAAAACATATATTTTTATGAATATACCTTTTATAGTATTTATTACATCATTATTATGTCATTATGATGTCATAAAACACACCGTATATTTATATGGTATTTAATTTTTACCCAAAATTTTGACTTCCTCGGAAAATTATGAAAAATTCACCATTGGATAATTTTGAAATTATGATTCCAAAAATAATATTCATTTTATCTAAATAATTTTATAAATATGTGAATTTTCACTTTTAAAATAAAAACCAACATTGAAAATTGATGGGTTTTGATAAAACAGTTTTCAAATCTTAATAAAAATTACTTGTGACTTCATAAAAATTATATGATCATTTACATTTAATAAAAGTAATTTAATAATAATATTTTATTAAAATAATATTTATTTAAAAATAAATTAATTCATCAAAATAGATTTCTTAATTGAATTTTATTATTAACAAATAATACTGCTTGTGCTTTAAAAATCATTTACAAAGTAACAATAATAAGAAGAAAAATATATTCATTATTCTATAAAAAATAATGTACATGATATTATTTCTAGGGTCTTGGTACATATTTCTTTATTACACCATCATATTCCCTAAGAGTAAGGTGCACAATGGTGGGGCTTTCATGGGGTCGTTCAGTGAATAAGGTTTAGGTTGTGATCTCGATGAGTTTGAACTTCTCACGTAAACAGTTTCGCTCATGCTTAAGTTGTTGGATCTTGGCTTGGGCTTAGTCTAGGGAAGATCCCAAAAATGATAACTCCCTTAGAAGCTCCGATAAATGGGATTCATAGGGTACGATCATACTGGTTGAGGTCATCACTTACTTTTTTTGTGTCAAAAAGATTTTTTAAAACCCTATATTTATACTAGTTATGTGATCATTGTTCAAAAACTATATTATCAATGGTAAAGATACTTAATGGTAATTTAAAATCCAATTGTATATAATAAAATAAGTGCATTAATTTTCTATATAAGACATTTGATTAAATCAAAAGAAAGATAATTTTATTCATAAATATTTGGGTCATTACACTCCCACTATCTCAAATAGAAATATGCGCCTTTTTATAGAAATATAGTCTATAACTTGACTGTCAATTTTATATCATATGGATTTTAGTAATTTCCTTAGAAAACTTTAGGATAATTACTATAAAGGAACTTTGTGTTTTTCTTTATGCAAGTTTTTTTATATCCTAACAAACTCTTTGCATCTAAACACATGTTCTTATGACATAATGGATTTCTATCATACTATAACTCATATGATATCCATTTTTCATAATAGTTGTCTCATTGTTATGGGATAACACCATTATTTGTGATGCATGTTTGTAAAAATAATATAATTCTCTGCAATGCATACTAGTTTTAACATTGATGCTCCTTTTACATATATCATGACTCTAATGTTTATAAAGAAATGTGCATTTATAAATTTATCCATGCTATATTTTATTGATCAATGTTTTTATGTATGAATCATCATCGATCCTCCTTATTAACATCACAACTTTGATGTGGATAAGGTAATGTTCATTTAAGAATTGCTCCATGCTACATTATAATGATTGATGAATGTTTGGTCAAGATAATCTTCGGTACACCAGACCAAAGAAACTCATATCTTCTAACCATGAATATACCATACTTCACTTTCACATTACTTAATAAACATATAAAGGAATTTTATGAATTATATTTACCACTATATAACCCTTGGAATAGTTCATGATCTCTAGTTAAACTAATTCCGAAAGGTTTGTGACTTAGCTTTATTTCAAAAGGTTTCTTTGTCCAAAACTAAGCACATAAGTGTGTTGATAATACCTAAGGTATTTAACTTTAAAGATTCTAAAACCATACTGGGTATATCCTTGACAACTGCTTAGTTTTTCTTGAAAAGGTATTATCTTGCCACAACTGTGTGTAATCAAGTCTTAGATTTTATATTCATCAGTTATTGACAATGATTCAAGCATTACTAAACTATTGGTTGAGTATTAAACACCAAAAAAAACATTCATTCATGAACTGGAATAATGTATCCTTATTTCCAAAGGACACACGAGATAAATGTTTTTGTAATACTTAAAAAAGTTCATATAGAATCATTAACTTGACAATTAGAAATTGTGCACTTCTCACTATTGACTTAGGAATCTCTTCATTTTCAGCTGTTTGGAGAACACACCTTAATTCTTGTAATGTTTCTATAATTACTTGTTTACTGTATTCAAATACACATATGTGATAGAAATATTGTATTTAATACCCAAAAAGTATTTAAAAAACATTACAAACAATTTATGAATATACTTGAAGAAGCAACCACTTGATTCTTTAATTCAGTTCATTGCAATTTAACTGTTATAGTCATATTTCATGACACACGAAGCAAATAACCTCTTGTTTAATGTATTTTCTATTTTATTTGAAGGACGTTGTGAAGGTGTCTTTAACTTAACTCTTTCCATTGGCCTTTTCACATTTTCTTTCAACTGGTTCACCATAAAAACTAATACTTTCTTTAAGTTATTATTTACTTGGTGGACCTTACCTAAAAGGTAATGAAACATTTTTTCATTTTACCGTTATCTTTGTAATGTTAAATGAATCTAGAGAAAGTAGGTGATAAAGATATAAAAATGTGTTGTATTGAAAGATCAAGATCCATCTTTTAATTTTACACATATCTAGTATAATGATCATCCATTCACATCTCGCTTCACTTTCTCCTCACAAGATTCTCAGAGATGAGACAACATATAAAACCACCCATGTCCCGATGTTGTATCTACAACTCATATCGATCGTTGATGATAGAATTATGAAATAACCATCATATTCTTCATACGTGAGTCTCCTATAAAAATTTTTCTAACCCTCACTTCTATAGGAGGATTAATAGGTATTGGGGACATCAACGCCTTGAATTTCCTTTGTTGTAGTACTCTACACAAGTGTCGACATTACTCTTGGAAACTCTTTCTAGATAGGACATCGACTTTTTCCAATAAATATTGTATTGTGGCATTACTTTCCATTTTTTATAAAAATAAAATCTAGAAAATTAATACTTTTATCTTGATTACCAATTAGACATTATTTATTATTTAAATCATTAAATATCTCCCATTGTTTTATCGAACTCTAGCAACTCTCTATACTAGAATCATAATATTCAGTAGATTGAGTATTCTAGTGTAAAATATCCTTAAAACCTATCCTCATATTTGTTGGAGCGCAGCGGAGGTGCGTGGTACCTCAAACACACAAAACAGGATCAGGAACGGAGAAACACCAGAATTTTAATGTGGTTCTCCGAGTTGCCTAAGTCCACGGGAGAATCAGGGCCACTTCTCTATTCCCTTCTTTATGGATAATCACGGAGGATACCAAAATTACACATACACAACAGAATTATCCTCTTACAAAAAATGGGATTTTCATCCCGTTTAAATAGAGAGGGAAAAACCCAAAACATATTTGGTTGTTGGGGTAGGTTCATCTATCCCTGAGAAGTCTCCTCACACTGCATGTAGGAGGTCCATGAAGGCTGCCCACCTTGGTGAATTCTTCTCCAGCCTCCTGGGTAGGTTACCGTCAAAGGAGACTCCACCAATCACTCCCAAATTGGGAGCGGTCCTTACAATATTCTACAATATATGGCTATTCCACCACTCGTAGAGTTCAAGGTAGACATTTGACTGGACAAAAACATTAACTCACGGCTCCTTGATCTGTTGAGTGAAGTCTCAACTTCTAAAATCATAAACATGATTTAATCAATGTTTGCCTCTAAAGTTAAAACAAGATAGTTATGACTACTAATTTGATTCCAAATTTAGTTAAGTCAACCCATTACTCTCATATAAACTCCCTAGTAGTAGGAGTCACCCTCAGCTTTGGCCAATGAGCACCTCATACACCTAGTTTTGTTCAAATTCAAACGATTGAAGACGTTTGCGATTTAATATTTTTTAGGGTTTTTAATATTTCTCGATGAATGTAATACATTTTCTATTAAATATGTTAATAATATATTTCCACACTCAAAACTGAATATTAATAGAACACATTAATCACTTCTTTATGCATTTTTCTGTTTATTATTTTATGTGTTTCTCACATACAAGCAAATGTATTAAATAATAAACAATGCATAAAAGAAATAAAATTAACCAACTGGTCTTGAGAATATAATATTGGTTGATCCATTTAAACTCAATAGATTAACTGTGACCAAGGGGTATCATACGTGAGTTGGGTCTTAGTCATGATATAGTTCACCCCCAGTCCAGTGAGTCCATATATCGCTTGGGTTTTCACCTTGATTTGGTGAGGTCCGCGCCTTACAACGTCATCGTTAATAGTAAATCAATACTCACACACAGAAAAAGAGGTCTTATGAAGTGAAAAATGCATAAAAAATGAATGGAAACATAGACCCTTGTATATTTTTAATAAAAGAGAATGATGCAAAGACCATCATAAAAATTAACTTATTATTACAAACATCACACACCATTATAGAAAATAATTAATTAAACCACATGCATTGTTGATGCTCAATACAAGTCTACGGGTAAATTAAAAGCGTGAGAAAAATTAAAATAAAATAAATTTAAGTATGATTTGTATAAATTAAAAGATTTAATTAAATTTGAATAATTTAGTCTCATTTGATCCTGATATTAATTTAATTTATATTCCAAAAAATAAATTAATAAATTAATTTATTTTACTACCAAAACTAAATTATTATTTTTGGAATATTAAAATATTATTTTTTTGTCAAACAAAATTTAATTTAATTAATTTTTGATTATATTAAAAGTTTTTCGGGTCTAGAAACCCGTCCAAACCCACTGTGGGTTGAATCGATCCCATGCAGGCCCGTTCCGTACTGAAAAAACCCGTGAAGGGGTGTTTTGGGCCACACAGATGACCCGTTGGGGTCCGATCCAGGTGGTGCATCAGACTCAGACACAGGGGCAGTGCCGGCTAGATCTGGAGGGGATGCCAGTTCGAAGGAGAAGGATTCCTACAGAAGATTTGCTTCTTCCTTTTTTTTTATTAAAATAAAATAATTTAATAGGGTACCAATTGTTGTCATGCAGAAAACTTTTATTATGATAAGAAACACCTAGCCACCCCTGTTAAAAGCCTTTGTCTTCATGTGAAATATAGATCCTCTTTTGCTGTTTTTGGCCTGCAGCCCACCGCCCCACTAATTTGTCTTTATGATGTTTTTTTTTCAAAAAACTATGGAAGTTATGTTTTTTTGTTCCTTTTTTTGAAAAATTCCACATATGGTAGAATTTACACCTGCCGGTCGGATCATATCTGGCCACCTAAATCCAGCTGGGACTCGTCAGAAAAACCTCTGGCCACCACATCGGGATACCAAAATTGATATTGGGCTCTAATTTTTCCCCTTGACAAATTTGTACTTGTCAAAAACCGCTTTTATTCTGTATTAAAATTTTTAGATGACTGTATCTTGGATGTCTGAGATTGGATTGAAACGTGGTCAGATCCATAAGGATTGTTACGACATCCTCTATTTAATTTAACGCAAATTATTATTTTTTGCTCATGTGATTCCTCTAATATCAATTTCTGGTACCAAAGCGTGTAACAGAAGCCAACGTGTCATAAACTTTCTTATCGAGGCCCAAGCCGTGACTCTCCAAGACCGCCTCTATAGGCCAGGGGATGACATCTAACGCATAGTAGGAATATCACACAGATGGTAGGCCCTAGCCTAAGGTGTCTATGCGTACACACCCACATACATCTTCATGCAACATTACTGAGATAATATAAACTAAAAAGAAATGTATGCATACATCTATCCCACAATCGGAGTACAAAAGGAGTACTAAATGCGGAAAAAGGACAAAATATATGACCGCCAAAAACTGTAAAAGCATCCAACCTACTTAGAAGGATTATATCACCGTCAAATGTAACTACTAGAAAGTTCCCCAACCATGTTACGGTAAACACCTCAGTCGGTCTAGCTTACTAGGCTTCACCTGCTCTAGGTATTCCTCAGACTCCGTTGAAAGACCTTTCATTTGTACAAGACACAATATGTGAGAAAAAATCTAATGCAAAGGTGAGTATAACAATACTTATCAGGTGCCCCAAAAACCCAAAAGAAAAGGAAGAAACTGAAAGACGACAATCCACTCAATCCATCCATAGGGAACCCAAATGAGAGAGAAACTTCATCTCAAACACATCCTCGACTATACATGACTAGTCACCTCAGTCCACATGGGGTGTCAAACATGACACATGACAACACTGCTAAGACTTCCAAAATTCATCCAGATATACTTGTCTCAAACTCCAAGTCTCACGAGGTTCTGACGTCACACCCAACTACATGAATCTAGTCGAGGCTCAAATGTGAAACAAACCCAGGAGAACCCACTCAATGAGCTCATCCATCCTAGATGGTCCATCTGTGAGTAAACTATCAACGAGTATCATTCTACCATCCTGTATGGTACATCCAAGAGAACATGCTCCATTGAAAATAGTTCTCTAGTTTTAACTCTAGTTCCCAACACTAGAGGTCCTATCACCACTGCCTTGTGCCTTGCACAAGCTCATAAAAACCCAAGCGGAGAGGCCTGATGATCACCACTATATACATCCAAGGGAGCACTGATCCAAACCATGCACCACGTTCATCCTCTCTAAAGAGAGAGAGTGGAGGGACCCGCACCTCGCTGCTGCCCCACATACGAGGGAGTACTAGCTCTTAACCATCATGAGAAACCTATGAAATACCTATAAGGAGAGGCCCACACCTCACTACATCAAGGTATAACTAAATACTAACAGGTATCGTTCAAAAAGTAGAGAGGCTCACTCCTTGAAACTGTGCTTCACAGCCAAGGGAGTTCCGACTCCAGTGGATGACCTGCTCCCCATCGCTACTTAAAGATGAGGGAGTACCACTCCATAGATGAGGAACCACACCCTGATACGAAAGGAGAGTACCACTCAATAGATATAGGACCCTCAAGTTGGAACGATAGGGGAGTATGCGTCTATCATTGTTGAAATAGTGGGTGCCCTAGACCCAATTATTATGTGATTTTGATTACCATATCTTGTATAGAGTTAACTATGCATGATGTCATCTTACCATTATAGTGTATAATTTTTTGCGTCCACTATTTAAATGGTAATGTCCAAAGATTAATTGTCGTATCGAAAGGTTATAAGAGTAGCCCAGTCTTAGCCGAGGACCACGCGTGGAGGATTTTAAGCACAAAATTAAAACGTAAAATACTTGGTTTAAATCCGAAGCCGCGCACGACGTCTGCTCGTCGTTGGCGATCGCTGCTCGAAGAATCTGAAGCCAAATTCCTCTAGATCGTCCACACGTGCTTCAAGAAATTCACGAGAGCGCCATTCGTCGTAATCCGGGTGCTAGCGCGGATTTGCGATGATGCCTTCGACGCTCCAACGACCACCGCATCGCATCGCTAGCGATTCCCGAGAGAGATCTCAATCCGAGATCCTTGGATCCAGAGAATCTCTCTCTAGAATGTGGGAGAGAGGAGAGGAGAGATAAGATCCATGAATAGTGTTTGGAAAATGCCCCTCCTATTCTATTTATAGTGCACAATTAAAATACCCGGTATCGCCTCGCTGACCCCGAATACTTAACGCACTATCAATGACATTAATGACTACTTAACTGAGTCATAAATATTATTATCATTTACTTGTAATATATTAAAATATATTACGTGATAATAATTAAGTCCTTAGCTCGACTCGTCGCTCCCATAAATATTAATTGAACCTTGAATAATTTAATATTCTTCAATTAATATTTTTTCATGTATTTACTAAAACTCGTAAATAAATTTAATAAATAAATTCAATATTCATTATTCTAAACTCGAATGATATGAATTTATTTATTGCATTGGTGATCGTTTAATTTTGGACAAATCCCGGACCCCTATAGCGGGGCCCACCATGTCCAAAACTCCTATTCAACTGAATAGGGCAGATTCTTAAATACGCTATTATGTGTGACCCTCTAGGCCCTTATTTCGACAGCCGTGAATAGTATTCACAGACCAAGAGTGGGATCTAGCAACCCATCATGGCCCCTGAAGAAATAAGTATTGTCACAGCAGCGACAACCAACCTACGAACATGCACTATGTAATATAATCTCTTTGTCCGTAATATCTCATAAAGCAGAACGCACTCACGTGTCATCGCCCTTTTCTTGCTTTATAGTTTGTTGATTTAACTGGATGGATTTACCCTTGACTGCCATGACCATGGTCTTAAAATGGTACTGTCATCCATATCAACATGGCATGAGATATATTACTTCCATAACCCGAAAGCAAAAAATCCTTTCTTGACCATTCAACCAATGTCATGCCACCAACGACGCACCCGACACAAACTACCTCGCCACGACTTCATCGCCATGGTTTTCGTCTTGCATCAAAGTATGCAATAAAATGACATACATTGGTAATGATCTCAAGTTAGGAGACCATTACACATGATCATAGATAGGAACATCCAATTACACCCAAAATATGTGGAGTTCCTATTGGCGGGTCAGTCCTCATGATTTCACTACTAGAGATCACCAAGTGAGAACTTCATGAGAAGAAGTCTCAATGCTTATGAGCCCCCAGAACCTGATGGTCATATATCTACTATGTCTAATTAGTAAGATGTATCTAAACCATAGAACATATATTTAAGATTAGTGTCATAGTATCTAGAGGTTCTCATTATAGCCTGGGAATTGCTATAACCTTTCGATACGAAAATTAATTTCTGGACATTACCATTTCAATAGTAGACGCAGAAAAGTCTACACTATAATGGTAAGATGACATCATGTATAGTTAACTCTATACACGATATGGTAATCAAAATCACATAATAATTGGGTCTAGGGAACCCACTCTTTCAATACTCCCACTTGCACTAGAGCCAACTTGCTAACCAAACTTGTTAGCTACTCACATGATAAACATCATGTTTCTGTTGAGTAAAGGCCTTATAAACTGGGTCTACCAAGGTTCCGCCGCGTGGCTATTCTGCTATAGAGACCTCATCTCTTTGATTAAAACTTCTCTAGAGATGGTATCCCGAGTATATACCTTTTTGTCCACTGTCATAACTTGACATCTTGGCTAGTAAGAATATCATAATCTACATTATGATAATACTTTTCTCACTAGGTGCGATTCCAAGAACTGGAACAAATCATTGCATTTAACTGCTTCTTAGATATCTTAGAAGCTGCAATGTACTCGGTCTTGTAGATATGGCCACCACAGGCTTATATGAGCTTGAATCACTCATCGCCTTTAGCCTAACTGCAATACTAGATCTTTTGATCTATGGAAAACTAGTTTTTATCCCTGAAAACTAGTATAATTTCTTCTCTACTTACCAGGTACATATCTTTTGTACTTGCCGAAGTACAATTAGATTGTTCTGACTGCATCCCTTGCAGTGCTCCTGGATATAACTGATATTTTCTTATTGTAAAATATACAGTGGAAATATCGGTTCTTGTACATATCATGGCATATGTGATTGATCCATTGCTCAACTCACCGCATTTATCTCTTCCCATGTCACGGACAGGTCAACATGGAGAGATTATGCCATGTGACATAGGCAACAATTCATCTCTTGAATTGTTCCAACATGTATTTTTCAATACAATGTCACTATATGTACGATTGACTAGGACCAAGCAACCTATAGATCTACCTTAGTAGATCCTGTTCCCCAGAACTTAGGCTGCTACTTTAAGTCAATCATTGGAGAGTAAATTTCATTTTGGTCTTAACTAACTGTCAGACCAATGTCTATTTTCCATATGTTACCGAACATATTTCTTATTGGAAAACTGTAAAAGCATCCAACCTACTTAGAAGGATGATATTACTGTCAAATGTAACTACTAGAAAGTTCCTCAGCCATGTTCCGGTAAACACCTCAGTCGGTCTAGCTCACTAGGCTCCACCTGCTCTAGGTCTTCCTCAGACTCCGTTGAAAGACCTATCATCTGTACAAGACACAATATGTGAGAAAAAATCTCATGCAAAGGTGAGTATAACAATACTTATCAGGTTCCCCAAAAACCCAAAAGAAAAGGAAGCAATTGAAAGACGACAGTCCACTCAATCCATCCATAGGGAACCCAAATGAGAGAGAAACTTCATCTCAAACACATCATAGACTATACATGGATAGTCACCTCAGTCCACATGGGGTGTCAAACAAGACATGTGACAACACTGCTAAGACTTCCAAAATTCATCCAGATATACTTGTCTCAAACTCCAAGTCTCACGAGGTTCTGACATCACACCCAACTACATGAATCTAGTCAAGGCTCAAAGGTGACCACACCCAGGAGAATCCACTCAATGAGATCAGCCATCCTAGATGGCCCATCTGTGAGGAAACTATCAACGAGTATCATCCTACCATCTTGGATGGTGTATCCAAGAGAACATGCTCCGTTGAAAATAGTTCTCTAGTTTTAACTCTAGTTCCCAACAATAGAGGTCCTATCACCACTGCCTTGTGCCTTGCACAAGCTCATAAAAACCCAAGCGGAGAGGCCTGATGATCACCACTACATACATCCAAGGGAGCACTGATCCAGACCATTCACCATGTGCATCCTCTCTAAAGAGAGAGAGTGGAGGGACCCGCACCTCGTTGTTTCCCCACATACGAGGGAGTACTATCTCTTAACCATCATGAGAAACCTATGAAATACCCATAATGAGAGGCCCACACATCACTAAATCAAGGGAGAACTAACTCCTAACCAGGTATCGTGCAAAAAGTGGAGAGGCTCACTCCTTGAAACTGTGCTTCACAGCCAAGGGAGTTCTGACTCCAGTGGATGACCTGCTCCCCATCGCTACTTAAAGACGAGGGAGTACCACTCCATAGATGAGGCCCCACACCCTGATACGAAAGGAGAGTACCACTCAATAGATATAGGACCCTCAAGTTAGAACGATAGGGGATTATGACTCTATCATGGCCAGTACAACGACTATGAGGGACCCGCACCCTGACTCGATAGAGGAGTACTAACCCCAGGCTAGAGGGCCCACACCCTACTATGACAAGGGAGTACCGACTCTTATTGAACATCACGTATAGAGGACCTACACCCCAGTATGACAGGGGAGTTCTGAATCCAAGGATAGAGGACCCACACCCTGATATGATGTGGTGTACCAACTCAATCTATACAACACATATGGAGGACCCATGCCCTGATGCGACAGGGGAGTAACAACTCTACGGATAGAGGACCCACTCTCTAGTACAACATGGGAGTACCTACTCTATCTGTCAAAAAGAGTATAGAGGGCCTGCATCCTGATACATCAAGGGATCTCTATCTCCAACTGCATGAACGATATGGGGGACCTGCATCCTGGTCCAATAGGGGAGTACAAACCCTGAGAGAACTACTCCGTGGGTAGAGGACTTGCACCCACAGTGTGGGGAGTTCCATCTCTTCCAATTTGAGAGGTAAGGGAAACCCATACCCTAGTCCGAGAGGGGAGTACTAGTCCCAACATCTCTCTATAAAAACCAACTGAACTCCTGTATCAGTCCAGCATCGCTTAAAGGAGCATCACGCTCATCATGCCTCACTTCATAACATTGCCATGGGTAGGAGATCCGCACCCTGATATAACAGGGGAGCACTGCTATACTGGCCTAAAGAGTCTAGGGGACCCACATCATGAGATGATAGAGAAGGGTACCGACCTCGACGTCAACAAAGTGATCCACCCTGATCACTTCCCAATGTTCAGCACTGCTACTACAGTTTCTGTAAAGACCCGAACCCAATTGCCTGGAGAAGATGCCTTAATTCATAACATCAGAATGATTACAAGAAATTCGTATCCCAAAGGAACGAATAGTTCAGTATTTTTGAAAAACCAGATACATACATAAGTTTAACATTACAACTTGAAAGGAAATAAAATATAGAAATTCCTTTGACAACATCCATAACTCCTAGGTTATCCCTGTATGTAATTCATAATATACCTCTTCATGTCTTGGGAAAATGAAACATAATAAAGGGATGAGCTCAAATGCTTAGTAAGGGTAAACAATGCAACAAAAGATATCATAAACATAAACATTAGGCATGATGAATAACTAAAAACATATGCCTTTAAAAATAAACTTGAACACATTATGGCAGGAATAAGACATGAATAAATAATTTCAGAATAAAGCATAATCATGGGTATTATACTAGTCGAATAACCTCAATAAATATCAATTACTAGTTTCATAATGAGAGAATTAATAATGCCAAACATCATAGCCATACCGTCAAGGCCTCGTGCCAAGACCATAAATAACTATTTTGTCAAGGCCTCGTGCCAAGACCATAATTTGTCTCATGAGACTTACCGATGCATCGAGAGGCTATAGCGAGCTCCAATCATCACTTACTAAGTCCAATAAATTCCTAATATGAATGGATATAAACATAAAAAACACATACATTCATATTGAAAATAACATATGAAATGTAAATAACTTTCCTCAAACATTAAGTATAAACACTAATCATTCAAAGTAAATTGGTGAATGGTTTTAAGATAACACATCCACAGTAAAACTAATCATAAACCATTCAATTAAATATGGTAGATGATATCATAAAATATTAATCCCAATAATACATAATAATCAATAAGAGTGTTGAAGTAGATGAACATACTCTTATAAAATCATCGATTAATTATTGAGATAAATACTCTTTTACTTTGAAAAGAAGAGTCCTTTTGGAAAAATATTTGTATAAAACCAGAAGTGAAGTAAGATGTTATTTTCATAATAAAATTAGTTATTTTATGTATATAATGTTTTCTAAAAATAAATTATAGAGTGCCCATGAAAATAGGTAAGAATTTGAGAAATTCCCTTGAAACGGGCTTGTATTTTGGGAAATTTTTTTAAAGATCCTTTTAAAACATATAACTCCCCATAAATGAAAGTAGCATTATGGTTGGTACACATATATATAACATTCAAATAGAATTTATGAGGAGTACATATGAATACATAATAATTTAATTGAGGTAAGTAGATAATAAGAATAACCCGAATGAAAATGGAGGTTCGGGTAGAAAACCCTTACCTTAAGTCCGATGGTATTCTTCACTTGATCTCCGTGTCTTGGATAACCAAATTAAATTCATTAATTAATATTTCCAGAACCTATTCTTTATGTAATTGATTTATTATTTCCTTATTAAGTTCATTCGTGGCCTTCTTGATGGGTTTAAGATGTTCAATTTTATTGTTTGAGAGCGTTTTCTTCCTTGGTATTCATGACCGATTTACTTATATACATGTAAGGATAAACATGTAAGATAAGAATGGTTGTTTAGAATAGAAGTTGTATTTTATTTTTTAACATCCAGAATATTACATGGTTATAAAATTCATTTGGTTATTATGATTGAATATGAATCATTATATAAAACTTCAATGATAATTGTTTGGGTTAATTTGCGGTTTTTATTACAATGAAGTTATATAAATTAATATCATGTGTACAAAAAGATTCCAAAACCTTACATAAATTATAATACATATATTATAGTCTGTTTAAACCATCAAAATGGTTTCATGACCCAAATTAAATATGGTAATAGAAATTGAAAACCCATCGTCATTGAATGTGATAAATTAACACATCTCAGATGGTGTTTTCATTTCTAGTATAAAAGAAGGGGACATGAGAGATAATGATAAATTATTCTATTATCATAATAAAATTCCAGTACATGTAAGGTACTGGAGTTATCATAATGTCTGTATGAAAAGAGGTTAGCAAATAAGAATAAAATAAAGGAACTTGAAATAAAATAAATAAAAAGAAGAATTTTCCTCTTGAAGTTATCTTTATTGAAAGCCTCTTTAGGGGAGAGGTTTTAGACTTTTTATGAGATCAAGGGCTGATAGACATGGGAGATGATCTTGGGAATAAATTTTATTAGAATTTAGACAAGGAACAAGGCTTGAGAGGAGTTAAGAGAAGAAGGAGTGAGGGGGAGGAGGGTTATAGTGGAGGAGAGGGGTGATTTTTGAATATCTTATTCATTATTTTATTATTTCCCTCAAGACAACCAATAGTGTTGATTCATGTGACCCATAATAGTAATAAGTGCATGTAAGTTCTAATCAAGTGTTCTTAAAATATCCATGATTCTAGGAATAATGAATTTAACCAATAATGTATATATATGGTAAATTATCGTATTTTACTATTTATAAAAAATTCGAGTATTTCAGAAAAATCCCAAAAAACCACCTAAATCATTTTTTGATGTGTAGAATTCAAAAATGAACTCCATGTTTTGAAAATAATTTTTTAAATATTATTAATTTAATTTTTAAATAAAATCATATTTTATTTGAAAAATAATAATTTTAGAACTATAATTCATTTTATATCACCTTGAAAAATTAATCAAGATCTCAATTATCTTATAAACTTAATACAATAAAATAATAACATGATTTACTATTCATAAGGTTCATATTACTATTCATATAAATATTCATAAGGGTATGTTACTATTCACCAAAAATTAAGTTTGTCTTATCAGTCTCTAAATATCTTACTGAATGAAACTATGTATGTCAGTTTTTAGAAATTCAAATCATAAAGGTGGAAAAATTATGTTTACTGGATAGGTTATAAAAATTGGTGTTTTGTAGAGACTCAGTGTTTCATGCATTCAATATTAAATTTATTTATAATTCCTTGGGGGTGTTACATTCTCCCCTCTTTACAAAAATTTATTTCTTGAAATTCATAGAATGTTACCTCATAAAAAGATTTGGGTAGGTCTTCATCATAAGTTCCTCTGATTCCCATGTTGCCTCTTCAATCTTATGATTTTTCCAAAGTATTTTTACTAGTCGATTCTTCTGATTGCTCAACACTTGTTCTTTTGTGTCTAAAATCCGAATATGCTCTTCACAGTAAGATAAGTCAGGTTACAAATCTATACCTTCAGAAGTGAGGACATGCATTAGGTTTGATATGTACTTTCTCAACAATGAGAATGGAACAAATTGTGTACTTTAGAAATGCTAGGTGACATTACCAAATGATAAGCCACAACTCCAACTCTCTCCAAAATTTCAAAAGGGCCAATGTTCCTAGGGATTAGTTTCACTTTCTTCACAAATCTTATAACGCCCTTCCATGGATATAATTTTAAGAAAACATGATCTCCCATTTGAAATTTCAAATCCTTCCTTCGATTATCATCATATCTCTTTTATTTACTTTGATTTTCTTTATTCATGAACGATTTAAGGATATAAAATTGAACCTCTTAAACCCATCAAGAAGGCCACAAATGAACTTAATAAGGATATAATAAAATGATCTCAAAGGAAGAAAACACTCTCAAACAAGTGAGCATGATCTCAACATGTCTTCTAAAGTTTGGATCGTCCTTTCTGATTTCCCATCAATTTGAGGGTGATAAACAATACTCAAATGAAGCTAAGTATCCAAAAATTTCTGAATACTTTTTCAAAATTTTGATATAAATTGAGGATTGAAATTAGAAACTATTGAAAGAGGTTCTCCATAAAGTCTTACAACTTCATTGATATAGAGATGTACAAGACGCTCTAGTGGAAAATCCCCCCTTATAGTGAGGAAATGTGCAAATTTGGTAAGTCGATTCCCAATTACCCATATTTCATCATTATTTCTTGGAGTTTTGGGTAATCCAGTGACAAAATCCATGGTTATGTCATCCCATTTTCATGTAGGAATAGGTAGAGGTTGCCTGACTCCTCTAGGATGTTGTCTTTCAGCCTTCACTAGTTGAAAAACTAAACATCTTGATACACAATCAACAATTTCCTACTTCATATTGTCCCACCAGAAATGTTCCTTTAAATTTCTATACATTTTAGTACTATCAGGGTGTATAGAGAAATTTGATCTATGGGCATCATCCAATAACTCATTTTTCAGCTCAGGTATAGAGGGAACACATAGTCTCTTCCCAAATTTCAGAATTCTATCTTTACACACAAAGTCAGCTAACTTTCCATCTTTCACAGCATTAATTTTCTTTTGAAGGTTCTCATCATTAGGCTGAGAGATTTTAATATTTTCTAATAAATATGGTTGAGCAACCAATTGAAAAAGTAATATTGTTTCACCTTCTTTGATAATTCTCACATCTATCTTTACTAGATCCATAAAAACATGATCCATTTCAATCCTCATTTTGTTTAAGGCTCCATGATCCTTCCCACTTTATGTATCTACCACCTTATTTTCATTCCCTGAGTGGTAGTGTATCGAACAATCATAATCCTTGAGTAGTTTGGGCCATCTTCTTTGCCTCATGTTGAGTTATTTATGTGAAAAGATATATTTTACACTCTTGTGATCCATATATATCTCAAAAATTTCTTTATATAGATAGTGTCTCCATATATTCAGAGAAAAGATTACAGCTGCTAACTCAAGATCATGAGTTGGATAGTTCTGTTCATGAATTTTAACTGCCTTGATGCATAGGCAATAAGTCTATCGTTCTACATAAAGACACAATCAAGTCCTTTCTTTGATACATCACTATAGATCAAAAATCCACCATTCCCCAGTGGTAGTGTCGGGATCAAAGAATTCACTAATATCCTCTTCAATTATTAAAAAGATTCCTCACATTCTTTTGTCCCTACAAACTTAATCCATTTACGTCCAAGCTTGGTCATTGGGTTGGCTAAATGGGTGAAGTTATGAATGAAATGCCGATAATAACCTGCTAAACCATTAAAACTACACACCCCAGTTATGTTCATTAGAGTATGTCATTCTTGAACAACCTGTGTATTCACAGGATCAATAGATATTCCATACTTAGAGACAATGTGTCCAAGAAAGGAAACCGATTGAAACCAAAATTCACACTTGCTAAACTTCTCATATAATTTATTTCTTATAAGTGTCTTCAAAATAACGTTCAAGTGATTTTCATGATCTTTGTAGCTTTTAGAATATAATAAGATATCATCAATAAATACCACCACAAAGTCATCAAGATATTCCTTGAAAACTATATTCATTAGATCCATGAAAATAGAGGGTCCATTAGTCAGTCCAAAAGGCATTACTGTAAACTTATAATGCCCATACCTAGTTCGAAATGTTGTCTTTGTAATATCTTCCTTCCTCACTCGCAACAGATGATATCCAAATCGAAGGTCAGTCTTCGAAAAATATTGGGCTCCATGAAGTTGATCAAATAAATTATTAATGTGAGGTAAGAGATACTTGTTCTTTATTGATATAGAATTAATCTCCCTATAGTCAATGTACGACCTCATAGATCTATCTTTCTTCTTAACGAAAAGAACATGGGCTCCCCATGGAGAGACACTAGGGTGAATAAATCCTTTATCATTCAATTCCTATTTTTTTTTCTTTAGTTCTATTAATTCCACAGTGTCCATTCTATAAGGAGTCTTTGATATAGGCCTTGAACCAATATTTCAATCAATAGAGAACTCAACTTACTACTATGGAGGATGTCCAGGTAAATCCTCTGAAAAAATATCAATATATTATTTCACAATAGGTACATCCTCAATTTTAATATTCCTTTCCTCACTCATAGATATTGAATTTTCATCCTCCCCAATAATTGCATTAAGTAGATCTACTGGGGGTGGATCTAGATAAGAATAATATGACAACGTTTCTTCTCTAAAGATAAGGGATTCTATATCTTTCTAAAAAATTGTAACCTCCTTCTTCTTGCAATAGATTTTTGCATCATGATTCGAAATACAATCCATACTAATGATTATATCAAAGTCAATCATGGGCATGATAATAAAATTTGTAGATAAAGCACATTTATATGCCATAATGGGGACTGCCTAATACATCTTTGTTGCAATGATACTTACCTTAGGAGTTTTTACTGAAAAATGCCTTATTAAATCAAATTAGAAATATCTAATTTTCTTATAAAACTGGGAAGATATGAAAGAATGTGATGATCCAAAATAAAATAAAGCATTGGCTAAGTTTGAGGAAATAATTAAAGTACCCGCCACCACATCATTAAGAACTTCAATATCAGCAGTTGTTATTGCATAAACTTAGCCTTGTGCCATTGGCCTTATTTGTGGAATAATTCCTTGATGCCTAGGACAATCATTTTCATAATGCACCCTCTACTTGCATTTGTATCATTGAACATTGATAGCTTCTTTCTTCCCCTTACAATCCCGATATAGGTGTCATTTTTCTCCACACTTGTAACAAACACCCATACCCTTTAGGTAAATACCGAGGTATATCTTCCCACAATTATCATAGGGTGGAAGGTCAAATCTTCACTTCTTCCCCATTTCCTTATTTCCTTTTCCAGAGTTTTTAGCAACCCTCGTCTTCTCTTTCTTTCCCTTAAAATTATAAGACTTGGAGAATTATTTTTCCGTCTTGATAGCACATGAGACTATATCTTCATATAATGATAAACTTTGGTAGACCAAATCCCTTCATAGGATTGGTTTTAAACCATAAAATAATAGATCAATCTTTCCCCTTGGATAACGTATGTAGTCCGTAACATATCTTGCTAACCTTGTGAAGTTAGATTCATACTTTACAACATTTTCATCCTCTTTTTTCTTCAAATTCAGAAACTGCCTTTCTATATGTTCTTATTGTTCATGAGGGAAGTATTTTTCTAAAAACATTTCCTTAAAATCCCTCCATTCTATTTCTTCTATTTCTTCCTCCTCCTTTGTGTTTTGAATTAAATACCACCACTGATCTGTATTTCCCAATAGATGATAAATTGTAATGACAACCTTCTCTCTTCCATTACATCCAAAAGTGAGAAATATATTCTCTAATGAATTTATCCACTACTCCACTTTGAATGAGTTTTTAGTCCCATTAAATGATATAGGATATTTTCGTATAAAGTAGTATAACATAACTCCTCTGCGTTGTGGATCTGGATGCTCCATACTAGTAAGGTATTTGTGCATAACTCAAATCAACTATTCTAGTATAATTATAAGTTGCTCATCACTAGTTGCAAACCAGAGCCAACATTTTTATCTTTCATTTGAGGGAAATCCCTACATGGGATACACACATTTATGCGGCTTTCATTCCTTCCACTAGGTGCCATTTCTAAATAATGGCATACACTAGCTTATAGGGGTGTCCATGGGTCGGGTTGGGTCGGGTTGAGGGCTATTTTGGACCCAAACCAAGAAAAATAGGTTGGGTCATGTTGGGTCGGATCAGAGATGTTTTTGAATTCAGACCCGACCCGAACCAACCCATCTCAAATCGGATTGGGTCGGGTCGGGTTGATCGGGTTAAGGAAAAAAAATCGTTTGGTATTTTTTATGATCCCAACCCGCAGGTTGACCGAGTTATGTCAAAAAAAAATATTCAGTTCTTTTTTTGGATATCACCCCATGGGTTTAATGGATTACGTATTCCTCTGCTTCATCTTCTTCGCCACACTAGGGAATTCCTGCATCCTCCGCCCTGTAATAAATCAACCCAAAAAAATGTCAGTCTGCGACTCGATGGTGTGATGTGATTATCTTGTCTGCAAGTAGTTATCAAGGTTTAAGGAGGTTTAAGGCAAGGACAGGAGGTTAATGATAATGGGGTAGTACCTGACACCGATAGATTTGGCATCACACACAGTCATGATGGAGATGGAGGTGGTGAAAGAGGCAAGGGGTACATGCAGGTGCGGCGTGGTGGATACACTGAACTGGTGAGGGAAAAGGAGATGTTCAATGATCGTTTTCTTAATCATTCCTCTACCATCGGATCTTAGAATCATTAAAATTGTTCTACCTTCCTTTGGTTTTTTGCTTTTTCTTTAGTTTTCGTAGAAAAATCGAATGAAATCTAGTTATCTTCATGTTTTTGTTTGCTGATCGGGCATCATTTTTCCACTGATTTCACATGTCTCAATTTCTTTGAATTTATTTTATGTTTGTCTTAGAAATGTCATGGAATATTCAATCATCTACGTGATTAATAGAGTATTCATGTAATGATGGGTGATGAAATGGACTCAATGGATGGTGTAGGAAAGGGGAAAGACAACAACGTGGGGTGAGGGTGAGGGGGCATTGGGTCGGGAGGCAGGGGGAGAAGGCAAAGTCTAAAGAGGCGACTCACAGTAGTCGGGTTGGGTCATTTTTTTCCCAACCCATGACCCGACCCAACCCGACCATGATATAACCCAACCCGACCCAACCCATGGTATAAATTTTTTAACCCGACCCAACCTGACCTGACCCGATCGGGTCGAGTCTGGTTGGTCGGGTCGGGTTGGGTCTGGACACCCCTACTAGCTTAGGTTATAAATCATAATGTATAATATCAACGTAGAAAAATACTTCACATAAATTGAAATCCTATATATAGATAATCTCATAATCATAATCATGGTTTCTTTGAGAAAAATTTATATTTAAATCTTTCATAATGATTTGTAAAGAAAATGTGAATTATACTAAGAATATCCCCCAGGAGTGTTAATCCAGGTGTGTAGTAAGGACCATTTTCGTGTACCAGGATACCCCGGATCAAGCACAAAACTCTTTTTCAGAGTTGTTACTCCTAGGTACATCTATGCTAGAACTACATCTACTTGTAGTATCTAGACATGGATGTAGTTTCTAGAAGGATCTACATAATCTATTCCTTAACAAAATTCTAGGACGTTCTTGTATGTTTATCCTCAAAGTCTATCTTAGGGTTTTGTTCCCTAATCTACATTTTCTAAATCTAGTTTCTAATTTTTCTAGTAAACTTCCTTTGATACCAATTGTAAAGACCCAACTCTAATTGCTCGGAGCCGGTTCCTTAATTCATCACATTGACATGATTACAGGAAAGTCATATCCCGAAGGAATGAATAGTTTATTAGTTTTGGAATACTAGATACATACATAAGTTCAACATCACAACTTGAAAGTAAATACAATATAGAAATTCCTTTGACAAAATCCATAACTCCTAGGTTATCCTTGTATATCATTCATAATATACCTATTAATGTCTTGAGAAAATGAAATATAATAAAGGGTTGAGCTCAAATGCTCAGTAAGGGTAATCAATGGAGTAGAAGATATCATAAACATAAACATTAGGTGTGGAGAATAACTAAAAACATATACCTTTAAAAATAAACATGAACACAATATGATAGGAATAAGAGTTGAATAAATAATACCAGAATAAAGAATAATCATGGGTATTCTACTAGTTGAATAACCTCATGAAATTTCAATTACTAGTTTAATAATTAGGGAATGCATAATTATAGACATAATAACCATACCGTTAAGGTCTCATGCCAAGACCATAGATAACCATTTTGTCAAGGCCTCATGTCAAGACCATAGTTTGTCTTATGGGACCTACCGATGCATCGATGAGCTATAGTAGGCCCCAAACATCACTTACTATGTCCAATGAATTCCTCATATGAAAAGAGATAAACATAAACACCATATACATTCATATTGAAACTAACATATGAAATGTAAATAACTTTCCCCGAACATTATTCATAAACGCTAACCATTCATAGTAAATTGGTGAATGGTTTTAAGATAGGACATCCACAGTCAAACTAATCAAAAACCTTTAAATTAAATATGGTAGATGATATCATAAAATATTAATCTTAATAATACATAAGAATCAACAATAGTGTTGAAATAGATGGAGATATTTTTATAAAATCATCGAGTTATTCTTGAGATAAATACTCTTTTACTTTGAAAATAAGATTTCTTTTAGAAAAATATTTGTATAAAACCATAAGTAAAATAATATATTATTTTCATAATAAAATGATTTATTTTATAAATATAATGTTTACTAAAAACAAATTATAGAGTTCCATTGAAAATAGGTAAGAATTTGAGAAATTTCCATAAATCGGACTTGTATTTCGGGAATAATTTTTTAAATATCCTTTTAAAACATATAACTCCCCATAAATTAAAGTAGGATTCTAGTTGGTACACATATATAGAACATTCATAAAGAATTTATGATGAGTACATATGAATAAATAAGAATTTAATTGAGCTAAGTAGAGAATAAGAATAACCTGAATGTAAATGGAGGTTCGGGTAGAAAACCCTTACCTTAAGTTCGATGGTGTTCTTCACTTGATCTTAGTGTCCTCGATAACCAAATTAAATTAATTAATTAATATTTATATAACCTATTATTTATTTAATTGATTTATTATATCCTTATTAAGTTAATTTGTGACCTTCTTGATGGGTTTAAGAGGTTCAATTTTATTGTTTGGGAGTGTTTTCTTCCTTTGTATTCATGACCAGTTTACTTATATACATGTAAGGTTAAACATGTAAGATGAGAATTGTTATACATAATAGAAATTTTATTTTATTTTTTAACATCCATAATATTACATGGTTATAAAATTCATTAGGTTATTGCGAGTGAAGATTAATCATTATATAAAACATTAATGACAATTGTTTGGGTTAATTGGCAGTTTTTGATTGCAACAAACTCATATAAATTAATATCATGTGTTAAAAAAGATTCTAGAACCTTAAATAAGTTATAATACATATATTATAGTTTGATTCAATCGTTAAAATGGTTTCATGACTAGAATTGAAGAGTATAATAGAAATTGAAAATCCATCGTCCTTAAATGTGATAAATTAACACATCTTGAACGATGTTTTCATTTCTAGTATAAAAGAAGGGGAAAAGAGAGATGATGATAGATTATTCCATTATCATAACAACATTATAGCACATATAAGGTACTGGATTTATCATAACATTTGGATGAAAGGAGTTGAGAAAAGAAAAAGAAAAGAAAAGAACTCAAAATAAAAGAAATGAAAAGAGGAATTTACCTCTTGAAGTTATCTTCCTTAAGAGCCTCTTTAAGGGAGAGGTTTTAATCTTTTTATGAGACCAAGGGCTGGTGGATGTGGGGGAGGAGATTGGGAGAATATTTGATCAGAATTTAGATAATGTACAAGACTTGAGAGGAGTGAATAGAAGTGAGAGTGAGGGGGGGGGGGTTATAGTGGAGGAGAGAGGTGATTTTTGAATATCTTATTCATTATTTTATTATTTCCTCAAGACAACCAATAGTGTTGATTCATGTGACCCATAATAGTAATAAGTGCATGCGAGTTCGAACTAAGTGTGTTTAAATCATCCATGATGATAGGAATAATGAATTTAACTGATAATGTATATATATATGGTAAATTAACGTAACTATTCATAAAAAATTAGAGTATTTTAGAAAAATCCCAAAAATTCACCCAATTTTTTTTTTGACATTTAAAATTCAAAAATGAACTCTACTTTTTGAAAATAATTTTCTAAATATGATTAATTTAACTTTTAAATAAAATCATAATTTATTTGAAAAATAATAATTTTAAAACTATAATTTGTTTTATATCACCTTGAAAAATTAATCAAGATATCATTATCTTATAACTTTAAGAAAATAAAATAACAATATTATTTACTATTTATAAGGGTCATATTACTATTCATAGTACTATTTATAAGAGTGTGTTAATATTCACCAAAAATCAAGTTTGTCTTATCAGACTCTAAATATCTTACTAAACGTAACTGTGTATGTCAGTTTTTTGAAATTCAAATAACAGAAGTGGAAAAATTATGTTTACTGGCTAGGTTATAATAAAGTGGTGTTTTGTAAAGACTCATTATTTCATGCATTCAATATTAAATTTATTTATAAATCCTTGGGGTGTTACAATTTCATTCTTGAATCACAACACATCATACCTCTCAAGCCACAATAAAGGCTATCATCGCGTTCTATGTAGAAAACTGCTCAGGATTGGTTACTCGTAGGACTAAATTCGAGCCCCAAAGGAGATACGATGGGCAGAAAACTCCAAGAAAAAGTACACAATGTGTACAGGGGTCCACACGGTGCGCGGACCTCTATGAACACCTAGCTATGTCCTATGATGCATGTCTTGGATGTCCATGTGAGCTTACATGGCGTATACATATGGTACACGATGTGTCTTGCCTCACTTGCCCCCGACCATGTTCTCCTACACACGACTCAGTCAACTGTGTCTCACACATGGTGTGCACCACCTGGTACATGACTTGTCCGGGATACCCAGCCTCTTGGATGTTTCATCTGTCCGTGCTTGTGTCCGACACCCTATTCCCATATACTATGGTTGTGTACTTCCGCACGACCATGTACCATCACATGACTACTCTGACCATGTCCTTTTACCACACAACCTGGTGTCACTACATTATGTGCAACACCAGTACACGACATGTAGTCCACAAAATTCATCCTCTCTGAACGGGAATAACACACGGTGTGTGACCCTACACTACACTCCATGTGATCAGGAGTTCTGAATAAGAATTCCCTATGAGTAACCCAAATCATCTGGTTTCCCTTGAAACCTACAGAGCGACCTACAAGGGATATATAACAGTCGTATAAGGGTTCTAAAACCTTAAAACAATAAAAAACAAAGGGAATCAGAAATTAAAACTCAAATACACCTACCTTGTGGTGAAACACCGAAGCTTTGGGGTCAGATCCATGCTCTAAAGCCACTACACCATGATCTGGGAGTGATCGTCGTCTAGATCGAAGATCGTCAGCACCTCTTCATCTTGGATCCACCTTAGTTCGTCCATAACTCCAAAGGTGGGGGGTTTGTGCCTCTCCTCTTCCATGTATGCACCAAAGGGGGTGGGAGGGGTATTCATTAAATTTTTATTAAATGAATATCCTTCTCTTAACACCCACCAACATGACTTCAACTCGGCACTTGGCACTGACGGATTTTATGTCATGCCTAGGGTAAACACCACATTATAAACTCAACCACAACCTCATATTTACAATCTGATACCCCACATGAGAGTTATTCCATGTTTAAAAAAAACTATTCGTATGTGATATAATATATTTAATATTTTTAATACCACTGCACCGAGGCTCTCTAAGTCCCGAAATCCCATGCCAACTCAATTTATGTATTTAGAAATATTATTAGAAATATTTCAAAGTCTTACAGGTCAAAACACGAGTCACGATATCCTCCCCACCTTAAGGATTTTTATCCTTGAAAAGTGAAAGACTAGGCAAAAGGAATAAAAGTGGGCTCTCTACTTAGACTCCCATGCTAGTGAGTTCACCAAGGGTTCCCGTGCTTCTTCCAAGCACTCACTCAAGGGAAGAACAAATCCAAAACCACATCCACATCAATCTCCAACTAGGTTGACATCATGCAAAAAAGTGACACATGTATCCTCAACAGCGACATGTGGACAACCCCAAGCACTTGTTCCATATATAGTCATAGGGTTTAGCGGTGCACCACCTCACAACCTGACCCAGATATTGAATCAACCTATTTGTTCACATCCTCCCTTGGATGAACTACACTACATCCTCCTCAAGCATCTCGACTATAAGATGATGTCGAGAACACAAGGGTACCAACGAACAACAAAGGGATGACCAAGTGTACACATTGGGTCTTATCGAACCCTCCGTCTATGAACCTCCAACCACTACACCCAATAGTATAAAACTAGCTAAGCATGGATGGTGGAAAACCAATCCACACTAAGAAAACATCATAGGGTCTAACTATGCTACTATAGAATGCTTCTATGTGAGGATTTCCATCTATCAAGGCCGCCAAGCATATGGGTCAAGCAAAAAAGGCTCCCCTGGTAGCGCCAGGGCCTGCTCCAACACCAAACACACAACCCTGCCTCGAATGCACAAAGAAAAAGATCCCATCCACCTCACCTCGACACTATCCTCTTTGGGTGGCACTGACTTGCCTGCACGATTTTACTCGCGTCAAAAAAACATGTCTTGATGGGGGAATCATCCCTATTCCTCATGAGTCTAAAGTTAAATTAAACAACACCAACATAGGGTTCTACAGACGTCCTACATCATCCTTTAAAAACCTCAAGAGAGAAGTGGGAAGAAAAGTGTACCTCAAAAAAGTGTCTAACAATACTATTGAAATAGTGAGTGCCCTATACCCAACTATACAATTCTTTTGATTACCATACCATGTATACAAGTTAGATATACATGATATATACATACCATTATAGTGTAGATATTTCTTCATCCACTATTTAATAGTAATGTCCATAGATTAATTATCGTATCAAAGGGTTATAACATATCCCAAGATATAACGAGAACCTCAAGATATTATGACATTAATCTTAAAAAAATGTCATATGGTCTAGATGCATCTTACTGACTGGAAACAATAGATGTTTGACTATCAGGTGCTGGTGGCTCATAAGTATTGAGAATTCTTCTCATGAAGTTCACACTTTGTGATCTCTAGTAGTGAGATCATGAGGACATGCCCACCAATAGAAACACCACATGTTTCTAGTGTCATTGTTTGTTTCTATCTATGGACATGTGTATTGGTCTCCAAACTTGAGATCATTATCAATGTATTCCATTTGATCGCATACTTTGATGCAAGACGAAAACCATGACAATGAATTCTTGGTGAGGTAGTTTGTGTTGGGTACTTTATTGGTGGTATGAAATTGGTTGAATGATCAAGATATGATTTGTCACTTCTAAGTTGAGGAAGAGATATCTCAGTTCTGATTGATTAGGATGGTAGTACCTTTATAAATCCATGGCCATGATAGTCGAAGGTAAATCCATCTGGTTAGATCAACAAATAATAAATCAAGTAGAGGATGATAACACAAGTGTGAATCCTACTTTATGAGATATCGATGAAAAAGAGATTATATTGCACAGTGCATGTTCTTAGGTTGGTAGTTATTACTATGAATTTTACTTATCTATTTAGGGGTCTTTATGGGTTGATAGACCCCAATCTTGGCCTGTGAATTTCATTCACTGCTATTGGGATAATGGCTCAAAGGGGCGCACACAATAGCGCTTTGATAATCTACCATATTATATTGAATAAAAATAGTACTTGGTGGGACCCACCATAGGGTCTGAGTATTATCCAAGTTCTATCGATCACCAATGAATAAATAAATTCATTATTATTTAGGTAAAGAATAATTTGTCTGGATTTATTTATTACATGTATTTACAAGTATTTAAGTAAATACAAGGATTAATATTAGACGAATGAATATTAGAATAATATTTAGGTTTTTTTAATATTATCAAGATATGCGAGTTGAGTTAATAGACCAGGATTATCACATAATATATTTGAATATATATATTATAGGTAAGTGATAAAATATAAATAATATTTCTCATACAGTTTAGTTCATCATATATAATTATTTATAATACTTATTTAGTGGATGTTTATTACACGGGGTCTGGGAACCCAAACCGGGTATTATAGATGTCCACTATATATGTGGAGAAAGGCTATTCCTAAGATTATTATTCATTCATTGGAATCGAGAGATTCTCTCTCCTCATGATTTCTAGAGAGATAATCTCTCAATCGAGCAAGTGATCCATGTTTGTCTTCTCGAATTGAGGATAGTGGATCATGGTGATCGTCTCTATGTCAAAGTGGTCATCGGAGTTCTGTGCTAGCATCTGGATTCTGATGTAAGCGCACACAGATTCAAGAAGTGTGTCTAGATGATCTAGAGGGATTCAACATCGAATCCTTCATGCAATAGGCACCAGCAACCTATGATGAGTGTGTATGAATAGAATCAGAATGTGGTATTCGTTTGTTTTATATTTGTGCTCTAATTAAACCATGCGAGATCCTTGGACAGTACCAGGTCCTGATTTCCAGAGATGATGAGTTTATGTCGCTCCTAATATGCAAAAAATTTTAAATTCTCAGCCCACCGGCTTCTACTGAGCACCCCAATACCTTCAATTGGTATCATAGGGATGCATGGTTTTTTTGAGTCAATATAAATTAAATTGATTCAAATTTAAGCAAAGGGTGTTAAAATAGTTCCAATGAATCCAATTGTACATTGATCTGATTTCAGATGGCCAAGTTATGTCCATCGGATTTCTTTTATGAATCATCACCGTTGTTCTTTGTTTTAAGTTTTTAGAATTTTAATTTTTTTTTCAAGAACATTTTACACACACACACACACACATATATATATATATTATACATTTGTGTTTTTTCATATGCAGGAATCTGAAATGAATCAGCTGGAATCCGGTAGCCAAAGCTCAATTGGCTGGAGATCTATTTTCCACCAGATGATTGATTAAAATATATTTTTATTAAGAGTTTGGGTGGTCATTTTTAAAAGAGGTGTGTGACTTTTTTTTAAACAAAGGGGGCCTTTTATTTGTTCAGATATACTTTTTTTAATAATTAAAAAGGATACTGAGACCCATGGGGTTTTCTCCCCCGTTCTCCCACTGGTCACACGACTCCTCCCTATGGTCCACATCCTCGTAGACCCGACTCCCATTCCCACTTGGTTTGTGAGTGGATCATTCTACTCCCTTGACCCGGTTTCGGTGTCCCTCCTCCTCTACCTACTTTGCCTTCCCCAGAGCCAGATGCCTCCTGGATCTGGCCAAGTTCTGCTGCCATCCTGTGCCTAGTTACGTCGAGCAGAGGCATCTTTGAGAATCAATTCTAGCTGTTTCTGCTTTTGAGCCCACCGACTCCAGTCTCCATACCACTTCCAGCCACCTTGAGCCTGATCCTGCTGGTCTCTTCATTCCACCTTCTGCCTACCCAGGGTCCCGTTGTGACTGAATATTCTCCTTGTTCAACCAACTTTCCCAAAAACACCCTTCTACTATTTAAATTAAAAATGGAATCGATAAAATAAATTATTTGAGTTTATTTAAATTTGTTTAATTTATTAAAACACCCTTGTACTGTTTAAATTTATCACAGTTTAATTTTATTACATATTATTTTTATACTGACTAGTCTTGAGTTGGTATCCGACCCGCGCATGTTTGGTTTTTTATTTAGCTATTCATTTATCATGTGTGATGATTGTAATAATTAAGTTGTTAAATTATGGTATGCACATCATATTATTTTTAATTCAAATATGTATAAGGGCCCACATGTTCAATGATCCTCTTATACATTGAACCCCTAAACCCCCTCTCATGCGTGCAAATATATTTGTAAATAGACGATGAAGTTCTAAGATGCAGACCCCACCAAGTCGAGGTGGTAATCCTGACGAGAAGTGAGTACATTGCACTGGGGGAGAGCTGCGATATGAGTTAGGGGTCGACTTAGGTATGAAACCCCCTGGGTCAAGATTGATTCGTTATAGATAAATCATTATTAGATGATCAATCCCAATTGGATATATTAATTTCTTTTATGCATTGTTTTTTATTTTATGCAAGTGCATGATTATTGAGTGATCACATAAAATAATAAACAAGATGAAATTTATAAAAGTGTGACATGTGTTTTTCTATTTCATGGTCAGTTGTGAGTGCGATCACATAGTACATTCTCATCAAATAGAAAATGATTTCTTTCGTCACTTTAAAATAATAAAACCCTCAAAGAAATATTAAGTCGTAATCGTCTTTCATCATTTGAATTTGGACAAAACCGAGTGTTTAGGGCACTCGTTATGCCATAACTGAGGGTGCCTTTTACTACCAGAGAGTTCTTATGAGAGTGGTAGGTTGAATTAACTAAATTGGTTGTAAGAATTATACATATATAACTTTTTATCATCTTAGAGGAAAGCATTGAGTAAATAAAGTTATGATTTTAGAAGTTGGGACTTCACTCAACAAATTAAGGAACTGTGAGTTAATGCGATTGGTCAGTCAAAAGACTACCTCGAACCCTCCAAGTAGTGGAGTAGAAATTGTTTGTAGACTATGAGGGGAGTTTTAGATATCTTTTCCACTAGAATACTCGATCGACAGAGTATTCCGATTCTGGTATAGAGAGTTCCTATAATTCGATAAAAATAGTGGGATACATTTAATGATTTAATCAATTAATCAAAATGTTTAATCCGGTAATCATGATAAAAAGTAGTAATTTGATAGAATTTTATTTTTATATAAAATAACAATATATACCACAATAAACACTGCGATAAATAATTAACCATGTAAATTTACACACTGGAACAAGTTTTCGAGTGTAGTATAGGCGCTTTCACAGAATACTACAATACTGAAAATTCAAGGTACTAGTGTTCCCAATACCTATTAAACTACCTCAAGTAGTGAGGGTGACAAATATTCTTATAGTAGAGTCATGTATTAAGCATATGATGGTTATTTCATTATGGTATCATCAATGTCTCATGTTATTTGTGGTCACTACATTAGGACATTGATGATATAACATGAAGTCTCATCTTCGAGAAGTATGCAAGGATAAAGATAAGAAAAAATATGAATAAGGTGATGATTACATCGGTATGTGTAAATTGAAAGATGGATCATGATCTTTCAATGGATCCTTTTCTCATATTATTTTCACCCATTTACTCTAGTCTAATTTTTTGTAACAAAAGGAATAGTTTGGAGTAAACGTTTTATTACCATTTAGGTAAGGTTCGTCAAGTAAATAAGAATATAAAAGATAGATTAATATTAATTCTTATGGAGAAAAATTAAAATGCAAGGAAAAAAGTCCAATGGAAATTAACACCAGAAGGACATTCACAACATCCTCCAAAAAAGAGGTATTAATAGGAGGTTATTTGCATCACATATTATGAAATAAAACTATGGAAGTTAAATCGCAATAAAGTGAATTAAAGAAGAAATAACCCTCTTCATCTTTAGGTATATTCATCAATGTAATGTTTTGGTTCTACATATTGGGTATTAAATATAGTATTCATTTCACATATGTGCATTAAAATACAATAACCAAGTATAGAAACATTACAAGAAGTAAGATGTCTTCTCCAAGCAGCTGAGAAAGGGTGATTCCTAAGTCAGCGGTGAGAAGCACATAACTTATATTTTCCAAGTGATATATTCCAATAAAACATTTATAGAGTATAACCAATTTTTTTACCTCATATGTCCATTCAATACAAGGATACATCATTCCAAGTTTTATAATGAATGACGTTTCTCGTGTTTCATGCTCAACCAATAGTTCAGTGATGCTTGAATCATATAAAATAATTGATGAATATAAAATGTAAGAATTATTTACCCAATTGTGGAAAGATAATAATTTATAAAGTAAAACTAAAAGTGTACATCCAGAATATACCCAATTTGGTATTTAGGCTCGGTATAGCTAAACAAATTTGGTATTATTGATGCATGTATTTAGTTTTGGACAAAGGAACCTTTAGAAATAAAGGTAATTCACAAGGATTTTAGAATTAGTTCAACAAGGGAGCATGAAATATTTCAAGGGTAATATATTGGTAAATATACTTCACTAGATTCCTTTAAGTCATTAAGGAATCTAAAAGTGAAGTATGATATATGCATGGTTAGAAGATATGAGTTGCTTCGGGTCATCATTCTGAAGAATATATTGACCAAGCATTCATCAATCAATATAATGTAGCATGGAGTAATTCCTAAATGCACATTAGCTTATCTACACCATGAAATTGATGTTAATGATGAGGATCGATGATGAAGTCTTACATGTTAAAATTGATCTGCAAAATGTAGCATGGATAAATTCCTAAACACACACTTTATAGATCAGTGTTATGATGTAAGTAGTATCAATGTTTCAAATTGTAGAAACTTCCATTATATTTCAAGATGTGATTCACAAATAACAAAAGTATCCCATAAACACATGGCAACTATCATGAAAAATGAATATCATATAATTTATATTATGATGTAAATCCATTATGTTATAAAGACATGTGTTTGGATGCAAAGAGTTTGTTTGGAAATAAACAAACTTGCATAAAGAAAAACACATTGCATATGAAGTAATAATCCTAAAAGTTTCTTAGGATATTAAAAAAATCCATAAGATAGAAAAGTGGTAGTCAAGTGATAGACTGAAATTTCTATAAGGCTACAATCTTTATTTGAGATAGTGAGAGAAATATTTACTTGAGTTTAGTCAATGCTTGAGATTCACATATAGTTGTTATAGGAACTGGTTCCAAAAGTACATGTGGAACATGAATGTTCCAGAGATACATACTGTGTAGGAAGGAAAAACCATGGTGATGGTTTTGAATTCACCGTGATTGGTAATAAATTATTCATTGCGAATAATATTTCATACAAGTAAGTAGTATATAGAAATTAGCTAAGGTTGACAAGATCAATTGAAATTAAATAATATATTTCATGTATCACAATGAAAAGGGGCTTATAATTTTGAATACTATAGTGGGTGTTCAAATGAGATGATACCTGGATGGTACAAGTATAGTACCAATAAGGCTTGATTAGTTATACCAAGTTGGTATGTATAAATCTATTATAATTTTACTTATCATTGCTAATTTCTATGATCATTTTATTAATCATTGGATTTCATGACCACCAATCATGAAAGGTGTCTATGATGTAAAAAAAAGGGATAGTCACATCACAGAATACTAATCAAGGTTGCAAGTTACTGAGATCCTATTTAGGATTGAAGTAAGTAACAGGATCATAGAATATTCATTTTGAATGAATTTTTTCCATGTGTCTAACAAAGGTTACTGAGAGCACTATTATTTTCAAGTAAAATATGTTCAACAACATATGGAAAAAATTTATTGGTCTTCAAGTTAGTTAAGACAAAAATGAAAGAATCTATTCTCTAGTGACTGACTTAAAGTCGCAACCTAAGTTCTAGGGAACATGATCTAGTGAGGTAGATCCAACAGTTTCTTGGAATCAATCAATCGTACACATAGTGACATGGTATTGAAAAATAAAAGTTGGAATAATTCCAAGGAAGAATTGTTTCTAGTGCCACATGGAATAATCTCTTCAGGTTGACATGTCCATGACATGAGAGGAGGTAAATGTGGTGAGTTGAAATCCATATGATTATACGATGGATCAATCACATGTTTCGTGATATGTACAAATTACTGATATTTTCAAGATACACTTTTTTATAGGAAAATATCTGTTATATCCAGGATCACTACAAGGGAAGCTGTCAAAACTATCTGATTGTACTTTGGAAAGTACAAAAGATATGTTCCTGGTTTGTGGATAAGAAAGGATACTAGTTTTCAAGTGACACAAACTACTTTTTCTAAGATCCATGTGATCTAATATCGCAGTTTGGAAAATGTGTTGAGTGTGACAAGCTCATAAAAGCCAGTGGTATCCATACCTACAAATATCGAGTACGTTGCAGCTTCTAAGTTAGCTAAGAAGTAGTTAAATGCAACAATTTGTTCAAGTTATTGGAATCACACCTAGTAAGTAAAAGATTATCATAATGTAAATTATGATATTATTACTAGCCAAGATGTCAAGTTATGATAGTGGGAAAAAGGTATATACTCAGGGATACCATCTATTGAGAAGTTTTAATCAAGGAGATGAGGTTGCAAATAGTATAATAACTATACATTAGAATCGTGGTGGACCCAACAACTAAATTAGTGACTCAATAGAAACATGATCTTAATCATGTGAGTGCTAACAAGTATGGTTAGAAAGTTGGCTCTAGTGAAAGTGGGAGTGTTGAAATAGTGGGTTCCCTAGACCTAACTTATAGTTATTTTGATTACCATATCATATATACAAGTTAAATATACATGATGTATATGTACCATTATAGTATATATATTTCTACGTCCACTATTTAATGGTAATTTCTATAGATTAATTGTCATATCAAAAGGTTATAGCAGATCCCCGACTATAATTAAAACCTCAATATGTTATGAATTTAATATTAAACAAAGTTCTTATGGTCTGGATGCATCTTACTGACTGGACACAATAGATATTTTACTATTAGGTATTAGGGGATCATAAGCATTGAGATTTCTTCTCATGAAGTTTTCACTTGGTGATCTCTAGTAGTGAGATCATTAGGAAAAAACTTCCAATAGGAACACCACATTTTTTGGGTGTCATTGGTTGTTCTTATCTACATACATGTGTATTGGTCTCCTATTATCAATTTATTCCATTTGAAAACATTCTTTTACATAAGGGTAAAACCATGAAAATGAATTCATGGTGTGGTATTTTGTGTTGGGTACTTCATTGGTGGTATGACATTGGTTAAATGACCAAGATAGGATTTGTTGCTTTCAAGTTGATAAAGAGATCAGACCTGGTTGATCAGGATGGTAATATCTTTATAAATCCATGGCTATGGTAGTTGAAGGTAATTTCGTCTGGTTATATCAGCAAATAATAAAGCAAGTAAAGGATGATGACACAAGTGTGCATCATGCTTTATGAGATATCAACGACAAATAGATTATATTACATAGTGCATGTTTGTAGGTTGGTAATCATTTATATGACTTTTCCTTATCTCTTTAGGGGTATTGATGGGTTTCTAGACCCTACTCTTGATTTATGAATTTTATTCACTGCTATTGAGATAAGATCCTAGAGGGTCACACACAATAGCGCTTTGAGAATCCGCCCTATTCTATTAAATAGGAATATAGGACTTGGTGGACCCACCAGGGGTCTGATTATTATCCAAGTTCTATCAACCACCAATGAATAAATAAATTCATTATTATTTAGGTAAATAATAATTGGTCTGAATTTATTTATTACATGAATTTAGAAGTAATTAAGTAAATACAAGGATTAATATTAGATGAACAAATGTTAAAATAATATTCTAGGTTCGTTTAATATTATCAGGATATGCAAGTCTAATTAATGAATTAGGATTATCACATAATATATTTGAATATATATATATTATAGGTAAGTGATAAAATATAAATAATATTCATGGTGTAGTTTTGTTCATCATAAATAAATATTTATAATATTTATTTAGCGGATGTTTGTTACACAAGGGCCAAGAACCCATACTGGGTATTATATATCTCCACTATATAATTGGAGAGAAGCTCTTCCAAAGATTATTATTCATTTGTTGGAAATAAGAGCTTATCTATCCTCCTGATTTATAGAGAGATAATCTCTAAATCGATCAAGCGATCTAAGTTTGTCTGCTCAGATAGAGGAAATTGGATCATAGTGATCATCTCCGCGTGAATTGGTCCTCAGAGTTCCGCACTATCACCCGAATTCTGATGTATGGAATGTGTGCAGATTTGAGAATCATGCGTGGATGATCTAGATGGATTTAGCATTAGATACTTCAAGCCAAAAATGCCAGAAACATATGACGAGCATGAACACATTGAATCATAATGAGGTATTTGTTTGTTTTATATTTGTTCTTTGATTAAACCATGCGGGATCCTCAGACAGTACTGGGGAATGATCACCAGATACGATGGGTTTATGTCACTTTGAATATGCAAAATTTTTAAATTCCTAGCCCATCGGCTTCTGTTTAGAGCCTCGACACCTTCAAATACTACTAAAAAAAGTATAAAGGACACAGAGTGCACCTCTAATAGTCCTTGGATCCTCTGGGTTATAGGCCTCTATGACCTGCAACTATCCTCACCCCCATCCTTCAGCTTCCTGATCCTGGTGCGGACCACCTGGGGGTGGTGGTGGAAACATCTCGAACTGTCTTCCACCTCTTGTTTTTCTACCTGCTCCACCGATACATCTTCCATCATGCATAACTCCCTACTACAAACACTACCTCTTCTTGGGCGGTCCATCAAATGGTTCCCTCTCAATAGTTCTATGGGTTGGGAAATATTTAGCAAGATGCCCCCAACCATCGTAAGTGTATCACCACCTCTCATGTGGCTAACCAGGTCCCCAATGCAACTCTTGTGTTGTAGAACCACATGCTTGAGTCTAGGTATGGGTATGTCTCTTTCACCACAATCCTTTTGACTATTGTATGCCAACTGTTGTAGACAACTCAACCACCTCAATCACCACTACTGGACACATTCTCCCAACCCTCCACCAGGAAGCTATCTACCACCAGAGATTTCTCTAGCACTTTCACATAAGAGGGAAGGCATAAGGGGACCACACCTTCTTGAATGTCTTTACAGAGGCCTTGATTGAAGCTCCATGCTATTAAAAATGGATCTCAAACCGTATTCATAGAATGAAAAGAAAGGTATGTGAACCTCACTGAGTACTCTGCCACGAACTTGCTACCCTACTGAAGATGTAGAAGTTCCTAGATACAAACTGATCTCAATATGGTTGGATAGAAATATTCTCTAAAGAGTCACTCAAACTATACCCAAGTGAGAACTGCCTTCTCATGGGTATTTTTCACTATAATCCACCATCTCCCAGTCAAACCCTGTAGAAGGCTCACCGCTAGGACCACCTTATGACCGAGAGGTGTCCTCGCAAAGAAAAAATGCGCGTGACTGCCTCAAGCCAGTCATCATCTACCTAGGGTTCTGGATCACTCCAATAACTTAGAGGCCACTACCTATGGAACTCATGCAGTGCAATCATCCGACATGCATCCTTGGTCTAAACTGTTGACACTACCTATTGATTGACGGGTGGTGGCTCAATTGGCAGAACACCTGGAGGTACAACCTCAAAAACAGTGCCTTGCATTGAAACCTTGTCTTAGGTAGAATCATCATCACAATCCCTTTATGTAATCATGTCTATCTATCATTGTAGTGGCATCCTGAAATAGAATCAAGACACATCACAGTTAAAGAGTATATCTGGGATCTAACTAAAAAAGGAAAAGAAAAACTACAACTCATCCCTATATGATGCATGTAACAAACATTCATTGTGACCGGTTCCCTAATGTACCAAGTCAACAAGTAGGTTATCAGAGTCCTGGTGAATGGATATGTTAGTTTCCACACCAACACTAGAGTCCATGGTATGAAAGTTGAACTTGAAACACTTTAACACTCTTTATATGAAACTAAAACCAAGCTCATGACACTGCGGTCCCGAAGTTGAACCTGCTCTGATACCACTCTATCATGAATCGTCCCACCGGGGCCTAAGCCACAACTTCCCAAGCCCACCTCCATAGGCCAGGGGATGAAGTCTTGCACCAAGTAGGCATGTCACATTGATGGGAGGCCTTAACCCAAGGTACCTACACACACAAACACACATACATCTCCATGAAACAATAAAGAGATAATATAAATTGAAAAGAAATTCATGAATACATATATCCCAAAACCAGAGTATAACAAGAGTACTGAAATCATAAAAAAGAAAAAATACACGCCCATCAAAAACTGTTAAAGCTTTAAACCTGCTCAAAAGGATGGGATTGTTGTCAAACGCAACTATCGAAAAGCTCCTTGTCCAAGCTCCGGTAAACACCTCGTTCAATCTAGCTTGCTAATCTCCACTTGATCCAGGTCATCCTGGGACTTTGTCGAAAGGACTGTCATATACACAAGACACAATATGTGTGGGAAAATCCCATGCAGGGGTAAGTATAACAATACTTAGTACGTGACCCAAAAACCCAAAAGAAAAGGGAGAAACTAAAAGACAACAGTCCACTCGACCCAACCAGAGAGAACCTAAATAAGAGAGAAACTCCATCTTGAACCCATCATTAGCTATACATGGCTAGTTAGTTCAGTCACATAGGATGTCAACCAATACATTTGAAAACACCACAAGGACTCCTATAATTCACCCAAATATACTCATCTTAGACTTCAAGCCTAGGTTTCAACCTCATATCTAGCTATAAGAATCTACCCGAGGGTCAAATGTAACACAAGCCTAGGAGAACACACTCAACAAGATCATCCATCCCAAATGGCACATACGTGAGGCAACTCTCAATGGGTATAATCTTACCATTGAAGATGGTACATTTGAGAGAACATGATCCATCAGGAATAGATCTATAGGTCAAACTTTAGTTCCCATTATCAGAGGTCCTATCACTACCCTTTACTGGGCATTCTTATTATCACCCTACGTTTTTGATTAAATTTTTTCAGGTATCAGTTTTTACTAAAGAAGTATTTTAGAAGTAGCTGGTTTCTCAGAGCCTGAACTGAATTTGATCCTCTGTATAGCACTGGCTCCGGGTAATCGGGAGTTGGGGTGTGATAGGGTGTGTGGTGAACTATAGAATGGGTAAGCCAAATGATAATAAGAATTGGGTTTTAAGCTTTGATTAGTTATTTTTTTGGAAAAATAACTTGCTGAAAATTGGTTTCATTTAGTTTTGTTTTCACTTTATTGTAAATGGTTTTTGGAACTTGTTTATATTTGGTTATAAACTATTTTGGTAAATTGTTTTATATAAACTATTTATATAAATGTGGATAAATTTTATATCCTAGTGGCGTGATTAGGGAATTCATTGAGGAAAACCTACTGAGTTTCATACTCACCCCTGGTTTGACACTTTGGTGCTTTTGCAGATGCTATTTTCTGGGACAGGGGAAAAGGTAACGTTTCCCGTGTTTTTATCACTATCTCATGATATTTGGGCTATTCAGTGATTGTGGATATTGGATCTTGTAAAGCATGGAGTATTGTGGTATCTTGAGAGTCTTTAGTGGTTTACCTTCTATTTACTTTGATACTAGTTTGGTCTTATGTTTTTTCACACTGCAATGTTGTTTTGAGATACATGATGTTGTTTAGTGGTCTTCCTTTTTTCATACATCATTTAGTGAATGTTTTGGTTATGTTTTGTTGGTTTATTGGTCTATTTATTAAAGGGTAAATCATCCCCCACTTGTATTTGAAACCCTATGGTGTTTATTTCTAGCCTTTGGTGTCTTGGGGATGTCTCTTAAGGCCCAATAATGACTCATTGTACTCTCAATCCAATGAGAATCGGTGGGTCATTGCTTGAGGTATGTGATCATTCTTCATCGTTCTTAATTAGTTTCTTAGATCTACTTAGATATACTTCTTCCATTCTCTTGTTTTATTATATCTATGCCTGTTATGGGTAGATCTCGGTGTGTGGATGTCAAATATAATGATATTTGGTCTTGATATTGCTATGAGAAGAGTTATAAGATGGGTTCTTGGAGAATCGACCTGGTTTTCTTAAACGTTCTTCATCCGTTGTCAAGTTTCATCAAAACCCTTAAGGTAGGAGGATTCTTTCTCGATTCCACTTAGTATAACCGATTGTAATTCATTCAAATTGAATGTGTGGTGTGTAATTGATTTTGAATTGGTTGATGAACACTTGTTCGAAACCTTCTTGAGCAATGGTTGTGAAATCTGGAAAATTGAGGATTTTAAATGAGTTCTTTGGTTCTTGGTTTTAAAACATGGGTTTTAAAAAGATGATTTTTATGGATTTATAGAACATAAATTGGATTAGATGGTTTCAATAAAAGGGGAAGTTTTATTGAAATGAAATGTTTCTTTGAAATTGGTTGTGCTTTGGTTTTCAATAAAAGTTCAGTTTTATTGAAGTGGTTTATTTTGGAAATAGAAATGTTTGGCATAAATGGTGTTGGTGTGAGTTCATGATTAACAGGCCCTTAGTAAGGTATGAGTACCATTTGGGTATAAGGGACGTGACCCTGGATTGGGGGCGTGTGTCACTGGGACACAAGGTAATTGGATGAGAGACCTCTCATGAGTATAGAACTATCAAATGAAGCATGCATGTGTGGGTGTGTGGTGAACTATGGAATGGGTATACCAAATGATAATAATAATTGGGTTTTAAGATTTAATTAGTTATTTTTCTGAAAAAATAACTTACTGGAAATTGGTTTCATTTAGTTTTGTTTCCACTTGGTTGTAAATGGTTTTTGGAACTTGCTTATATTTGGTTATAAACTGTTTTGGTAAATTGTTTTATATAAATTATTTTATATAAATGTAGATAAATTTTATATCCTAGTGTAATGAGTAGGGAAGTCATTGGGGAAAACCTACTGAGTTTTATACTCACCCTTACTTTGGAACTTTGGTGCTTTTGCAGATGCTATTTTCCAGGACAAGGGAAAAGGTAATGCTTTCCACGTTTTTAGCACTACCTCATGATATTTGGGTTGTTAGGTGATTATGGAGCTTGGATCTTGTGGATAATGGAGTCTTGTGGTCTCTTGAGAGTCTTTAATGGTTTATATACTATTTAATTTGATACTGATTTGGTATTCCTCTATTGAACACTTTAATGTGGTTTTGAGATACATGAAGTTTTTTAGTGGTCTTTTTTTTCATGCATCATTTAGTGAATGTTTTGGTTATGGTTTTTTGGTTTATTTTTCTATTTATTAAAGGGAAAATCTTCCCCCACTTGTATTTGAAACTCTATGGAATTTATTTCTAGACTTTGGCATCTTGGGGATGTCACTTAAGGCCCAGTAATGACTCGTTGTACTCTCAAGACAATGAGAATTGACGGGTCATTACAAATGTAAACTAAAAAGGTAGTTAGAGAGGAAAAACCACCATGTCAGAAAACTACACTACCATTCCTAAAAGGGATGAAGTAAGGGAAGATTGAGGAAAAGAGGAGAAATTTTCTATAAGTATTTAAGAAACTTTATATTAACACCCCCTTTGCTGAAGTTTTAGTAAACATTCCCACATATGTGAAGTTTTTGAAATAGTTGGTTTCAAACAAGAGGAGTATTGAAAATATGTGCAAAATACTGCATTGGAGGTACCCTACTAAGTTTTGTACTCACACTCTATTAGGCTTCCATTGTACTTAGATATTTGAGTAGCCTCTGCCTTATCATAGGTTCAGGTTGGGACGAGACCTGGTTCTTAGTTGATTGAGTAAGATAACTCAGATGGATATATGGAGATTAGTATGAGGTATGACTCCAAGTTGTATTGGAGCCTTGTATTTTATTTATTTTTTATATTTTGTTTATGTGATCGGCCTAGTGGGAGATTAGTCTTAGATGTTTGTATGCATACCTTTATACCCCATTTCACTTGTTATAAACTATTCAGTTTATTTTTTTTTGTGTTCTTTGATATATTTGATATTTAGTTATTTTATTGTTATTTCATACTCTTATACAAAGGGGTATAGCCACCTCATAATACCACCTTATACCCCCACTGGTATTTTGCAGCCTTTGGCATATGAGGAGGAATTCCTAAGGTCACATGGAACCATTGATCTGGTTACTTTTCATATTGAGTCGGGAATGGATGTTGCAAAGTGGTATCAAAGGGAGGTTTCGATCCTTCAATATGTGGGTTATGGTCCCACCATGCTTACTTAGAGGTAGGTTTAGATCCTCCAGACCTATGGCTTAGGAGGATCACAACATGTGTTTGATGATGAACCCAAGGATGTTGCGCTCAAGGAGTGGTATAAGGGAAGTTGAATGGTGAGGAGTGAACCATCGACTATTGGGAGGTGTAACCCTCATTTTTATAAGATTTCGGAAAATTACTGATGATAATGTTCCCATGAGTTGGGAACAAGTAGTAAATTTATGTTTCATGTTATCAATTGGGTATGAGTGAGTTTGGACATGTCCGACCATTGTGTTCAGTGATAGATGAGATATAGGTTATGGATATTGGGTTTTTTCCCAGAGATGCAATGAAAAGGACACTCCTAGGGTGGGGAGTGAGATATCGGTCATGGTGATATGACCCTCACATGAGAGTGGGATCATGGATTCATGAAACCAACCATTAAATGAATGTTTTGTCTCAGGTTTACAATGATTAAATGAGCATGGGTTCATTTGGTTTCCTATTATATTTCCAGATGTAGCCTTAGGTGTGATGTTGAATGGATTTTTAGCATTGGTGGTGAGCTTAGGATTAAATAGGTATGATCTGTGGGAACTTAGGATTAGTGATGTGTTAGTTCCTGCAGTATAGCACAACATCAAATATGGTTGGTTGAGGATCCAATTATCAAACTTCACTAAGGGTCATGAATATAATTTTGTGGGTATGTTTGGGTAGTCAAGAGAGGCTTTTGAGATTTAAGTTGTCATGATTAGGTGGTTTTGGATAATGTGTTAGTGGTGGAGGCTAATTGGTCTTGAGACAGGTCAGATGGAGGGGACATGACTATTTCCCTTGTGTATAATTAGATATGTCTAGATAAAAGTTAGGTTGGGAATGTATTGGAGACATAGATGTGATGTTTGATAATCGAGCATATCTTTTTGCAGAAAAGCCAGCATGTTTAGACTTCTTGAATAGATGAGAGGTATGCATCCACTTTGTTTTGGAATAATAAATAAAGAGTTATACTAATCTAGAATCGGTGTTTCAAGGGTGGTCCAGTATGGTGAGTTGGAAATCGCATTGGGTGCATCTTTTTAATGCTAAGATCATTTTTTGATAGAAAATTCCAATAGTGAAGGTTTCCATGTCTTGGAATTATCCTCCTTTAGTTAGGCCCTATGGAAGGGACCACCATTGGGAAAATGATTAACTAGATGTAACCTTTTTGTTTCTTGTTAGATGGTCTCAATTAAGAACCTTTATAGTGTTTCAATGGTATATTAAGAGCATTAGATTGATTTTGGTGCATTAAGAATCTTGAATTCAAGGTTGCGCTTTAGAAGCTTGTTGATCGTTCAAGAATGGAACACAGTCTTTTGGCTCAGAATTGACAACCGAGGTAGGTTTATATGTTCAGTTAGATGATCACTGAGACTTCTTGGGGATGTAAAGTGTTATGGTGGGGACTTTGTAATACCCTATGTGTATGGAAGGGTCTTGAAATTTAGAGGGAATTTGAATTTCCAATTTGGGGTATGAACTATTTTGAGAACCAGAATCTGTAACAACATTTTGGGCGTTTGAACAACTCAAAAAAGTGTTTTTAGACATGGAATGGGGTTTAGAGGGTGATCAGGAGTAGTATGAGGGCACCAGAGGAATGTTGGATGGTTGGGCTTCAGCCTGCAACCACTGGCTAGCTGATGACCTAGTATCAGATAACCAGTGGGATTTTTAAGGGAAAAATTTCTATTTTACCCCTTGAACTTAAATAGGGAGAAACTTTATGGTTAAGCCGTTGATTATCTGAAATGTTAAACCTAAAAACTACTAGATGACATCATGAAAGGTATTGTTTCCATAGGGAAGGAAAATGTGATACAGTCTAAGAAATGATATAAAAAAGTCAATAAAAGCATCCAAACAAGAAAAAAAAGCGATGAAGATATTTTTCAAAGAAATAAATAATGAAAACAATAAGATGATAACTAGAAAGAAAATTTATCAAGAAGTTCAAGAAAAAGTTGAGCATATGATAACAAGAATGAAACATGAGATAAATTTCAATTGTCTAGTAAAAGTATTTCTTTGCTTGTGTAAATTTAATTTAAATCATCAATCAAACATATATTCAAAATCTAAATGATGTAGTTTGACTAACAATATTATCATGACCCATCCCCTGGGGCTCGTGCCATGACTACCCCAAGCCCTACTTCCATAGGCTAGGGGTTGGAGACTAGCACCGAAGGCGTATTCCCTAAAACTGGGAAGACATTGCCTTTATAACCTGTAAACACACGCAACCAAGCACACAACAAGATACAAACTCAAGTAAACTTAATAGTAAACAAAGTGAGTATAGAAAGAAAAATGGGCCAGAATACAAGCCCAAATGGAAAGTACAAGAAACTGAATGTACAAGTAAACTGGAACAGCTTCTGTGATCACCCGCCAAGGATCCTACCTGAAGGGTAGGTACAACTCTCGAACGATCGTCTCTACGGTACACCTCATCTAAGGTCCACCTCTGAGCTACCTCCAGTACTTGTACTCTCGTCCTTAGTCATCATTGCCCGTTGTCTACACCAAACACAATGAGGTGTGGGTATAGCTCATGCATGAGTGAGTATAAAGATACTCAGTAGGGTCCCCGAGACCCTCAAGGTCTCACAAATCCACAAAGGATAAACCACAAAGCATGAAAAGAACTGACAACCCTACTTAGGTATACACCCAAACATATACCTAAGTTATCAAGTAAACCCATATCAAACATGAGGAATCACAATCATTAGACCAAAGCTAAGCTGTTCCACAAAAGAAGTAATACCACGAAGGTAAGTACCACATAGGTACGCCACATTGAAGAATACCACCAAGGTATTACCATGAAGTATAGTACCACACAGATACATACTCATCTCACACCAGGTTTAACTTAGGTACAGAAGTACAAATGATTAGATGTAACTACTAAATCATCTTACTCTATTAAGAGGCTCTACTGCTGACCCACACAGGATCCCTTGGTTCGGACACACATAGGACTTCTCGGTGCTGACCCACAAAGGATCGCTAGGTGCTGATCCACACAGGATCACTTGGTGCTAACCCACACAGGATCCCTAAGTGCTGACCCACACATGATTGCTCGGTGCTGATCCACACAAGATCGTTCGGTGCTGACCCACATAGGATCGTTGGGTGCTGAACCACAGAGGATTGCTCTGTGATGACCCACACAGGATCGCTCGGTGCTGACCCACACAGGATCCCTCAGTGCTGACCCACAAAGGATCTCTATTCATTCTTCACATCACAGCTAGCTACTGGGTTCCCACACTAAGCTTGATCATCTCTGAGAGGGTCCTCCCTCAATCCACTGGTCGACACTCCAACTGCCACAAAGTCCCAAGAAATAGTATCCCAAAGGACCGCCACGTCATAGGGGTCTCAACGCAACAGACGGTGCATCAATCGGACGCTCGATCTGTAAGTTATTAGCCTTTTAGTCCCGAGGGCCCGATTGGATTCGTGGTCGATCCAACCCGACCGTATCCCAACTTTATCCAAATATCAAGTGGGGTATACCAAAGGGGCCGTCTCACTCCAAGGTTTACAACATCATTGATGGTTTGTCAAATGGATTCATGGTGCCAAAGTTATGGCCGATAGAGTGAAAAGATCGTAGCTAGTCTGGGTCCGATCCCACCCAGCCCGACCCGGCCTGGGCCGACCCGACCCATTTTGGGACGACCCGACCTGAGCTGGGTGGCGTAGGGGATGCGGAGAGGCACAAGGATGCGAGGGCAGTGTGGAGGCCGCAAGGGCGGTGCAGAGGCTGCGAGGGCGGCGCGGAGGCCGCGAGGGCCGCAAGGCCACGGGGGCTGCGAAGGGTTGTGGGGTGGTGAGGCCGAGAGGGTCGCAAGTCCACAAGAAGACGAGGATGTGGGCACCGTAGAGGGTCGCAGGGTGCCTAGGCCATGGGGGCCGCGGAGGACCGCTAGGCGGTGAGGCTGCAGGTGCTGCAGAGGGTCGCGAGGCGGCAAGGCCACTAGGTGGCGGAGGCCGCGGGCGGCAGAGGTTGCGGGCGGCAGAGGCCGCAGACGGTGCGAGGCTGTGGGGAGGCGGAGGTCACAGGTGGTACGAGACCACGGGGCGCCGGAGGCCGAGGGGTGACAGAGGCTAGGGGCGGTGGAGTCTGTGGGGTGGCGGAGGCCGCGAGCGACAGAGGCCGCGAATGGCATGAGGCCGTGAGGCAGTAGAGGCCGCGGGGCGGGGCCATTGCGTCGTCGCCTTCTTTGCAGCCGACGATGGTGTCGACCACCATTCTCGTGCCCCACCTAAGTTGGTTTCCATCCTCCTCCATCGTGAAGAACAAAACAATTAAACACAAGATTTTCAGAGTGGTCAAGCCATGTTTGTTTGGTCCGCACTCTCCACGTTAGAGCGGTAGCAAGAAACTATAATCTCTTCCTGATTTTACGATGAATTATCAAGAACGAGTAAGGGGAAGAAATTCAAACAACCACCCTAACTCGAAGGTTTGTTGATGATGGCGTGAGAAAGAATTTGAAGATGTCGACGTTCTTCATCCCCGCCACACACCTCCAGTATCGGGCTCGTTCGTCGATTCATCATAGTTGAAGACATTCCTCATTAGTGAGAGAATTCTTCATTGGAGGATGAGTTTCTCCACGATTATCCCTTTGCCAACAGTTTCCCCAATTCCACTAAAATGAGGAAATATCCAACTTATTAATTTAAATTAAGTAGATTAATAATGTTGGCACAATTAAAAATGCTGACACATTTCATTAATTGTTGGTTGGCTCTAACAATTAAATGGGGTGTTGGCATATTTAATTGTATCAATTTAATTTGATCAAATTAATGGAGGAAAAGAATTAATGGGGAGTTGAGTGGTTTCTCCCCCATTAAGGGGGTTCGGGTGGTCCCCTCCATTAATTTCAAATTAGGAGGTTTTAAATCTGGTGTTCCCCACATTTATAACATTCACACGGGAGTTTTAGGCTCGAGCGGTCCCCACCACCATAACCCTTATTGAGGGGTTTCAGAAATAAAAATGTTAGACATTTTTATTTTATTTTATTCTTTCACGAAAAGCACAAAAATTATCTTTTACTCTTGACCCACTGTGATCGAGGTGAAGGTCTCCTTAAGTGAATATCGATCCTGCAAGTTCAATGGTTCCCTCATATTTTAATTCCGAGCATCGGTTCAAAATTTACAAAAATCTTCTCGTACGTTTACTGAACATACCCGAAAAAAAGTTCAGAAATTCATTCCGGGCATACGGAGCCTCGGAATCACGCACCGTCAATTTTCACGGACTCGTAAAATTCTCATATATTTAAAAAAATACATAGAAATTCTGAGTCTTTATATTCTCCCCACCTTAGGTATTTTCATCCCTGAAATCCACATCACAAAACTAGGAAAACAAGTGGGTGTACTGAGCATGAATCTGAGCCTCCTGCTCCCATGTGCTCTCCTGGAGGTTCCCGTGCTGCTAGAAAACATGCACCAGAGGTATCAAACGCCCACGAAGGACTCTCTCCTATCGATCCACAATCTCAACTGGAACCTTCGAAAATGTCGCCCCATCGTCGATGTACAGCTCACCATGGTCGATGACGTGGGATGGGTCGTGCACATATCTCCTTAGCTAGGATACATGGAAGTCGTCGTGCACCCGGTGCAACTGAGGGGGAAGAGCTAAGAGGTAATCCACCTCGCCAAATCTGTTGAGGACCTGAAAAGGTCCAATGAACCTCGTAGATAACTTTCTGCATCGGCCAAATCTCCATAAACCTCATCAGGGTGAGACCCATAGAAAGACATGGTTTCCATACTCAAACTCCAGAGGTCTCCGTCTTCTGTTGGCATAAGACTTCTACTTGCTCTGTGCAGTCTTCATCCACTCCTGGATGATCTGCACTTTCTCTGTGGTATCTTGTACCATCTTTGGTCCCACTAGTGCTAACTCCCCTAGGCTAGTCCAGTACAAAGGTGATCTTCAAGGTCGCCCGTACAATGCCTCAAAAGGTGCCATCCTAATGGTGGAGTGATAGCTGTTGTTGTATGAAAACTCCACCAAAGGAAAGTGATCCTCCCAACTATGACTGAAGTCGAGGACGCAAGCACGTAGCATATCCTCGAGGGTCTGAATAGTCTGCTCAGTCTGACCATCCGTATGAGGATGGAAGGCGGTGCTCAAACGAAGATGTGTCCCAAAAGCCACATGAAACCCCTTCCATAGCCAGGAAGTGAAACATGTATCATGATCAGATACAATCATCAAGGGTACTCCATGTAGCCGCACAATCTCCAGCACATAGAGGCATCCTAATATCTCTACTGAACCCTGCTCTCTGATCGGTAAGAAGTGGGACGACTTGGTGAGTTGACCGACAATCACCCAGATTGAGTCATGACCTCTAGATGTACGTGGAATTCCTATTACAAAGTCAATGGATATCCCATACCACTTCCATTCTGGGACCTCTAAAGGATGAACCAAGCCTGCTGGTACCTGATGCTCCACCTTCACTTGATGACAAGTGAGGCATCGAGAGACAAACTCTGCTACTGCTTTCTTCATTCCCAGCCACCAGTGCTATCTTCGGAGGTCCTGGTACATCTTCTCCACTCCTGGATATACCACTAGAGGAGATGTGTGGAACTCCCTCATCACTTCCTCCTGAAGCGATTCTAGTACCATGGTACACCCTCTGAAGAGAATAACGTTCTCCCCACCTTTATAAAATCCATCAGGTGTCTACCCTATGGATATCTGAGCACGTCGAGCCTTGCAGTCAGCGTCCCCACGCTGCGGTTCCCTGACTCGCTGAAGAAGTGGGGGAGTAAGTGTAAGAGACTGAAGAAAAGATGCTCTATCCCGATCCAAAAAGGATATCTAAAAAGCAGCCAGCTGCTCCGTTGCCTTGCCTAGAAGATATATACAAGACCTCCTACTGAGTGCATCTTCTACAACATTCCCCTTCCCAGGAGTATAGAATATCTCGAAGTCATAGTCCTAGAGGAACTCAAGCCAACATCTCTATCTCAGGTTTAGGTCCTTCTGAGAGAAGATATACCTGAGACTCTTATGATCAGAGTAGACTGTAAAACACTAGACCATCAAGTAATGTCACCACATCTTCAAGACAAAGACCACTATTTCTAACTCCAGGTCATGGGTAGCGTAGTTCTGCTCATGTTGTCTTAGCTGTTAAGAACCATATGCGATCACTGCTCACTCCTACATCAGGACACATCCAAGCTCGGTCCCTGATGCGTCGCAGTAAACTACGTACCCTACACCCTCCTCCGGTAGCCTCAAGATGGGGGCATTAGTTAGCCTCTGCCTCAGCGCTTGAAAACTCCGCTGGAATCTCTCTGACCAAACAAAGTGTTTCTCCTTCTTCATCAACGTTGAAAGTGGTGCCGAAACTCTAGATAAATCTGGCACAAACCTCCAGTAGTATCCAGCCAAAACTAGGAAGCTTTATACCTCCATCACACTCCTAGGTGGCTCCCAAGAAAGTACCACCTCAATCTTCACTAGATCTACTGCAACTCCAGCCTCCGATATGACATATCCTAGAAATTGAACCTCTCGGATCTAGAACTGGCACTTCGAGAGCTTACCATAAAGCTGGTGCTCTCAGAGTGTATCCAGTACTACCTGTAAATGATAGACATGATCCTACTTAGTAGTCGAGTAGATCAGAATTTCATTGATGAAGACTACTACAAAGTGATCAAGGTATGGCTGAAAGATCCTGTTCACGAGTCCCATGAACACTGCTGGGGCATTGGTTACGCTGAACGGAATATCCAAGAACTATTAATGGCTGTACCAACATCTAAAAGTCATCTTCTATACATCCTCGTCTCATAATCTGAGCTGGTGATAGCCTGATCTGAGGTCTGTATTCGAGAACCACCGTGATCCCTTCAGCTGATCAAAGAGGTCATCAATCCTCAGAAGTGGGTACTTGTTCTTCACGGTCACCTGGTTCAGGCGCCGATAGTCAACACAAAGTCTCAAGCTCCCATCCTCCTTGGTGAACAAAATCGGGGCTACCCAAGGAGAAACACTGGGCTGAATGAACCCTTTCCCTTGTAAGTCCTCCAGCTATACCCGCAGCTCCGAAGCTCCGCGATATCCATCTGATACGCTGGTGTAGATATCAGTTCCATTATGAGGTACAATTCAATGTAAAATTCCACCTCTCTGTGAGGAGGTAGAACCGGAACATAATCAGGGAAGACATCCGCATACTGGTCCACCACTATAGGATAACTCGGACTCTCCACATCAACTGCTCTAAGGGTAAGGCTATCCAACTGATGAGTGATCGACTACACTCTCCTCTAGGTAAGTCCATCCTGTGCTGCAAAGGCTCCCTTCTCACCGATGAAGGTAAACCTGGTCCCATCCGTGTAGACACACCGCACTTTGATCCTAATACAATCAATCTGAGCATGGATTGTCGATAACTAGTTCATATCCAAGATGACATCGTAAGGCCTCGACACCGCTACTAGGAGATCCCAGCCGAAGCTCTAGCCTCCTTGAGTAAGCTCACACTGCCAGCACCAGTGCGTAATCGTCGAATCTTCTCCCGTAGGAGTCTCTAGACATAAGGATCGAGCCAACAACTCCATCAGAATCTACGAGCTCCGAACGAGGGTAGTGGAAATAAAATAATGATAGACACTTGTGTCTATAAGTACTATAGCTATGGTGGAGTAGACATAGATCGTACCTCGTATCATCTCCGGAGCGCTATGGTCGTAGGCCTCAGCTGCCTAGAAGCTGATCTCACCCCAGTCCGCCTACTCCTTGTGGTCGAGGTGGATCACATGGTGGTGGTGGTAGTAACATCTTGAATCATCACCCACCACCAGCTGCACGACCAGCTCCTCTGCCACGTCCGCCTGCTCCCTGTGGATCTCCTTAGTCGAACCTCTGTCTCTGCCTGGGCGGTCCTTCGACTATCTTATGGTCATCCGTACGATGGGTTGGATATTCATGATCCATGTGACCCTACCCGCCGCATGCGTAACATTGTATGTTCCTCGCATGACTGGCCCTGTCTCGGGTGCCCCACACAACCGACCCTGAATCAATAGTCGTCCACTTGTAGGTCTGGTCCTCTTGGACCTCTGTGACATCTATCTACTATCATCTACAGAAGACTCCACTATGTGACATCCGGTGGTGGGTCTTGCTGCTGGTGACTTCTCAACAAGAAAACTCTCCACTAAGAGGGATCACTCTAACACCCCCACCTGTGTCGGGATGCTAAGAGAAATCATAGAAGCCCTGATCTCTCTCCTGATCCCCTACATGAAGGTATGGGCCCTGAAGAATGGGTCACGCACCATATCAGTGGAGTAGTGTGATAGGTCAATAAACCTCGCTGAGTACTGGGCCACAATCATGCTTCCCTACTGCAGATGAAGAAGCTCCTGTATGCGCACTGTGCAAAGAGTCACTTGAACAAACTCTGCCTGAAACAGGCTCTCAAAGTCTGAGCAGGGAAGCTTCACCTTGTCGTGAACTTGGAGAATCAAGCTCCACCATCTAACTGCTGATTCCTATAGAAGTCTAGCAACAAGGATCACCACAAGATCAGCTGGTGTCCCTACCAGTCGGAAGAATCTCACTACAGCCTCCAGCCAATCCTCAGCCGCATGTGGGTCCGTCTCTCCCCTAAATCTGGGTGGCCTCTGGTACTGGAACTCGTGGAATGCACTTAAGCAGTGTGAAACCTCTATTGTTGGGGCTGGTGGCATCGGTGTCCCAATGGGTTATGGTACCACTGGTGCCTCCGCTGGATGAGGGCCCTACACTGAGGCCTCATCACTCGGTGGGCTGTCAGTGTGTACTATATCTGGAACCCTAGCTAGCTGTCTGTGTGAAGGCATCCTGAAAAGAAACAGGTGTTCCAAAATCAATAAGCTATACCTGGTGAGATGACTTAAAATATCACAAATAAAACTTTTGAAAATACACACGCAATCAGTGTTTTCATGCACTGAGTTGGAAATCTAAAGTCAGGGTCCTGGTGTATGGATACATCAGCCACCAAACCAACACTGGATTCGCTAAACTGATAACCATACTCACTACACTTAACACTATTTAGATTAAAAAGAAATATCAGAGTCCTATGTTCTATGGTAGAACCGAATCCTCTGATACTAATTTGTCATGATCCATCCCCCGGGGCCCGTGATGTGACTACCCCAAGACCACCTTCCATAGGCTAGGGGATGGTGACTAGAACCGAAGGTGTATTCCCTAAAACTGGGAAGGCATTGCCTTTATAACATGTAAACAAACACAACCAAACATACAACAAGATACAAACTCAAGTAAACTGAATAGTAAATAGAGTGATTACAGAAAGAAAAAAGGGGCCAGAATACAAGCCCAACTAGAAAGTACAAGAAACTGAATGTATAAGTAAATTGGAACAGCTCCTGTGATCACCTGCCAAGGATCCTACCTGAAGGGTAGGTACATCTCTCAAATGGTCGTCTCTGCAGTATGCCTCATCTAAACTCTACCACCGAGCTACCTCTAGTCCTCGTACTCTCATTCTCAGTCATCATTGTCCGTTGTCTACTCCAAACACAATGAGGTGTGAGCATAGCCCATGCAGGGGTGAGTATAACGATACTCAGTAGGGGACCTGAGACCCTCAAGGTCTCACAAATCCACAAAGGATAAACCAAAAAGCATGAAAACAACTGATAACCCTACTTAGGTATATGCCCATACATATACCTAAGTTATCAAGTAAACCCATCTCAAACATGAGGAATCACAAGGCCCAACTCATTAGCCCAAAGTTCAACTATTCCACAAAGGAAGGAATACCATGAAGGTAAGTACCACACAGGTATTCCACATTGAAGAATACCACCAAGGTATTACCATGAAGGATAGTACCACACAGGTACAGACTCAGCTCACACCAGGTATAACTTAGGTACAAAAGTACAAATGATTAGATGTAACTACTGAATCATCTTACTCTGTTAAGAGGCTCTATTTCTGACCAACACAATATTTCTCAGTGCTGACCCACACAGAATCGATTAGTGCTAACCCACACATGATCGCTAGGTGTTTACCCACACAAGATTGCTCGGTGCTGACCCACACAGGATCGCTAGGTGCTAACCCACAAAGGATCGTTCGGTGCTGACCCACACAGGATCGCTCGGTGTTGAATCACACAGGATTGCTGGGTGCTGACCCACATAGGATCTCTCAGTGCCGACCCACCTAGGATCACTCGGTGCTGACCCACACAGGATCACTATTCATTCTTCATGTCATAGGAAGCTACTGGGTTCCCGCACTAAGCTTGTTCGTCTCCAGGAGGGTTCGATACTCAAGCCACTAGTCGATACTCCAATAGCCACAAAGTCCCATGAAAAATTATCCCAAAGGACTGCCATGTCATAGGGGTCTCAACGAAATAGATGGTGTGTCAATCGGATGCCCGATCTGTAAGTTATTAGCCTTTTAGTCCTGAGGGCTCGGTTAGATTCATGATCAATCCAACCCAACCGTATCCAAAATTTATCTAAATCTCAAGTGGGGTATACAAAAGGGACCGTCTATCTCCAAGTTTTACAGTGCCATTGACGGTTTGTTAAATGGTGACATGGTGCCAAAGTTATGGCCGATAGAGCGAAAAGCTCGTAGCTGGTCTGGGTCCGGTCTGACCCGGCCCGACTCGGCCTGGGCCGACCTGACCCGATTTGGGACGACCCGACATACTGGGTCTATCCTAGCCCGTGCAGGGTCTGGATCGACCCGCATTGGGCGGCGCAGGGGTCGTGGAGCGGCGCGAGGCCACGAGGGCGGCGTGGAGGCCGCGAGGCCACGAGGGCCACGAAGGGCCATGGGGCGGTGAGGTCACGGCGGCCCTGAGGCCGCAGGACGGTGATGTCGTGGGGGCTGTGGAGGTTCACATGGTGGCGAGGTTGTGGGGGCCATGGAGGGCCACTAGGTGGCGAGGTCGCGGGGGCCATGGAGGGCTGCGAGGTGGCAAGGCCGTGGGGCGGTGGAGGCCGAGGGTGGCGCAAGGCCGTGGGGCGGCGAAGGCCGCGGGCGGCAGAGGCCGCGGGTGGTGGAGGTCGTGGATGATGGAGGCCATGGAAGAGGTTAGGCCACGGGGTGGTGGAGGCCGCGGGTGGCGCGAGGCCACGGGGAGGCGGAGGCTGGGGGCAGCGGAGGCCGCAGACGACTCAGGGCCGTGGGGTGGCGGAGTCCGCGAGCGGTGGAGGCCGCAGGCAGCGGTGGTGCCGACCGCTATTCTTGTGCCCCACCAAAGTTGGTTTCCATCCTCATTTATCGCGAAGAACACAACAATTAAATGGGGTGTTGACATAATTAATTATATCAATTTAATTGGCTCAAATTAATGGAGGAAAAGAATTAATAGGGAGTTGAGTGGTTTCTCCCCCATTAAGAGGGGTTTCAGAAATAAAAATGTTAGACATTTTTATTTTATTTTATTCTTTCATGAAAAGAACAAAAATTATCTTTCACTCTCGACCCACTGCGATCAAGGTGAAGGTCTCCTTAAGTAAATACTGGCGCTGTGAGTTCAACAATGCCCTTAGATTTTAATTCTGAGTACCGGTTCAAAAGTTACAAAAACACGCTCGTACGTTTACTGAACGTACCCGAAAAAAAGTTCAGAAATTCATTTCAGGCACACTAGGCCTTGGAATCATGCGCCGTCAATTTTTACAGACTTGTAAAATTCCTATATATTAAAACAAAATACATGGAAATTCCGAGTCTTTACAAATCTAATGATTTTTCAGTACATCACAACCAAAACTCATTTGATTATAAGATAAAAGTATTCGATTAAAATTTCAAAAACAATCTCACAAACAATGATTTAAAAAAGATGAACTAGTACAATATAATTTCCCTCTCAATGATTAGATAAAAATAATTGTTTAATCAACAAAAAAATAATTAAAAATCAATAATTAATGAATAAAATGAAGACAATAAGTATCCCCTCGATTCAATACCCTGAAATGAACTTGTGCACTTTTTGTAGCTCCTACCCTTGTCTGTTCCAGAAATCTCCAGAAAAAATTGTACATCTCCAAATGATGTCCTTTCACTCCCATCTCTTGAAAATTGTGCATGTTAGAAAATTTGATGGCCTCATAATTTTTGTTCATGTATAATACTTATATTTTTGAAGTAACCACTAAATTAATTTTCTAGTCTCATGTGTTGGTCATCACTTTCACTATACACCTATTATTTTACCAATTAAATGATAGTAAAAAAATACTTTTCATTAACTCCTTCCACTTTATTCGATAATAAATGAACTAACTAACACGACCGCACCTATGTAATTTCACCATTTCTCAAATCGCCTATTGAGAAGAACCAAACCCCAGTACTCCAAAACTTTACTCTAGCTTGGCAGCTGAAATCCTCAGTTGGATAGACAACAGACACTTCATTCATCTAGTTGTATAAAAAAGAACAACTTCATATTCAATCACGCTCAAAACTTCACCCCATAATGGTATTAGACTTTAATCGGTGCTGATTCAACTACATAAAACAATCAAAAGAAACCAAAACCTTAAAATCTTGGGTGCATCTTCATTCAGAAAGCATGGCTCAGACTATGCACAAATCATCTGGTCATATTTATCTCAAGACTTCCTCTAAACTTCAACTTGAAATGGTTCATCATACATTGGTCCCTCAATAATGATAAAAAATGAACCAAATTAGGCTCAAGGTTATAATCTTAAACAACATTGGTTCATCAGGTAAAATATTTGAGATCTTAGTCTTGTTCATTTCAAAATAGTGGTTCACCATCTTCAATGCGCTCGACCTGGGCAGGAACATCAGTGAACTAGGGTTGAACTCTAGATTCAATAGGATCATCCATATCAACTAGATATCAGTTTTGTTTCATCATCAACATATTTTATTTCCTTACTGAAACCAAGAATAATAGACCTTAAGAATGCTCGACTCACGATGAAGCTTTATCCACAATATCATCATCAACTATTGACGTGCACTACACAAATGAGTTTTCTTATAACAATAGTTATTAATCATCGATCAGAATGGATCCTTTTGAGGATTTGTATGGTCACCCATGAATGTAACCTATTTTTTGGGCATAGGTGGGTGGAGCTTCTTTGGTTGGGCTGAGTTTGGTTCTGGAGACATTTGTGAGGATTTAGGATATATGTTAGCATCTGGTTATAGCATAGAGTTGACAAAAATCTTATGTGGATCAATGACATCATCCTTTAGAGTTTTACATAGGTTACCTAGTTTTCTTGAAAGTTTCTCATCGGTTGGGTCACCATCATCTTGGAAAATAAGGAAAGTCGGCTCCGAGATATGTTGGACTATTTGTGGCCAATAAGTTTCTTTGGTAGGTTTCTTATCAGTTATATTTTCTAGTTTAGTTTACATGCATTCATGATGTTTTCCACATATTTTAACATTGGAAGTATCATCATGATCCCTCTTATATTCTGATTTGGGAATATATTGAGTTAGATCTAGATGTTTCTATTGTAGAACAGGTAGTTGATATTGTTTAATCTAAAGTTAAAGTCTTGTGTGGGAAGTCGATTCCACTGTTCAGAGTGTTATGGTGGAATATATCATATTCTCATGAGACTTGGGAGTGTGAGTCATTAATGAGGGACCCGTGGCCTCACCTCTTTACAGGACTTCATTCTTTCACATGACTTCTTGAGGATGGACATTCTTATGGTGGGTAGTTGGTAACATCTCATTACCCTCTTTCAGGTAATACCCTTCTCTTTGATATTTTTCCTCTTTAATTGGGTGCATCTTTGGACTCTTGAGAATGGAAAACATTTTCTGATAAATATGACCTAAAAGATTAAGAATGTATGTCTATTTTAATTAATTTAATCTAATTATAAATGTTTTAATGGATTTATGGGGCTCTACCTGGGTTCAGAGAATGCCTGAATTGGTTTGGGGTTTTTATAAAGAATTTGTAGTTTCTACTATTTTCAGGAACATTACATGTTATGTAAGTAGCACACAATATGTAATGCTCTCTAGGCTCAAATTGTGAGATAATTAGATAGTGTGAATGATTACACACCATGTAATAGTTGGACACCATGTAATGTTAAAAGATCATATTTAAATAGAAAGGTGATAGGTTTTTCGGTGATTCTGAGTCCCAAGGATTATATGATATGTAAAGGGATTACAAACCATGTAAATATCATAGACTGGGATTTTAGGGCACTACATCAGTTGATTATTATTTCATTATTCTAAAACTCTCATCCCTCTCAACCTAGGTCTCTTTATTAGTGATTTTGGGATCCTCCATTCAATTCATATTGATTCATTCAGCGATTGATCACAGTTGTGTTTGGGTTGAATCTATTCAGGTGAGTAATCCTTTCTGCTTCTTCTTTTTCTTTGATCGCAGAAGAACCTTTGCATTACATTATCAGATCCATTTATCCATGTTAATGTTTCTTCTTGTTTCCTTCTAGATCCGTTGTGTGATATTTTTCTAGGGCTTGTTTCCTTTGTTAGTTGTGGTGCGACAGGTGTGCATACTTGAGGTATATATTTTTCCTATTCTCTGCCAAATATTCTATTTAATTGAATCAATTATGAGTGGTATATATTGATTCTAGGGCCTCCATTGTTGGTTTCTTCTACATGGTGGATTTTTGTACGGTTATGTGCAACCCGAGTTTTGAGGCGGGTGGTTTTGACTCTACCCTATGTTGGTGAACTGCATTACTATAATTTTTGATAATTTTTTTATTAATTGAAATGGACTGATTAACTGATTTTATTTGTGTGTGTGGAAATGGGTTTTTGATAATAATTGGTTTTCACCTAGTTTTGATAAATGGAAAGGGTTTTCAAAGCATTTTGAAATGGTTTTATGAAATAGTTTTCAAATAATGATATGATAAAATGGTTTTATAAAATAGAGTACATGGGAATATTTGGGTACTTAGGTGGAAGGCATAGTAATAGGTGTCATCAACTATCATGGGTTTTACTCACGGGGATTTTCTCTACTCCCTAGGCTCATTGTTTTATGAACTTGTTAGACCTATTGGGGGGTTCACTTTATGGGGTGTTACTCTTTTCTCTAGGATCAATGCATATTTATAGAAGTTTGATGCACACATGATTTTATATATTAGGTGTGAGTGTCCTAGCTATCCTGACCTAGTGTGATCCTTCACATGATGTTACCTGTGCTACTTTTTGGCTGATTTGGGCATTTTGGTGTGTACACTTTTGTTGTACTACCATGGATTTGATATGATATGTGATGCATGATTTGATTTTACATGATATATATGTTGTGATATATGTATATGAAATTATTTGAAAATGATTTACCTGCTGTATTTGGAAATGTGAAAAGGGGGAAATTAAACTATTTTTCCATGCTTTTGATAAAAACTACTAAAGTGTATATCATGCCTTGTTTTCTTTAAAGTTGAGAATTCTTGGATTATTGTTCAGAGACTTGATATGAAACACATAGGTAAGACCATACTGAGCCTATTATCTTACACCTTTCATACCACTTTAGTGGTGCATAGTCCTGGTTGTGTGTTTCAATATAGGGAAAGGAAATGCACCACAGTGAGGCGGTGAGGTTTTTTATCAATTGGGTTTGGGTAGCTGGATGATTAGATGGTGTGGGTTTTACCATGCTATCATATGAATACTGTTGGAGTAGCTATTTATATTTTTTTCCTTTTCAGTTGGACTTGTCTCTTAGAGATTGTTTTTCTACCTTTTTAGTTGCATCACATTCGTTGTTCACTTTATGTTATGTTATATATATATATATATTCATGTTTTATTCTAATGTTTCATTTTTTACATGTGTATTGACATGTTCCTATCATGAGGTGTAGAAAAAGAAATTATTTACTAAGTTAAAATATAGTATAGTGGTTAACATAGGTTATCTCCAGAGAGAAGCTCACAAAAATCATGTTTGACACTTTAAATATGAGAAATAAGTGTAACACCCCAGGTAAATAAAGAATATGACATTTTCATATTTATACATATTTGTGAATAAAATATTAATATGACTTTAAAGGGTACGCTATGCTCGATGGCATACCCAATACGCAACAACGAGTTTCTTGGGAATCTTACGTTGCACTCTAATAATAAAATAATATTATTTTGAATGGCAGTTAACATGTAGCCGTTGTATTGGCGGGAATGGATATAAATAACTAAAATATGATTATATATTTTTTTAAATGTTTTTAAATTTATCCAAAGGCTTAAAATACGGAAAGAATTCAATTTTAGGCTTTTATACCCTAATTTTCACTAAAGGTTCACTTATCGCCTTCTGATGGCGAACTGTCATTAAATATAGTTTTGATCACTCTTATACATTCTTTTGGACCAAATAAAACTCTTCTTTAGAATCGGGACATCAAATTTTACTTTGTGTAAATTTTTGGTATTTTTCTGATAAAGTTCATTTTTTTAATGAATAGTGTAAAATGTTGTATTTTAATTCAAAACCTCTTTTTAATATAATTTATTTATATGATTAGATTATCTTTTGAATTGTTTTTAAAGTGAAATTAGAAAATATTTTTACCATTAAATCCAATAGTGGTCGTTGGAATTAATTTTACTTTGAAATCGGACTTAAACTAGTGTCAATCTTTTGATACTTATTGTTTCATAAAAACACGCTATTTGCTCTGACAGCGGGAATTAATTATTAAATTAATTAATGTGACTTATATGTTTTTAATTTTTTAAAATAGACTACATTTTTGAATTCATAATATCAAATATATCTTAGGGTGAATTTTTGGTAATTTTCTAAAAAACTTCAATTTTTGATGAATAGTGAAACCACTAAGTGGTACTTATAAAAACTGATTTTCCGTTTAAATGAAATTTTTCCGTCATTGTGTTTTGATTTTCAAAAATCCGACATACATGGTTGTCATTAAGAAGTAAAATGTGGTTCAATGGGATAAAAATAATTTTTGGTGAATAGTAACTTATTAAGTTTTTAATCGCGATTAGTGGTAATTAGTGTAGTTTAAGGTAAAAATAATGCTTTAATAAAATGAGATGAGCTTGACACATGTCCTAACCCTATTGGTTGTGTCATTTCCGACCAAGAAAACCCATGGGTCGATTTAGGGGACCCCATGGAGCCACTTGGGTGAGATAATGACTTTAATGCCTTTTTTTAAATAAAGGTGAAAATGACACTAACATAAATTGTTTTACTAAAACAATTTTTAGAAGGGGTTATACTAATCATATTTTTGATTATAAATATTAATTATAAAGCTAAAAAGATTTTATACATCATAGTTTTTTTTTATAATTTTTAGACTTTAAATAAATTAAAATTATTTATGACATCATGATGATGCAGCGATGACTTCATTATTTAACGATTTAAATAAAATGGAAAGATAATGTAATATTTAAAACCTAAACATGTACAAAACCTATTGTATGGGAATATTTCGAAGCCTTATCATTTTATCTTCGAAATATATCAATGTGGGACCTTAGAAATTCGAAACACTTTTGAAAATAATATAATAGTTTCATGATTTCCAAAAGTGCCCCTCCTCTCCTCTTATAAAAGGCCCCCACCTCTACCTCATTTCACACACTACTCAAGCCTTTGGCTCGGCCATCCCCTGCCAATTTACTCTCTCCACATCCCTCTACTCATACTAGAGGATTCCCTTTGGGAAGAATCCTTTCAAAGGAATCCTTTAGGCTCAAATCAAAAGGAGTTACACTTTTAAAGGTAATTCATTCTCTCTTGTTCATTTGTTTTATTTTGATTCTCCAACCCCCTAAACTCTTTTTATTTATTTTTTTTGTAACAAATCTAGTATCTTCAATATACTAGGATGTTTTTATAAGAAGGATTCGAGCTACACTTACACACACCTACATCTAATGGTTAAAGAACATACGGTTTCCGTGGATGGCGAATTTATGCCTCACGAAACGATGATTGTTCAACACTCATATAACACCTTCAAAGGTGGCCATTAAGATGTCACTATATTTATATATGATATATAATATGTTTATGTTTTACTTAAGCTTCTGTATTTTTCATTTGTGGCTTACCTTTATGGCTTCCATTATGGGTATACGCGATATCTTCATTTAAGGATGTGCGAACTACCGCCCCCTCAAAGTGATGTGATTCGTTAATACCATATGTGGGACGTATAAAGGATGGATTTAAAGTTATTATATATGATGTTATACTAGAATTATAATATACCGCTATATCATTATTATTTATTTCCATTAAAGTATGATATAGAAATGAAAGTAGCGTTCATGCGTACGTATGGCTTACCGTCTCCATGAACGGTGCATTTCATTTCTTATCCCCAAATGTAATGTACTATTAAAAGTATATGTATATAATGGATATATATAATGAATGATACATCTAAATGATGAATATAATTCTGGAATTAAAATATACATACCTCTTATTTAATTTTAATTCCATTAATATGAGAAAGAAATGAAAGTAGCGTTCATGCGTACGTGCGGCTTACCGTCTCCATGAACGGTGCATTTCATTTCTTACCTCTAAATGATTATGTAATATTATAAATACATTTATATTCTGGATATATGATATATATTCTATCCAAATCAGGAATGTCATTCTGGATATAAAGAACCTTTGACCACACGAACAACATGTAATTATAAGAAGTCCATTTTCGACTTAAGAACCAAATATCGACAAAACAAACATTATTAACTTAAATGGTTACATAATGTTTATAACATGGAAATAAGTGATATATAAGGAATAATGAACTTTAAAAAGGTTCTTAATCAAGTATAAATTAACTCAAGTTTATTATTCAGGACGTTAAAGAACGATCGAGTCAAGTCGGACCCGAGGTAAGGGATCTTACTCCCCTCTTTTTTTAAGAACACTCTTTTATGTCATTCCTTCTAAAGATCATATTTCTTGTTATTGGGATGTTATTTTATATTCATCTTTCTTTAAACTTTATGTTGATGTGATGAGAGACCCTATTTCCTCTCATCAATCCATTTTGGAAGTTTTAAGTGGCGTCGTTAGGCTGCCGAGTTTTCGTAATAGATTTTTCATCCCACTTTTATTCCCGTGAGATTTATGCTACATTTGCCACAATTTCCTTTGAGTGGTTTATGTACTACCCACTATTACACTCCTTTTGTAATATAATTTCATTTATGGGTATTTACATATTCATTGTATGACACTTCTTCAATGGGTTGTACTTTTCGAAAGTTACCCAAGTCGGTAAGGGAACCTTTCACCCTCCTCTTTTTAAAAGACTTCGTTTGTTATATCTTTTAATTCACATAATATTATGTTGGGATATGTTCTTATATATCCTAATTAATGTAAAATTTATGTCCAAGTTATGAGATCCCCTTTTTATCTCTCATCAACTCATTTTCTGAATTTTTGAAGTGACGTCGTTAGGCTGTCAAATTTTTGCAAGGGAACTTCTTAGCCCAAATTTGATTCTTTGGGATAAACTTGTACTCCTTGATTATGTTGTTCTATGAATATGTGTGAATAACCTATTATTGTTTTACACTTAATATCCACTTATATTTGGTGTATTCGTTTGTCACACATAATTATGTAATTGATTTATCCTTAAACCAAGGATACCGTCTTTGTAAGGGACTTCGTCTCAATCTCCTTTCATTGAGGCATATTTCGTTTTATACACAACTTTCTTTTATACGGTGTATAAACCCATTTGAATTTTACTTTTATACAAAAGGAATCTTTTTCTACGAATCATTTTACTAAACAACAAAAAGGAATGTTTTTTTTACATACGCGGTGACAACGACCTTTTCTGCCGCCGTGAGTATTATTTGGTCTTTGGCTTCCTCAACAAGCCGTAATGTTTTTAAAATAAAATAAATACCATATACTCTTTTATGTATTTTGGTATTGAAAATGGTTTTGATAAAGTATTCTATTATGTCAATACATTTATGATATATTGTGATTGAAATGTGGAAATTTTATCATTCCTTTATATTGGTTTTATGTTTTATGATTTTATATTGGTACTTGGACATTTTAACGGGTGGTTACGTTATAAACCATATGACGGGTGGTTCCGTGAATACCAGGATGGGTGGTTACATTATAACCTCCAATGCATTGGGTATGGAAGTCGTCAGTATGGCTATTCCATTAAGTATGTATGGAAATTGGTCGTATGGCTATTCCATTAAGTGATATGTGTGGGAGTCGACCGTATGGTTATTCCACTTAAGTATTTTTATGTCCCAAGTTACCTTTATATATGTTATGTGTTCTTTATATGGGTTTTATGGTAATCCTTTGGTTACAAAAAGGTAAGTAATGATATTTTATTCAGTGAAGAGTTTTTACTACTTCATAAAGGTGAAAACTATTACTTTGATAAAGTATACATGGTTTACTTTTTGTTTTGATAAACTAACAGTTTTTATTCTTTGTGTATCCCTTACTGAGTTTTTATGCTCATCCAAAGTTTTTGAAATGTTTTTCACAGGACTTATCATGTAATAGGGTCAAGGATGGGATCAAGGGAAAGTCATGCTACCTAAAACATGAAACTAGACATGTTTCTTTTTAAGAGTTTTTATTTTATGGAAATTTAGTAGAAGAGACTACTTTGTAATCTTTTGAGATGTAATAGTTATGTCCTAATTCTCTAAAACTCTAAACCTGAAAAGATCCTCAATGTAAATTATTCATTTAATTCAATTTTAAGTAAGGTTTAAGGTTGGGACCTTATAATAAGTGTGGTTGTTTTTGAATTGGTTTGGTTTTGAAAATAAATAGTTGAAACAAAAAGAAAGAAATAAAGTAAAATAATTAAGATAAATTGATAAATAATTTGATTAAAAATAGTAATATTAATTGTGTGATCATCTTGGGGTTGGTTTTTCAATTTCAATTTTATCATAGTTCCAATTTTATTCAATCCTCCTTTGCTAAGTCAGTTAAAGTGATATTTCACGATCGCTTCCTATCACTCCCTTGGTGAATAGTGTTGGTGAGATTAAACCTTAACAATATTTTAGTTTGGTTTAATCTCCTTCATTTTGTGAAATATATGTAGAAAATACCCTCAATTTATTTAGGCAATTCCCGATCGGGTCTTGTTTATCTCAAATAATTAATAATAACTACTACAATTCTCACACGTACTGATGATCGCAAAGTACTTCACCACTAAGATCTGATATATTCAATTGTATATTGATCAAAATATAGTGGAGGGAGATAATTATCATTTAACAAATCAATTATAACAACAGAATATACAATCATGTACGATCACATAAGATAATAAAAACCACTATTGCAATTGAAACCAACTTGAAAAAGAGAGAAAGATTTTCTTAACATTAAGCACATGAACTCAAACATAACAAAAGGTAAAACCTAACCTTACCAAATAATTCATAAGACTTACCCCACCATGGTAAGGGTAATTAAGAATAATTTGGAGGAATAATAAATTACAAAACTAAAATAAAGAAAATAGATAAAAAGAAGAACATAAAAATGTATCCTCCAGAATATGTCCTCCAGAAGATTAGCTTTAGTTATCCCACCATTTGGTCAAATAATGTCAAGGTACCTTATTATAAGATATGAAAAATGGATTTTCCATCTACCCATGAAGTTTCAAGGCATTTGGATTCATGTTTAATGAGTTATGGCCGAAATAGTATACCTACCTTTTTCTGGACATCAAACACTATTCCACCAACCCTACTTTGACAGGTTCAAGGGTGGACTTAATGAAATCATTTATCCATGAAATTTCATTTTAATCTTCCTTGTCAAGTTTTATTTCTGAAAAAGCTATAATAATATAATTTTAAGGTTGGTAGCTTGAGATATGGCTCATTGAATGAGACATGGTCCATTCTTCCGATCAGATTATATGTTCACATTGACCGATTATTTTTGGCTTGTTAGAGTTGGAATTGGCTCTAGTTTCAGAAGACTTATTTGTATCCTAGAAATTATTTTATCCTAAAAAAAGGAATCATGTGAATTGGATGAAAATTGTAGGAGTTATGCTTGAAATACAGAGGAAACATAAAATTGTGAAATGTACAGAATTAACCAATTTTCACACTTAAGATCAAAACTCACCAAAAGTCATAAGATGATGAAAATAAGATCAAATTGTTTAGTGGGAAGGGATTAAATAATTGAAACACATATTAAAAATAATGAAAATATTAACTCTATCATGTATATATGTCATGGTGTCTGCCTCAGATTGGGCGAAATCATTCCCTCTATTTGTTGTTGATGTCAGGGTACTAGACGCCAGACTGTGGGGATTAAGAACGCCCTTCGAGTACGTGGTAACTCAGGTTAGGTGCTAGTTTTAGAGGGTATTCGGGTCAGGTTCATCATAGTTTATGGTGCACAATGAAAAATGATGATGAGGGTTCACAACGCTATGATGCACGTTTCACTGAACCAAACATAGAATATTCATTTATTACAAAAATATTTTATATAATAATAATGAACTAGAAATAAAAAAAATAAAATATATAATAAAAAACATTATAAAAATAAAATTAATCTCAAAAAATACACATACATGTAATTAAAATAATTCTTAAGATTGCATAATTTGTAAAGACAAATCAACATAAAATGTCTAAAAAGGTACTTATTCATTTTCATCCATGGAATCATCAATTCCATATTTAATTACATTGTCCCAAGTTAAGTCATCGTAATAAAAAAATTATTTATAATATAGCTGAACTTCCATTTGTTTCAACCATCAATGTTTTTCAAAGGTACGAGATCAATGAAATCATGTTCATTAAATCTTCACATTAAAACCTTATTATATTTTACATGAGCAGAGCCATTCAACTTTGATTGAGAATGTCTATTCATACTCTCTGTGGTTATTTTTAAACATGATCTAATTTCTATCCCAACCTTAAACACTGCACATAAGACTAAATTTTTTTATTACAAACCTCCTCAATTGAGGAGTTTGGGTGTCATTATATTCCCACCAATTAGTTGGTATCCTCATTTTTTTATTCAAATGAACAAATCAGTTTCAAGAGTGCCTGAAATGCCTTTATATTTTTCTATCTCATTAGAAATTTTTTCTTGAGTTCTAATGTTTTGAATTAATTTATGAATACAATTAACCAAACCTAATTTTACATATTTATCACCATCAATGTTACGGTTTTATAAAATAAATCTAGATTCAAGTGATATCAAACCACATGAAAATATTGATGAAGTTTTACTTCCCATATTCTATAAATGATTTTGAAAATTTCATTATACCTGTATTAATTATTGATAAAATTCCTCAAAATTATTTCTTTTCACTATAAACCATTCTAAGGACTTATATGAGCATCCAATTTTAAGAGAATAAATAGAATTATATCAAAATAAATAAATCTATACAACAAGTGTTATATTTTTAACTTATCTCTTCTTTTCCCACTTACTAGTATTTTATTCATTTGAGTCAAAAAAATTTCTTAAATTTCTTTATTAGTTGTGAATGCTAGAGAGAGTGGTAATAACAGTAACAAATCTTATTTTTACAAACCTAAGAAACTCTCTATGTTTTTCAAATTGTATTATAATGTTTAACACGCCTGAATGATTATAAATACAATCATTGATCAATACAATCTTCTTTAAAGTTGTATATTAAATAATTGAAAATTTTCACATTTATTCCAATACCAATCCCAAAAAGTGAACAAAACATGATGTCCGATACAAATTTAGATAGGTTGTTCCCAACAATATTCCTATTAAAAAAATAAGACTAAAAATAAAAATCTACTATCACAAAAAAATATAAATTATAAATTATAATATAAAAATGTTTAAAATATAATTCTTACCAACATAAAAATTATATGAAGCACTTTTGGTGACAACTTGAACAAAATTATAAGGTCTATTCTTTAAATAAATATATCAATCAAAAACTATTTTTATCCACTTTTCACATAAGAAAATAATCAACATATTCAATGAATATTGATCACTTTGACCTATATTTACCATGAAATTGATCAAAATCCTTTATTTTCCATTTCTATAACCATTATCCATAATCGGGCATCTATTTATTTCCCACTCATCACAATAGTTTTTCATAAAAAGAATTTATGCTTAAACTCTTAAGGGTTCTCTTACCTCATGATAGGTTAGTGGTTTCATTCCAAACCCATATTTTACAATTTCTTCAATGAAAACTACATAACCATAATAATTGAAAACATTAAAAAGAATTCCAATACCATGTATCCACCTATAAAATAATTGATATAATTTCTTTATTTTCCCTTTTTTTGTGCTTCACTATTTTTTTTAACTTGAATTTTTTTCCTTTGCTACACAACCTATTTTAGGATTGCAATTAAGTAGTGATAAATATCTTATCTTGAATTTGAAAGATGTGACTTCATGCTACTATTAGTAACAAAGTAGTTTTTTGAAATTTTTGTTGAATTTGTTTTCCTTTTGGTTCCTCTTCAAATCAGAACTAAAGAAAGAACTCTCTCCCCACCACTATTTATTATATTTGTATCCATATAATGGAAAATTGAATTATTTTATCATTCAATGATTTTTTTTCTTCAACAATATTTCTAATTTATTCTCTTACACATAGGGGGTAACTTTGATATGTTATTGTATTTCAAAAACCTCTTACTAAATGTTTTTTGACCCATTTAATATCTATACTTATAACTTTTTCACAAAATTTGTATGTCACACAATTTTTATTTTTAGGATAAAATGATATATAATATGCTAAAGTAGAAACTTTATTAGAATTTATAGACATTCAATTTATAGGAAAAATGGGTTGAATAAATTTTTTTATACACATTAAATCTGACAATTTTCAATAAAATATAGTTAGTACACATAAAATAAAATAGAAAAAAATAAGGGTTCAAAGAAAAAACTATAAATTACAACATTAACAATGGGGGGGAGCTCATTTGCTTCAAATATCATGATAAGAAAATTCTTCTTAACAATGTTTACACCTCTATTTTTTATGATGAAAATCCCTCTTAAAGTAGTAACAAATTTCATTTTATTACTCCATTTTTTTAGTGTGATTTGGGTGTTTATAACTTCCCATTGGAAACCCAGATGTCTCATCTTCATTTACCATGTAGACCTTGAATTTTTTATCCATATGATCATTTTATTTAACATGATTTATATATTTCACTCTAATTTGGAGATAATTGAGTAACTCCTTGAAGAAAATATCTTCCTCCGGTGTTTGAGATAATTCTCAACGCACTTATAAGAAAGTGGTTTCTTATCAATGATAGATGTCACTATGATGACATCATCCATATTCATGTTTCTTTTCATGTGATATTTAAATATCCTTTGAATTTTATAGAATCAAACTAAAATAGATCCATTATTTACTATTATATATAGATATAACTTGTTAATAAGGAAATTATTACCAGTTACATTATTACTAATTTAATTTTGTGCTAATTTATCCCATATCTCCTTTATCATTGTTTAATGTTGGTAGGAGTCATAGAGTTCATCGATCATGGAGTTGAGAATGTGGACTTAACACATAATATCATATTTCTCTCATTTTTTATCACCTGTGGAAAACAATGAGAGACTCATCATTATGGTTATTTCTATGTAGTAGTTTATGATTAGATAGAACACACAATACATTGATTTTTATAAAAAAATAATGTTTATCCTATTTTACCATATCTTGTAGTTGGCATCATTGATAACACAAATCAACCCCACTAGAATTGTACCTAAATCGAAAATTATGACCAAGGTGACACCCCAATCCCACTTTCAATCAACCAAGGGATTATGACCAACATTGAGAGTGTATGTACATAAATATGAGAGGAATTTTCCTAATACTACCCAAAAATTAAACTAACACATCCTTCAATTAGGGAACACACATGAAAAAAATAAAGATATTCCAAATAAAATAAATTTATGTATGTATTAAATGTCAAAACCATAATCATGATATTACCAAAAAACAACCTAATGTAATAATAAATAATTTTACCAAACAAAAGAAATAAGAAGAAGGGCCAAAAAACAGATGTGATTATCCTCCTTATGAAATAATGAATGTCCACTCTAGAGAACATTTATGGAACAACTCCTCTAACTCTTAAGACCAAAATAATCAGTTGTGAAGTGTAAATTTTACACACAAACATGAGTAAAAAATCACATAAGTTTTTATGCATGGGTGAGTATAATAATACATAGTTGTTAATACCAAGTACTAAACAACACCCAAATTTAACCCCATGCTTGTATAATAATAAAGTAATAAAATATATAATAGTTTGTTATTATCTTACCACATGTCACTATCATAGTCAAACATTTATCGAAATATCATCCATGAATCTAAGATAAATATATAATCTATACCCAATACTCTTCACAATCATCACTCCCCAATTAACAAGTTCATAAAGGATAGATTACACACTAAAAATGACATAAAATAAACAATGCCCTTAGGAAAAAACAAAAATGTATGGGAAACAATGGATCAATGTAAAGACCTTGGATTTTGAACTATGTTTTAGAATTTATTTTTGACTCTTGGATAATTAATTGAGGCTATATTTATCCTATTTTTTTAATTTTGGAGATGATTTTCATATTAGATGGGTATAAGGTGTGTTGTTAAAAATTCAGTAGCATAAACCAATTTTCACTTGGTGGAATCCACTAGATACTTAGTGAGTATTCCATTGGGTGAAAGAACCCACCAAATAATCTATCATCCTACCAATGTATTTGGAAAAAGTTGTAGGTGGGGCATCGGGAACGTGATGGATTTCTAGTTATTTTTCCAAAATTAATTTTTTGTAATATATTGAAAATAAATTTTAAAATAGATATCCCTCCCTTTCTTGACTTCAACATGATAAAAACTCCCCTATCCCATAGTTTATACTATATTTTGAGCTCCCAAATTCTCTTATAGTTTCATAATCACATTTAGTTTGTTACATTGTGATTCTTAAGGTAAGACTAACCATCCACACACTTTAATCTTAGTTTTCTTCTACTAATCCGTATCGATTCAATCAAAATCCTTAATTTTGATGAGTTTTTGAAAAAATTCATGATTTTTTGTATTTGAGACAAATTGGGATTCAATATTCAATGATATTTCTATTATCAGTTAGAGGTAGGTGGTCCTTATCATTATCCTCAGTTTACATGTGTGATGTGTGTGGTGTGTGATGCACAGACAAGGATGAGTGGGTAAGGGAGACCCAAGTAAAATTCTTAGTGTTCAGTTGGGCACGAGAGGAATATGGAAGGCTTATTAGGGTTACAATTGATGGTTTTCACATGTTTATTTGAATTTAGGGTTTCTAGGTGACCATTTTTGAATGAGTTATGGGATGTGTAATTAAGTGTGTTCCCCATGATCGGTTGTATAAGCATGGAGAATGTGGCGTGAGACCTTGAATAGTCCAGTGAGCTTTTATGTGGTATATTGTCACTGGTAGTGGTATGTAATATGGGTTAATAGGCAGTTTCATCATGTGGTTTTCTTTATTTGAGCATGTTATGTGATGTGTATCAATACAATGAGAAAGAGAAATAATAGGATTCAGTGTGCCACCATGACATGGATGTTCTAATGATAAGGGGACAACTATATGGAAAGGAACCCCATGACATAAAATAACAAGAGAACTAACACATGATTTGGTTCCTCACAATGTATCCAATAACATGATAAATAAAGTATGAGTTAGTTTATCACAACATGGATGATGACAAGAATATTAATCACATGTTAGTTCCTCATGGTATGGTAATGATAAAGGGGTTGATATGTGTGTCGTAGTTCCCTATGGTGTGGTTGTGATTATTATGGACATGGTTTACAGACGCTGACTGAAGTAGGTAGGGCCAAGCTTTATGGAATCTTGGTAATCATTCAATGACTCAACATGATTATTATGTGATGTTTTACTACTTTTTATATTATCTCATGCCTTTATGCACACATATATTTAATTTTTATGAGTCCCATTGGTGGTTTCCTACTTGGTTTTATAATCACAACCTATACACGCTCCTTTGTGGACATAAAAACATTATTATTCAGGATATTGGAAAGGGTATGAGCTCAATGATAGGAATTTGATTCAGTGCAGCTCAACATGGAGGTGAAGATGGTACCAGGGCATGTTCTTGGAACCTTATAGCAGTGTCTTCTTTTTATTTTTATTTTTTTATGTATTTCTATGTTATTGATTGATTTTTCATGAAATATTTTATGCCCGTTGATTTATGAAAAGATTGGGTATCCTTTTTATTATGAAATGAGATGTTTACATGGTTGAATTACTATTGTTATTACATGATGTATTATGACCATAATTTTATTGTTTATTTGATTTATTATATTGGATGGTTATGATATCAAGGGGTCTTCTTATATGGACTAGGACCTCATCACCCATCGATGGTTTTTGGTAGATATAGAGACGCACATGTTGTCACATGGTGTATTAACACAATCTGAATAAACTAGGCTGAGATATTATAAATGGTATTAGTTAACCTTTTGTTTTAATTTGTATTATGATTTTAGGGCTTGGTAGTTGGAGATATAAAGGTTATAACATAGGATGTACATTGTGTTTGTTCCCATATAGCACATACATGGTGAAATTTCAAGTAACTAGGTTTTGAGATTATTATTATTGGTTTTATCTATTAAGATTTTGTGAGTTGATAAAGTATGATGTGTATGAATTGTAGTTTATTTGTTTACTCTTGACTCGGTATGGAAATAGGACATATGTACATGAATCATATGTTTTCTTGACATGTGCATGACTGTGTGTGTAATGTCCCAAAATTTCTGTATAATTTTTTTATTATATGGAATTATTTTTAGACCTCGAAATCTGATGGCGCATAATTACAAGGCCCGGAGTGCCTGAAATGATCCGTCAAAGGTTGTTAAGTTTAAAATAGCCCGAGTGAGTGGTTTTCCTGAAAAAGTGGAATAACTCTTAAACAGGTGCTCGTATCAGAAATATGAGGGCACCGTTGTGTTCAGGATGGTGGGTTTATCCTAGGTACGACTTAAGTTTATTCATCACAGGCCTCCAGTGAGAAAACTTGAAAATGGTATAACCGTAAATAAAATAATTAAATAAAATTATTTTATTTTTCAAATGCTTATAACTCACGAACGGTGACTCAGATTAAAAATCTGAGACCACCACTGAACTTGTGAGGGTATTATTTATCTAGGCAGACCCTAACGTTGGCCGGCACAGGCCAACAGTGGAAGTTAGTTTTTCGCTGTAAATAAAATAATTAAGTAATAATTATTTTATTATTAAATTATCTAACTTATAAACCGTAACTCAGATTGAAAATCCGAGAGTATCATTGGATTCATGGAGACCTTTTTCTTTTAGGCAGAGCCTAACCTCGACCAACGTGGTTTAAGGGTGACTGTTAGTAATTTTTGAACTTTTTTTAAGGTATGTTTAGTAAATGCATGGGAGAAATTTTCTATCTTTTGAATCGGTACTCGGATTAAATATTTGAGGTCACTGTTGAATTCGAAACACCAGGATTATCCTAGAAACGAATTAACTTTGACCGATGAGGGCTGAGTAGAAAAGTTAATTTTTTGACTTCTTGGGAAAAATTATAAATTAATTTAAAAAGAATTATTTTATTCTTTTCTCTCCATTGCGTGGAGGACGACGATGCTACGGGGTAGTGATGATGTGGAGATGGGGAACATTAATGAAACACATGGATGACCCATATTCCACAACGTAACAGTTAATTAAATGGTGCAAAACAGCGACACTATTTCATAAATGAAACAGTGTAACGACCCGACGTCACATCATTATGGAAATGCTGCAGCGTGGTTCTATAAATAGTTCAACGTGTTGAGAAAAATAAGGGGAAGTATTTGGAGGATTCTCGGGCGAAGCTTTGATGCACTTCCACCCCAGCATAGAAAGACGAACGGTGAAGAACGCATTTCGAAGGTCCGAACCAGGAAGCGTCGTCGATGTCGTAAACCCTCGAGGAAGAACGTGAAAAAACGAACGTCATGAAAGGCCGGGGGTTTATGTGCTTTAATGTTCCCTCCCTTACCATTATTGAAAAATATAACAAACGCATACCAACTGACTAACAAGTTGATCCACGTCTCATCCAATCATGCGGGTGGTTGTTGCGGGATCTTAAAATCGGGGATTATTCTTCCTTTTGTTATAATTAAGTTTTCCTTATGTTTAAAACGCTATCGCGGAGGGCGTGAGCTGAAACCAACAAGGCCTGGACCCTCTACTAAACTTTTCCTTGGTGAATTCTTCATGGTGGAACAACAAACGTGGCAGCAAGGAGTTTAAGGGCCGCAAAACGATAGAGGCATTCTGGTGGCCCGCGGAAACAACCGCCGACGCGCCATGTCGACTGAGGCCGGCAGTGGCTAGAGAAAACCTATGGAAATCTGATGTGGGAGGTGGGAAGGAGGCACACCATCATGCGTCGTGGTGGCCAGAGGTGGCCACCCCAAGACGGCTGTGCAGGAGAAGGGCGGCGCCTACAGGCACCGGCGGCGGAAGCAGCCACGGCCAGCGGGCCGTGGCAGGAGATGGAGGCGTGGCGCGGGGCCGTGCCGCATCATTCCAGATGAAATGGACCCACATACATGGGGCCAGCTGGGTGAAGCAGTCCGGATTTAGGTGGATTGGGCCGGATGTGGGCTGGCCGAACAGGCCAGACCCACGACCCAGCGGGCCAGCGCGGGTGGGTCGAGCCCTACCCGGTAGACCGGGCCAACCGTGACTCAGGCCCACGAACCAGCTGGGCCGACCCCGATGGGCTGACCCCGATGGTCCGGACCCAGTGAACCGGGCCGAACCTTAAGGGGCTGGACCTAGGTGGGGTCAGGTAGACCCGATGACCCGTTGCGTCGGGCTAGCCTGACCGAGTTGGATGGGGCCGATACCCAACCACCCCCCCTGAATAAAGAAATGCCTGTAACTGACGAAGAGAGTGTCCATTCGACACGTCGTCAGTGGTGTTGAGACCCCTTTTGGGAAGTGGTCCCTTTGGCATATTCTGGTAGGCCTGACCAAGCTGGGTTGGACCGAGGTGCAATCACTCCTGTTTCACGGAAAGGGGTGTAACTAACAGATCGGACATCCGATCGATGCACCGTCTGTGGCATAAGGACCCTTGTGGAAAGGAGGTCCTTTGGAGATATTCTAAGTGAGTTTTTATGGAGTTTGATTTGTGACTTGGATTGGATAAGACTTGAATCCAACCGGGCACTTTTTACATAAGTGCCCATATCTCACAGACCGGGCGTCCGATCGACGCGTCATCTATCACGTTGGGACCCCTATGATGGGGCAGTTCCTTGGGTATGATTTTACAAGGCCTTTTACTGGTTGAAATATGACCTATGGCTTGAGAATCAGAAACTTTTGGAGATTAGGCAAGCTTCGTGTGGGAATCCAGTGGATGACTGTGACATGAGGAAGAAGAGAGACCAATGTGGGTCAGCATCAGAAACTCCAGAGTGGGATGATCTAGATGTAAAAATCATCATACCTACCTTTGCATCAGATAACAAGATGGGTCAACACCAGTGACTAATACGAGTCAGCACCAGCGACCAATATGGGTCAGCACCAATGACCAATACGAGTCAGCATCTAGCGACCAATAAGGGTCAGCACCAGCGACCAATACATGTGAGCATCTAGAGACCAATACGGGTCAACATATAGTAACCTTTACGGGTCAGTAGTAGAGTTATTATGTATATGATGATCTGACTTTACGACTAGTCATCTCTATCCTAGTAACCTTGAAGTTATACCATTAGAGTGAGCTGTCTTTTTTTGCTTTTTGATTCATGATTTAGACCATTCTTGTAATATTACCTTTGTGGTATTTACTGTGTTGTTTTACTTTGTGGATTACTGAGAGACCTTCGGGTGTCTCAGGGTTCCTACTGGGTATTGTTATACTCACCCCTGTATGGGCTACGCCTGCACGTGTGTGTCTGCTGCAGACTACTAACGCTCTAAGGAAGACTTTGGAGGTTCAGGAATTGGTGGAGCTTGGTGCAACAGGAGCAGTTTAGATCCTCTTCTTCGAATTCATACTTACAACTTCTACCCAACAGGTAGAGCTCTAGGGAAGATGTAATAGCTATTTACTTTCCTTCAATTTCTAGGGGTTGTATTCTGGCCCACTGTTTTCAGTTTATAGTTGTACTTGTGGTTGTACTTTACTCTCTTGGTTGTACCATACTTTTGTTGGTTGTTTACTTTAGTTTCCCTTTTTGTGCGTGTACAGATCTCTAAGGAAATTCCTTCCCTATTTGGGAAAAGCCTTTAGGTGCTAGTCACCAACCCCTGGCCTTTGGAAGGCGGGATTATGGTAGTTACATCCAGGCCCCATGGGATGGGTCGTGACAAAGTGGTATCAAAGGGAGGCTGGTTCTACCAGAAGAACTAAGAGTATAATTTTAATGAGGCAATGATGTAAAGTGTCTTGAGTTCTGTTTTTAGTTCAAGGAGTCCAATGTTGGTGCGGCGGCCGATGTATCCATACACTAGGACCCCAAATTCTATTTTTTCTAACTTAGTACATGAAAACACTGGTTTCTAGTGTTTTGAAAAATTTTCTTGATCTTCTTGAGTTTTCTCACCAGGTATAACTTATTGACCATGGAACATCTGTTTCTCACTAGATGCCTCGACGACTATAGCCAGCCAGGATTCCAGTTAGAGATTGTGACAGTGGCCCACTGAGTAATGAGGTGTCAGTACAGGGACCACTCACAATGATGGTACCTTCAGGTGGTGTACCAGCACCACCACCACCCGTTCAGCAGCAGATGCTACCAGTGGATCATGCACACTGTTTGAGCGCGTTTTATTAGTTCTAGGAATAGAGGTCTCCAAGGTTTCAAGGCGAGACGAACCTCCAGGCATAAGAGGATTGGATTGAGGCGGTTTCACTGGTCTTTCTCTTAGTAGAGACACCTATCGATCAGATGGCGATCTTGACCGCTAGCCTTCTTCAGGGCTCAGCAGGACGATGGTGGAGCTCAACGCTCTAGGTGCATGAGGCGACGACCCTCACCTGGCTGAACTTTGAGAGCCTTTTCAAGGAGGAGTTCATGCCAGTGACACTACGCTCTGTTCATATTCAGGAGCTTCTGCATCTACAGTGGGGCAACCAAACTATGGCTCAGTACTCGATGAGATTTACTGACCTCTCCCGATACTCCACCGACATGGTACGAGACCCTTACTTCAGGGCCCAAACCTTTGAGCAGGGGCTCCGGTGAGTGATCAAAGATGAAATAGTTTCTCTTATCATACCAACATAGGATAGGGTGCTAGAGAAAGATTTAATGATTGAGATATTCCTTTCCAAGCAGGCACTAACAGTGGGATCCCCAACTGGGAAACAATTAGTAGAGTCATTTGCAGCTGGCAGTAGATAGACAACACAGAAGCCCAAGCAGGCTAGACCTTCTACAGGATGAATCAGGGATTCAAGGTCAGAGGTGCGAGGCTTGAGAGACTGAGGGATCCACCAGTGTGGCATGATCTATTTTTCCAGTGGGGGACAGGTTCACAGAGCTCGTGAATATCTAATTCCCTACGCGGATGATCAAAAGATGGTGGAGGGGCCACCAGGGTAGTGGAATTGGTAGGAGAATGAGCATCAACTAGGAGAGGGATGAGGCAGGGGAGCAGGACGTGCAACAGAAGGTGATCGTGACCACCAGGAACTACCACCACCACCCCAAGGTGGTCCACCACGAGTTCAGGGAGAAGGTGGATGGGGACATTCCCAACTACAAGTAGTAGAGGCTCGCGATCCTAACATACCTAAGATGATATGAGGTACGATGTGTATATTCTATACTTTAGAATTAGTTCTTATCAACACAAGTTCTAGCCATTCTTTCCTTACCACGGACTTATTTCGGGACTCTGAGATTTTGACTCAGCTTTTAGCTCGACCTTTGCATTTGGATGCTCCTACGGGAGAAGATTCAGTGGTCACACACTGGTTCCGACAGTGTGATCTTACTCTCATAGGAGAGAGTTTCATATGGGATCTTCTAGTAGTGGCATTGAGGCCCTAATACGTCATTCTAGGCATGGAATGTCTATCAGCGGTTCACGCATAGATTGACTACTTGAGACGTACAGTGTGATGTAAGTATAGAGATGGAGGCCAGTTTTTCTTTGTTGGTGAGAAGGAAAACAGAGAAACATGATATGGACTTCCACTCAGGAGGGTGTCGCCTATTACATATCAGCTAGCTTGTATGACCTTTGACATGGTGGATGAGGCGATTCCACAGTTCCTATTGGTGGTGGATGAGTATGAGGACATATTTTCAGAAGATGTCCCAAGAATACCTCCTCGTAGAGAGGTAGACTTCTGCATTGACTTGTACCCAAGAACAACACCGTTATCTACATCGACATATCAGATGACCTCTGCAGAGCTTCGGGAGATAAGGGTACAGTTAGAGTAATTATAGAGGAAGGGATTCATAAGGCCCAATATTTCTCCATGGGAATCTTCGGTGTTATTTTCCAAGAAGGAAGATGGAATTTTGAGTCTATGCGTGGACTTTAGGCACCTAAACCAGGTGACCGTGAAGAACAAGTATCCTCTACCGAGGATTGATGATCTGTTTGATCAGTTGAAAGAAGGAAAGTGGTTCTTGATGATAAAACTCAGATCATGCTATCATCAGCTCAGGGTATGGGACGAGGATGTACCAAATACATCCTTTAGATGTCGGTATAGCCATTACACGTTCTTGGTGATTCCTTTTGGCATGACCAATGCTCTAGAAGTGTTCATGGGGATCATGAACAAGATCTTTCAACCATACCTCCATCACTTCGTGGTGGTCTTCATCGACGACAAATTGGTGTACTCATAGTCCGAGGAAGAGCATGTTGTACACTTACAGATAGTTCTGGACACACTCTAGGAGCATCGGTTATATGGGAAGATCTCAAAGTGTGAGTTATAGATACGGAAGGTCCACTTCTTGGGACACATCATCTCAAAGGTTGGAGTTGTATTGGATCTACCAAAGATCGAGGAAATACTTGCTTGGGAGTCACCCATGAGTGTTACTAAGGTGCAGTGCTTCCTTGGATTAGTAGGATACTATCAGAGGTTCATACCTGATATCTATAGAGTAACAACACCAATGACTACCTTGACGAAGAAAGGGAAACCCTTCTTATGGTTAAAGACATGCCAGCAGAGCTTTCAGCAGCTGAGGCAGATCTTGACCAGTGCTCTAATCCTAAGATTTCTAGAGGAGGGAACTGGCTATGTTGTTTACTGTGATGCATTTGGGATCAGACTTGGTTTCATCCTGATGCAGGATGATGTAATGATTGATTATGGATCATGACAACTGAGGCCTCATGAGAATAATTATGTGACCCATGACTTGGAGTTGGCAGTAGTAGTCTTCACACTGAAGATGTGGAAACACTACATGATGGGAGAGCGGTTCATTGTTTACTCAGAATAAAATAGTCTCATATATATCTTCACATAGAAAGATTTGAATCTGAGATAACATATTTGGATAGAGTTCCTATAGGGCTATGACTTTGAGATAGTCTATACTCCTGGGAATGGGAACGTAGTGGCAGGTTCACTTAGCCATAGATCGAGTTTACAACTACTGAATGAGACTTTAGAGCAGTTAGCCTTGCTTCAGATATCCTATGTGGATAGAGATGAGACAGTCTACCTCTAGTCGATGGTAGTTTCCCCTCCACTCCTTCAACGAGTTAGGGAGGCACAACTCAGAGACAGCAGCTGCATGACTGCATGTTCTAAGATAACCTCATTCCATGCACCTAACATATATTCTAAAGGTGGGGATCTCACTATATTTTTTAGAGGACGTATAATTTTACCAGTTGCGCTATGAGAGGAGGTGTTGAGGGAGTTCCATACATCCCCCTTGGCGGCACATCCTGGTGTGGAGAAGATGTACCGGGGCCTTTGGTGTCATTACTAGTGGCCAGGGATGAAGACTGCACAGAGCCAGAAGGAGTCTTATGTCGATAGAAGATAGAGACCCTTGGAGTTTGAGGAGGGAGACTGTGTCTTCCTATGGGTCACACCCCGATAGGGATTGCAGAGATTTGGATGGGGCGTCAATCTATCTCTAAGGTTCATCAGACCTCTCCAGTTTCTCAGTAGAGTGGGTGAGGTGGCGCACCATCTAGATCTTCCCCCATAGATGCACCAGGTGCATAATGTTTTCCATGTGTCATAGCTAAGGAGATGTATAGCATCCCACCTTATTATAACATAAACTTTCATTACATTACACAAAACTGAGGATCTTTAAGGTTTAGTGTCTTGGAAACTAGGAACATAATACATGAAAATAACATAAAACATTCTTCTTAAACACTTTAAAGGCTTCTACTTAAGTTCATCCTAGGTTCATTACTACATCTCATAACTTGGGGACATACATCAAAAGAAAGGGTGAGCAGAAGGCCCAGTAAGGGAAACAAGAGAAACATTTAACATGTGAACTTGAGATACATCAACTATGTCATGAAAAAGAACTTTAAGGCATGAGAAAGAAATCAGGAGGCATTTCATAATAAAAATAACAATTTTCATAACTTGAAGATGTGGCTACATCATTTAACATAGACAATCATGAACATATCACCAAGGTCCATCCCCAAGGTGTCATTTGAAAATTACCAAGGTTATTCACCAAGATATCGTGAAAATTGTAATCTCTAGTGGTTACATCATTACCCAATGCATTGGAGCGCTATCAGGGCGCATCCTTAAATTTGCCTTTATTATCATGTGAGCCACATATATCATCATCAAAAATTTCATAAATAACCCATATAGCATAAAATAAATGGGTTTTATTTCATAATCATAACATTTTAAAAACTGCTTTAAAGACATGATCTTAATGTCACTTTAAACCCACGGAAAGGGAAAGCGGGTTTCATGTATGTAAATCTCAGAATTTAAAATAGAAAATTTTGATATATATGTGAATACCCTTGTAGAAATAAGAGCTTTGAGTATTCACTTTATAACATAAAATAATTTTGAGAAAAGAGAGAGGCATTTTGAGACGAAAATTCTGCAGCATAACGACTATGTTACGAGGTTTTAGAAAACATTGAAAAGAGAAGGGACATGGGTCAAACACTCATAAATGACCCATAAAACAGTATAGGGATAGAATATAAAGTATTTGAGAACATGGTAATGATATTTGAAAGATATACCATATGAAATGAAGAACATGAAAGGAAGACAAAAATAAGATTTCTCTTATGAAAATTCGGCAGCCCAACGGCGTCACTTAAACTTCAACAAAAATGAATTGAAGAGATCAAATAGGGTCTCTAATCATATTAAAATAAAAGATAAATATGATAGATATAGATATCATACCCCAAAATAATAAAAAAGGTACATGAAAGTAGATCTTTGAAAAATGAGAAAGGCGAACGAATCCCTTAAAAATTCAGCAGCCTAACGGCGTCACTTAAACTTCAACCAAAAATGAATTGACAAGATCAAAATAGGGTCTCTCATCATATGAACATAAGGGTTAATTATGATAGATATAGAGATCATACCCCAATATAATAAAAAGAAACTTGAAAGACTTGACATGAAAATAGATCTTGAAAACGAGAAGGGTGAAAGAATCTCTTAAAAATTTGGCAGCCTAACGGCGCCACTTAAAACATCAGAATATTGAATTGAAGAGATCAAATGGGGTCTCTAATCATATGATCATAAAATATCAGTATGATAGATATAGATATCATACCCCAACATAATAAAAAGGAACTTGAAAGACTTGACATGAAAATAGATCTTGAAAACGAGAAGGGTGGAAGAATCCCTTAAAAATTTGGCAGCCTAACGGCACCACTTAAAACTTCAAAATACTAAATTGAAGATATCAAATGGGGTCTCTCATAATATGATCATAAAAGATCAGTATGATAGATATAGAGATCATAACCCAACATAATAAAAGGAACTTGAAAGACTTGACAAGAAAATAGAACTTGAAAATGAGAAGGGTGAAAGAATCTGTTACAAAAATTTCGGCAGCCTAACGGCGCCACTTAAACTTTCATAAAATGAAATGATGAGAGTAAGAGGGGGTCTCTCATCATATAAAAAGGACAGTATAATGAATATATAAGAACATACTCCGACATAAGAACATGGAGTATAAAATAAATGACATAAAAGAGATTACTTGAAAAGAAAGAGAGAGGTCGGATCCCTTACCTTAAAACGTAACTCTTAAAAATAAAAGGTTTGGACCTTGAGGGCTTGGGGGCACCTTGGGAGGACTCCTTGGGAGGTAAGGATACCAGAACTTTATTGTAGGAGAGTTGGGAGTGAAAACTAAAAGAGGAAAGGGTGGGTATTTATAGGGAAAGTGAGGGGACAAGGCATTAATGGCCAAGGGACACCTCACAAGTGCTTTTCTCAAAACCATGTGCTCTCCCATGGCATTTACCATAGAGTTAGGCCACATGGGGCCCCCAATACAATAATTCATCACCTTTGGCCGTCCATCCCTTAAAATATCTCATGACATCATCATGACACAGTTATGATGTCATTAAACATGCCGAAACCCTAAAACTGTATTTTTACTATTCACTGAAAATTCAACTTTCTCAGAAAAATCCCAAAATTTCAACTTAACCAAATATCAATGCTCTGATTTAAAAAATGAACTCCATTTTATAAAAACAATTTTTTAAATATTTTTAATTTAATTTTTAAATAAATACACTATTCACCGAAAATTCATTTTTTCAGAAAAATCCCCAAAAATTACCATAACATAATATCGACGCTCTGAGTTCAAAAATGAAATCCAATTTATAAAAATATTTTTCTAAATATTTTTAAATAAATTTTTAATTAAAAACACTATTCACCTGAAAAAACCAATACTTGAATAATAATATATGAAACCGTTATTTAACCATTTTATTGAATCACATTACTTAATCAAGGTGCCTAGATTATATTAATACTTTCTTTAAGTGAGATTACTAATCCATTTGGTCACATTACTAATCCTAAGCATAAAATCACTATTCATAATTTACTATTCATCAAAAATTAAGTTGATCTTATTAGACTCTAAATTTTGTACTGAACATAATTTTAGAAGACCATTTTTTGAAAATTATTACACATTTTTAATTATTTAAGGTTTACATAAACATTTTTTAAAATATCCTTTCTCTAAAATTCACCAAAAATATTCATACTATATTTATCCGGACATTTAAAAAGTCATAAACATCATTATAAGAAGAAATCGCAATTTTTATTTAAAACAAAGGATTACACAAGGCAGTTACGATCTCCTTACATAGCCCCTTATCACACCAGCATAGGACCTAAGTGTAAGGTGTGCTAAGGTGAGAGAATCTGAGGGAGGCTCGACCAACATTGCACGAGTAGTAATTTCTATCAGTTTGAACTTCTCGCGGAGGCGATCCCGTTCTAGCTTCACACGATGAAGTTCAGCTTGGGTTTGGTCCAGAGCAAATCCCAGTGGTGCTACCTCCTTCCCATGTTCTATTAGATGGGCTTCGATCGGTCCAAGACTACTGGGTGAGGCCATCGAATCTTCTTTCTATATTAATTAACCAAGATTACTTGTATTTAGAGACAATAATCAAAACGTTTAGTTTCCCGCGGTCATATTGACCAATGGTCATATAACAGTCAAAACCCAACGGTCTCATTTTAATTATACTCATGTTATCAAATGAAACATTTTTGTTGAGTATTAAAATAAATTAAAATAACACACAAAATTAGGAAACAATATTTATTCAAAATTTCGGGTCATTACAAGATGCATGCATGATCCATCACTTGTTATCGACTAGGGAAAGTTAGACTTTGAATATGGGTCAACTTTTACTGAGTTCTCGGTAGAGATAGAGGATAAACATGAGTGAGTCTTTCATGGACGATGGATCCCTCTGGTATGAGTTTGGTGGAAGTACAGGAACCTCCAGGAGAGCACATGGGAGCAGGAGCCTTAGATTCGTGCTCAGTACCCTCATTTGTTTGGTTTGCTTTATTTTAGATTTCAGGGACATAAAGTACTAAGGTGGGGAGAATTTAATGTCTCGAAATTTCTATATATATTTTTATTATATAGAATTATTTTGAGACCGAGAAATCTGACAGCGCATAATTCCGAGGCCCGGAGTGCCCAGAATGATCGGTCGAAGGTTGTTAAGTTTAAAATACCATGTGTGAGTGGTTTTCCTGAAAAATGGAATAACTCTTAAATGGGTACCCCGATAAGAAATCAGACGACGCCGTTGTGTTTAGGATGGTGGGTTTACTCTAGTCATGACTTAAGTTTAGTCGACGCATGCTTCTAATGAGAAAACCTGAAAATGGAATAACTGTAAATAAAATAATTAAATAAAATAATTTTATTTTTCAAATGCTTATAACTCATGAACGATGAATAGGATTAAAAATCTGAGACCGCCACTGAACTCGGGAGGGTATGATTTCTCTAGGCAGACCCTAACGTTGGCCGGCATGGGCCGATATTGGAAGTTAGTTTTTGGCTGTAAATAAAATAATTAAGTAATAATTATTTTATTATTAAATTCTCTAACTTCTAAACCGTAACTTGGATTGAAAATCTGAGAGTACCATTGGATTCATGGGGATGTTTTTCCATCAGGTGGAGCCAAACCATGACCGACGTGGTTTGAGGGTGACTGTTAATTATTTTTGAACTTTTTTAAGGTACGTTTAGTAAACGCTCGGGCAGAATTTTCTTTCTTTTGAATTGGTGCTCAGATTAAAAATCTTAGGGCACTGTTGAATCCAAAATACTGAGATTCACCTAGAAACAACTTAACTTCGATCGGCGAGGGTCAAGTAGAAAAGTTAATTTTTAGACTTTTTGAGAAAAATAATAAAATAATTTAAAAAGAAATATTTTATTATTTTCTCTCTGTTGCGTGGCGGACGATGACACTGCAGGGCAACGACGATGCGGCGACGATGCACATTAATGAAAAACATAGATGACCCATATTCTGCAATGTAATAGTGAATTAAATGGTGCAAAATAGCGATGTAGTTTTAGAAATAAAACAGCATAATGACGCGACACCACATCATTATGGAAACGCTGCAGCATGGTTCTATAAATAGTTCGACATGCCAGAAAAAATAAGGTGAAGGATTTGGAGGATTCTCAGGTGAAGCTCTGACGCACTTCCACCCCAATGAAGAATGATGAACGATGAAGAATGCCTTTTAAAGGTATGAACCAAGAAGTGTCGTCGACACCATAACCCTCGAGGATGAACGTGTGGCAACAAATGTCATAAAAGGTAGGGGGTTTATGTGCTTTGATGTTCCCTCCCTTACCATTCTTGAAAAATATAATGAACATGGAGTAACCGACTAACGGGTTGATCCGCGCCTTGTCAAATCATGTGGGTGGTTGTTGCGGGATCTTAAAATAAGGGATTATTATTCCTTTTGTTATTATTAATTTTTTCCTCATGTTTAAAACGCTAACGCGGAGGGCGCGAGACGAAACCAACAAGGCATGTACCCTCTACTAAAATTTTTCTTGGTGCATTATTCATGGCCGAACAACGAATGCGGCGACAAGGCATTTGAGGGATGCGAAAAAACGGCGGTATTTTGGTGGCCGGCAGAAACAACCACCGACATGCCATGCTGATGGTGGCTATAGGAGACCCGCAGCAACCGGCCGTAGGCAGTGGGAAGGCGGCACGCCATCACAAACCATAGTGGATAGAGGAGGCCTCCCCAAGCTGGTCGCGCGGGAGAAGGGCGGTGCCTGCAGCTGCCACTGGTGGCAGCAGCTGCAGCCAGTGGGCCACGGTAGGAGGGGGAAGCGCGGCTCCACGCCATACTGTGTCGAGACGGACTAAATGGCCTCGCATCCGCGGAGCCAGCTGGGTGAAGCGGTCCGCCTTCAGGCAGGCTGGTCAAACAGGTTTCACCCACACAGCGGGTCGAGCCATACCTGTGGCCCAACGGGCCAGTGCAGGTGGGCCGAGCCCCACTCAGAGGGCCGAGTCAACCGTGGCACGGGCTCGCAAAATAGCAGGGCGGGCCCCGATGGGACGGACCTAGTGAACTGAGCCAACCCTTAACAGGCCGGACCCATTCATGGTCAAGTACACCCCGTGTCACGACCCCCTCCCACCAAAGATGCCCTTCCTGAGTTGGCAATGGTGAAAGGGAGATAATGACCCCCGAGTCCTGCCTCCAGTAGGCCCCGGAGTGGCGAATAGCACCAAGGGTATGAGTTTTCACAAATATGGGAGGCATTACCCTTTTTATTATTTAAGATCGGGAAATAGGATGAGTCAAACACCAAAAGAAAACGGAACAAGTAAATGAAACTAAACCCAAAACCAAACCCATATGCATGTTTTGTACAATAATGAAATAAAAATACAAGTACAAGAAAAGATCCAAAGTATGATACCAAAAAAATAAAGCAAAAACTACAACCATCAAAACTCCAACGCCCAACTAGCAAGGTCCCGCACGGTTCCTCAAGTCCTCCTTAAAACCTGAAACTAAACGTTGGGTGAGCATACATGTATACTCAGTAGGAAAACCTAAATCACTCGTGCACAGGTGGGGAGACATCCTAATGACCCGTGAGAAAATAGAAGGAACCAAAGCCTAGAAAGGAATCTATCCACCCAAACTTACAAGCCACACTCACCAAATATCGCAAGTCAATAGATTAGTATAGTAATATTATCAAAGTATGGGTACCTTGCACCACCTTCCCACTGAATACTGCTCAAGGCCTCATGCCTAACGCTCTGATGCTTCCCCCTCCTCCTGAGCTAGTGCCGCAACCTGGCCATACGAAGCTTGAGCTAGTTCCGCAACCTGGCCATACGAAGCTCATAGTATCCTGCCGACACTCAATCCTCGGCCATAACCACATCTCATCCGGAAGACACCTGGGAACCACATCACATCTCATTCTGAAGACACCAAGGAACATATCACATCCTCATCCCGAAGACTCTTGGGAAACATCTGTTGTAACCTGCCAGAAGGATCTTGGGATATAGAACCTGGAAGAGGGAGCACATGGAAGAACAGTAACCAGACATCCTTTAGATGTTTGAGAATCTCACCCCCCATCCCACGGGTGTTCAGCACATAGTTCTCAACATGGGAGGGGTGCGTAAAGAAACATAAAACGTACAGATTTATATAATTATATCAACCACTCAGCCCATCCTAAGGCTTCTACACAAAATATCTGAGCACATGCCTCGACACCGCTACCTCGAAAGTATGCACACAATAAACAGCCCCAAACCCCATTAAACTTTTCATGTTTCAACAATTTTATTTTATCAGTTCCTTAACTACCGAGCAACTAACAACAACCAAACCAGATCAATCGTTCGTAAAACATATCCCTTCCAACCACAAATAAAGTTAGGGAAACACAAGCAACAAAATACCATTTTCTTTTATCAGCCAATCAATTCCATTGATTTTCCGTATTTAAACAACTACCATTCCCCACAATTCATTAGTTAACTATTACACTTTTATTCATATGCACAACCCATCCCTGCAGCCCTTCTTCCAACCACCATAACTACAAACACATCAGAAACAAAACCCGTACCACATCATCATCCCTTTGATACCATTTACTGCGGCTCCACTTCCCATCACAACCGTATCATACACGCCAACCCACAACCAAGCCAACTGCAGCCACACTGCTCACCCATTCCACAACAACCCATGAAACACCCCTTCACATAATTAAACCCCAACCAACACCCACAAAAATTCATTCTTTCATTTAGTTTAACCGGGGTGATCATACAAGGGTTCCAGGTATTTATTTAATCATCCAACTTTACATGACTAACCAATTTCCACATTCTATGAAATTTCATCCACAAAACAAACCAGAAAAATAAGGAAACATTTAATTGCGCAAGCAAAGGCCCCCAACGACTGTGATTTTCAGTAGGCATAAGCCTATTCAATTCACAACATAATCAAAGGATAAGCATTGATGGAAATAAAACAACAATATCAAAAAAAACTTCCCCAACCCCATTCTTTAACCAATTGTTATCTTTATTTACTGGTTCAACCGTATATCATGAAAACAAGAGGATACCCACCCCACATGATGCACAAAATAGAGAGAGACGAAGGTAAAATCCCTACCTGAACAGGTTTTTATGTCCTTCTGTGAGAACAACCACCACGAGGATTTAGATCACTCCTCCCGATGACTACGTCCTGCCATGGATGTTGCGGCACAACTGCACATTAAGATGACATTCGTTGAAGAGCGTCATTCTCATCAAATATCAGCAATCTCCTCGGTAAGAAACTATGAATAGGAAGTCAAAGAAGAGGGAAAAAAACGAGGTGCATGATGTTCACCTCGTTGACACGATCCTGCAGCCACTGACAGATCGACGATCGGAGTCCAGATAAAGAAGATAGGAGGAAGGCTTCTGGGTCATCCGAGTGTGTCGTCGTGCGGAGAAAAAGAGGGGTCCATAAATAACACGTGACCCTCCCTTATATAGGCAACAAAAAGGTAAAATGGTACACAACGTGTATTAATGAATACACGACGTGACCGTACAACTGTGACATTGTTTGACTGGTCAACACACGACACGTCACACGGTTTCCATGCATTTAAGGATAATAATAACTTCAATTAATAATAGGTGTTTTATTGACCTGAGACATGAGTCATAAAAAGGTATTCATCATTGGTCTTAAAATGACCATCATAATTTCAGGGTTACGCTGCCACTGGCGGTTCATAAAATCGAGGTCGCATGAAGAAGTTATAGTGAAAACAATGTTTTATCATCAAAATTAATATTAACAATATTTTATTATTATTATTAATTAATTATTTATTTATTTTTCTAACTCCAAAATCAATCACGATTTGGACTCCCTAGAATTCTTCACCAAATCTCTTATTTATCATTTATTTGTCATTTAATTTTATTCCCACTATTACCTTATAATTCTTCCCTCTCTCCAATCTCATTTATTCTCTTCCACAATTCCCTCACTCCACCAAAAGTGGCGCCTTGCCTATAATCCATGCCCAACATGCCCCATCTTTTCTTTCTCAATTCAATGTTATTATTAATAAAATTAATAATAATAACACCCATCATTAATGCTCTAATTTAATCCCATTAAATTAGTTTATAATGGTTATTCTCATATTAAATTAAGACCATTCCATTTAATTAAATTCAAATCATTTAATTTACTAAACAAAATTAAAACCATTTAATTTTGTTAGTGGCACATTTTTTTTCAAACATTATTATCATTATGAAATAATTATAATTATAATAAGACAATATCATTATTATTAAAATAATAATAATAACACAACTCCAAAAAATTAAACCCATTTAATTTCATTTTCCAATCACACACATATTTGTGTCACCATTATCATTATTATTTAATACAATAGTAATAAATCCTCTTTCAATTTCATCAACGGGTCGTCATCATTATCATTAATTATTATTATTATTATTGACGCCCATTATTATCTTATAATTACTATAATAATATATTAAATCAACATTATATTACATATATTATTATTAAATTCGTATAATGGGAGGATAACACTCCCTCTCTCCAATCACATGATATTCACGCACGGGTTGGGAACCCCTTCCATTCTTTATTATCATTTTATTATTTTTTATAATCTATTAAATGAATATTATTATAATTGTTTTAATATTCCAAAATACAAGTTGGATTCACCCATAAGGGGTTGTGCCTCATTTATTATAATTTATTCCTTTATAATTTATTCTACGCGCCTCCCATTATATTCCCATTACACACATAATTTATTATTTATTAAAATTTAAATAAATCAAAAATGAAACCATGCACCTCCCCTCATTGAATTAAATACATTCTGTTTTATTTCTTTTATTTCACAATGATTAAATTAAAACCATTTAATCTAATTAACAAAAAATATTTTCACGCCACCCTTATCAATTATTATTATCAAAAATTATTATTATAACACACGTCGTGTTTGACCACATCAAATTTTTACAAAGTAATGGACCGAAAAGGTCCAGGCCATTACATCAGATACCTCTCAAAACATTCTCGTCCTCGAGAATTAAAAACTAACCCATAAAAGGGGAAAGGTCCGAACAACCACCCCGAAAGATACCTCTCAGGGCTCTCGTCATAACAATAATCCAACCAATATCCTAATTATATGAGTCAGGGAATTCCTTCCCTCATGTCGAGATATTATCCACTTTAGGCGGCACTGACTCACCTGCACGGGTTTAATCGCATCCACATTAATGCGTCTCGATTAGGGATTAGGTCCTCCCACCCCTATAATTTAGGATTTATCATACACACACTTCCCCCAACACCACACAAAACAAGAAACACGCTGCCCCAACACATGGATTGGGGAATTCCTTCTCTCATGTCAAGATCTATCCGCTTTGGGTGGCACTGACTCTCCTGCACATGTTTAATCGCATCCACATTAATGAGTCTTGATTAGGGACCAGGTCCTCCTCTCCCCACATGTTAGGACTCTTCACACACATTTAAAGGAAATATGGAAACAACTTAGCATTATATACCCATGAAAAACAAGGTCCAGGCCCAAAGCATGGGCGAGAATGAGTTTCAACAATGGAGTGTAATGCTCTTGAATTTAAACAAAACATAAATGAGAGCATTTAAGTAAAACCGAAAACATCTCTCTTGATCTCTAGCCTTGCTAGGGTTTCCACTTATGTTGCGTACAACTGTTCGTGTTCCACTCTTCTGCCTCTCTGTTGATGTCCAGGTTCCATAGCTGTACGGAAAACAAAGAACGCCTAAGCCCAAGTAGCAAGGAAATTTTTTCAAGGTTTCATTTTATCATTTTATTTCAATTTCTTTCCTAGAACACCCAAATCAAGTAAAACAAAAATCATGATGATGCATTTACCTGTCCTGGGGTCTCTACCCTGAAATCAATGTAGTCATACTTGGTCATTTGGTAAGCTCGGAGTCCTTGCATCGGATCACAGGGGGCCCTAAAATCCTGTGTCCTAGCCGGTCTTCCATGGCCTATGTCACGCACCAAGATCAGCCAACACTGTTTCCCTACCATCCCATGAAATCCTCAATGTGCCTAACTCTAGACACCATCCTATCTCTCAACCATCAGCCTCTGATAATATTTCTGTCACGACCCCCTCCCACCAAACATGCCCCTCCTGAGATGGCAATGGTGAAACGGAGATAATGAACCCCGAGTCCCACCTCCAGTAGGCCCCTGAGTGGCGACTAGCACCAAGGGTATGAGTTTTCACAAATATGGGAGGCATCACCATTTTTATTATTTAAGATCGAGAAATAGGATGATTCAAATACCAAAAGAAAAAGGAACAAGTAAATGAAAATAAACCCAAAACCAAACCCATATGCATGTTTTATACAATACTGAAACAAAAGTAAAAGTACAAAAAAAGCTCCAAAGTATGATACCAAAAAAAGAAGAAGAAAAAACTACAACCATAAAAACTCCAACGCCCAACTAGAAAGGTCCCACACGGTCCCTGAAGTCCTCCTGAAAACTTGAAAGTAAACATAGGGTGAGCATACATGTATACTCAGTAGGAAAACCTAAATCTCTCACACACAGGTGGGGAGACATCCTAATGCCCTGTGAGAAAACAAAAGGAACCAAAGCCTAGAAAGGAATCTATCCACCCAACCTTACAAGCCACACTCACCAAATATCACAAGTCAATAGAGTAGTATAGTAATATTATCAAAGTATGGGTACCCCGCACCACCTTCCCACTGAATAATACTCAAGACCTCAAGCCTAACGCTCTGATGCTTCCCCCTATTCCTGAGCTAGTGCCACAACCTAGCCATACAAAGCTCGAGCTAGTACTGCAACCTGGATATACGAATCTCATAGTATCCCACCGAAACTCAATCCTCGTCAATAACCACATCTCATCCCAAAGACACCTGGGAACCACATCACATCTCTTCCCGAAGACACCTGGGAACATATCATATCCTCATTATGAAGACTCTTGGGAAACATCTATCGTAACCTGCCCAAAAAATCTTGGGCTATAGAACCTGGAAGAGGGTGCACAGGGAAGAACAGTAACCAGCCATCCTTTAGATGTTTGAGAATCTCACCCCCTATCCCACGGGTGTTCGGTACGTAGTGCTCAACATGGGTGGGGTGCGTAAAGAAACATAAAACGTACAGATTTATATAATTATATCAACCACTCATCCCATCCTAACGCTTCTACACAAAAGATCTGAGCACATGCCTCGACACTGCTACCTCGAAAGTATGCACATAATAAACAGCCCCAAACCCCATTAAGATTTTCATGTTTCAACAGTTTTAGTTTATCAGTTCCTTAACTACCAAGCAACTAACAACAACCAAACCAGATCAGTCGTTCATAAAACATATCCCTACCAACCATAAATAAAGTTAGAGAAAAAACAAGCAACACAATACCATTTTCTTTTATCAGCCAATCAATTCCATTGATTTTCCGTATTTAATCAACTACCATGCCCCACAATTCATTAGTTAACTCTTCCACTTTTATTCATATGCACAACCCATCCCTGCAGCCCTGCTGCCAACAACCATAACTACAAACACATCAGAAACAAAACCCATACCAAATAATCATCCCTTTGATACCATTTACCACATCTCTACTACCCATCACAACCATATCACACACGCCAACCCACAACCAAGCCAACTGTAGCCCCACTGCTCACCCATTCCACAACACCCATAAAACACCCCTTCACATAATTAAACCCCAACAAGCACCCACAAAAATTCATTCTCTCATTTAGTTTAATCGGGGTGATCATACAAGGGTTCCAGATATTTATTTAATCATCCAACTTTACATGATTAACCAATTTCCACATTCTATGAAATTTCATCCACAAAACAAACCAGAAAAATAAGGCAACATTTAATTGCACAAGCAAAGGCCCCCAACGACCGTGATTTTCAGTAGGCATAATCCTATTAAATTCACAACATAATCAAAAGATAATCATTGATGGAAATAAAACAACAATATCAAAAAAACTTCCCCAAACCCGTTCTTTAACTAGTTATTATCTTTATTTTCTGGTTCAACCGGATCTCATGAAAACAAGAGGATACCCACCCTGCATGATACACAAAAGAGAGAGAGACGAAGTTAAGATCCCTAACTGAACAGGTTTTGATGTCCTTATGCAAGAACAACCACCTCAAGGATTTTGATCACTCCTCCCGACGACTACGTCCTGCCATGGACGCTGCGGCACAACCGCACATTAAGATGACGTTCGTCGAAGAGCGTCATTCCCGTCAAATATCAGTAATCTCCTCGGTAGGAAACTACGAAGAGGAAGTCGAAGAAGAGGGAAAGGAACGAGGTGCACGATTTTTTCCTCATTGACACAATCCCACAGCCACTGAGAGATCAATGATTGGAGTCCAGATGAAGAAGATAGGAGGAAGGATTCTGGGTCATCCGGGAGCGTCGTCGTGCGGAGAAGAAGAGGGGTCCGTAAATAACACATGACCCTCCCTTATATAGGAAACAAAAAGGTAAAATGGTACACAATTTGTATTAATGAATACACGACGTTACCGTACAATTGTTACGTTGTTTGATTGGTCAACACACGACACGTCACGCGGTTTCCATGCATTTAATGATAATAATAACTTCAATTAATAATAGGTGTTTTATTGACCGAGACATGAATCATAAAAAGGTATTCATCATTGGTCTTAAAATAACCTTCATAATTTCAGGGTTACACTACCGCTGACAGTTCGTAAAACCGAGGTCACACGAAGAAGTTATAGTGAAAACAGTGTTTTATCATCAAAATTAATATTAACAATATTTTATTATTATTATTAATTACTTATTTATTTATTTTTATAACTCCAAAATCAATCACGATTTGGAATCCCTATAATTCTTCACCAAATCTCCTATTTATCATTTATTTCTCATTTAATTTTATTCCCACTATTACCTTATAATTCTTCCCTCTCTCCAATCTCATTTATTCTCTTCCACAATTCCCTCACTCCACCAAAAGTGGTTCCTTGCCTATACTCCATGCCCAACACGCCCCATCTTTTCTTTCTAAATTCAATTTTATTATTAATAAAATTAATAATAATAACACTCATCATTAATTCTCTAATTTAATCCCATTAAATTAGTTTATAATGGTTATTCTCATATTAAATTAAGACCATTCCATTTAATTAAATTCAAATCATTTAATTTACTAACCAAAATTAAAACCATTTAATTTTGTTAGTTGCACATTTTTTTCACACATTATTATCATTATGAAATAATTATAATTATAATAAGACAATATTATTATTATTAAAATTATAATAATAGCACAACTCCAAAAAATTAAACCCATTTAATTTCATTTACCAATCACACACATATTTGTGTCACCATTATCATTATTATTTAATAAAATAGTAATAAATCCTCTTTCAATTTCATCAGCGTGTCGCCATCATTATCATTAATTATTATTATTATTAACGCCCATTATTATCTTATAATTACTATTATAATATATTAAATCAACATTATATTACATATATTATTATTAAATTCGTATAATGGGAGGATAACACTCCCTCTCTCCAATCACATGATATTCACGCACGGGTTGGGAACCCCTTCCATTATTCATTATCATTTTATTATTTTTTATAATCTATTAAATGAATATTATTATAATTATTTTAATATTCCAAAATACAAGTTGGATTCACCCATAAGGGGTTGCGCCTTATTTATTATAATTTATTCCTTTATAATTTATTCCATGTGCCTCCCATTATATGCCCATTACACACATAATTTATTATTCATTAAAATTTAAATAAATAAAAAATAAAACCATGCACCTCCCCTCATTGAATTAAATACATTCAATTTTATTTCTTTTATTTCACAATGATTAAATTAAAACCATTTAATCTAATTAACACCAAATATTTTCAGGCCACTATTATCAATTATTATTATCAAAAATTATTATTATAACACACGTCATGTTTTACCGCATCAAATTTTTACAAAGTAATGGACTGGAGAGGTCCGGGCCATTACACCCCAAGACCCATTACGTCAGACCGACCTGACCGAGTCGGACAAGGCCCAGTCCCAACCGGCCCCTGAATAAAGAAACATCTGCAACTGACGAACCAGGTCTTCGTTTGACATGCCATCAGTGGCATTGGGACCCCTTTTGGTAAGTGGTCCCATTTACATATTCTGGTGGGTCTGACCGAGCCAGGCCGGACTGAGGTGCGATCACTCCCATTTCACGAAAAGGGGTGAAACTAACAGACCAGACGTCTGATCGACGCACCGTCTATGGAATAAGGACCCTTGTGGCAAGGCGGTCCTTTGGAGATAATCTAAGTGAGTTTTGATGAAGTTTGATGTGTGACATTGGTTGGATTAGACTTGAATATAACTAGTTCCTTTTTACAAAAGTGCCCATATCTCACAGATCGGACGTCCGATCAACACACTGTCTGTCATGTTGGGACCCCTATGACGGGGCGGTCCCTTGGGTATGCTTTTTCGGGACTTTGTACCTGTTGAAATATGACCAATGGATTGAGGAGAAGAGACTTCCGGAGACCAGGTGAGCTTTGTGTGGGAATCCAATGGATGGCTGTGACATGAGGAAGAAGAGCGACCAATGCGGGTCAGCATCAGAAACTACAGATTGGGATGATCTAGTTGTACGACTAATCATCCCAACCTATGCATCAGTGACCAAGACGGGTCAGCACCAGGGACCAATACGGGTCAATACCAGTGAACAATATAGGTAAACACTAGTGACCAATACAGGTCAGCATCCAATGACTAATACAGGTCAGCACCAGCAACCAATACAAGTCAACATCTAGCAACCAATATGGGTCAACATCTAGCGACCAATACGGGTCAGCATACAGTGACCTTTACAGGTCATTATTAGAGTTACTACAGATAGGATGATCTGGATTTATGACTAGTCATCCCTATCCCAGTAACCTTGAAATTATACCGTTAGAGTGGGCTGTCTCTTTTTCTTTGTGCTTAATGATTTAGATCATGCTTGTCATATTATCTTTGTGGTATTTATTGTGATTTTTTCCTTTTTGGATTACTGTGAGACCTTCAGGAGTCTCAGGGTCCCTACTAGGCATTGTTATACTCACCCCTGCACGGGCTCCACCCGCACGTGTGTGTCTGGTGCAGACTAATGATGCTCCGCGGTAGACTTTGGAGGTTTGGGACTTGGTGGAGCTTGGTGCAACGGGATCAGTCAAGATCTTCTTCTTTGACTTCAGACTTACAGCTACTACCCACCAGGTAGAGCTCGAGGGCATATGCGACAACTGTTTACTTTCCTTCAGTTTCTAGGGCTTGTAATCTGACCCATTGTTTTAAGTTTATAGTTGTACTTGTGGTTGTACTTTACTCTTGTGGTTGTACAATACTTTTTTTGGTTTTTCACTTCAGTTTCCCTTTTTGAGTGTGTACATATCTCTAAGGAAATGCCTTCCCTGTTTTGGAAAAGCCTTCAGGTGCTAGTAACCAACCCTTGGCCTATGGAAGGCGGGCTTGGGGTAGTCACATCCGGGCCCTATGGGACGGGTCGTGATAGTGTGTGATTGAAAAAATGAAATTTTAAAAGGTATTTTAATTCATTAAATGAAAAAAACAATTTATTTTATTTGTTCTTGAATATATTAGTGGTGATATAATAATTAATTAGAGCTAATGGTTACTTTTCTTGATGGTTATTTCTTTGATATGGTTATAGTGTGAATAGGTTCATGTGGTGTAAAATATAACCCCATGTATGGTTGTGTGAGTAAGTGATATTGCTTTTTTGTGGATGAGAATGGAAGAAGAAATGATTTCTTCACGAGGTGAGTCAAATTCACATGATATGTATGATTAGTGGGTATGGTGTATGAGACCTAGTGATGATGTGGTGTGTCTTTGTTATGGAATGGGTTGGGCATTGTAGCAGAGAAATCCAAGAGAGTATGATGGATTTTTTTTTGAATTCATTTCATATTAAATAATGATATTATATTTTTTTGAAATATAATTTTGGAATCTCAAACTTATTCCACCTTAATAATATCCACTAGAGTTTTAGGAGTGTGGATTTGATCATGTTTTTAATATGTCTTTAAAGGATAAGGGAGTCGAGCAACTTTCGATGGGTGTTTTCAAATTTGTAAAGGTGTAAGTGGGGATCTATCAAGGGTGAGGAAATGATGGTGGATATTACTAGGGATTTGACCAAGAGTATATATTATATATTCGATCTAGTTGATACCCCAATGGATAGGAGGGTGAAATTGGTTACATTTATGCTATATTGTATTATGTGGTGATGTTGGAGCATCTTGGTTCATATTAAGAAGCACATGGCCTGAATCAGGATACATTCCATACCCTCTCATTTTAAGAAGCCTTTCCATAGATCCCAATACTAGATAGTGCTTGTGAGTTTATATAATTACAACAATTCAAGCTTTCAGTGACTAATTACACATTTTTTTCGAGTTTCTATAATTTGCGCTATAACTAGGTGGGGATGAGGTCCAGAAGGCCCACTATTTTGAGATAGGCTTCTAAAAATCCATTTAGATCCTGGTGATGTTTTTTAGACTGAAATCTTATTCAGTGTTTGTATACAATACTCTAATTGAAGATAAGAGTATTTAGGAGAGTAGAAGATCTATTACATTAACTATTTTTTGAGGCTCAAGTAGATTGATAAAAAAATGATACTTGAGAAGGTTGACCAAGGAAACAAAATATTGGTTATTTAGGGTAAAGGTTCATCTTTTCCACCCTAAGGGAGAGAATTTGGGGAGAATTTTTAGTGTGGTGGAGATGAGACTTTCTATATCAGTGTCCCAATATATTGATGAAGTTATTCACTTGTGGTGATATGGGACACATGAGGAAAATCTATAAGAGGGTGACTTGGACAACTAATGGGTGTCATTCGGGTTAGACTCGGGTGTATAAGGTGTGGTTAGGGGGATCACCACAAAGTTATAACATGAAGTCTTTATCTTGATCAGGGCATGGAGGTGGGTGAGGTCCACCATAAAAATAGTAGGGGGAAACAAAAATAAAAAGTTATTTGGGATTTGAGGGGTGGAATATTACAATTTATGTTTTTTTATTATGGAAATTTAGGGATAACCAATGGAAAAAATCCTAGAATAAGATTAAATGAGAGAAAAAAAAGAAGAATAAGAATAAGAAGAATATCAAGAATTAGAATAAAGATATTTACATGGTTTGGGAAGAATCCCTATATCCACAATGAGGAAGAATATATTCCCTATTTTTGAGAAAAAATTACATTATGCACACACTATCATAAAACCTATCTTAAATTTGTGATCATAAACCATCATAGTGATACAATAACCCACGCTCCTACAATGCCTGATCTACATAGCATTCCATGCTACTATAATACCCATGTTGGAAAATTCCACACTTCTATAGTTCTTGAGTTGGTAAATTCCACATTGACATAGTACTCATTCTCAGTGTCATTTGCATCTATTATATAATGAGTTAAACCTACTAGAGTACCTCCAAAATTTGATTCAGGTACCTCCATCCCTTGAACCCTCGACCAGGGGTGTGTTTCCCCTTGGAACACCCTATGACCTCACCATAGTAGTTGAATCACAAGATTTGATGGAATGAAATTCAGCATGGGCCTCTTTCTATTATCTTAAAATAATTCAATGGATTGGGCTCCACCATTCCAAAAATATCCCCACATGGAGCATGATCCAAAAAATTGACCTCTTTCCATGATTCCAACTAAGAAAAATTACTTAATATGAGATTATCCTATTCTTCACTTACCAATAGACACTTTCCCTTTAAAGTTTCATTTTAAAGCTACCAATTCATGACATAAGAGTTTTTTTCACTTACATGATCCCAAAATGTTCTTCCATATTCTTCCTCTCAACCTCTATTCATCAATGAGGACCAATAGAGGCACACAAATTCCTAAATTTTTCAATCATAATTATCTTCATCAAAATATCTTCAAGATTTAAAATTCTTTAAATATTTTATAGTATCAATAAACCATCTTGTATTAAGAATCATAAAAAGTGGCACTTTAATTGAATATACTTCATAATGACATGAAACACCGGGTTATTTGTAAGATGTTTTTCAAAGTGAAATTCATTTTTCTCCTGATTTCTACCCAAATCCTCAAATAAGTTATTGAAAAAAACCATTTCCTTACAAACTTTTATGAAAAAAATACTTTACCTCTATGATGGATAGTTCCACTATTGGAGACTTTGAGATCCTTCATCGACTTCGAATTGATGGGCTCTAAAAATTTCTACAACACACTTTTGAGGTGTTCTAGAAAGCCCTGCTCCTAGTATGGATAAAAGTGAATGTGGATGGTGATTATAAAGGAAACCCAAGTCTCACGGGTTGTGGTGCTATCTTCAGAGACTACCTTGGTTAGTGTCATGGGTGCTTCTTTGGAAGTTGTGGTATTGCATTGTCTCTGGAGGCAAAAATGGTGGGTGTGATACATGCCATTAGATTTGCCAAGAAAATGGGATAGAACAATATTTGGATTGAAAGTGATTCAGCCACTATTGTCCATGCTATTTGGGAGTGTGTAATGCATCTTTCCTGGCCACTGACCACCCATTGGATGTACTGGATTACTTCGCTTATGAGGAAAAACTTCATTTCCACACATGCCTTTTGTGAAGCGAACATGGTTGCAGATGGTCTTGATAACAAGGGAATCAACCAAGGCATAACTTGGAAGGATGAATTGTTGGTTGAGCTTATCCCTCTTTATGATAAATATTGTAATAAGATTCCTTATTTCAGACTCATGTAGTTATCCTTTCTTTTATTTAATAAATTGTGTCTTGTTCTTTGATAGATGCACCACCTTTCACTAAAAAAATACATTTAAAAATATAACCTGTAGTACTCCTATTATCAAAATAATCTCCAAGACCAGCATCCACATACCCTTGTAATGAATTTACTTTACCAAAGTACAAATATACTCCATTTATTCCCTTAAAATATCTTATTTTCCACTTTACAACTTCACAATATTGTTTTATAGGGTTAGAAACATAGTTACACATAACTCCCAATATTTGGCTAATATCTAACTGGGTACAAACCCTGACATACTTCAAACTTCCAACAATTGAGGCATAAGGAACCTTTACCATGTACTCAACATCCTTTTCCATATTTGGTGATTTCTCCTTATATAACTTAAAATGACTTGTTAGGGGAACAAAAATTATCTTTTCTTATATCATACTAATCCTGCTCAAAAAAATTCTACTATAGTTAGAATATGATAACATTAATGTTGGTAATAGGGTGCACAATGAAAGTGGATAAATTGAGAATTTAAAATATTAATGTTGGACTAACATAACAACATCATCACCAGAGACACAATACCCAATAAGAAACCTAAGAGTCTCACATGAAAATAATTAAGTTGAAAAATTAAATCAAATAAATACCTTATTCAATTTGAATATGCTTTTTTAGATCACTCATTGTCAATGACCAATGATCGAAGGAACTAATATTGGATCCCTCTAGACCATCTGCACATGATTCAAAAGTATGTGGGAATGTCGATCTTCGATATACGGGTGATAGAATGGAGAATCAATGATGTATTTGATGTCACAATGATCACCACAATGCTATTCCTTCAATCTGCAAAGGTGATTTTGGATCAGTTCTTGGAATAGGGAGCTTCTCTCTCTAGGATGTGGGAGAGATGAGTGAGGAGCTCTAAAATTAGAGTGGATGAATAATCCCTTGAAAATGAGCTTCCTATTTCTTATATTGTGGGGTTAAAATACCAAAAAATGGATTTATAATCCCTAAATATATATATATATATATATATATATATATATATTAGATAGTGGGGTATAATTACAATGAAGCACACACACACACATCACACACCCATAGGCTGGAAGGGTAGGTTATAGCCCCCTTAATGGGTAACCCACTATAACGACCCATACTTTACATACATGGTTATTACTTCAAAAATCGAAGCATAATTATTACAACATATAACAAAACCATGAAAGGACCGTATATGTATAGTGTCTTTAGAAACTGGGAAACATAAAAAACTGGTTCATAAATCATCTACGTTGTCTCCCATTTATTTCATCCTATCTAGAGTCCCTTTTTGGCATATTCTACTTAATATCCTTCTTCCTGACCTGGGGAAAATAAAACATACAAAAGAGTGAGCTCAAATGCTCAGTAAGGGTAAATAAAAGAAATATCAGTCATATCATATTCATAAGAACATAATATTTTGAAAATCTTAACATGCAAAAGAGGTCATAATATCATGTCATGGGATAAATAATAGTAATGAAAAGTAATCCCAAATAATCATAACTTAAAACATGAAACTTTGTGGCATACACACATAATCATAGAAAATCATTTCATATTAGTCAAGGCTCATTGACAAGACCATCATAGAGGACAAAGTCCATTACTGAACCGAGTTCACTCCTCGTTCCAGTCCTGTATCACTGAACCGGTTTAACTTTCCGTTCCATCCATGTCTATCTCATGAGATATAAATATTTACCCTATGCATTGGAGGGAGATATAGGTCCCACCCATCTCATAATGAAACCATTCTTATGTGTGCCACTAAATCATAAATCATACATCATAGCATAACCCATGTAATAAAAATGGGATTCTTAAACATCATGCCATCATAATATAACCCATGTAAGATAAAACGACATCATAAAATTAATTCCATCATAAAACAATCACATAAATGTAAAAATAGGGATAGAAACAGAACTTATTTTATCTTAGATGGAAAATAATTTTGATAAAACACTTGAACTCCATTCTTGAGGAAAATATCCTTTCTACTTCAAAAATATTTTTTCCTTTCTTAACATGTCATACAATTTTAAACTAAAATAATTTGATTAAAAATAAACTTGAAAACTTGTAAAGGAAGCTTCTTGGAAATAATGTTCTAAAAATCCATTCATGTTGTAAGTTAAAAAAAACATTCTTCTCGTATTTTGTCCTGAAAATTCAAAAATCACCTCGTACGAAAAACGACAAAAGATTCCTTTCATATCTTTTAATAAGAACTCACCGAAGGGTAAAATTGAATTTAAACAATTGTAGGAGGATGGAAATAATATTAAATATTGAGGAAACATGGATTTGGATGATAAATACATCCCAATAAATACCAAAGTATAAACAATCTCGGATAAAAATGATATTATGAGATTTTCAATTACCTTAGGTCCGATATGCTTCGTATGAATCCAAACCTCCTGTAATATGGTTTAAATAATGTTAATTGACTTATTACAGAATCATATTCATTGTTATGATATCATATATGGTCATATTTGTATCTTCTTAGTAGTAATGTTTCATTGCTACTTGTTATTCGGGTGTTTATTGCTTTATGTTCTTATGCTTGTTTTGTCGAATAAATTCTTATTCCTCTTTATAGGATATAGATACATCATTTAAAGAATGGTATTAGTGTAATATATATCATATTAATTCATTCATTTCATTTATAAAATCATTATTCAATGAAGATCATATAGAACGAGTCGCATCACATCGTGGAGACGGTAGGCCGTACGTACGCACGAGCGATGATATCGTTCCCATGATCGTGGAATTGTATTGAAGTGTATGTATAATATTTCAGAATCAATACCACTTTACAATAATCATATATAGTTATTTATTTACACCATTATACCCATCCAAGTAAGTTGTTGGTGGAAAACATATTACACCACAACGTGGAGACGGTATTCCGTACGTACGCGCGTGCGGTGATTTTGTTTACCGTAAGATGGATAAGAGGTGAAATAGGGTTGTTTTATATTTATAATAAAATATAAGTATATTAGGGATACTGATGTTATTACCTCATAATGAAACAACTAAATAAGATGGAGTATAATAAGAATGGAACTTGAAGAAAACGGTAGAAGGTATTACCTCTTCTTCGAAGTGCCTCCTTTAAACTTTCTCTTAGGGCACTAGAGTTGGTCTTTTGAGAAGACCAGTACCTCTAGTAGGTTTCTAAGGAATTGGGGAAGTGAAATGGGAAGGATTTTTCCGAGATTGAAGGCTCAAATTGGTGTGAGGAGGAGAGGGAGGAGGTGCCCTTCTATAAGGGAGGAGAGGGGCACCTTTGGAAAGTGTGGAAATATTATTTTATTCTAAACTTATCTTCGGTTTCAAAAGGTCCAAAAATCATTAAAGATGAAGATAAGATAACTCATGGTCGAAATAAAATCATCCAATCAGAATTGGACATGTTTTGGAAAATATTTTAATCATTATAATTTTATTTATTTAAATAATTTATTAATGAGGTAAATACTGCATCTTTATTATGTCATAAATAATTTAATTTATTTGATGTCTAAAAATTATAAAAAAAATACCAAAATGTAGGAAATCTTTTTATCTTTCCAATTAATATTTATAGTTGAAAGGATAATTTATATATCCCCTTATAGAAATTAATTACTAAATGATTTTTTGTTAATGCCAATTTTGTCTTTACAATAAATTAATTAATCTAATGTGTCATTGTCTTTCATAAGTGGCTCCATGAGATCCCAAAATCGACCCAAGGATGACCATGGTCGACCATTACTCATCCAATAAGTTTTGGACAAGTTTTAAGGTAATTTTGAATTATTATAATTTTCTTTTAACCTTGAATTACCCTATTTACTTTTAACCGTTGTAAATAAAAGTAAAAAATTACTATTCACCAAAAATTATTTTTATCTAATTGAACAAAATTTTACTCCTTGATATTAACCGTGTCTCTTGGATTTTAGAAATTCAACTCACAGAAGCGGTAAAATTAAGTTTTATGAACAATTGCAAAAGCTCCTAGGAGGTGGGTAAAATACGGTGAAAAGTTCAATACAATTTTTATAAATTTAAAATTATTATAAAATGACTCCAATGAATTTAATTGAACTTATATAATTATTATGTATCCATTTTTACCTAAAATAAATTTAAATCAAATAAATGATTATTTAAAAAAAAGTCGGTTTTAACCAAAAACCGAGTGTTTTCACTATTCATCAAAATTGAAGTTTTTCAGAAAAATACCAAAAACTCAGCCTAATCTATATTTGATATTCCGAATTCAAAAATGATGTCTATTTTTTCAAATTCAAAACATATAAGTGACATTAATTAATTTTAAAAGTAATTCATGTTATCAAAACAAATAGCGTGTTTTTAAGAAACAATAACTATCAAAAGATCATCACTTGTTTATGTCCAATTTCAAAGTAAAATTAATTCCAATGACCAACATTAGATTAAATGGTAAAAATATATTCTAATTATGCTTTAAAACCAATTAAAAAGATAATCTAGCCATATAAATTATTGCGATGAAAAAAGTTGTTTTTAATTAAAATATAGCATGTTTTTACTATTCATCAAAATATGAAAGTTACCAGAATAATATGAAAAATTTATCCAAAGTAAAATTTTATATCTTGATTACAAAGAAGAATTTTATTTTGTCAAATTGAACTTATAAACATGTCAAAAACTAGATTTAAAATGTGTGCGCCATCAAAAGGCGGTAAAACTGCATTTTTTGAAAAATACTTCTTTTATCCGAAAAACTGATTTTGTTTTCATACCTCATTCTAGAAAATGTGTAAGATGATTTATAATGTTATAAAATTTAAAATTCAGTTAATAATATTCATAAAGGCTAGTTCATAATATTATAATAATATATCGTTGTTTAGTGAAACTCGGTATTGCGTACTACATACGCTATCGAGGAAGGTCGTGATTGCGTGTAACGCAAGCCAAGCTAGTGTTGTGTGCAGTGAAAGATTTCTTTGCGTATGACATAATACATAAAAAATATACTTCTCATAAAATATCAAGGTGTTACATTCTACCCCCCTTAAAATGAATTTCGCCCTCGAAATTCGTCACTTCGTAACAAACAGATGAGGATACCTCTCCCTCATCATATCCTCAAGCTCCCATGTAGCTTCTTCTAATTGGTTGTTCCTCCATAAAACTTTCACCAAGCGAGTGGTCTTGTTCTGTAGAATTTTTTCGCTACGATCCAGAATCTCTATCAGCTGTTCTTCATAAGAAAAGATCTTTCTCCAGTGGTACAACTTCTGAGCTTAGTACATGTGAAGGATCGGGTATGTACTTTCTCAGGAGAGATACGTGGAACACATCATGAACTTGAGAGAGATTCGGTGGAAGTTCCAATCGATAATCTACCTTCCCAACACAATCCAGTATTTTGAAAGGATCGATATACCTAGGGATCAGCTTTCCCTTCTTCCTAAATCTCATTACTCTCTTCCAAGGAGATATTTGTAAGAACACTTTATCACCCACTTCAAACTCTAGGTCTTTTCTTCGGTTGTCGGCATAACTTTTTTTTCGACTCTGAGCTGCTCTTATGTGTTGTTGAATAGATCGGACTTTTTTTTCCATCTCATCAACAAGATCAGGTCCTAATAGATTTCTTTCCCCAACTTCATCCCAACAAGTTGGAGTTCTGCATTTCTTTCCATAGAGCTTCATAAGGAGCCATCTGAATACTAGAGTGAAAGCTATTATTATAGTAAAATTCCACAAAAGGTAGGTGTTGATCCCAACCACCTTTGAAATCCATAGAGCAAGCTCTTAACATGTCTTCTAGAGTTTGAATTTTCCTCTCAGACTGACCGTCTGTTTGAGGATGATAAGTAGTGATGAAACTCAACTTTGTATCTAGAGTATGCTGAAGACTTCACTAGAACTTCAAGGTAAACCTCGGATCCCGATCAGATATAATGGAAAGTGGTACTCCGTGCAATCTTACCACTTCCTTTACATATATTCTGGAAAGCTGATCTAGAGAGAAATATTCCCTAATAGAAATGAAGTGTATCAACTTCGTAAGACGATCAACTATAACCCAGATAGCATTATTGCTTTTGGATGTTTTAGGAAGTCCAGTGACAAATTCCATAGTGATGTTTTCCCATTTCCATTCCGGTATGGGTAACGGTTGTAACATCTCTTTAGAATTCTGTCTCTTAGCTTTAACTTGCTGACAAACCAAGCATCGAGAGACATATTCAACCACATCTCTTTTCAGGCCATCCCACCAGAAGTACTCTTTCAAGTCCCTATACATCTTCGTGCTTCCAGGATGAATAGAGAATGAAGAACTATGAGCTTCATCCAGCAACTCCTTCTTTAATTCGTGGATTGGAGGAACACAAACCCGATTCATGAACCTTATTATCCCATCACAATCAAGGTTGAATTTAGGAACATTTCTTACCTTCTTTTGTAACTATACATCTTCTTTTTGTGCCTCTTTAATCTTCACATGTATAGATGGTTGAAAATTCATTTGAGAAAGATAATATTTTTCCCCTTCCATTATAATTCCAAGATCCATCCTTTGTAAATCCATAAATATCGTATCTTTTGTGATCCTCATCATGGATAAGCTAGCATGGTCTTGTCGACTTAATGCGTCTGCCACCTTGTTTGCTTTCCCAGGGTGGTAATGAATTGAGCAGTCGTAATCCTTAATTAGCTCCAACCATCTTCTTTGGCACATATTTAGCTCCTTTTGTGTGAAAATATACTTTAAAATTTTTTGATCAGTATAAATATCACACCTTTCACCATAAAGATAATGCCTCTAAATCTTTAATGCAAAGATTACCGCAGCTAACTTTAAATCAGGAGTTGGGTAATTTTTCTCATGAATTTTCAACTGTCGTGAGGCATAAGCTATCACCATATCGTTTTGCATGAGAAAACACCCCAATCCCTTCTTGGATGCGTCACTGTAGATCACAAACCTTTCTCCACTACAACGCAGTGTGAGAACAGGTGCACTGGATAGCCTTCTTTTCAACTCCTTGAAATTATCTTCACATTCCTCCATCCACACAAACTTAACTCCTTTTCAAGTCAACATGGTGAGTGGATTAGATAATCGTGAAAAATATTTCACAAAACGTCGATAATATCCAGCCAAACCAAGAAAACTTCGGATCTCAGCTATTGTTGTTGGTCTCGACCATCTTTCGATAACCTCTGTTTTTGCTGGATCCACAGATATCCCCTCTTTTGAGATTATGTGACCCAAAAATGCAACTTTTTGAAGCCAAAATTCACACTTGGTAAATTTAGCATAAAGCTTCTCCTTTCTCAGGGTCTTCAATACAATTCTCAAGTGATATTCATGTTCTTCATTTCTCTTTGAATAGACAATAATATCATCTATAAATACTACCAAAAACTGATCAAGATAGTCTCTAAAGACTCTATTTATCAGATCCATGAAGATAGAAGGGGAATTAGTAAGACCAAATGGCATCACTATAAATTCATAGTGTCCATACCTTGTACGGAAAGCTGTCTTTGGTATATCCTCCCTTTTGACCCTTAATTGATGATACCCTGAACGAAGATCAATCTTGGAAAAGTATTGAGCTCCACATAATTGGTCAAATAAGTCATTAATGCACGGGAGAGGATATTTTTTCTTGATCGTGATCTTGTTAAGTTCTCGATAATAAATGCAGAGTCTCATTGATCCATCTTTCTTCTTAACAAACAAAACAGGTGCTCCCCAAGGTGACGCACTAGGGCGTATGAATCCTTTATCAAGATTCTCTTGGAGTTGCTTCTTAAATTCATGCAACTCAATTGGGGCCATTCTATAAGGTGTATTTGAAATAGGCAAAGTACCCGGTACGAGTTCTATTGAAAACTCAACATCACGATTTGGTGGAAGACCCAGAAATTCCTCCGAAAAGACATCATCAAACTCCCGTAAAATGGGCATATTCTTAATCATGAGTTTCTCGCCAACCATTTGAGATAAATAACCTTCATTTATTGGAATCAAGATCCATAAGATGGAAGAAATTTCCTCTGGAAGGTTATATTCATCCTTGCATCGATAGACGATCATAGATTGATCTGGAATATTAAATGTCATTTCCCTTCTTTGGAAATTGATATGAGATCTGTATAAATAAATCCAATCCATTCCAATAATCACATCAAATTCCACTATAGGAAGGATCACAAGATTTGCAGGAATCACTTTCCCACAAACTTCAATTGGAGAAGAATTATAAACTTTTGATGCGACCGTTGTGCCATTAGGAGTTGTCACAGCTAACTCAACATCTAATTGTTGAGGTAATACGATGATACCCTTAGAAAATTCTTCAGAAATAAAAGAGTGGGTGGATCCATAATCAAATAAAACATTTTCTACTTTAGAGTGGATGGTAAGTGTACCTTTCACCACTTCGTTATCGTACTCCACATCACTGATAATAATTGCATGTGACTTTACTTTGTCTTTGGCCTTAAGAGTTTGTTGACGTTGATCATCATCAACAACCCTTGGATTTGGGCATTGATTGGCATAATGCCCCATCTCTTTGCACTTGAAACATTGAAGTGTAGGAGGTGAATTTTTTGTATCCCTTTAATTGTTCGCATCATGAGACATCTTCTTCCCATTATTTCGACATTCAACTGCCTGATGACCTTCTTTTCCACACTTAAAACATTTTCTTGTCCCTTTAAGACAATTCCCTCCATGTTTCTTTCCACAATTTGAGTATAAAGTAAAACTCATCTTCTTTTCAGTGTGGTCTTTAGATTTTCCTTTGAATTCCATTTTCCTCTTCTTATCAAACCCATATGACGGATGGGTTACTCCAATATCCATCTCAACCTTGAGAGCACATCGAACAATTTCCTCGTAGCTATTGAAGTCCCTTATGTCTAACTCCCTTCGAAGACTTGGTTTTAAGCCACTAAATAATCGATCAATTTTACTCTCAGGTAGGATAATAATTCTGGAAGCGTACCTTGAAAGTCTTGTAAAATTAGTTTCGTAGGTACCAACCGATTCATCATCCTTTTTCTTCAGTTCAAGAAACTCCTTCTCTATATTTGTTCGGAGAATAAGAGGGAAGTACTTATTGAAAAATAAGTTCTTGAACTCGTCCCATTCCATGGACTCAATTTCATCTCTTTGACTCATATTCTTGATAAGATTTCACCATTGATTAGCATCACCTTCCAAAAGATACACTACTAAGATGACTTTGTCATGTTCAGAACATTGTAGAACTGAAAATATCTTTTCAGTGGTACTAATCCATTGTTCAGCTACTAATGGATCAGAAGACCGGCTGAATGAAGTTGGATGCTGCCTCATGAAGGATTCAATAGAATGTTGCTCCTTTTTTTGCTCGTTTGGAAGTCCTTAATGGTTCATAGCTTGAGAAAGTTGTGTGAGCATGGCTACAATATTTTGCATTCCAACTCCCATAACATTTGGTTGCTCAAGGGGAAAATCATTGCATTGCCCATCGCATTCATCATTAACACGGTTCCTTCGGGTTCCATCCATTGACTAAAACCAAGAAGCATAGTGTGAGAAACACTAATCATAATAGGAAAACCACATAATCAAGAATAAAATTTCACACTTAAGGTCTTATCATAGGTTGTTCATGGACATTTCTAAAACACTAAGATTGTGTTCTATGCTTAGACTTATCCTTAGGGTTCTTACTAAGGCTTTCACATCCTAGTTTCCAAAGGTTAACTATACCTTTCCTCTAATACCAACTATAACGACCTATACTTTACATACATGGTTATTACTTCAAAAATTGAAGCATACTTATTACAACATATAACAAAACCATGAAATGACCGTATAGGTATAGTGTCTTTAGAAACTGGGAAACATAAACAACTGGTTCATAAATCATCTACATTGTCTCCCATTTATTTCATCATATCTAGAGTCCCCTTTTGGCATATTCTACTTAATATCCTTCTTCCTGACCTGGGGAAATGAAAACATACAAAAGGGTGAGCTCAAATGCTCAGTAAGGGTAAACAAAATAAATATCAGTCATATCATATTCATAAGAACATAACATTTTGAAAATCTTAACCTGCAAAAGAGGTCATAATATCATGTCATGGGATAAATCATAGTAATGAAAAGTAATCCCAAATAATCATAACTTAAAACATGAAACTTTGTGGAATACCCACATAATCATAGAAAATCATTTCATATTAGTCAAGGCTCATTTCCAAGACCATCATAGAGGACAAAGTCCATTACTGAACCGAGTTCACTCCTCGTTCCAGTCCTGTTCACTAAACCGGTTTAACTTTCCGTTCCGGCCATGTCTATCTCATGAGATATAAATCTTTACCCAATGCATTGGAGGGAGATATAGGTACCACCCATCTCATAATGAAACCATTCTTATGTGTTCCAAAAAATCATAAATCATACATAATAGCATAACCCATGTAATAAAAATGGGATTCTTAAACATCATGCCATCATAACATAACCCATATAAGATAAAAGGACATCATAAAATTAATTCCATCATAAAAAAATCACATCAATGTAAAAATAGGGATATAAACAGAACCTTATTTTATCTTAGATGGAAAATAATTTTGATAAAACACTTGAACTCCATTCTTGAGGAAAATATCCTTTCTACTTCAAAAACATTTTTTCCTTTCTTAACATGTCATACAATTTTAAACTAAAAGAAGTTGATTAAAAATAAACTTGAAAACTTGTACAGGAATCTTCTTGGAAATAATGTTCTAAAAATCCATTCATGCCATAATTTAAAAAAAACATTCTTCTCGTACTTTGGCCGGAAAAGTCAAAAAGTACCTCGTACGAAAAACGACAAAAGATTCCTTTCATATCTTTTACTAAAAACTCACTGAAGGGTAAAATTGGATTTAAAAAATTGTAGGAGGATGGAAATAATATTACATATTGAGGAAACATGGATGTGGATGATAAATACACCCCAGTAAATACCAAAGTATAAACAATCTCAAATAAAAATGAGATTGTGAGATTTTCCCTTACCTTAGGTCCGATATGCTTCGTATGAATCCAAAACTCCTGTAATATGGTTTAAATAATGTTAATTGACTTATTAAAGAATCATATTCATTTTTATGATATCATATATGGTCATATTTTTATCTTCTTAGTAGTAATATTTCATTGCTACTTGTTATTCGGGTGTTTATTGTTTTATGTTCTTATGCTTGTTTTGTCGAATAAATTCTTATTCCTATTTATAGGAATTAGATACATCATTTACAGAATGGTATTAGTGTAATATATATCATATTAATTCATTCATTTCATTTATAAAATCATTATTCAATGAAGATTATATAGAACGAGTCGCATCACATCGTGGAGACGGTAGGCCGTACGTACGCACGAGCGATGATATCATTCCCATGATCGTGGAATTGTATTGACGTGTATGTATAATATTTCATAATCAATGACACTTTAAAATAATCATATATAGTTATTTATTTACACCATTATACTCATCCAATTAGGGTGGTGGTGGAAAACATATTACACCATGGCGTGGAGACGGTATTCCGTACGTATGCACGCGCGGTGATTTTGTTTACCGTAGGATGGATAAGAGGTGAAATAGGTTTGTTTAATATTTATAATAACATATCAGTATATGAGGGATACTGATTTTATTACCTCATAATGAAACAACTAAAGATGAGGGAGTAGAAGAAGAATGGAACTTGAAGAAAACGGTAGAAGGTATTACCTCTTCTTCGAAGTGCCGCCTTTAAAATTTCTCTTAGGGCACTAGAGTTGGTCTTTTGAGAAGAAAAGTACCTCTAGTAGGTTTATAAGGAAGTAGGGAAGTGAAATGGGCAGGGGTTGGCTGATCTTGAAGGCTCAAAGTGGTGTGAGGAGGAGAGGGAGGAGGTGCCCTTTTATAAGGGAGGAGAGGGGCACCTTTGAAAAGTGTGAAAATATTATTTTATTATAAACTTATCTTCGGTTTCAAAAGGTTAAAAAATCATTAAAGATGAAGATAATATGACTCATGGTCAAAATAAAATCATCCAATCAGAATTGGACATGTTTTGGAAAATATTTTAATCATTATAATCTTATTTATTTAAATAATTTATCAATGAGGTAAATACTGCATTATTATTGTGTCATAAATAATTTAATTTATTTGATGTCTAAAAATTATAAAAAAAATACAAACATTTAGGAAATCTTTTTAGATTTCTAATTAATATTTATAGTCGAAAAGATAATTTATATATCCCCTTATAAAAATTAATTACTAAAGGATTTTTTGTTAATGCCAATTTTGTCTTTACATTAAATTAATTAATCTAATATGTCATTGTCTTTCATAAGTGGCTCCACGGAGTCCCAAAATCGACCCAAGGATGCTCATGGTCGGTCATTACTCATCCAATAAGGTTTGGAAAAATGTTAAGGTAATTTTGAATTATTATAATTTTCTTTTAACCTTGAATTACCCTATTTACTTTTAACCATGGTAAATAAAAGTAAAAAGTTACTATTCACCAAAAATTATTTTTATCTAATTGAACCACATTTTACTCCATGATATTAACTGTGTCTCTCAGATTTTTGAAATTCAACTCACAGAAGCGGTAAAATTATGTTTTATGAACAATTGCAAAAGCTCCTAGGAGGTGGGTAAAAGACGGTGAAAAGTTCAATACAATTTTTATAAATTTAAAATTATTATAAAATGACTCCAATGAATTTCATTAAACTTATATAAGTATTATTTACCCATTTTGACCTAAAATAAATTTAAATCAAATAAATGATTATTTAAATAAAAATTCGGTTTTAACCAAAAACTGAGTGTTTTCACTATTCATCAAAAATTGAAGTTTTTCAGAAAAATACCAAAAAATCAGCCTAAGCTATATTTGATATTCCGAATTCAAAAATGATGTCTATTTTTCCAAATTCAAAACATAGAAGTGACATTAATTAATTTTAAAAGTAATTCCTGTTATCAAAACAAATAGCGTGTTTTTAAGAAACAATAATTATCAAAAGATCATCACTTGTTTATGTCCAATTTCAAAGTAAAATTAATTCCAATGACCAAAATTGGATTAAATGGTAAAAATATATTCTAATTACACTTTAAAACCAATTAAAAATATAATCTTTCCATATAAATTATTGCGATGAAAAAATTTGTTTTTAATTAAATTATAGCGTGTTTTTACTATTCATCAAAATATGAAAGTTATCAGAATAATATGAAAAATTTATCCAAAGTAAAATTTTGTATCCTGATTCCAAAGAAGAATTTTATTTTGTCAAATTGAACTTATAAACATGTCAAAAACTAGATTTAAAATGTGTGCTCCATCAAAAGGCGGTAAAACTGCATTTTTTGAAAAATACTTCTTTTATCTGAAAAATTGATTTTGTTTTCATACCTCATTATAGAAAATGTATAAGATGATTTATAATGTTATAAAATTTAAAATTCAGTTAATACTATTCATAACGGCTAGTTCATAATATTATAATAATATATCGTTGTTTAATGAAACTCGTTATTGCGTACTACATACGCTATCGAGGAAGGTCGCGATTGCGTGTAATGCAAGCCACGCTAGTGTTGTGTGCAGTGAAAGATTCCTTTGCGTATGACATAATACATTAAAAAATATACTTCTCATAAAATATCAGGGTGTTACACCCACCTTATCAAAACCTTTATTTACAACATCCCATAAGCCAACCAATACTATGGACCAAAGACCTAAGATAAACCATGGACAAAGGTCTAACCCAATACTATTCCTTATAGGCCCACCCACCTTGTCCTTGCACCAGTGCTACTGACACTGCCCTCCTTGGATGCCGTTAGATCGCTGGACGCACCCACCCATGCCCAACCGTTGTTGTTGGATGACCCTTTGCCACCATACATCAACAGTAAAGCCACCTTTGTGCCCTCATTGTGTGATCCAATACCAATTCTACCTTTTCCCCCATCCACCTAGCACCAGCCACCAAACCATCATTTGAAAGGCCACCACCCTCCATCAAGTGGGGGTTTTACCTGCACCACCGCATGTGTATCCGATGCAAAGGCCAGTCCATCATGCCTACCTATCCCCAACTATCATCTAGAGTTATAGTGACACCAACACTAATACATGTATGCACGTATGTGAGGGATGATATAATCAATCCAAAATTAGGATTCAAATCATAATGTAGCTAGGATTTGATCACGGGCTGCTTGGACATAGAGCCTGTTGTTAAACAACTTAACTACAACATAGGCTACACGACCCCAAAATATATATTTCCCACTAAATAATCCATAAATGGAATCTTATGACTTATTAACTATTTAAAAAATATAATTTATATTTTTATTACCAACTTGAAATATAATAAATATATTACATGATAAAATCAAGCCATTAACTCAAACCATCATTCCCATAAATATTTAACCAGACCCTGAATATTAAAATAACATTTTTTATTAAATATCTTCCATGTATTCACTACATAACTTGTGAATATTATTAATAAATAAATTCAATATCAATTAGTATAAACATGAATAATATGAATTTATTTATTTATTGGTGATTATTTACACTCAAACATATCCTGAGCCCCATAGCGGCGACTACAATGTCATATAATTATATTCATAATAATAGGATAGACTTTTGAATACGCTAAGTGTGTGACCATCTAGGACCATATGTCGATAGTAGTGAGAACTTCTCACAAATCAGGACTAGAGTTTAGTAATCTATCAAGGACCCTGAGGAGATAAGTAATATTCATATCAATTATAACCTCCTAGGAACACACGCTATGAAATATAATCTATTTGTCTCATAATATCTTGTAAACCAGGATACACACTTTATGTCACCATCCTTGCTTAATTTATTATTTTTTAACCTTACTGGAAGAAATTACCTCTTTCTACCATGAACATGGTTTTAGTGAAGGTATTATCATCCTAATCAATTGGGATTGAGATATCACTTCCTTTCAAAAGTGATAAATTACATCTTGATCATTCGATCAATGTCATACCACCACTGAAACAACCAACATAAGATACCTCGGCACGAAATAAATTCCATGGTTTTTATCTTATATCAAAGTACATAATCAAATGGAAAAAACTATTAATAATCTCAAGTTAGGAGACCAAAACACATGTTTTTATATAGGAACTACTAATGACACATGAAACATGTGGTGTTCCTATTGGTGGGTTAGTCCTCATGATCTCATCTACTCGAGATCACTATGAGAAAAATTTATAAGAAAAATTCTCAATGCTTATGAGCCCCAACACTTGATTGTCACACATCATCTATGTTCTGTTAGCATAATGTAACTAGACCATAGGATATAAGTTTAAGATTACTATAATGGTATCTCTAGGTTCACATAATAGCATGAGAACTATTAAAAACTTGTGATACACCATGTAATCTAAATACATTACCATAAATATGTTAGATTAAAAAGTATCAACACTATTATGGTAAGATAAACACATGTATATATATAAAATTGTATACATGTAATGGTAATAAAAGTAAACAAAGGGGTTTGATCTAGGGAACCCACTAACAATACTCCCACTTGCACTAGATCCCACTACTAACAATACTTGATCCACTAGCTCTCACATGAGAATCATGCTTCTGCTAAGATATATATTTAATCAGAGAGTATGCCACGTTATCCTCTATGGATAATCTGTTAACTATGACTTCACCTCTCTGAATAAAATCCCTAAAAAAATGAAACTTCCACATTATATCCTTTGTCTTATGGTGTAACCTGAGCTCCTTGGAAAGCACCAACGCTTCAATATTATCACAATAATTTTGAAAATAGGTCTAAAATTCTAGAAAAAAACCAATATATGAGGAAAATATATGTATCCATATTGCCTCCTTAGCTATATCATAATCCACTATATACTCATATTCTACTATAGAATTAGTGACCACATGTTGCTTCAAGATTCTCCATCTCACTGCACCACCATTTAGGAAAAATATACAGCCTGATTTTTATTTCATATCATCATGATTTGTTTGGAAACTAGCATTAGCATATCCCCTCACAACTATTTCATCATCTCCTTCATACACCAAGAACATGCCCTTTGTATGTCTCAGGTACTTCAGGATTGTTTTTACAACTACCCAATGTATATCTCCTATATTATCTTGATATCCTCCCAACATTATAATAGAAATGTTAATATCAAACCCATTACATAACATGACATACATGATAGATCCCACTACTGAAGTATAAGGAATTCTATTCATTCTTTAAATATCCTACTGTGTTTATGGACATATTTTCTTACAGAGATTGATACCATGTGACATTTGAAACAACCTTCTCTTAGATTGTTCCATATTATACCTTTTGAGTACCTTATCAATATATGTACTTTGACTTATCCCAAATAGCCTCTGAGATCTATCTTGATAGACCTTAATCCCTATAATGTAGGTTGCTTCACCTAATTCATTCATGAAGAAGCATTCATTTAACCTAGTCTTAACTGACTGTAATACTTGTACTTCCTTTCCTATAATTAATATGTCATCAATATATAATGTAAGGAAAAATATGTCATTTTCAAAAATATTCTTATAAACACATGGCTTGCTTTCTTTCTTGATGAAACCAAATTCTCTTATAGTCTAATCAAAATAAACATTCATTGATCATGATTCTTGATTCAACCCATAAATGGATATCTATATTTTTTATAAATTATTGAAACTCTTTGAATTAATGAACCATTTGGGATAAGGTATATAGATGTATTTAACAAACTTCCCATTTAGAAAAGAAATTCTGACATCCATTTTCCAAATTTCATAATCATGGAAGGATACCACTTCAAGTAATATTTTGATAGATTTAAGAATCATTATCAGTGAGAAGGTTTCTTCTTAGTATATTCCTTAATGTTTCCTAAAACCCTTTTCAATCGTCGATTATTTATAGGTATTTACATTACTATCCATGTCTAGATTTTTCTTGAATACCTATTTGCACACAATGGGTTTTACATTCACTGGAGGGTCTACCAAAATCCAAACTTTATTTTGATATATGGAATCTATCTCAGAATGTGTGGCTTCTTTCCATTTAGCAGCATCTGTGAAATATTCTTCTTTATTTTAGGTTATAGGATCATCATTCTCTTAGAGTAATGTGTTACATGGATCAATGATAAGAAAACCATATCAATTTTGTTCTCAAACATATTGAGTATACCTATATTGTACTTGTGTCTCAGAAATATCTTCATCTCCCACAATCTATTATGAAGATTGTTCCCATAATAGATCTTGTGAATATGGAGTATCAACTTCATTGAATTAAATATTTCTACCTCTATTTACATTATAAATGTGTCCCATTTTTAAAAACATGTCATGTCTTCCCATAATCAATTTTCTATTTGAATACTTATATAGTTAATATCCATTTGTATCTTTAGGATAACCTATAAATATGCACTTAATTCTTCAAGATAAGAATTTTTCACTAGGTATACTATTGAAAAAAGATTCACATCCCCACACATGTATGTGTGAATTTTTTAGTTTCTTTCCATATCATAATTAATATGTAATACCATTTGAAGCTTTAGTTGGTACTTGTTTAAGGGTATATGATGCTTTCTATATCACATATCCCCAAAAGGATAATGAAAGAGTTTCATGACCCATCATTAATCTGAACATGTCAAGTAAGGTCTAATTCCTCCTTTCAATAACAACATTTCACTGAGGTGTATATGGATTAGTGAGTTTGGATACTATCCCACACTCCTTTAAGTAATCAATTCAAGCTTGGTTGAGATAATCTCTACCTTGGTCTGAGTGGAGTGACATAATATTCTTACCAATATGGTTTTCTAATACATACTAATATTCTTTAAATATCTAAAATGAATCTTAATTATAACTCATTAATTATATATATTCATACCTATTATTTTCATCGGTAAAATTAATGATTTATGAAAACCATACTTTAGCATCTACTGGAAACAGACAACACAAATTATTGTGCATCAATTTCAGTAGTTTTATATCCCTTACGCCTTTCACAGTAAATGTTGCTTTGGTCATTTTACCTTGTAAACAATTTTAACATAAATCTAAGGGTTTTAACTCAATATATTCTAAATACCTCACTTGATTTAACTTATGTAAATGATTCTCATTTACTTAAACAATCTAGAAGTTCAATAGGAGGGTATTATGTGAGTCATTTTTTCTATTTTTTTCATTTATTTCCAATACAGGGTTTTTAAGTTTAAGTATATAAAATAAATTATTAAGATGTACCATACCATAACATATGTTATCCCTATAATAGAGACCACATTGATTTAAAAAATTGAAATAAAATCCCATGGTGTCCAAAATTATCAATGAGATTATGTTTTTTGATACTGAAGGTATGTTACATATCAAACCCATGTACCACTCAAGGTGCCCTGAGCCCGATGGGTCACATGGCCTCAAGTGTTCCTCCCTATACACAAGAGGCTTCCTACTAGAAGTGAGGGAATGTGGTGTGTTTATGGAGAGACTATTCCCTCATGTCAGAGTGGAATACAATAGATATAATAAAAAGGTAAATAGCAGAAGAATGATAATTAATAAAAAAATTGGTAGTGGGAGATAAGGATAAACATCCAAGAACTAAATAATAATCAAAAGTTGGAAACTAAATAATATAAAAAATGATAATGATACATTCCATGTATATACAAAACTATAAAATAGGTATACATGAAAGAATATAATACATCATATACAAAAGAAGAAAAAATAATCCAAAAAATATCTAAGAATCCTGAGCACTGGCCCTGTCATCTGCTACCAAGATCCATCCTAATGCAAGAAATCGAGATCAGGTGTCCAAATTGGGATGATTCCAATTATAAACACTTGTATACATATAATCTTCTTGGGTACCATTAGTAGACTGGATAGGGTGTGAGATAAATCACAATATGCCACCACTAATGGTGTCTATACCATCTAGTCAGTGTATATAATCTAAAATAGTGTACAGGTATAAATAAAGCAAGATAATACAATAATATAAATACCTTGATACCTGTTTCAACCTCAACTAGTGTTTGAACATGTAATCATTTAATTAATTATGTTCCATTTTATAATAAGTTTCAACCACATTGTATATATAAGGATAATGTATAAGGATCCAAGGTGCAAAAAAGTCAACCTATAGTGATGATAAATAGTAAAAGAGGACCCAAGGTAATAACCAAGGCATCCTTGACCTCATGGGTCAAGAAAACTCAGTAAAAACTTGCAACCTGGATATAAAGGGGTTTGAGTGTAATCCAAGGGGAATTGCCCAAGGCATTCCACTATACATAGTTCTAACTGAGTCCAAGGATCTCATCCAATGTAAAATAGGCTAAGCATGACTGGTCCCAATGGGGTGAATCCATGGTACAATGTGTCTGAAGATATCAATTTGGATACAAGGAGTGTATCCAAGGAATCCTAATTTCTGAAAGATAGTAAAGGGACCCCACGATGCCATGTTAGGAATCCTCTAGTTGAAAAGAACCATGTTCCAAGGTGGGTACCTCCCTTGGAAATCTACTCCTTGAATTAGAATGGTGTCCTCTGAGTGATCAGCACATTCCCTCAAGAATCCAAGGTTGGTTCAAGTTAGACCACTCTTATGAAGATGAAAAGTTCTATATAAAATATGCACCTCTTATATAATTCAATATTTAATTTAGTCCATGTAATACTCATTCCATTTAATAATTCAGAAGGTTTATTCAATTTCCTTTCATACTAGGTGACAAGGCTAACTGAACATGAAACCATTTCTTACTTTAATTACAAATTTAATTACTGGGTTCACTACTTTAACTTTTATAATCATGAAAAGGTGGGATAATGACATGCAACCAATTTCCATTCAATTACATTTAACTAGGCCAAGTGATATATATAATATACTTTCCATTTATGATTGAGTTCCATTTATTACACTAAAACACTTACCTTAGAAGGTTCAAGTGATACTATAAAGTAATATCCATTAATAATTAATTAATTTGAAGAAAACACTTACCAATATTGAGGCCAAGTCTATCTCACTCGAACGGTGGTGAAAATAGTCATAACAACACACCAAATGAATTAAATAAGAAACGCCCTACTTGGGGTGGTCGACATTGTGGTTATAACCTACAATGATGTGATGATCATATATAGAAGTGGATCAGAACATGAGCATATTGATTACAAGCATGGAACATGAATTTATTAAGCATCAACTAATGAAATTGGAATGCGCAAAATGAATCCAATTTTTAAGATAACGATACTTGAGGGACGAGTAATAGACTACCTACCTTAATCTTATAAAACTCTCCCCGTCTAGTATTTCTCCTTAGTTTGGTATGAATCATAAGAAAATAGAATAATAGATCAACGCCCTAAAAATAGGGTATATGAGCTTACATAAAAATAACTCTGTTGAGGATAAAATAAATGATTAATGGATCAAAATGAATAAAGATCTTACTTAAAGGAATCCAATGATACCAAAAGTTCTCGAATCTGAGCTCGAAAAAAGAAGATATGGAAGAACCTAGATTAGGTGACCTTGGGTGTTTACAACATGAGAAAAGGAAACCTCCCTACTACTAGAATGAGGAAATAAGAAAGTGGGGTGAGAATATAAGTCATTAAGGGAAAATTGGTAATTTTACCTAAAAAATTATAAGGTCACATAGCTTGGATGCATGGTTGGAAAAACTGTGCACCAACCATGTGACTCCCACTGCTTAAGGAGGGACTCTAAATGGTTTCATGTGCATGATTTAATTAACCATGTGAAAACTATACTGCACAGCTCTGCTAAAAACTAAAGGTACTCCCTCATGGGTGTGTTCCCCTAGAATAATTGTTTTATCAAACTGTGTGGCCTCCTAAAGCCCTCTATCTAGCTATCACACTGTTATAGAAACCGTGTAAACTGGCTTTCACGGTTTCTACTAACCATGAGGCCCAATCCTTTTCCCCACCGATTGGGGTTCTGAGCTCCAAACAAGCCCAAGGCACCCAAGAAACAACCATGAACACATTAGGAATCCATATTAGGTCTAAAATAAATAATTAGACAGAATTTAAATGGATATATACCTAATAGAAAGACTGGGTTCTTACAGTCTTCCCCCTTAAAAGAACTCATCCCCGAGCTCACCTTCCATGGGTGGAGAAACTTCATCTGAGAATAACTATAGCCACTGAGCACATACTTCAGCCTCACGCTCCCAAGTCTCATCCTATACACAACCATGCTTCTATAACACCCATATTAAAGGGTCATACTAACCTTGTAGAGCCTTTGTGCCCCAGTAAATGATGTGTATAAGATTATCATCAAACAAAGAATCAACATCTAATTCAACCTCATCAGGATAAAAAGTATGAGATAGTTTATCATGATATTGATGAAGTTGTGAAACATGGAGGAATTCATGCATGATATGGTACCTCTGAGGTAATAATTATTGATAGGATATTTAACAGATTATCTCCAAGATCTGGAAATTTTTGATATAATTGGGTGACAGCTTCCCTTACCTCTATATTCATCTATGCCCAAGCCTAGGTGATACCCATAGAAAAACATGATCCCAACCTTGGACTTTGGAGGTCATAAATGAAAATAAGCATAAGACTTCTATCTAGACTATGTAGAAGAAATATTCTTCCTGATCAGCTAAACCTATTCCAAAGTCTTCTATATAAGATAAGGACTTAGTAGAGCTACCTCTGTTACCTCTAACCAGCATAGGGGTGAACGACATGTCCTACCATATATGGACTCAAAAGGATCCATTTGAATATTATCTTTATAGATATTGTTATAGGATATCTTAATAAAAGGGATATTATTATCCCAAGAATTTCCAAAATCATGGATGTATTCTTGGAGCATGTCCTCTAACACATTTATCGTCCGTTTCAACTGGCCATTGGTCTGAGGTGAAAAGTTGTTCCCAAAATCACCTATGTATACATAGATCACTATAACCCCTTCTAGGATCTAGATGTGAAATGGGAATCCCTATCTGAAATGATAGTAAGAGTGTCCCCATATAACCGTAAAATATCACATACATATAGTCTTCCCAACCCATCAACTAAGAATGTCTCCTAGATAGAAAGGAAGTGGGATAATTTTTTAAGTTTCTCCATGACTACCCAAACTATGTTGATACCTCGAGGAAACCTTGGTAAGCTGATTAAAAATTCCATGGAAACACCTTCCCATTTCCATTATAGGATTGGAAGCAGATGTAACAAGCTAGCAGGCCACTAGTTCTTTGCCTTCACCTACTGACAGGTGGAACACCTTAGGATAAAACCTACCATCTGATGTTTCATCCCATGCCACCAATACTCACGTCGCATGTAAGGACCCGAAACCAGTTTCCTGGAGCCTGTGCCTTATTTGATTACATTGGCATACACATAAGGAATAAGCATCCTGAAGGACCAAGTAGTTTAGTATTATTAGAAACAAGATACATAAATAAGTTAAACTTTACATCAATAAATGAAATACAACACTAATTTATTCCATCAGAAACATCCATGCCTCCTAGATTATGCTTGCAAGTCATTCATAATTTACTTCTTCATATCCTGGGAAAAATAAAACATAGGAAAGGGGTGAGATCAAATGCTCAGTAAGAGTAAGTAATACAACGGAAGATAATATAAACATTAGACATGATGAATAATTGAAAACACATGCCTAATAAACTTGAACACATTATGGAAGGAATATGAGCGCATTAAATAATGACATAATAAAACATAATCATGGGTATTATACTAGTCGAATAACCACATGAACTTTCAATTACTAGCTTCATAATGAGGGAAGTGCATATTCTGGACACTCTAAAACATTTTTTCATTTCCTTGGCCAAGACGTCTAATGATTAAGGCCTCGGGAAAAATCCATATCACATTGGGAAATGCCTCATCCAATTCCATGTCTAGTTGTCTCATGAGACCTACTGATGCATAGAGGGGCTATAGCGGGCCCCACCCATCACATAATAAGTCCAATGCATTCTTTATATGAGTGGAGATAAACATAAACAACATATACATTCATATTGAAACTATCATATTAAATGGTACATGAGCCTCAGCCCAGTTGGTGAGGTATCCTTAAGTACATCTACAAGGCCCAGGTTCAAAACCAGGTAGAGGCATATTTCTGGGTACTATAGCAGTACTATAGTAGTACTGTAGTAGGCACTGTAGCAGTACTATACACAGTGCAGGTATTGTAGCAGACTATACACTGTGCAGGTACTGCTCGGTACTGTAGCAGCTAGAACTATTCACCTTGGGCCACCGGTTTGGGCTTGGAGTCCTTAAGGCTTTCGTGACACCCATTAATTTGGGTCAGTAGGGATTTCAAGCCATATTTAAGGCCCTCAGGCCACCTCAAGGCCTTCGGGCCACATGCAGTTTCCCCAGACACACTATAAAAAATGAGCAGCCCCAAAAGAGGATTCAGAGCAGGTGCACTCACCAGAGCAGAACCAAATGGATTGTCAGAACAAGAGGGTATGGCTATGCCATCGGTACTAGCCTATTCTTGCATGGGAAACCTAGCCAAACGACCATGCAAAGGTGGAGAGCTACTATCATGATTCAGATGCTGGGGAGGGGCAGTTCCTTATAGATAGTCTGGTTGAATTCCCTAAGACCTTTGGGTCATGTAATCTCCTAAGCCTACGGGCCTTGTAATCTCTGAGCCTATGAACCTTGTAAGGGTTCCCCCTTATCCCTTGAAAGGGGGGTTATCAAAAATCAATAAAAATGAAGTCCTTAGGGCCATTCGGGCTATCATATGAAACGTAACTAACTTTCCCCAATCATTAAACATCAAACACTAACCATTCTGAGTAATATGGTGAATGGTTTTAGGATAGATCATCCGCAATAGAGTTAGTAATAAACCATTAAATAAAATATGGTATATGAATTCATAAATGATTAAACCCAATAATACCCTAGAATCAACAAGAGTGTTGAATTAGACGAAAATACTCTTATAAAATCATTAAGCAATTCTTGAGATAAATACTCTTTTATTTTGAAAAGAAGAGTTCTTTTGGAAAAATATTTGTATAAAACTAGAAGTGAGGTAAGATAGTATTTTCACAATAAAATGAGTTATTTTATAAAGATAAATTCTTCCAAAAATAGATTAAAGATTTCCCTAGAAAATAGGTAAGAATTTGAGACATTCCCTTGAACCGGGCTTGTATTTTGGAAACAATTTTGAAATTTACTTTTAAAACATGTAAATATCCATAAAATATGGAAGGGTTATGGTTTGTAAAAATATATATAATACTCAAAAATAATATATTAGGAGTAAATAACAATACATAAGAATTTCATTGAAGTAATCAGACGATGAAAGTAACCCGAATGAAAATGGAAGTTCGGGTGGAAAAACCCTTACCTTAACTCCAAACGTGTTTCGCTCTTGAACTTAAGATCCTAGAATATGAAATTATAATTATTAATAACTTATTTAATAACCTATTATACATGTATTTAGTTTATTATAATTATTTTTAGTTCAATTATACCCTTATTTCTATGTTATTATATTGAATTTCATTGTTCCGGGGTGTTCGTTTTCTTTATTTTCATAATCGGTTCACTTGTTTTTAAGTAATGGAGTTCATGTGGAATGATTATAAATCTCATGAATTAAAATTATATACTATTTATGAACATAAATAATTTATAATGGTTATTTCTATCATTTGGTTACATGTAATGAGGATGAATCATTTGATGACAACCACTTCGATTATTCGGTGTTATTTGGATTATTATGAACTAGTTTTGTCATATAAATTAATTATATGTACATATTCTGGTTCCTGAATCTTAATTGTGTTATAATAAATATATTATAGTCTGGTTCAAACATAAATATGGTATCATGTCCAGTAATGAAGAAGAATTTGAAGAATGAAACTTCATCATCCATGAAGGCTATAAATTGGAACCTCATGGACGTTGATTTCATTTATAAAAATAAAAGGGCGAAAGTAAGAATATTTATGATGGTTCTCCCATTAAAAATATATAATTACAGTATATAGATGATACTGGAGTTATCATGATCATTTGGATAGATGAGGTGAGGTGAGGATAGAAAAAGAAGATAAATTGAAATGAAACCAAATGAAAAAGAAGGGTGCTTTACCTCTTGAAATAACATCCTTGAGAAACTCCTTAAGGGAAGGGGTTTTGGTCTTTTGGCAAGACCATAAGCTTCTTGAACGTGGGGAGGGACCAGGGAAGGTTGATTGAGTAGAACTTTGAGGAGCTTCAAGGCTTATAGGAGTGAAGAGAAGAGGGAGTGGTGAGGGGTTTTTATAGTGGAGGAGAGGGGTAAATTTTGAATATTTAATTCATTATTTTATTATTTCCCTCAAGACAACCAATAGTGTTGTTTCATGTGACCCCTAATAGTAATAATTGCATGTGAGTTCGAACCAAGTTGCCTTGCATCACTTGTGATGTCATAAATAGTGTATTTAACTGATAATTTGTATATACGATATTTTATTGTAGTTCACTATTCATCAAAAATTCAAGAATTTTAGAAAAATCCCAAAAAATCACCCCTACCATTTTTCAATGTGTAGAATTCAAAATTGAAATCCATTTTTCAAAAATAATTTTCTAAATATTATTAATTTAATTTTTAAATAAAGTCATAGTTAATTCGAAAAATAACAATCTTAGAGGTATAATTAGTTTTATATGACATTGAAAAATTAATTAAGATCACATTATCTTATTACCTTAAGAAAATAAAATAATATCATTATTTACTATTCATAAGGGCCTTATTACTATTCATATTACTATTCATAAGGGTATGTTACTATTCACCAAAAATCAAGTTTGTTTTATCAGACTCCAAATGACTTACTGAACACAACTCTAGATGACCATTTTTTGAAATTCAAAACATACAAGAGGCAAATTTGTGTTTAATGGATATATTATAAAAATGCATTTTATATATATTTTCAAAACCTTGGGGTGTTACATTCTCCCCTCCTTACAAAAATTTCTTCCTCAAAATTCACAAAATATTACCTAAAAATATTCGGGTATGTCTTTAACATAAGCTCCTCAGGCTCTCATGTTGCTTCCTCCATCTTATGGTTCCTCGAAAGAACCTTTACCAGACGAGTCATCCAATTTCTCAATACTTGTTCTCTAGTATCAATAATATTGATAGACTCTCATAATAAGATAGATCGGGCTCAAGTTCTACTTCTTCATAAGTGAGTACATGTGTTGGGTCTGGTATGCACTTTCTTAACATTGATACGTGGAACACATCATGAACTCTGGAGAGATTTGGCGGCATCGCTAAACGGTAAGCTACAGCTCCGATTCTTTCTAGAATTTCAAATGGTCCGATGTACCTGGGGCTCAGTTTCCCTTTCTTACCAAACCTTAAGACACCCTTCCATGGAGATACTTTCAAAAATACATGATCTCCCACTTGAAATTCCAAGTCATTTCTCCAGTTTTCAACATAACTCTTCTACCTACTTTGGGATGCTTTAATATGGGATTGTATTTTTTTCGCCTTTATCGTGGTCTCTTCAATAAGTTCTGGGCCTATAAGTTTCCTTTCACTAACTTCATCCCAACAATTTGGAGTTCGACATCTCTTTCCATATAATGATTCATATGGAGCCATTTGAATACTAGAATGGAAACTATTGTTGTAGGAAAATTCCACCAAAGGAAAGTATTGATCCCACATACCTTGGGAGTCAAGAGAGCATGATCTCAACATGAATTCCAGAGTTTTAATAGTTCTTTCAGACTGTATGTTAGTTTGAGGTTGATATGCAGTACTCATACGAAGCTCAGTATTCAAAGCCTTTTGGAGACTTTTCCATAATTTTGATGTAAATCAGGGATCTTGATCGGAGATAATCGATAGTGGTGTACCATGAAGTCTCACAAATTCATTAATATAAAGTCTTTCCAGGCACTCAAGTGGAAAATCATCTCTTATTGGAAGGAAATGTGATGATTTAGTGAGACGATCAATAATTACCCATATTGCATCATTCCTTCTAGGTGTCCTTGGTAGTCCGGTGACAAAATCCATCGTAATGTTATCCCACTTCCACATAGGAATAGGTAGAGGTTGCATCACTCCTTTGGGATTTTGTCTCTCCACCTTCACCTGTTGACAAACTAGACACCTTGACACGTATTCAGCAATTTATCACTTCATATTATCCCACCAAAAATATTTCTTCAGATCTCTATAAATCTTGGTGCTACCAGGGTGTATAGAGAAATTTGAGCTATGAACATCATCTAATAGTTTCTTTTTTAGCCCAGGTACTGATGGAACGCATAACCTCTTCCCAAACTTCAGAACTCCTTCTTCATACATGAAGTCATCCAGTCTCCCATCCTTAACTGCATTAATTTTCATGTGCATATTCTCATCATCAGATTGAGAAATTTTTATCTTCTCTAGTAAAGATGGTTTAGCAATCATTTGAAAGAGGAGTGATGTTTCCCCTTCCTTAACAATTCCCATATCCATATTCAGTAGATCCATGAACATAGGATCTCTTTTAATTATCTTTTGAGTCAGAAGGCCACGATCTTTCCTGCTTAATGAATCTGCCACCTTATTCACCTTTCATGGGTGGTAGTGTATTGAACAATCGTAATCTTTGAGTAACTCGAGCCATCTTCTTTTCCTCATGTTGAGTTATTTTTGTGTGAAAATATATTTCAAAATCTTGTGGTACGTATAAATATCATATCTCTCTCCGTAGAGATAATGCCTTCATATTTTCAAAGCAAAGATTATAGCTGCTAACTCAAGATCATGAGTTGAATATTTTTTCTCATGAGTCTTTAACTATTTTGATGCATAAGAAATAACTTTATCATTTTTCATAAGGATGCAACCCAGTCCATTCTTTCATGCATCACTGTATATTACAAATCCATCACTTCCATATGGAAGAGTCAAAATAGGAGCATTGACCAATATTCTTTTCAATTCATTGAAGCATTCTGTATATTCTTTTGTCCACGCAAACTTAACTCCTTTACGTGTGATCTTGGTTATCAGGTTATCCAGTCGGGAAAAATTCTGAATGAAACACTGATAATAACCTGCTAAGCCAATAAAACTACATACTTCAGTTATGTTTGTTGGTGTGGTCCAATCTTGGATTTCCTTTGTCTTCACAGGATCAACTAGGATTCCATCCTTAGAGACAATATGGCCCATAAAAGAAATTGATTGAAGCCAGAATTCGCACTTGCTAAACTTCCCATATAATTTATTTCTTCTAAGAGTTCTTAGAATAACCCGCAAGTGATTCTCATGGTCTTCATAGCTTTTTGAGTATACAAGGATATCATCGATGAATACCACAAAAAAGTTATCAAGATATTCCTTGAAAACTCTATTCATTAAATCCATGAAAACAGAGGGTGCATTTTTCAGTCCAAAAGGCATCACTGTAAACTTATAATTCCCATACCTGGTCCGAAATGTTGTCTTAGGAATATCTTCCTTCCTCACACGCAACTAATAATATCCGGATCAAAGGTCAATCTTTGAAAAGTATTGATCTCCATGAAGTTGGTCAAATAAATCATCAATCCGGGGCAGAGGATACTTATTCTTCATTGTAATGGCATTGATTTTGTCACAACCCAACCCTACCCGGGCTTGAGCCGCAACTACCCTAAGGGTGTAATTTTGGCCTGGCGGCCCGAAAGCCCGAGCAGCCCGGCCCGGCAAAGCCCGCATCGGGCCAGGCCGGGCTCGGGCCGTAGGTTCAGCGGGTCAGTCCTGGGCCTTTCCAGGCAGTCCCGCGGGCCAGGCCGGGTCGGCACGAAAAAGCCCGGTCCGCGGGCCCGTGGGCCCGCGCGAAGCCCGGTTTGCTGGCCCGCCTGCTGTAAAAAATATAACGGGGAACTGCAGGTAGGGGGATTTGATCGCCCTACCTCAAGCTCCCAAGGCTGCGCCTCGACCAACTGGTCCAGGTGCTGCGCCTGTAAATTAATCACAGGTCTATGTATATATAGATATATTTATATATATATATATATGTAGATCTATATATATATGTAGATATATATATATATATACATATCTGGATATATCTATCTCTATATACATATATCTATATATACATATATCTAGATATATATATATATATAGATCTATTTATATATATATATATATCTCAATATCTATATGTACATATCTATCTATATATACATATATCTATGTATATATATCTCTATATCTATATATCTCTATATATATATATATATATATATATCTATATCTATATACACATATCTCTTTATATATCTATATATATACATACATATATACATACATCTATATATATATCTACCTATATATCTATATATACATGTATCTTTATACATTTATATTTATCTATATATGTATCTATATATATATGTGTGTGTGTATATATATTTCTATCTATATGTGCATATATCATTATATATTAACAAAAAATGATATTATATATATACATATAATTATTATTATATATAATTATAATGTGTGTATAAATAAATATATACAGCAATATATAATTATATATATAATAGTTTATATATATAAACAAAGTCATTAATAATATATATCAATTAAGTGTAGTTTTTAAAAATCCATTAATAATATATATGTGTGTGTGTGTGTGTGTGTGTATGTATATGTATATGATTTAATATATATATATATAAACAAAGCTATTAATAAAAATATATATATCAATGATTTAATATTATATATATATAATAACTTGTTGTATATTAATAAAAAAATAAGTATGGTTTTTAAAAATCCATTAATAATATATATATATATATATGTATGTATATGTATATGTATATGATAATATATATATATACACACACACACATATATATATATATCAATGATTTAATATAATAGTGTATATGTATAAACAAAACCATTAATAATATATATCAATTAAGTGTGGTTTTTAAAAATCCATTAATAATATATATATATATATATGTATGTATATGTATATGTATATGTATATGTATATGTATATGATTTAATATAATATATATATATATATAAACAAAGCTATTAATATATATATATATATATCAATGATTTAATATTATATATATATAATAACTTGTTGTATATTAATAAAAAAATAAGTATGGTTTTTAAAAATCCATTGATAATATATATATGTGTGTGTATATGTATATGTATATGATATAATATAATATATATGTATATAAACAAAGCTATTAATATATATATATATATATCGATGATTTAATATAATAGTGTATATATATAAACAAAGCCATTGATAATATACATCAATTAAGTGTGGTTTTTAAAAATCCATTAATAATATATATATGTATGTATGTATATGTATATGTATATGATTTAATATAATATATATATATATATAAACAAAGCAATATATATATATATATATATATATATCAATGATTTAATATTATATATATATAATAACTTGTTGTATATTAATAAAAAAATAACACACTCGCCTAATGATGTTCACGCAATCCCCTCAACTTCATTAATTTTTTTAAGTACATTGCAACATGCATAAATTATATATACTATACATATATAAATCTATTTAGAAAAAAAAAATTAACTCACCCAATGATGTTCGCACACACCCCCAATATATATATAAACAAAGCCATTAACTCACCCAATGATGTTCGCATACACCCCCTAATTATTTTTTTACAATTTTCTCATATTATATATATATATATAATAACTTATTATATATTAACAAAAAATAACTACTCACTAAATGATATTCGCACACCCCCAACCTCATTATTTTTTTTTAAAATATAATAAAACTTTCATATATTATATATACTATATATACATATATAAATTTATTTAGAAAAAAATTAACTCACCCACTGCTGCGCACCCGATAAGGGTGTAATTTCAGTCCAGACAGGGCCGGGTTGGGCCTGCCCTACAAAAAAAATTAAAAACGTTTAAAAAAATGTTTTAAATTAAACAAACGCTAAAAAATACTTTTAATAAATAAGTTAAAAAATAAATGTAAAAAAACGTCTTAAATAAATGATAAAAAACATTTAAATAACACTTTAAACTCACCACTCACTGCTGCACACCCCCCAATAACTCATTATTTTTTTTAATTTGTACATAATATATATAAATTCACAGACATGTATAAATCTATTTAAAAAAAATAACATATTCACCCACTGTAAATTTTTTTTACAAAAAACATGTAAAATGTTTAAAAAAAATACATGTAAAAAATATGCGTTCAAAAAAACTTTTTAAATTAAACGTCTAAAAATAAATGTAAAAAAACGTTTTAAACAAGTGTTAAAAAATGGTTTAAATAAAAATGTTTAAAATGTTTTTAAAACAAACATTTAAATTAATTTTTTTAAAACAAACACCTAAAAAATACTTTTTACATTAAAATGTGAAAAAAAGTTAAATGTTTTAAAAAAATACTTGTAAAAAGCATGCGTTTAAAAAAAATTCAAAAATGTTTTAAATTAATCATTTAAAAATAAATGTAAAAAACGTTTTAAACAGATGTTAAAAAAACAGTTTAAATAAAAATGTTTAAATAAAAAATACTAACAAACGCTTAAAAATTATAAATAAGTTAAAAAAAATAAATGTAAAAAATGTTTTAAATAAATGTTAGAAAAACGTTTAAATAATAAGGCTTTAAAGTCACCCACTACAGCTGCGTACCCTTCATTATTTTTTTTACAATTTGCAAATAATATATATATATATATATATATAGACAAAAAACATATCCACCCACTGTAAAATGTTAATAAAAAATAAAATAAACGTTTTTACAAAAAACATGCATTTAAAAATAAATGTAAAGAAACATTTTAAATAAATGTTATAAAAATATTTAAATAAAAAAAAGTAAGAGCCAATTATTTTGAAAATAATAAAAGCCCACCACGACCCGATTTGAAAAAGCCCGGCCCGGCCTGGCCCGAATAGTGGTCAGCGGCCCGACACTTTGCATGGCAGGCCCGGGCCGAAATTACACCCCTAAACTACCCCAAGCCCGCCTCCATAGGCCAGGGGCTGGCGACCAGCACCGAAGGCACAACAACTCGGGGAGGCCTTTGCCTAAGTACCTGTACACACACACGCAACACACTCAATGAAAAAGTGCAGAGTAAAAGAAAGGACAAGCAGAGTAAAAGAACAACTGCTATATATATATATACCACTGATGTGCATCGACCTCTAAACAGTACAAAGTACAAGCTGAAAGTAAACTGAAAATAAAAGGGGCAAAACACGCGCCCAACCAAGAAGTGCCACAACCCGACAACAGTTAAAACAACAACAAACAGCTGGGAGGGTCCCACACCTGGAACCCGACAACAACCACCGCACGCTGTCCAAGCTCCTGGCTCCTAAGCTCCTCTGACGTCACGACCAACCTGTCCTTCGTCTGAAAGGGCACACCAAGTGCAGGAAAATCCCAAGCAGGGGTGAGTATAAAAATACTCCGTAGGATACCCCGAAGGCTCGAGGGAGCAACAAAGGAGGTACCGAAGGGTGAGCAGTAGATCAAACAGGAAAAGTAAAGGAGTGAAACTGAGAGTGCAGTAAGGAGTATAACAGTAAAGTGTCCAGCTCAACCCAACAAGAGAAAAGAAGGTAGACTCGTCCAGACACAAGGAGCTAGAAACGGTGAGAAGATGAACTTCTTGTCGAGTCTTGGCTACCTATAGCAGGAGAGTAGACTCATCCAACCACGAGAAGCTAGACATGGAAAGCACGTGGCATACCCCGCGCGTCTTCACCTCTCCTGGAAGGATATTAATCCAAAACCCAAGAAGTGGGTACCGGAACAAGGTATATACATAACTATATGCTCAAACAAGAAGCCCGAACAAGATCGTAAGGGGATCTCCGTCCCGTAGCTCAGCCCAAGAAAGTGAGTAGCCAACAGTCCCAGAAGAAAACGCCACCGATGCCCAGCATCCCGCACATCTGCCCCGAACCGCAAGTCAAGGGACTCAAATCACCGCACCTTGACACTATCCGCTTTGGGCGGCACTGACTCACCTGCACGATTTTAGGTCACGTCGCAAAGACGCGTCTTAGTGGGGAAAGTGCCCCTCGCACTTGAGAGTTCTGGGGGAATATCAAACCACACCATGTCACTACCCCACAGTCAAGAGGTCTGCTCAGAGTCAAAGTTGTCACATCGTTGACCCGTACAAATGAGGGCCCCACTCCGGTAGTCATGGAGTAAAGCCACAGATTAGCCTAGTAGAAAGGACTGAGTCTGGAATGTCAACAGGTGACCTACTGCCCAGCCCTACTGGAGGGTAATTCACAATATGATATCGGGTGACCCACTGCCCAGCCCTGCTGGAGGGTAAACCCTAGTAAGATATCGGGTGACCTACTGCCCAGCCCTACTGGAGGGTAAACCCTAATACATCATCAGGCGACCCACTGCCCAGCCCTGTTGGAGGGTAAACCTGGAATAAGTCATCAGGCGACCCACTGGCTAGCCTTGCTGGAGGGTAGACTTGGAAGAAGTCGACGAGTGACCCACTTCCCAGCCCTGCTGGAGGGTAAACCCGGAACAAGTCGACAGGTGACCCACTGCCCAGCCCTGCTGGAGGGTAGACCTGAAACAAGGCGACGAGCGACCCACTGCCCAGCCCTGCTGGAGGGTAGACCCTCAAGAGTCATCGGGTGACCAACTGCCTAGTCTCTGCTAGAGGGTAAACCCTGAGAAGTCCATGAGCAACCCACTACCCAGCTCTGCTGGAGGGTAAACCCAAAGAAGAGGATGAGGAACCCACTGCCCAGCCCCGCAGGAGGGTAAACCCAGAACTGCTCTGGCCATCTCTACTGGATGGTGCAACACTGGCCAACCAAACATGGAGTGAGTATCGTGCAACCACCCGACTCCGGAACAAACCAGGGGAAACCACTCAACCATGCTGGTCAAACAAACGAGCACAGAGCCAGGGGAAGACTCAACCCTGCTGGTCAAAAGTCAAGAACCAAGGAACCCTCTACGTCGCGAGGGGTCAAAAGTACACAAAGCATAACATGACACACACATGGGGCCCACACGACGTGTGGCCCCAAGCCAACCCCAACCAAGCGCACAAACGTTCTCAGGTACCAACATCCACATGTACCTCCAAGCATTCTCGCATACTCACAGAGTATGCCACATCTCCAGCCCAAAGGCTAACATGCACAAGACACCCAATGTCCACATGAAGGGCATAAATGTAACAACTCTAACTTTCCACCTCATTGGCCCAGGCACCACCAACTACATCTCTTCAAGCATACACATCACTCACACGGTAGTGCACACGATCACACGCCAAGGGTCCGCTACAAACACGGTAGAAGAACCGCCACCAGGGCACCTTCATATTTCCACATTTAATAAGATCACGTAAGAGGCTCCGCTTGCCTGAACAGATTACACCATTATAATCCTCACTGAAAAACATGCGAGATAGACTAATTACTTGCCCAAAACGGTCAACCGGCGAAAAAGGTACTATTCACCATAACCAACCTGTGTGGGGCCCACCCCAAGATCCCGAAACTGAACAAACGGACCACACCACTGCGATCCCCTAGGAAAAACACATGGGATTTATTACTTAATCTCCCAAAATAAACACCCAGTGAAAAGAGTACTATTCACCGTTGCCAGGTCGGGTGGGACCCACACCACGTCCCCGAAAAAGATCGGGCGAACTGCGCCATCGCAATGCTCTCAGAAAAACACGTCAAAAGCACTACTCACTTGAGTGGAACGGATATTCGGAGAAAGAGATACATTCCAGCTTACCGCGCACGAGCGGTACCACGCGGAACCCTCATCCCGATCCCGAAGCGCTGTCAACGGATCACACCGTTGCGATCCTCTCGAAAAAGTACACAAGGTGGACTATTCACTTGTCCAAAACGGTCACCCGGTGATAGAGATGGAAAAATCACCATCAACACCCAAATGACCCTCGTGGGGCCCGCACCATCATGCCGAATTAGAGCGGGCGGATTGCACCATTGCAATCCCCTCGGAAAAACATCCAGAATCGACTGCTCGCACGCCCCGAACGAACGCTCGACGAGAAAGTTGCTAAACACTGCTCGCAGCTCAAAGACGGGTCATGGGCTCCACGCCTCAAATCTGGTTTCAACGCCCGAAACCATACTAGAAAACTCCGCCTTGGCACCAGGGTCCCAACGCCACTGACAACGCTCAATTCGGACATCGGATGTGTCTGCACCGCCCAAAACAAGAATCCCCAGAGAAACATCAATTCACTTAAAGACGCGTCGCGCCACTAAGGCCCCACGTTTCGGGAATTAAAAATTACCGAAACCATCTCAAAAAGTCCTCCTTAACGCGAGATCTGCGCTGCCACTGACGGCATGCAAAACGGATGCTCGTAGCTAAAGAGACGGGTGTCCGAATATAGAAGGGGAGACCCCTTGGGCCGGACCGGCCCGGTCCGGCCGGTTCGCCCTGCTAGGGCCGGCCCGCACTGGCCGGCCTGCTGAGCCCGTGGCCCAAGCGCCTCATGCGGACCGTTGTCGCCCGACCATCCAGAGTGGCCGGTCGTGCTGCCCCCACGCGGAGACCCACGTTTTGCGGGTCTCTGTCCGCCGAGGTCGCGCCGCGACCCCGGTCGCCGCCTCGTACCGGCGAGCTCGGCCCGCCGCGCAGCCGCGCTGAGGAGCAGACGCCGCCTTCCTCCGTCAAGCCCGCTGCCTGCCCTGCCGAGGATCCCGCTCACGCCGAAGCCGGACCGTCGCTACCGAGGGACCCCCGCCGCCTGGAGCCACCGCGCGCCGCCGCCTAGACCGCTGGACCCTCGCCGGAAACTTCAAAAAAAAACCCGCGAATTTCGCCGGACCGCTGCAGCCTCCTCCGAACTCGAATTTCAATTCCGAAAGATGCATTGGGAAGATAATAAAATATACTACGCATACATGGGTTTTTTTCTAAGATCAAAAAAAAATTTGATGCTACAATTGGGATTCAAAGAGGGGTTTGGGATTTAAAACTCAAACGAACACCGCCTACCTCTTGGGCGTAGCCCGATGCTTCGCCGTTGACCCGTCGGAGTGGCCGCACCTCGCCGGAGTCACCTACCTAGAGCCGCCTCACCGGATTGGAGGAGGAGATGGGATAAGCTTGTCAGGGGAGGTGGAAATGAGGGAGAAGAGAGGGGGGGGTTAGGTTAATTAAATAAATTAATTAACTTAAACACCCTCCCGCGGCCCCGTACCCAAACTCCCGACGGGGTCGGGATTAAGCCTCCCCTGGGCTAAAAACCATGCTCTGAACACAACAGAAGTCTCAGAATTTTAATCTGAGGCCCCATTCAAAAGTTATAAAACTGAACGCCCAAAGCCGCCAAATTACGAAAACGCCCCTGGGGCCATTTTTCACAAACGACCCGCGCCCGCAAAACTTACACCCCTCCTAGGGTAAATGACACGTTTCAAACTCAACGGTGCCCTTGTTTTTCCAATCCGATCCACCATTTAAGAGATACTTGAGTTTCACCATTAAATGAATTAATTAATTAATTAATTTATCCGTTTAACGTTCTGAAAGCGAGCGAGGGGTCCAAACGTCCTACGCCGACAAGTTTTATGTCGTTCCTAGGGTAAAAACCCCATTATGGACCCATACGTACACTCAGATATCTGATCCAGATCACCGTTTAGGAGTTATCCCATTTATTTGGCGTTCCCAGTGTGAACACACTGAAAATTTAATTCCGGCCACACCGGGGCTCGGAATCGCACCATGTCTGATGGCGCTGCTCTGGAATAATATCAAGAATATTCCAAAGTCCTTTATAGCCAAAAACTGGGTTATTAAATCATTCCCTCCTTCAATCTTTTCGTCCCCGAAAAGCAAAACCAGGGAACAACTCAGGGTACTAAGCCCACACCTGGCTCTCCCATACCCAGAAGAACTCTTGCGCAGTCCCGTGTCACCGTACATAAACCAAAGGGTTTGATCTGTTCACGCGAGGTTTGCCCTCACCGATGACGTGAACATAATCACGCACACTTATTCTTAGGTGAGCCACGTGGGAGACACCGTGCACCCACTCCAGACCTTGGGGGGTTAGGGAAAGGCGGTAGGGAACCTCGCCATCCCTTCGCACGGTCTCAAACGGCCTGAAGGATCTCAGGGGTAGCTCACCTCCCAGACCGAACCCCTACGTCGCACGCCGCGACTGGAATCACCGCCTTCACCAGGAACAAGGCCTGATGATTCCCTCCTTCAGATTATCCATATGGTGAAACACCCAAGGATATCTGGTCACGCAAGATTTCACAGTCGATGTACCAAAACCAAGACTCTCTTACACGCTCGAAAGACAAAGGATTCGACACCATCGACTAGAGAAAAAGGTCACACACCTTCTTCCTTACCAACACAGGGTTACACCGACGCCCCGCACCACCCTAGTAATAACCCAAGCAAGGAGCAGGGAGAAAAATCATTTCACACACAGAGTCTAAAAATTCTACTGAAAAAAGGTAGAAGAGCTGTAGAGCGTACCTCTTATCACCTCATGCTCTGCAGGATTGTAGACATCTAAAGCTCGCGGTTGTCCGCAGTCCCAACTGTCAGCTCCCGAAGCCTGACGTGGACCACCTAGTAGTGATGGGAAGACCCTGTAAAGTCTTCCCCCACTACCATATCCTCCCGCTCCTCTGCTAGCACCACCTCTCTGGGTACTATTATGATCACGGTGTTGCCTCTGTCGTAGCGGTGCACCTACGGCCTGGACGAAGTTCTCCGCATGTCTGATCAGGCAGTCCCCTGCCAAGTGACCTCGGCCATCGAAAGCATAGCACCGACTCTCTTCGGGCTGCACTGGTGCCCTCCGGTACCACTGTGGTGTACGAACACGCCCCTGAGTCCAGTTGTCAGAAATCCACCTGCGTCGAGGTTCTGCTTGCCGACACCCGCTAGTTGCGGCAGACGTCTCGGCTCCAACGTGCCTGCTACCACCACCTACTCTAGAACGTGACAGGAAGCTCTCTGTCACCAGCGCCTTCTCTAGCACCCCGGTATATGTGTAAATTCCCAAGGGTATTGTGACAATAAGAATCTCTCGGCGGAGACCCGACTCAAACTTCCGTGCTCAGATGTTGTCGTCATGGACCAAGTCCGGGTAAAATCGTGCACAGTCTACGAAACTAGCCGCGTACTCGGCCACCGTCATCCCTCCCTACTGAAATTGCAGGAGATCTTGGATCCAAATGGAGTGCAAGCAGGAGGGGAAAAACTCCTCACGGAACAACAACTGAAAGTCGCTCCACGAAAGCAACGACTCGTCAAGAAACTGAGTCACCAGACTCCACCAACGCCAAGCTGCTCCACGAAAAAGGTTGGCTGCCAAAGCCACTTTCTGATCTGTTGGCATCTGTACAAGCCTGAAAAGGTGAACCACTGTCTCCATCCAAACCTCTGCTACCTGAGGTTTTGGCTCACCACTGAACCTCAGCGTTCCCTGCTACTGGAACTCGCAGAGCACGCTCAACCTGCGCTCAAGTTCAGCCTGCTCTGCAGAAGCTGTCTGCTTCCCAACAGGTGGGGGTGCTGCCACCGGCCCACCCGCAGAAAGGGGCTCGCATGATGGGTCCTAGATTGTGGCCTCGTATCTCACAGGGTCTTCGTCATGCACCAAAGCTGGTATCTTGGCTGGTTGTCTTCGCGAAGACATCCTGAATATTATCGAGGAGTGCCGCGGTCAGATGAGCATATATGTATATACCAATAACAACGATGGGGAGATGACTCAAGAAGGAAGGTCAAAGACTCAATCCTATGTAATGCACGAACAAATTTCCCTGCAACAAGTGTCTCATCATGCTGAGTTAACAAGCGGGTTATCAAGGTCCTGGTGAATGGATACGTCGGCCGCTGCACTATCACTGGACTCCCTGGCCTGAGAGCCACTCTCGAGACATATTAACACTGTTTCCCTAAATCCCAACCAATTACTTTTTAGGGACGTCCGAACAACATCCAAAGGAACGAACCACATCAGATACCACTTTGTCATGACCCGACCCCACCCGGGCTCGAGCCGCAACTACCCCAAGCCCGCCTCCATAGGCCAGGGGCTGGCGACCAACGCCGAAGACACAAAAACTCGGGGAGGCCTTTGCCTAAGTACCTGTACACACACATGCAGCACACTCAATGCAAAAGTGCAGAGTAAAATAAAGGACAAGCAGAATAAAAGAACAACTGCTATATATATATAAACCACAGATGTGCATCGACCTCTAAACAGTACAAAGTACAAGCTGAAAGTAAACTGAAAAGAAAAGGGGCAAAACACACGCCCAACCAAAAAGTGCCACAACCCGGCAACAGGTAAAACAACAGCAAACAGCTGGGAGGGTCCCACACCTGGAACCTGACAATGACCACCACACGTTTTCCAAGCTCCTGCCTCCTAAGATCCTCTGACGTCACGACCAACCTGTCCGTCGTCCGCAAGGGCACACCAAGTGCGGGAAAAACCCAAGCAGGGGTGAGTATAAAAATACTCTATAGGATACCCCGAAGGCTTGAGGGAGAAACAAACGAGGTACCTAAGGGTGAGTAGTAGATCGAACAGGAAAAGTAATAGAGTGCAACCGAGAGTGCAGTAAGGAGTACAACAGTAAAGAGTCCAGCTCAACCCAACAAGAGAAAAGAAGGTAGACTCATCCAGACACAAGGAGTTGGAAACGGTGAGAAGATGAACTTCTCATCGAGTCTTCACTACCTATATCAGGAGAGTAGATTCGTCCAACCATGAGAAGCTAGACACGGAAAGCACGTGGCATACCCTGTGCATCTTTACCTCTCATGGAAGGAGAGTAATCCAAAACCCAAGAAGTGGGTACCGAAACAAGGTATATACATAAACATATGCTCAAACAAGAAGCCCGAACAAGATCGTAAGTGGATCTCTGTCCCGTAGCTCAGCCCAAGAAAGTGAGTAGCCAGCAGTCCCAGAAGAAAACGCCACCGATGCCCACCATCCCGCACATCTACCTCGAACCGCAAGTCAAGGGGCTCAAATCACTGCACCTTGACACTATCTGCTTTGGGAAGCATTGACTCGCCCGCACAGTTTTAGGTCATGTCGCAAGGACGCGTCTCGGTGGGGAAAGTGCCCCTCGCACTTGAGAGTTCTGGGGGAACATTAAACCACACAATGTCACTGCCCCATAGTCGAGAGGTCTGCTCAAAGTCAAAGCTGTCAAATCGCTGACCCGTACAAATGAGGGTCCCGCTCCATTAGTCTCGGAGTAAAGCCACAAACTATCCTAGTAGAAAGGACCGAGTCTAGAATGTCAATGGGTGACCCACTGCCCAGCCCTGCTGGAGGGTAAACCTGGAATAAGTCGTCAGACGACCCACTGCCTAGCCTTGCTGGAGGGTATACCTGGAAGAAGTCAACGAGTGACCCACTACCCATCCCTGGTGGAGGGTAAACCCGGAACAAGTCGACAGGCGACCCACTGCCTAGCCCTGCTGGAGGGTAGACCTGAAACAAGGGGACGGGCGACCCACTGCCTAGCCCTGCTGGAGGGTAGACCCTCAAGAGTCGTCGGGTGACCCACTGCCTAGTCTCTACTAGAGGGTAAACCCTGAGAAGTCCACGAGCAACCCACTTCCTAGCCCTACTGAAGGGTAAACCCGAAGAAGTCGATGAGGAACCCATTGCCCAGCCCCGCTGGAGGGTAAACCCAGAACTGCTCTGGCCATCTCTACTGGATGGTGCAACACTGGCCAACCGAACACGGAGTGGGTATCGCGCAACCACCCTACTTTGAAACAAACCAGGGGAAACCACTCAACCCTGTTGGTCAAACAAACGAGCACAGAGCCAGGGGAAGACTCAACCCTGCTGGTCAAAAGTCAAGAACCGAGGAACCCTCTACGTCGCGAGGGGTCAAAAGTACGCAAAGCAGAACACAACACACACATGGGTCCCACACGACGTGTGGACCCAAGAAAACCCCAAACAAGCACACAAACGTTCTCAGTTACTAACATCCACATGTACCTCCAAGCATTCCTGCATACTCCTAGAGTATGCCACGTCTCCAGCCCAAAGGCTAACATGCACACGGTACCCAATGTCCACACGAAGTGCGTAAACGTAACAACTCCAACTTGCCACCTCATTGGCCCAGGCACGACCAACTACATCTCTTCAATCATACACATCACTCACACGGGAGTGCACACGATCACACACCAAGGGTCCGCTATAAACACGGTAGAAGAACCGCCACCAGGGCACCTTCATATTTCCACATTTAATAAGATCGTGTAAGAGGCTCTGCTCGCCTGAACAGATTATACCGTTATAATCCTCACAGAAAAACATGTGAGATAGACTACTTACTTGCCCGAAACGGTCAACCGGTGAAAAAGGTACTATTCACCGTAACCAACCCGTGTGGGGCCCACCCCAAGATCCCGAAACTGAACAAACGGATCACACCACTATGATCCCCTAGGAAAAACACACGGGATTGACTACTCAATCGCCCAAAATGGACACCCGGTGAAAAAGATACTATTCACCATAGTCAGGTTGGGTGGGACCCACACCACGTCCCAAAAAAAGGTCGGGCGAACTGCGCCATTACAATGCTCTCGGAAAAACACGTCAAAAGCACTACTCACTTGAGTGGAATTAATATCCGGTGAAAGAGATACATTTCGTCTTACCGTGCACGAGCGGTACCACGCGGAACCCGCACCCCGGTCCCGAAGCACTGCCAACGGATCGCACCGTTGCGATCCTCTCGAAAAAGTACACAAGGTGGACTATTCAATTGTCCAAAACAGTCGCCTGGTGATAGAGATGAAAAAATCACCATCAACGCCCAAACGGACCTCGTGGGGCCCACACCATCGTGCCGAATTAGAGCGGGCGGATTGCACCATTACCATCCCCTTGGAAAAACATCCAGAATCGACTGCTCGCACGCCCCGAACGGACGCCCGACAGGAAAGTCGCTAAACGCTGCTCGCAGCTCAAAGATGGGTCTTGGGCCCCACGCCTCAAATCTGGTTTCAATGCCCGAAACCATACTATAAAACTCCTCCTTGGAACCAGGGTCCCAACGCCACTGACGACGCTCAATTCAGACATCGGATGTGTCTGTGCCGCCCAAAACAAGAATCCCCGAAGAAACGTCAATTCACTTAAAGACGGGTCGCGCCTCCGAGGCCCCTCGTTCCGGGAATTAAAAATTCCCGAAACCATCTCAACAATTCCTCCTTAATGTGAGGTCCGTGCTTCCGCTTACGGCACACAAAACAGACACCCGTAGCTAACGATACGGGCATCCGAAGATAGAAGGGGAGACCCCTTGGGCCGGACCGGCCCGGTCCGGCCGGTTCGCCCTGCTAGGGCCGGCCCGCACCGGCCGGCCCGCTGAGCCCGTGGCCCAGGCGCCTCACGTGGCCCGCCATCACCCGACCGGCCAGAGTGGCCGATCACGCTACCCCCACGCGGAGACCCGTGATTTGCAGGTCTCTGTCCGCCGAGGTCGCGCCACGACCCCGGTCGCCGCCTCGTACCGGCGAGCTCGGCCCGTCGCGCCGCCGCGCTGAGGAGCAGCTGCCGCCTACCGCCATCGAGCCCGCCGCCTGCCCTGCCGAGGATCCCGATCGCGCCGAAGCCAGACCGCCGCTACCGAGGGACCCTCGCCGCCTGGAGCCACCGCGCGCCGCCGCCTAGACCGCGGGACCCTCGCCGGAAACTTAAAAAAAACCCGCGAACTTCGCCGGACAGCTACGGCCTCCTCCGAACTCGGATTTCAATTCCGAAAGATGCGTTGGGAAGATAATAAAATATAATACTCATACATGGGCTTTTTTCAAAGATCAAACAACAATTTGACGCTAAAATTGGTATTCAAAGAGGGGTTCGGGATTTAAAACTCAAACGAACACCGCCTACCTCTTGGGCGTAGCCTGATGCTTCGCCGTTGACCTGTCGGAGTGGACGCACCTCGCCAGAGTCACCTCGTCGAAGCCGCCTCACCGGAGTGGAGGAGGATAGGGGATAATCTTGCCAGGGGAGGGAGAAATGAGGGAGAAGAGAAGGGCGGGGGGTTAGGTTAATTAAATAAATTAATTAACTTAAACACCCTCCCGCGGCCCCGTACCCGAACTCCCAACTGGGTCGAGATTAAGCCTCCCCTAGGCTAAAAACCATTCTCTGAATGCAACGGCAGTCTCGGAATTTTAATCTGATTCCCCGTTCAAAAGTTATAAAACTGAATGCCCAAAGCCACCAAATTACAAAAAACACCTCTGGGGCCATTTTTCACAGATGGCCCGTGCCCGAAAAACTTACACCCCTCCTAGGGTAAACGACACATTTCAGACTCAACGGTGCCCTCAGTTTTCCAACCCGAGCCACCATTTAAGAGATAATTGAGTTTCACCGTTAAACGAATAAATTAATTAATTAATTTATTCATTTAACGTTCCGAAAGCGAGCGAGGGGTCCAAACGTCCTGCGCCGACAAGTTTTATGTCGTTCCTAGAGTAAAAACCCCATTTTGGACCCATCCGTAAACTTATATCTCTGATCCAGATCACCGTTTAGGAGTTATCCTATTTATTTGGCATTCCCAGTGTGAACGCACTGAAAATTTAATTCCGGCCACTCCGGGGCTCGGAATCGCACGCCGTCTGATGGTGTGGCTCCAGAATAATATCAAGAATATTCCAAAGTCCTTTATAGCCAAAAACCGAGTTCTTATAGATTTCCCTATAATCAATGAAAATCCTCATGGATCCATCTTTCTTCTTAACAATGAGGACATGGGGTCCCCATGGAGAAACTCTAGGTCAAATAAATCATTTTTCACTCAAATCCTCTAGTTTTTTCTTTAGCTCTACTAATTCCACATTGGCCATTCTATAGGGAGTCTTTGATATAGGTCTTGCATTAAGAATTAAATCAATAGATAACTCAACTTCCCACTCTGGAGGATGTCCAAGTAAATCCTCTCGAAATACATCAATGTACTCTTTCACTATGTACACATCCTCAATTTGAATATTTCTTTCCTCGCCCATAGATATTGGTTTATATTCCTCTCCAAGTATTGTATTCAGTAGAGCTACTGGGGGTGGTTCTAGATAAGAATCAGGTGGCGAATTTTACGCCCTATAGAAAAGGGATTCTACACCATTTTCAAAAATTGTAACTTCCTTCTTCTTACAATAAATCTTCACATCATAATTTGAAAACCAGTCCATACTGAGAATTATATCAAATTAAGTCATTGGTATGATGATAAGGTTAGAAACTAGAACACATTTTGGTGTCTGGAGGGGGACTAGTCGACATGCCTTGGTTGCAATGATACATCCCCTAGGAGTTTTGACTGATAAATCCTTTATTAAATCAAATTTGACATATCTATTTTTCTTGTAAAATTGGGAAGATATAAATGAATTGTCACGACCCATCCTCAGGGCCCGTGCCGTGACTACCCCAAGCCCGCCTTCCATAGGCCAGGGGCTGGCGACTAGCACCAAGGTGCAATTCCTGGTAAAAAAGGGAAGGCATTGATTTTGTAAAGTAAACAAACACCACAGAGCAAGCAAGCAGTAGAAGTAAACACTAAGTAAAAACTGGGTACAACAGTAAGTGGGCCAGAATACAAACCCAAACTGAAAGTAAAGTACAACTCAAAAGGGAAAATAGCAACTGAAAGTAAAGCCGCAACGTCGAGCCTCCCACTGGAAGTCCCACCTGAAGGGTGAGTACAGATAGCCTCCACAGCTCCTCGGGTCCAGCCTTCCACTCCGAGTACGTCTCGCCCAGTGGTCCACCTCTAGGTACCGTCCTGCTCCGCAAGCCTCAACCACGATCAACGCTGTCTGTCGTCTGCAACCAACACAACGTAGTGCAGGCATAGCCCGTGCAGGGGTGAGTATAAGCTACTCAATAGGGACCCCGAGACCCCCGAAGGTCTCCCAGAATCCACAAAGGATAATCCACAAAGGAAAGATACAATCACGAAGTAACATCCGACACTTCTTAGGTATATGCCCATACATATACCTAAGTCACCAATTCTAGTCCGCTCCAACCTCCGAGCCCAAGTACAACCCAGTCCATACAGGAAATCACAACCCAGTCCACACAGGAAATCACAACACAATCCACAAAGGAAAACAAAACAGGATTCAGCTCACACAGGTATGCTACTTCGTAAGACGATAGAGATGATCAGATGTAGCCACTGATTCATCTAAGCCGTCGGACCCACAAAGGATCGGTAGGTACTAACCCCCGCAATGACCCGCACAGGATCGATCATGAAGTTGAAACCATAGATATTGGGAAATTCCTTCTCTATCAAGTAAAGTGGGTATGCCGCTACAACCAAGTGCTTCCCTCTAACCTTCGACTGCAGTAGTACTCCACCTATTGAGTACTGTGGGCCTGCTGCTACAACCAAGCGCTTCCCACCATGGGTCTGCCGCTACAACCAAGCACTCCCCCTCATAGCCTCTAGAGGTACTCTTTCTTTTGAGTACCACGGGTCTTCCGCTACAACCAAGCGCTCCTCTACCGTGGGTCTGCTGCTACAACCAAGCGCTCCCCCATGCTGCTACAACCAAGCGCTCCTCCATCGTAGGTATTCCGCTACAACCAAGCGCTCCTCCGTCGTGGGTTTGCCGCTACAACCAAGAGCTCCCCCTCATAGCCTCTAGAGGTAATCCTTCTGTTGAGTACCGCGGGTCTGCCTCTACAACCAAGCGCTCCTCCGACGTGGGTCTGCTGCTACAACCAAGTGCTTCCCACTGGGCTATTCGTAACACATTGAGTCATTCGATCAGCAGTGGTCAAGTCTCAACCGGCTCTAGGGTTTCCGCACACAGCATGCTCGTTCTGGGAGGGTCCACTCCATGATCCAAGAGGTCGATGCATCAACTGACAAGTATTCCGGAGTTGATGTATCCCAAAAAGTACCATAGTGGTCACTACCGAACCCACGAAGGATTTCCGTACTGTCTTCATTGTCGTCGCATACGCAGCCAACTCTAGGGTTCCCGCACACAGCAAGCTCGTTCGGGAGGGTCCACTCCACGATCTGAGGGGCTGATACATCAACTGACACATAGTCTGGAGATGATGTATCCAAAAGTTCTGTATCGTCAACAGGAACTCAACGTCACAGACGGCGCGTCAATCAGACGCCTGGTCTGAGAGTTATTGGCGTTTTCGTCCCAGGGGCCCGGTTGGTTTTTAAGTCAAAAACAACCTGATCGTACTCCACCTATGTCAAAACCTCGGTCAGAGTAATCCAAAAGATCCGTCTCACTAAGAGGAATCCATCAAAGTCGACGATATGTCAATCGGACGTCCAGAGCTCAAGTTATGAGCGTTTCCGCTCCGAGGGCCCGGTTGGTTTCGTGTACGAACCAACCCGGACGAACCCAAATTACTCCTAAACCTTGAGTGTAATATATTGAAACGGCCGTCTCGATCCAAGGATCACATCGCCGCTGACGGTGCATCGATCAGAGGTCCGTAGCCCAAGATATAGGCAAAAGACCGAAATGGGTCCGAAAACGGGGGGTCTGGGCCCGGACTGACCCGGCCCAACCCCCCCTGGGTCGGCCCGAACCAGGTCGACCTAACCCGGGTTCGGGTCCGACCGGGCTGGGCGCGACCCGGCCCGGCCTGGGCGCGACCCGGCTGGTGCTGGCCAGGTGGCCAGCGGTTCGGCTCGGCCGTTATGGCCGAGCGAAGCGGGGGGCGCGCTGCCCCCGCGTGGAGAGACCGCGACCCCGCGTGGGGACGCCCTTGTCAGCGGACGTGGACTACTTCCACGTCCCATCGCCTCCGGTCCCGCGCGGTCGCGGGACCGCTCCATGCCGCCGCGGCGGCTCCTCCCGGCGGCGCGCCGTCGGGCTGCTCCGTGGACCACCGGATGAGTTCCGGTGGTCGGAATTGCGTACCTTCTTCGCCAATGGCCCTCCCGGGGCCCATCCTTCACTGCGAGGACCTCACATCGCCCGTGCGGCCTGCTTCATCGTCATCCGCCGTTCCGCACACCAAGAACGAAAGGGCGGTGGGTTCGGACTTGTTTGTTGGTCCGCACCTACCGCGTTAGCGGTTTTAAAAGTCTTCCAACAAGTATTTAATCATACGCCACGGGTATAAATCACAAAGATTTAAATGAATCAAACCCCTACCTCAACGTTTTCGTCGAACGTGAGTTCATCACGGAATTAACCGTCACGGAAGAAGAGGATTTTCACGTCACTGAAGGGGCGTCGCTATCATTGCGGTACACGGTGTTGCGTAGTCAATCTCAATCGGTTGTTGATCGAAGATTGTCGCGGGGGAAGGAATGTCGTGGAAGAAGCGTCACGGAAGGAGGATCGTCGGCGTCGCGGTACACGACGTCGCGTCATCGATCTCCGAGGGTTCGGCATTCTTCATCGCCCTTCGTCAGAGGCCAGCGTTCTTCGTCGGCGACGATGCGTTCTTCGCGTTCTTCGCGTTCTTCAATGAAGGAGGATGAAGATCTTCAAGCCTTAGAGCTTTCCCCCAATCCTCTCAACAAGCAACCCTTCAATAAAATAAGTGTTTGTCTTATTTTATTCCCCATGCCAGAGTTTTGGAATTATAAAAAGAATCCAACAATTAATTGAATTAATTGAAACGCTTAAACCGTTCAATTAATAGGGGCGTTAATATTTAATTAAACGCATGGGTTGACTTTATTTAAAAAGGGATTTTCGCGGGTGCGTTACTTAGAGGGAAAGAAACGGTGGGGCTCATGCGGGCCCCACCTCACAAATATCCTACCAATGGGTAGGATATTATGGTTTCCACCTTATCCACTAACTTAGCTTAAGTGGCTTTAAGTGAAATAAAATAAAGTGTCACACCACTTTTATTTTATTTCTTAACTGAACCCCAAAAAATTAAAACCACACCCGAGCAAACGAAACTCCCAAAAAGACGTTTCTAAGAAAATATCGGGGCTGCGATTCCACCGGTGCCCTCAGAATTCGATTCCGAGCACCGGTTCAAAAGTTAGAAAAGCCCGCTCGTTTGTTCACTAAACGTACCCGAGCCAAACTTCAGAAAATGATTCCGGGCAAACCGGGCCTCGGAATCAGGTGCCGTTAGAAACTACGTTCTTGAAAAATTCCCAAGAAAATTAAGAAAAAAATTCCCTTGAATTTTACGGGACTTTACATAACTCCCACCTCAGGGCTTTACATCCCTGTAAAGATACATCATAAACTAGGGAAACAAAAGTGGTTGCTGAGCACGCATCTGAGACTCCCGCTCCCAAGTGCTCTCCTGGAGGTTCCCTTGTTGCCATCTGATGCGCACTAGAGGGATCGATCGTCCATGTAGGACCCACTCCTGTCGATCCTCTATCTCCACCGGGACCTCCGCAAACATCGCCCCATCATCAATATCTAGCTCCCCATGGTCAATGATATGCGTCGAGTTGAGCTCGTATCTCCCCAGTTGAGATACATGGAAGTCATCGTGCACCTGGTGCAACTGAGGTGGGTGGGTCAAGTAGTAAACCACCTCTCCTACCCTACTGAGGACCTAGAAAGGTCCGTTGAACCTCGGTGATAACTTGTCGCCTCGGACACATCCCCGTAACTCACGTCGAGGTGTGACCCGTAAGGAAACGTGGTCGCAATCCTCGAACTCTAGTGGTCTCTGCCTCCTGTCAGCACAAGACTTTTGCCGGCTCTAAGATGTCCTCATCCGCTCTTGGATGACTTGGACCTTTCTGGTCCTACAAGAGCTGCTGAGATTTCTTCTTTGCCGAGAAGAGAAATCTGGTCTCATCCCCTGGATGAACCACATTCTTCGCCTAATATATTCAATCCCATCACGGATGATACTAACCCATACCAAGGATGACGCTGTAAGGCCTCGATGCTACTACCAAGAGATCCAACCGTTACTCTCGCTTCCAAGGTTTGAGTCACACTGTCGGCATCAGTGTGTGGTCACTGGGTCTCCTCCAGTAGGTATCTCAAAGTGAGGGTCAAGTCAACGGTTTTTAAACCGGAACCTCTTAGTAACAACATAAAGAGAGGATAGGAAGGTAAACGCCAAAAGAAAGGTGTCTTTTATTACTGTATCTCAAAGTACAAAGACACAAATCATCTACAAACAAACATCAACAACGCTAGAAGCAGCATAAACAAAGGTCTCCAGGTCTGGAGCTAGTCCCGCTCCTGTCCATCTGCTCCCGGAGCTCCATGATCGTAGGCCTCAACTGCCTGAAGTTGAGCTCTCCCATGTCCACCAGCTCCCTGCGGTCAGGGTGGACCTCCTGGTGGTGGTGGTGGAAACACCTCGAAGCGTCGTCCACCTCCAGCTGCATGGCCAGCTCCCCTGCCACGATCTCCTACTCAATGCGGTCCGCCTTGATCGAACCTCTACCTCTGCCTGGGAGGTCCTTCGTTCATCTGCTGGTCATCCGTATGGCGGGTCGAACAGTCACGAGCCATGTGACCAACCTCGCCGCATGAGTAAAATTGTCCGCTCATGGTAAGTCGTTGTCCACCCTGGGTGCCTCGCGCAAACGATCTTGTGTCATGCGGTCGACCACCTATAGGTCTAGTACTCTTGGACCCCTGCGCCATCTATCTACTACCCGCTGCAGAAGACTCTGCCGCATGCCGGCTAGTGGTGGGTCCTTCTGCTGGAGACTGCTCAGCAAAGAAACTCTCCACTAAGAGGGCTCGCTCCAACACCCCTGTCTGTGTCAGAATGCTGTGAGAAACAACTGAAGCTCTGATCTCTCTCCTGATCCCCTGCTCGAAGGTTCGGTCCCTGAAGAATGGGTCTCGTACCATGTCCATGGAATAACACGAGAGATCGGTAAACCTCACCGCGTACTGGGCTACTGTCATGCTACCCTTCCGCAGCTGTAGAAGCTCCTGGATGCGCACCGCATGGAGGGTGGCTGGGATGAATTCCGAGTGGAAGAGGCTCTCAAAGTTCATCCAGAGAAGAGATGCCTCATCGTGCATCTAGAGCATCAAGCTCCACCATATTCTTGCTGCCGCGTGCAGTAGGCTCACTGCGAGGATCACCATGAGGTCTGTTGGTGTCCCCACTAACCTGAAAACCCGTACAACTGCCTCCATCCAGTCCTCAGCTGCCTAGGGTTCTGTCTCCCCGCGGAACCTCGGTGGTCGCTGGCACTGAAACTCGTGCAGTGCACTAAGGCGAAGTGCATCGTCAGCGGCTGGGGCTGGTAGCATCGGTGGCTCGGTGAGTATAGGTACCGCCAGTGCCTCTACTGTCAAAGGGCCCTGTACTGAGGCCTCGTCACTTGGCGGGCTGTCTTCACGTACAACTCTCGGAACCCTAGCTAGATGACATCGTGGGGCAATCCTGAAAAGAGACAGGTGTGCCACGGTCAGAACAGTATACCTGGTGAGCTGACACAAAGTAATCACAAAGAAAACTTGAAACACACATCCAATCAATGTTTTTGTGTATTAAGTCGGGATTCAGAAGTCAGGGTCCTGGTGTACGGATACGTCGGCCGCCGCACCAACACTGGACTCCCTAGACTGATAACCACACCCAATACGCTTAATACTATTTCTTCACATAGAAAAAAGATCAGAGTCCAAAGTTCTGCGGTAGAACCAAACTCCTCTAATACCAATTTGTCACGACCCGTCCTCGGGGCCCGTGCCGTGACTACCCCAAGCTTGCCTTCCATAGGCCAGGGGATGGCGACTAGCACCAAGGCGCAATTCCCGGTAAAAAAGGTAAGGCATTGCCTTTGTAAAGTAAACAAACACCACAGAGCAAGAAAGCAGTAGAAGTAAACACTAAGTAAAAACTAGTTACAACAGTAAGTGGGCCAGAATACAAACCCAAACTGAAAGTAAAGTACAACTCGAAAGGGAAAACAACAACTGAAAGTAAAGCCGCAATGTCGAGCCACCCACTGGAAGTCCCACCTGAAGGGTGAGTACAAATAGCCTCCACAGCTCCTCGGGTCCAGCCGTCTGCTCCGAGTACGTCTCGCCCAGTGGTCCACCTCTAGGTACCGTCTTGCTCCGCAAGCCTCAACCACGATCAGCGCTGTCCGTCGTCTGCAACCAACACAACGCAGTGCAGGCATAGCCTGTGCAGGGGTGAGTATAAGCTACTCAGTAGGGACCCCGAGACCCCCGAAGGTCTCCCAGAATCCACAAAGGATAATCCACAAAGGAAAGATACAATAATGAAGTAACATCTGACACTGCTTAGGTATATGCCCATACATATACCTAAGTCACCAATTCTAGTCCGCTCCAACCTCTGAGCCCAAGTAAAACCCAGTCCACACAGGAAATCACAACCCAGTCCACACAGGAAAGCACAACACAATCCACAAAGGAAAACAAAACAGGATTCACCTCACACAGGTATGCTACTTCATAAGACGATAGAGATGATCAGATGTAGCCACTGATTCATCTAAGCAGTCGGACCCACAAAGGATCAGTAGGTACTAACCCCCACAATGACCCACACAGGATCGATCATGAAGTTGAAACCATAGATATTGGGAAACTCCTTCTCTATCAAGTACAGTGGGTATGCTGCTACAACCAAGCGCTTCCCTCTAACCTTGGACTGCTGTAGTACTCCACCTATCGAGTACTGTGGGCCTGCTGCTACAACCAAGCGCTTCCCACCATGGGTTTGCCGCTACAACCAAGCGCTCCCCCTCATAGCCTCTAGAGGTACTCCTTCTGTTGAGTACCACGGGTCTGCCGCTACAACCAAGCGCTTCTCTGTCATGGGTCTGCTGCTACAACCAAGCGCTCCCCCGTGTTCCTACAACCAAGCGCTCCTCCATCGTAGGTCTGCCGCTACAACCAAGCGCTCCTCCATTGTGGGTCTGCCGCTACAACCAAGCGCTCCCCCTCATAGCCTCTAGAGGTACTCCTTCTGTTAAGTACTGCGGGTCTGCCGCTACAACCAAGCGCTCCTCCACCGTGGGTCTCCTGCTACAACCAAGCGCTTCCCACTGGGCTATCCGTAATACACCGAGTCGTTCGATTAGCAATCGTCAAGTATCAACCGGCTCTAGGGTTTCCGCACACAGCATGCTCGTTTCGGGAGGGTCCACTCCACGAGCCAAGAGGTCGATGCATCAACTGACAATTATTACGGAGTTGATGTATCTGAAAAAGTACCGCAGTGGTCACTACCGAACCCACAGAGGATTCCCGTACTGTCTTCATTGTCGTCGCAGACGCAGCCAGCTCTAGGGTTCCCGCACACAGCAAGCTTGTTCGGGAGGGTCCGCTCCACAAGCTGAGGGGCTGATACATCAACTGACACATAGTCTGGAGTTGATGTATCCAAAAGTTCCGTATCGTCAACAGGAACTTAACGTCACAGACGGCGCGTCAATCAGACGCCCGGTCTGAGAGTTATTGGCCTTTTCGTCACAGGGGCCCAGTTGGTTTTTAAGTCAAAACCAACCCGACCGTACTCCACTTGCATCCAAACCTCGGGCGGAGTAAGCCAAAAGATCTGTCTCACTAAGAGGAATCCAGCAAAGTCGATGGTACGCCAATCGGACGTCCGGAGCTCAAGTTATGAGCGTTTCCGCTCCGAGGGCCCGGTTGGTTTTGTGTACGAACCCACCCGGACGAACCCAAAGTACTCCGAAACCTTGAGTGTAATATATCTAGTCTCGATCTAAGGATCGCATCGCCGCTGACGGTGCGTCGATCGGAGGTTCGTAGCCCAAGATATGGGAAAAAGATCGAAATGGGTCCGAAAATGGGGGGTCTGGGCCCGGACCGACCTGGCCCCACCCCCCCCTGGGCCGGCCCGAACCGGGTCGAACCGACCCGGGTCCGGGTCCGACCGGGCTGGGCGCGACCCGGCCCGACCTGACCAGGGCGCGACCCGGCTGGCGCTGGCCGGGTGGCCAGCGGTTCGGCTCGGCCGTTACGGCCGAGCGAAGCGGGGGGCGCGCTGCCCCCGCGTAGAGAGACCACGGCCCCGCGTGGGGCCGCCCTTGTCAGCGGACGTGGCCAGCTGCCGCGTCCCGTCGCCTCCGGTCCCGCGCGGTCGCAGGACCGCGCCCTGCCACCGCGGCTTCTGCCGTGGCGGCTCCTCCCGTCGGTGCACCGGGCGCCGCCGCCACCTACCGCCGGCGCCGCCGTGCCGGCGAGGCACGCCGGCGGGCTGCTTCTCGGATTACCGGATGAGTTCCGGTGGTCGGAATTGCATACCGTCTTCGCCAATGGCCCTCCCGGGGCCCTTCCTTCACTACGAGGACCTCACATCGCCCGTGCGGCCTGCTTCATCGTCGTCCGCCGTTCCGCACACCAAGAACGAAAGGGCGGTGGGTTCGGACTTGTTCGTTGGTCCGCACCCACCGCGCTAGCGGTTTTAAAAGTCTTCCAACAAGTATTTAATCATACTCCGCGGGTATAAATCAAAAATATTTAAATGAATCAAACCCCTACCTCAACGTTGTCGTCGAACGTGAGTTTGTCGCGGAATTAACCGTCGCGGAAGAAGAGGATCATCGCATCGTGGAAGGGGTGTCGCTGTCGTCGTGGTACACGGCGCTGCGTAGTCAATCTCAATTGGTTGTTGATCGAAGATTGTCGCGGGGGAAGGAACATTGTGGAAGAAGCATCATAGAAGGAGGATCGTCGGCGTCGCGGTACACAGCGTCGCGGTACACGGCGTCGCGTCGTTGATCTCCGAGGGTTCGGCGTTCTTCGTCGCCCTTCGTCAGAGGCTGGCGTTCTTCGTCGGAGACGATGCGTTCTTCGCGTTCTTCATGTTATTCAAGGAAGGAGGATGAATATATTCAAGCCTTATAACTTTCCCCCAATCCTCTCAACAAGAAACCCTTCAATAAAATAAGTGTTCATCTTATTTTATTCCCCATGCCAACGTTTTGGAATTATAAAAAGAATCCAACAATTAATTGAATTAATTGCAATGCTTAAACCGTTCAATTAATAGGGGTATTTAATATTTAATTAAACGCATGGGTTGACTTTATTTAAAAAGGGGTTTTCGCGGGTGCATTACTTAGAGGTAAAGAAACGGTGGGGCTCGTGCGGGCCCCACCTCACAAATATCCTACCAATGGGTAGGATATTATGGGTTCCACCATATCCTCTAACTTATCTTAAGTGTCTTTAAGTGAAATAAAATAAAGTGTCACACCACTTTTATTTTATTTCTTAACTTAACCCCAAAAAATTAAAAACCACACCCGAGCAAACGAAACTCCGGAAAAGGCGTTTCCAAGAAAATACTGCCATTGCGATTCCACCGGTGCCCTCGGAATTCGATTCTGATCACTGGTTCAAAAGTTAGAAAATCCCGCTCGTTCGTTCACTGAACGTACCCGAGCCAAATTTCAGAAAATGATTCCGGGCACACCGGGCCTCGGAATCAGGTGCTGTTAGAAACTGCGTTCTTACAAAATTCCCAAGAAAATTAAGAAAAAAAATTCCTTGAATTTTACGAGACTTTACATGAATGTGATGATCCAGAATCAAATAATTTTTTGTCTAAGTTTGAGGAAACAATTAAAGTACCTACCTCCACATCATTAGGAACTTCAACCTCTGCAGTTGTGATTGCATAAGCTTGTCCCTGATCCCTTGTCATTTTCTGTTTCATATTCCTTGACGCTTTGGAAAATCATTATCATAGTGTCCCATATCCTAAAAATTATAGCATTGAACATCATTGTCTTCCTTATTCCATTTGAAATCACCAGCAAGATGGCCTTTCTGACCACATTTGTAGCATACTCCTTTTTCTTTTAAGCATGCACCGGGGTGTTTCCTTCCACAATTGTCACATGGTGGAAATTCAACTCTTCCCTTCTTCCCTGTTTCCTTATTTCCTTTCCCAGGGTTTTCAGCAGCCCTCTTCTTTTCTTTCTTTCCCTTAAAGTCATAAAACTTAGAGAATTCTTTTTCTATCTTGATAGCACATGAAACTATATCCTCATATGATGAAAAACTTTGGGAGACCAGTTCCTGTCGGAGGAATGGCTTTAGGTCATCAAAGAATCGATAAATTTTGCTCCTTGGATTTCGTATGTAGTCCACAACATGTCTTTCTAACCTTGTGAAGTTAGATTCATACTTTACAACATTCTCATCTTCCTTCTACATCAAATTCAATAATTTCCTCTCCATATATGCTCATTGTTCATGAGAAAATTATTTTTCCAGGAAGATTTCCTTAAATTCCTTCCACTCTATCTCCTCTATTTTTTCCTCCTCCTTTGTGTTTTGGATTAAGGACCACCACTGATCCGCATCTCCCGATAGACAATAAACTTCCATGACAACCTTCTCTCTTTCATTACATCCCAAGGTGAGAAATATCTTCTCAAGGGAACATACCCACTTCTCTACTACAAAAGGGTTTGTAGTCCCGTTGAATGATGGAGGTTGTTGTCACATAAAGTGATCTAACATAGCTCCTCCATGTGGTGGATCCTAATTCTCCATATGGGTAAGGTTATTATTCATAACCTGAGTAAGTTTTCCCAGTATAGTTATGAGTTTCTCAACATAAAATCTAACATCATTATCTTGCATCGGAGGGAAATCCCTACAGGGGACACGTGTGTTCATGTAGTTTCCATTCCTCCCACTTGGAACCATCTCTAGATAATGGAATACACTATATTAGGTTATAAATCATAATGTATAATCTTAACTTAACAAAATACTAAGAAAAAAATTGATATCCTATGCCTAGATAATCCCATATTCACAAAAATGGTTTCTTTGAGGAATATTTTACATTTAAATCCTTCATAATGGATTGTAAAGAAAATGTGAATTATCCTAATCATATCCCCCGTGAGTGTCGTAACCAAGAGTGCATCAAGGCCCATTGTCATGCACCAGTTCCCATTCGAGTCTATCTCAAAGTGGTGTTTTCGGGTTTTACCCCTAGATACATCTGTGCCAGAGCCGTCTCTACCTGCTCGTATCCAGACAGGGATGTATTTCTTGAAAGATCCACATAATCTATTCCTTACCAAAATACCAAGACTTTATTGTATGTATATCCTCAAAGACTAACTTAGGGACTCTTCCCTAATTCTACGTTTTCTAAATCTAGTTTCCAAGTATTCTACTAAACTTCCTTTGATACCAACTGTAAGGATCCGACCCCAATTGCCCAGAGCCAGTGCCTTATTTGATTACATTGGCATACACATTAGGAATAATCATCTCGAAGGACCAAGTAGTTTAGTATTATTGGAAAAAATATACATAAATAAGTTCAACTTTACATCAATAAAGGAAATACAACACTAATTTATTCTATTAGAAACATCCATGACTCCTAGATTATGCTTGCAAGTCATTCACAATTTACTTCTTCATATCCTGGAAAAAATGAAACATAAGAAAGGGGTGAGCTCAAATTCTCAGTAAGAGTAAGAAATATAGCGGAAGATACTATAAACATTAGATATGGTGAATAATTGAAAACACATTCCTAATCAACTTGAACACATTTTGGCAGGAATATGAGATGAGTAAATAATTCCATAATAAAACATAATCATGGGTATTCTACTAGTAGAATAACCACATGAACATTCAATTACTAGCTTCATAATGAGGGAAGTTCATATTCCAGACATCCTGAAACATTTTTTCATGGCCTCGGCCAAGACGTCTAATGATTAAGGCCTCATCCAAAATCCATATCACATTGGGAAAGGCCTCGGCCAATTCCACATCTAGTTGTCTCATGAGACCTACCGATGCATAGAGGATCTATAGAGGGCCCCACCCATCACATAATAAGTCCAATTCATTCCTCATATGAGCGGGGATAAACATAAACAACATATACATTTATATTAAAACTATCATAGGAAATGTAACTAACTTTCCCCAATCATTAAACATCAAACACTAACCATTCCGAGTAATATAGTGAATGATTTTAGGATAGATCATACAAAATAGAGTTAGTCATAAAACATTAAATAAAATATGGTAGATTAATTCATAAATTATTAAACCCAATAATACCATATAATCAACAAGAGTGTTGAATAAGACAAAAACACTCTAATAAAATCATTAAGCAATTCTTGAGATAAATACTCTTTTATTTTGAAAATAAGATTTCTTTTGGAAAAATATTTGTATAAAATTAGAAGTTAGGTAAGATAGTATTTTCCTAATAAAATGAGTGATTTTATAAAGATAAACATTTCCAGAAACAGATTAAAGAGTTCCCTAGAAAATAGGTAAGAATTTGAGAAATTCCCTTGAACCGGGCTTGTATTTTGGAAACAATTTTGAAAGTTCCTTTTAAAACGTGTAACTATCTATAAAATAAGGAAGGGTTATGGTTTGTAAACATATATATAATACTCACAAAGAATATATGAGGATTACATAACAATACATAAGAATTTCATTGAGGTATCAGACAGTGAAAGTAACCCGAATGAAAATGGAAGTTCAGGTGAAAAAACCCTTACCTTAACTCCAAATGTATTCTGCTCTTGAACTTAAGATACTGGAATATGAAATTATAATTATTTATAAATTATTTAAGAACCTATTAGACATGTATTTAGTTTATCATAATTCTTTTTAGTTCATTTATACCCTTATTTCTAAGTTATTATATTGAATTTCTTTGTTCCGGGGTGTTTGTTTTCTTTATTTTCATAATCAGTTCACTTGTTTTTAAGTAACGGAGTTCATGTGGAATGGTTATAAATCTCATGAATTGAAATTATATATTATTATGAACATAAATAATTTATAATGGTCATTTATATCATTTGGTTACATGGAATGAGGATGAATCATTTGATGACAACCACTTCGATTATTCGGCGGTATTTGGATTATTATGAACTAGTTTTGTCATATAACTTAATTATATGTACATATTCTGGTTCCTAAATATTAATTATGTTATAATAAATATATTATAATCTGGTTCAACCATAAATATGGTATCATGACCAGTAATGAAGAATAATTTGAAGAATGAAACTTCATCGTCCACAAAGGCTATAAATTGAAACCTCAAGGATGTTGTTTCGTTTATAAAAATAAAAGGGAGGGAGTAAGAATATTTATGATGGTTCTTCCATTAACATGATATAATTATAGTATATAGATGATACTAGAGTTATCATGATCATTTGGATAGAGGAGGTGAGGTGAGGATAGAAAAATAAGATAAATTTAAATGAAACCAAATGAAAAAGAAGGGTGCTTTACCTCTTGAAACAACCTCCTTAAGAAACTCCTTAAGGGAAGGGTTTTTGTTCTTTTGGAAAGACCATAAGTTTCTTGGATGTGGGGAGAGACCAGGGAAGGGTAATTGGGCAGAAATTTGAGGAGCTTAAAGGCTTAGGGGAGTGAATAGAAGAGGGAGTGGTGAGGGGTTTTTATAGTGGAGGAGTGGGGTAAATTTTGAATATTTAATTCATTATTTTATTATTTCCCTCAAGACAATCAATAGTGTTTTTTCATGTGACCCCTAATAGTAATAAGTGCATGTGAGTTCAAACCAAGTGGCCTTTCATCATGTGTGATGTCATAAATAGTGTATTTAACTGATAATATGTATATACGGTATTTTATGGTATTTCACTATTCATAAAAAATTCAAGAATTTCATAAAAATCCCAAAAATTCACCCCCACAATTTTTTCAATGTGTAGAATTCAAAAGTGAAATCCATTTTTTAAAAATAATTTTCTAAATATTATTAATTTAATATTTAAATAAATTCATAGTTAATTTTTATGTGACATTGAAAAATTAATTAGGATCCCATTATCTTATCACCTTAAGAAAATAAAATAATATCATTATTTACTATTCATAAGGGTCATATTACTATTCATATAACTATTCATAAGGGCATGTTACTATTCACCAAAAATCAAGTTTGTTCTATCAGACTCCAAATAACTTACTGAACACAACTCTAGATGACCATTTTTTAAAATTTAAAACATAGAAGAGGCAAAGTTGTGTTTAATGGCTAGATTATAAAACTTCATTCTTTATCTATTTTCAAAACCTTGGGGTGTTACATCGCATATCTCAATACATCTTGGAGATACCTAGATGAACCAACCATTGAGAAGCATGTGACTCTCACATCAATTCCTCTCTCATATATGTAGGAACCCATATTCACCCATGTATACATAGGATATCATCTTTATCTATATACCAATCCAGATTTGGGTCCTCACCATAAATACTCTCTTGTAGAACCAAGACTTTAAGATTTGAGAACTGCCTACTCTTCACCCTATCAAGGAGTGAAGAGGTAACTATCAAGGATTTAAAAAATGGATACTCATGACTGTCATGAAAATCCAGATGCATCTTAGAAAATAGGGCCATCAATTTCCATTCATCGCTAGCTTCCTATACGGATTGTGCCTGAGCTTTTCGACTCATTTCATTTTCTACCATATTTCCCTTTCTAGACATATAGGAAAGATCAAAATCAAATAAATAAATGTATTCAACCAATATTCACTATCTAGGATTAAATTCATGCTATTAAAAGATATATTTGAGGATATTTTGGTCTGTATGCAACACAAAGCACTCACAAATAAGATAGTGTCTTCAGTAGTGTAATGAATGAACAATAACTGCTAGCTCGAGGTCATGCATAAAGTAATTTATCTCATGAGGTCTCAACTACTAATATTTATATGCAACAAATCTATCCTCCTACATTATCACTACACCCATTCCAATGCATGATGCATCACATAACACTGTATAGACTATGCCAAGCTCTAGAAGAATCAGAATAAGTTCCAGCACAATACTTCCTTTTAGATCTTTAAAAGATTTATCAAACTTTTTTGACTGAAGGAACTTGGTACCCTTCTTTGTAATACTAGTAATAGGCGAATTAAGGTGTGATAAGTCCTATATGAAATACATGTAATATCCAGCTAACCCCAAGAAACTACATATATCAAACATGTTATTAGGCTACTCTCAGGACACAATAGAAATCAACTTCTCTGGGTCAATTAGTACTCATGATTCTGAGATAATATAACCCAATAAGTGAATTTTTTTTATCCATAAGTGGCATATAGAAAGTTTAGAATATAATTGATGTTCTCTCATTATATTCAAAATGATCTCAAGGTTTCTATCATGGTTTCAATGAGTATGAGAATACCCCATGATTTCTTCCACAAAGACCATGACAAAAGAATCTAGACAGGGGCAAAAAATACTATTCATTAAATCCATGAAAATGGTGGACATGTTTGTAAGATAAAACAACATAACAAGATACTCATAAAGAACATAACTACTATGAAAATCTATATGAGGTATTTTTAATGGTCTGACTCGCACCTGATGATATCCCCATATCATGTCAATCTTTGAGAATAACCTAGCTCCCCAGAGCTAGTTAATGAGATCATATATCTAAGGAAGTGGATAGTAATTCTTAACTATAATCTCATTCAACCATTGGTAATCCATGCATAGCCTAATGTTTTCATCTGCCTTCTTGTCTAAAATCATGGGTGAACCCCAAGAAGAAGTACTAGGTATGATAAATCCTTTAGACTATAAATCATCAAAATTTATCTTGATCTTCTGGATCTTAGTAGGTTCTATTCTATATGGAGGAATGGACATTGGAGATACTCCTATAATGAGATCGATCATAAACTCTACCTCTCTCTCAGGGGGTAATATAGAAAAATCATTAGGTAAAACATCCCTAAAATGATTTACTATCAGAGGTAATTCATCTAATGTAAACCCTGATCATCTATGGAGAAACTATAAATTTGGGTGGTCACTCCACCTATCCCATGATGCTCTGGTCCAGCTCCACTATCCTAGACATTCCACTCACCCTTTTGAATATAATTTTTTCTCTCTGGTGATGTAACAAAAACCATGTGGCGATAACAGTCTATATAGGCATGGTATAAAACCAAACAATTCATCCTGAGAATGAAATAAAATCCCATCATATTGAGTATAAAGAGGTCCCACAATAAAGGATAACTTACTAACTCAAGGGATCAGTACCTACACTAGTGTATACCTTCATACCATACACCCAATGGTGTATCCAGGGTCCTCACCCCACAGAAGTACTGAAATTCCCACCTGACACTTTCCATGGTCAATAAGGAGTTAATGGAGTGAGAGGAACCTAAAATTGAATAAGGAGAACACAATAATATAGGATACTAGAATAGTAACTCATACTATTGATGATCATGCACTCTGATCCTCACGTATCAGCTAAAGGAATGCAATTGAGTTGATCCACAACCTTGTGATACAACTGTACTACCTTGAGAAGATCCACCATATTGATGTTGATAATTATAATTCTGGATACCATGGACATGACCTCATCCTTGGTAAGTACTTATAGTTTTACTCCAACTCCTAGCCTGACATGGAATGACTAAACCTATTCCTGAAGGTGGAGCTAGTGCAGAGCCACTTCCATTGGAAGCAGATGGAGAGGTATGGCAGAATCTCTAAAGATGACCCATATGACCTCAATAACAGAACTCAAGAGGGTTTCTATCACACTAAGGCTTCATATTTCCCTTTAATCTATACTAATGGCATATAATGGAGTTTCCAATGTAGATACTTTGGCTGCCACTACTCTAAAGCTAAACCTTGAGGCTACGCTTCCTAATATCGATATAACTACTACCCTACCTCATCATTGTACCTTTGTACCCAGAATTATCACCTTACCTCAGGTTACAATTAGTGATAAGAGCTTGGTTCATGTACCTAGAAATATTAGATAGGCTAATGACATTAACCTAAGTACATACGGAATAATCAAGCCCATCCTCTAAATGTTTAGCATGCGACAGCTCGTCACCTACTAGAAGCTGTGAAAAGCTATAACAATACTGCACTTTATTTCATATTTAGACATGATTTATTAAATAAAAATTCACTTAATACAACCCATAAGATCAATAGGTCTAGTGTATTTGTGTATTAGAAACATTACATGACAACTTAAGACATAAAATACAACATCTTTATTGAAAACTTATTTTTGCATGACCACAACATTCCTTCATACTTAGCATTGCATGGGATAACCTGAGGACACACATAAGAAAAGGATGAGCTATAAAGACCAGTAAGAGAGTAAAAAAGGCATAAACTGAAGAATACAATACATGTTAGGCAATATACATATCAATGGATCATAATAGAAACATGAACATAAAGTCATGATATATCATGATCATCATAACATGAAAATGTAGCAACAACTTAAAACACTGCATCATTAACATAAAGGAATTAGGTAAACCCCTGTCCCAACACGATGGAAAAAATTACTATAAAGGAATCAGGTAAAACCATATCCTAAAATTATGTATCATGATACTAAACATTCCCAATGTATTTGAGTGCTATCAGGGCGCACCCCTCATAATCATTTCAATCTCATGCTTAAGTGTGCCACATAGATCATATAACATAGATTCATTCAGCATCATAATTTATTACATGATAAAGGAATGTGTAATACATACATGAATGTCTATAATAAATACTTATATGTGCATAAAGGTGAATACACTTGATAGATAAATGAGCATGGTATTCACTACACAATGATTTTGGCATGGAAAATCGCGTTGCAATTTTGGCATCCTAATGACGTGACATAAAATTCATAAAAATGGTTGATTAGAGAGAAAGGGGTATATAATCATATATAAATAATATGGAAATTAATGGGGTCATATAAATACATGTCCCAACATAATTAATTTTGAAATAGAAGGCATAACATAATAAAGAAACATGAAGAAAAAGGAGAAATGGAATAACTCTTACGAAATTTCGGCTTGGTAATGGGTGTACATGTGAGGGATTAATGAGAGATAAATAGGTCTCTAATCATATAAAAATAATAAGGAAATTATGGGGGAGGTTTAAAAACATAACCCATCATTTTTAATTGAAAATAAAAGGGTGTAACAATTTAAGGAAACATGGATAAAAATGAGAAAGGAAGGAAACCCTTACTTGAATGTGTGATCCCAAAGGTTTGTGAGAGGCTTCTTGGGAGCTTGGGGGAACCTTGGGAGGACTCTAGGGAGTGGATATCAGAGTGAGGACTAGCTTAAAGAAGTTTTAGTGAATAGGAATGTGTGCTTGGTTGGGTTTATATAGGAAATGAGAGTAGAATTCTTTAATATTTCACAAACTTAGGTTTTGGAATCTATATAATTAAATATTCAAAAAAAACCTTAAAATCATTTTCCTATAGTTTTTTCCAAATAGGAGTGGAAAAAATTATTTTATAAGGACAAGGGATGAAGAAATTAAAATATTATCCATGCTTATGTTGAGGTGAGTTGCACCCTCAAGGAAATGAATTTAAAATCATAAAATATATTATACATTTTGGAGGATTCATTAAGGCTTTATAAAATAAGTAAAACAAATCTAAAATCACATTATTATAACATAAAAACATATATTGGGCCTAGAATACACATTATAGTATTTATTACATCATTTTTGGGTCATTATGATGTCATAAAACACATATTTTATTTATATGGTATTTAATTTCAACCAAAAAAATTAACTCTCAGAAAATTATGAAAAATTAATCATTGGATAATTTCATCATCATGATTCCAAAAATAATATTCATTTTATCTAAATAATTTTCTAAATATGTTAATTTTCACTTTTAAAATGAAAACCTACATTTATTAAAAATTCACAGGTTTTGACAAAAACAGTTTTCAAACCTTAATAAAAAGTACTTTTGAATTTATAAAAATTATATACTCATTTATTATTAATAAAAGTAATTTGAAAATAATATTTTATTAAAATATTAATTATTTTAAAAATTCATTAATTCCTTAAATGAAATTCTTTAAAAACACACTTTTTGTTTTATTATATAAAAATATAACTCTTATAAAACTGATTTCTTAATCATTTATAGATAGGGAATTGATATAATAATTATTTATAATAATTATTTTTATAATATCATTAATAAAAACCTAAATGTATATATTTCTAAAAAATACTATTTTTACCTGAAAAATCAATTTATCAAATTCGTCATTTTTTAAGAAAGACTATTCTCATTAAGGAATTGGCAGAATACGACTTTTATTTATAAAAAAGGATTACACAATAATTTAATAATACCTTGTTACATAACCCCTTATAACACCTGCATAAGACCTAAGGGTAAGGTGTGAAATGGTGACAGACTCTTGGGGTGACTCAGATAACATTTCCTGGGTGGTAATATCTATTAACTTGGACTTCTCTCATATGAGATTTTGTTCAAGATTAACGTGTTGAAGACCAACTTGGTATTGGTCAAGAGTGAATCCCAGTGACCCTAAATCCTTTATGAGCTCTGAAAAATGAGCTTCATATGGCCTAAGTCTACTGGATGAGGCCATCCTTTCCTTTTTCTGTGTCGAAAGGATTTTTTTAAAAACCTTATATTTATATTAGTTGTGTGATCACTATTCAACAACTATATTATCAATGGTAATGATACTTAATGGTCATTTAAACCCAATAATAATAAAAAAATTGCATGTTTTTTCTATATCCATAAGACATTAAAAGAAAGAGAATTTTATTCATCAATGATCATGTCATTACAACCTTCCTCCCTCAAGAAATTTATCCCTCGAAATTTCATTTTCCCACACTAAAATAGATCAGGGTAACTCTACCTCATCACTTCCTTAGGTTTCCACATTGATTATTCAAACTTGTGGTTTCTCCACAATACCTTGATAAGGGGCATCATCTTATTTCATAGAACTTTTTCTATATGATCTAAGATCTTCACTATATTCTCTTCATCAGAGAGGTCATTCTCTAATGGTACCACCTCTGGATTGAGTACATGCGATGGGTTAGGTATTTACTTCCTCAAAAGTGATACATGGAATACATCATGTACTTGAGATAGGTTCAGTGGGAGTGCTAGTCAATAAGCTACTGCTCAGATACGATCAAGGATCTGAAAAGGGATGATGTAACTTGGACTAAGCTTTCCCTTCTTCCCAAATTCCATCACTCTATTCCATGGAGATATGCAGAGGAAAAACATATCTCCAACATCAAACTCTAGTTCTCATCGAAGGTTGTCGGCATAGCTCTTTTGTCGAATCTGAGCAGATTTGATGTGTTGTTGTATGTTATTAACCTTATATACAATTTCTTTGACCATTTTTGGACCTAGAAGTTTTCACTCCCAAAATTCATCCTAACATGCTGGTGTTCTACACCTCTTCCCATAACGTTCTTCATAAGGATCCATTTGGATTCTTAAGTGGAAACTATTATTATAAGAGAACTCAACCAGAGGAATATGTTGATCTCATCCTATTTTGAAGTCCATTGAGCATGCTCTCAACATTTCCTCAAGTGTTTGGATAGTCTACTCAGATTTTACATTATTTTGAGAATGATAAGCCACACTGAATTTCATCTCAATATTCAGATCATGTTGGATAATATTCCATAACATAGAGGTGAATCTTGGATATTGATCAGATATAATCGATAGTGGTACACCATGCAACCTTACCACTTCTCTGATGTATATCAGTGCCAGTTGATCCAATGATAAATGCTCTAAAATTTCAATGAAGTGTGCAGTATTTATAAGATGATACACAATAACCCAGATAGCATTATTTTCTTTGGATGTCTTTGAAAGTCCGGTGACAAAGTCCATGGTGATTTTCTCCCATTTCTATGTTGGTATGGGTAATGGTTGCATCACCCCCTTATAATTATGACTCTCAGTCTTTACTTACTGATATACCAGACACTTTGATGTATATTCGGTGATCTCCTTCTTCATGTTATCCCACCAATAATGCTTTCGAGGATCCCGATACATATTTGTGTTTTCTAGGTGAATGGAGAAATTGGAACTATGTTCATTATCCAAAAGTTCTTTCTTTAACTCTATATTTGATGTAACACATATTCTTGACCCAAATCTCATAATTCATTCTTCATTAACATTGAAATCCAAGGATTTCACTTTTCTGATATTTTCCACTTTCTTCTAAATTCCCACATCAACTATTTGAGCATCCTTTAACCTCTCTAAAAGAGATGGTTAAGCAATCATTTGTTAAAGGATTGATGATTTTCCTTCCTTTATAATTCCCATTTCCATACTCTTCAAGTCTAAGAAGATTGGATCCTTCTCAATTATTATCAATGAAATATTTTCTAGATCCTTTCTACTTAGAGCATCTTCCACTTTATTCACTTTCCCCGGATGATAGTGAATTGATCAGTCATAGTCTTTTATCAGATCTAACCATATTCTTTGGAACATATTCAACTCTTTATATGTGAATATATACTTGAGGCTTTTGTGATCTATATATATTTCAAACCTTTTCCCAAATATGTAATGTCTCCAAATTTTCAAAGCGAAGATCACTACAACAAAATCTAGATCATGTGTTGGATAGTTCTGCTCATGAACATTCAAATACCTTAAATCATAGGCAATGGATTTTTCATTTTTCATCAACACACATCCCATGCCCTTCTTCGAAGCATTATTGAATACCATGAAAAGATCTCCACTTTTGGGTAGTGTGAGCACAAGCATAGTGATAATACTCCTTTTCTACTCCTTTTTTTACAAAAAATCCTTTTATACTCCTTAAATCTATCTTTTCATTCATCATTCCAAGAAAACTTGACTCCCTTCCGAGTTATCTTGGTAAGAGGGTTTGACAATCATGAGAAATTTCTCACAAATCAGCGATAATATTCAGCTAACCTAAAGAATCTATGGATATCCATCACAGATGTTGGACTTGACCATCCCTTAATTTCATTTTTCTTAAAGGGATCCATAGATATCCCATTTCTTGTGATTATATGACCCAAGAATGAAAATTCCTTCAACTAGAACTACCACTTGTTGTACTTTGCATTGAGTTTCTCCTTTTTCAAGGTCTCTAGTATAGTTCTTAGATTCCCTTCATCTTCCTCCTTGGTTTTGGAGTATATTAGAATATTGTCTATAAATACTACCAATTTTTTTAAGGTAATATCTAAAGACTCTATTCATCAAGTCCATGAAGATTTATGGAACATTTGTGAGTCTGAAAGGCATTACTATGAATTCATAGTTCCCATAACTTGTATGAAAAGTAGTCTTGGGGATATACTCCTTCTTCACCCTTAGTTGGTAATATCCCGACCATAGATGCGCCTTGGAGAAGTATTATGATCCACGTATCTGATCGAACATGTCATAAATTCATGGAAAAGGATACTTTTTCTTTATCATGATTTTGTTGAGCTCATGATAATCAATGTAAAGGTGTATTAACTCATTATTCTTCTTGAAGAATAGGACTAGTGCATCCCCATGGTGAAACACTTGGGTGTATAAACCCTTTATCCAGATTATTCTATAGTTGTTTCTTTCACTCCTCAAACTCCACAAAAGTCATTCTATATGGATCCTTGGATATTGTAAACTCCCCATGTATAAGATCAATCTATAATTAAATATCTCTTCTATGAGGAAGACCAGGAAATTTCTCAGGAAACACATTAGTGAATTCCCTCACAATAGGCATGTCTTTGAGGATGGATCCTTCCTTAGACTCAATCATCTAAGAAAGATATGTGTGGTTATAGGGAAGTAATATACATTCTTGGGATGATGGTGTTGAGGGATATTCATCCTCCTCCTTGAAATTGTATAGAATTGGGGGTTGATTCTCCATATAGAGAGTGATTTCCCTATCACGAAAATTTATGTTGGATCTATATAAGGAAATCCAATCCATGCCAAGGATTGCATCAAATTACACTATAGGGAGTATGATGAGGTTCATTGGGAAGTTCAATCCACAAATTGTGATAGGGGAGGAGTTATATTCATGGGATGCAATAATTTCCCCATTTTTTGTTTTCACCGACATCTCTACTCCCATTCTTTGTGGTGTTTTTTGGATTGTTCTACTAAAATTTCAAGATATAAAATAATGCATAGAACTAGAATAAAAAATTATGGTCACTATCCTTTAATGAATAACCAGCGTACCTGTCACCACTTCATTGTCGGGATTCACTTCAGTAGTAGTGATGGAAAAAGCTCACCCTTGCTGCCTTGGAGGTTGTTGGTTGCCTCCAAAAACCCTTGTCTTGGGGAACTGGTTTGCAAAGTGCCTTGGTTCTTTGAAGTTGTAGCAATGAACAATGCATTGAGGATCAAACAAAGCATTCCTTTCCTCTATCACAATAGAGGATTTTTCTTGCTGTAAATCACTGGATTGGTGCCCTTCCTTCCCACACCTAAATCATTTCCTCGTCTCCTTCAAGAAATTTCTAAGGTTTTTCTTTCCATACCTTTGATAAGTGGGATTCTATAATTTCTTATCACTGTTGGATTTATCCATCGGACCACAAAAATTAAATTCCACTTTCTGATTCTTATCCCAATGATACCCCTGAGATTCTATGGTCTCCATTTTGACTTTAAGGGAACATCAGAAAATTTCCTCATAGCTATTAAAGACATGGATAACTAAGGCTTTCCGTAGTCTAGGTTTTATCCCACCAAATAAGCGGTCAACCTTGAATTCAGGGGTAATGACAAAGCCATAGGTGTATCGTGAAATCCTTTTGAAGTGTTCCTCATATGCTCTAATGTATTTTTCATCTTTTTTCTTGAGGGAAAGGAAGTCCCTTTCCATCTTAAGTTGGAGGGTGTGAGGAAAATATTTATCAAAAATCATTTTCTGGAAATCCTGCCATTCCAAAACCTTGATCTCTTCCTCAAGATTTTTATTCTTGATCAATGTCCACTATTCATCAGATTCACATTACATACGATAAGAAGTCATAAGAACCTTCTCTTGTTCAGAACATTGAAGGATGGAGAAGATCTTCTCAATGGAGTTGATCCATTGTTTGATGATTGAGGGATTAGATAATCCATTGAAACTAGGAGGCCTTTGTATTATGAATCTCTCAATTGCAACATATTCTTTATTTGGGGGGGGGGGGTTAGACCTTCATATTGACCCATGTTTCTATTAAAAACTTGAGTTAACTGAGAGAGTATTTTGACACTGTTTATAATTCCCACTCCCATCAGATTGGGCATCTCATTAGAAAAGTCATCACATTGATCTTCGCATCGGTTGTTAGCCTGAGTCCTCCTATTACCATCCATTAGCTAGAATAAAAGGGAAATTAGGGGTAAGTATTTTAAACTATTAAACACATAAAGGGTAATCTAATGAAAAAATTATAACTTATAAATTACATTTATTTCCTTAACATATGAATTTATAGGATTCAATATAAGTTATCCATGATCTATTTCCTAACGTATATTATTATGGAGTTTTTTGGTTTTTTTGTTCCCATAATAATGGTTTATACTAGGCTTATGAATTTACCAAATCATATCCCTCGGGAGTGTCAAACTAAGAGTGAAATAAGGCCCATTTTCATGCACATGTTCCCATTCAAGTCTAGCATAAAGAGGTGTTTTCGGGTTTTACCCCTAGATACATCTATTATAGAGCCACCTATACTTGTTCATATCAATACATGGATGTATTTTCTTGATAAACCACTTAATCTATACTCAAAAAAAATTTATGAATTATTTTCTTATACCCAGTCTTATCCCAACGGATTTCACTAGATTTTTATAACCATAATCCCAAAAATAAATAAACCTATCCTTTGATACCAAGTATAACAACCCTTAACTTTATTTCATATTTTGAAATGATTTATTACATAAAATTTCACTTAATATAACACATAATACCTAGAGGTATAGTGTCTTTGGGGATTAGAAACATTACATGACAACTTAATACATAAAATACAACATCTTTATTGAAAACTTCTTTTACATGACCACAACACTCCTTCGTACTTAGAATTGCATGGGATATCCTGAGGGCATACATAAGAAAAGGGTGAGCTATAAATCATAGTAAGGGAGTAAAAAAGGAATAACATGAAGAATAAAATAATTTTTAGAAAATAGAAATATCAATGGAGCATAATAGAAACATGAACATAAAGGTATGATATATCATGATCATCATAACATGGAAATGAAGAAACAACTAAAAACACTACATCATTAACATAAAGGAATCAAGTAAACCTCTTTCCCAACATGACATATCATGATAATAAACATTACCCAATGCATTAGAGCGCTATCAGGGTGCACCCTTCATAATCATTTCAATCTCATGCTTAAGTGTGACACATAGATCATATAATATAGATGTATTAAACATCATCATTTATTCCATGATAAAGGAATATTAAATACATAAATGAAAGTCTATAATAAATAAGTATATTCTCATAAATGTGAATACCTTTGATAGATAAATGGGCATGGTATTCACTACACAATGATTTTGGCATGGAAAATCACAGTGCAATTTCGGCAACCTAACGACGTGATATAAAAATTCATAAAAATGGTTGATGAGAGAAAAAGGGGTATATAATCATATATACATGAAATTTAAAGTAATAAGGTCATATAAATACATGTACCAACATAAGTAATTTGGAAATATAAGGCGTAATATAATAAATAAACTTGAAGAAAAGGGAGAAATCGAATAACTCTTATGAAATTTTGGCATTGTGACAGGTGTACATGGGAGGGATTAATGAGATAGAAAGAGGTATCCCATTATAAAAACATAATAAGGGTAGTATGGGGGAGGTGTGAAAACATAACCCATCATTTTTAATCAAAAATAAAAGGGTGTAACAATTTAAGGAAACATGGATAAAAATGAGAAAGGAAGGAAACCCTTACTTGGATGTGTGATCCCAAAGGCTTGGGAGAGGCTTTTTGGGAGCTTAAGGTAAACTTGGGAGGACTCTAGGGAGTGTATAAAAGAGTCAGAACAAGCTTCAAGGAGTTTTAGTGAAGAATAATGGGTGCTTGGGTGGGTTTATATAGGAAATGAGAGGGGAATTATTTAATATTTCACAAACTTAGGTTTTAGAATCTATATAATTAAATATTCAAAACCACAAACCTTCCCATGGTTTTTTATAGTTATTTTTTCAAAATAGGAGTGGAAAACATTGTTTTATAAGTCCAAGGTCCAAATACATTAAAATATTATCATTTCTTATGTAGAGGTGAGTCAAACCCACAAGGAAATTAATTTAAAATCATAAAATATATTATACATTTTGAAGGATTCACTAATGAATTATAAAATAGGTAAAAAAATCTAAAATCACATTATTATAATAGTAAAACATATATTGGTATGATAATACACATTATAGTATTTATTACATCATTTTTGGGTCATTATGATGCCATAAAACACATATTTTATTTATACGGTATTTAATTTTTACCCAAAAATTTGACGCTTAGAAAATTATAAAAAATTCACAATTTGATAATTTCAACATCCTTATTAAAAAAATAATATTCATTTTATCTAAATAATTTTATAAATATTTGAATTTTTACTTTTAAAATGAAAACTGACATTTATTGGAAATTCACGGGTTTTGACAAAAATAATTTTCAAACCTTAATAAAAATTATATACTCATTTATTATTAATAAAATTAATTTGACAATAATATTTTATTAAAATATTAATTATTTCAAAAAATCATTAATTACTTAAAATAAATTCTTTAAAAATACACTTTCTATTTTATAATATAAAAATATAACTCTTATCTAACTAGTTTTCTAATAATTTGTAGATAAGAAATTGATATAATAATCATTTATAAGAATTGTTTTTATAATGTTATTAATAAAAATCTTAATTTATATATTTATGAAAAATTCTATTTTTACCTGAAAAATAAATTTATCAAATTCATCATTTTTTTAAGAAAAACTATTCTTTTAAAGGAATTGGTGGAATAAGACTTTTATTTATAAAATGGATTACACAATAAGTATCTAATACCTTGTTACATAACCCCTTATAACACTTAATAATACCTAAGGGTAAGGTGTGCGATGGTGACAGAATCTTGGGGCGGCTCAGATAACATTGGTTAGGTGGTAATCCCTATTAACTTGAAATTCTCCCATAGGTGATTCCATTCAAGTTTAACATGTTTAAGCTTAGATTTTTCTTTGTCAAGAGAGAATCCCAGTGACACTACCTCCTTTTAAATCTCCAACAAATGAGCTTCGTATGTCCTAAGTCTACTAGATGAGGCCATCCTCTCCTTTGTCTGTGTAAAAAGGATTTTTTTAAAAACCTTATATTTATATCAGTTGTGTAATCACTATTAAATGGATATATTATCAACACTAATGATACTTAATGGTCATTTAAACCCAATAATAATAATAAAAGTTCATGTGTTTTTTATATCCATAAGACATTAAAATAAAGATAATTTTATTCATAAATGACCAGGTCGTTACAAAAGTACTTTAACTCAGTAAAACAAACTAAATAGTCCATAACATACATAAAACTATGACCCATATGCATAAAATCAATGGATTGGTAAGGTATCAACATCTGAGTGAAAAAATACTCATAGAAAATAGTTTGTAAATCATCCCAGACCATGTCCGGATAATGACCGGCCTAGGTAATCACATCCCACCAATGCTTGCCGAATCATGAAACATGTAGGTGGAATGCTTGACCATCTTCTTTGGAGGCATCTCTAGATGGTCAAAGATAGATAAGGTGGCCTCTAGAAAAGAATCAAAAACCAGTGGACTTCCATCCCCTGAGAAGATGGGTAGATGCTATAGCTGGAACTCACATGTCAGATTAGCTATAGTAGGTGAAAGTCATGGATCACCCTGAATAGACTGCATCAGAAATCAGAAACCCTCAAAAATTTGAGAATAAGTGCCTAGTTTGGGTATAGTAGGAGGTGCCTTAGGTGGAATAATCATATGGATCACTAGTGTATTAGGTCCCACTATCTTTGGAGCATGGTAGTCACCACCCTCTTGGCACACGACTCGAGGACATCATGGTGGAATAACTCTAAAAATTACAAGAACATGCCTCAGAAAAAGATTTAAGAGTATATAAAATCACTATCAGAAGTAGTTCATAAGAATATTGGATCACTACCCAAGTTACTAACCCAACTACTTTCTTAGAAGTCCAGGGTATTGGTAAGTGTTTAAGTTTGATTTACAGGGTTTGAGTAAGTGAAAGGGCCGATCACACTTTGCCTCTTAATTTATTGGTAAAAATTTGATTTTATAATCCAATATTTACTTTTATAGTTTTAATTTGAATATTTAAATATAACAAAGTTAATTAAATGGATCGCCATTCCTAGTGAATAAGGGTTTATACAACTTATCATTGAAATCGACACCCATTCAATTTATCTTTAACCCTAACTTTCTTTTAGTCTCAGAATGTAACATGTTATATAAGAAGGATAGAATTAGTAAATTACCCATTCCAATCCATGAGGGCCCATATACCTCAATAATTGAAACTAGAAAACACTTAGTCATAGCTAGAGTATCTCATGTAACAAAAGGTACATGGTTGACATGGGTAGAAACTATCTATTTAAGATGACACCATCAACCTATACAGGAAAAAACTATTTAGATTGAATATGAAACTTTAAATAAAAAATAACCACCCTGTATAATATATTAGTATCATATGAATATATAGAAAAACCATGTACCACTCAACAATCATAGGAAACAAAAGTAATGCAAGCAATGAAATGCACCTATATGTTATGGAATATACATAGCATGTGATTTCTAGGTGCCTATAATGATACATGTAACAATGATACTTTCCATAAAAAGAAAATTTAAATATCAATAAATCATATCAAATACTAAATCTCATGTGTATCACCCAATGGTTAAATTATATCAATTATAATAATAAAAATATGGGAAAAAAATTCCCCATTAACAGGAAACTTGGTATTCATCCTGAATGGGGATTAGCTAATTCTAGGAATGACCTATAACCAAGTTCAAAATGTTCCTAATCTCCTATATATATTCCTAAACAATAAGACAAAATAAAAGAAAAACCACTTTGATACCAATTTCTGATTTCCTGAACCTGGTTCCACTCAAGGTGCCCTGATCCCGGTGGGCCACATGGCCCGAAGCGCGTCTCCCCATACGCTAGAGGCTGCTGAATTGTAGAAAGGGCCTAGGGTGTTTCTATGGGGAGACTATTCCCTCGTGTCATAGAGGATCATAATTGATATAATAAGAACATAAATAGTGGAATCATAATAATGAATAAATAAACTAGTGGTGGAAGATAAGGATAAACATCCAATCACTGAATAATAATAAAAATTTAGAAACTGAATCATATACAAAATGACGATGATACATGTAAAGCCTATAAAAAATTGTAAAATAGGTATACATGGAAGCAGGGAATGCATGCTATATAAAAGAAACAAAAAGATGCCAAAAACTATCCAAGCACCCCGAGCACTGGCCTGGTCATCTTATACCAAGCTCCATCCTAATGCAATCAATCAAGATCAAGTGTCCAAAGTAGGATGCTTCCCCTTATCAACACCTGCATACATATAATCTACCTGGGTACCATCAGAGGATCAGATAGGGTGTGAGATAAATCTTAGTGTGACACCACCAATGATATCTATATCATTCAGTTAGTGTGTATAAAATGAAACAATGTGCAGGTATAAATTAAGTAAGATAGTATAATAATGTAAATACCCTGATACCTACTTCAACCTCAGCTAGTCTCTGAACATGTAATCATTTAATTAATTATGTTCCAGTTTTTAGTAAGTTTCAACCACACTATATATTATAAGGATAATGTACGAGGATCCATGGTGGAACCAAGGAATCCTTTTGTGATGATAAATAGTAAAAGAGGATCCAAGGTAATAACCAAGGAATCCTTGACCTAAAGGGTAGAGATAAATTAGTAATAACTTGTATCCTAGCTATAAAGGGTTATGAGTGTAATACAAGGGGCATATCCCAAGTAATTCTACTATAAATAGTCCTAAACGAGTCCAAGTAACTCACCAAGGTAAAATAGGCTAAGCATGACTCGACCCAATGGGGTGAATCTATGGTGCCACATGTCTGAAGACATCAAGATGGATCCAAGGAGTGTATACGAGGAATCCTGGTATCTAGAAGATAGTGAAGGGATCCTATGAAATCATATCGAGCATCCACTGATAGAAAAGTACCATGTTCCATGGTGGGTATCTCACTTGGAAATTGAATCCTTGAATCAGAATAGAATCCACTTAATTCTCAGGGAATTCCCTCAATAATCCAAGGCTAGATCAAGTATTACCACTCTTATAAAGATAAAAAGGTACATATTAAATAGGAACCTTATACACAATTCATTATTTAATTTAGACCATGTAATACTTATTCAATTTAATAATTCAGAAGTTTTATTCCATTGCCTTTCATACTAGGTGACAAGGCTCAAAGGATATGCAACCATTTCTTACTTTAATTAGATATTTAATTATTAGGTTCATTCTTTTACCTTTTATAATCATGAAAAGGAGTGAAAGGACATGAAACCAATTACCATTCAATTACATTTAATCAGTCCAAGTGATACATATAATATACTTTCCATTTATGATTGAGTTTCATTTATTACATTAAAAAACTTACCTTATAAGTTTCAAGTGATAATATAAAGTAATAGCCATTAAAAACTCATTCATTTGGTTAAAACACTTACCTTTAATAAGGCCAAGTCTATCTCACATGAACGGTGGTGAAAATAGTCATAACAAGCCACCAAAGGCATACAAGAGGAAAAAACCCGCTTGAGGTGGTCAACGTTGAGGTTATAACCCCCAACGATGTGATGATAATATATATTTAAGGGGCTCTAGAATACAATCATATTGATTTCAAGCATGGGATATGAATTTATTAATCACCGCCTGATGAAATCGGCATGAACACAATGACAGTAGTTTATAAGATGGTGAGACTTGAGGGATGAGTAATAGACCACCTACATCAAGCTTTTAACACTATTCTCATCCAGTATCGACCCTTAGTTTGGAATGGATTGGAAGAAAATGGAATAATGGATCAACACCCTAAAAATAGGGCATATGATCCTTCACAAAATAAATTCATTGAGGAGAAAAGATATAATGAACGGAGAAAAATGAATGAAGATCTTACATGGAGGAATCTAATGAGACCAACATTTCTCTAATCTGAGCTCAAAAAAAGAAGATATAGAAGAACCCATCTTAGGTGGTCTTGGGATATTCTAATGTGAGAAAAGGATACCTCCCTATATCTATAATGAATAAATAAAAAGGGGGTGATAATATGATTCATTAAGGGAAAATAAGTAATTTCACCCAAAAAATTACAAGGTCACACAGTTTGGCCACATGGTTGGCCAAACCATTCACCAATCATGCACCTCCCACTACTTAAGGAGGGATCCCACATAATTTAATGTGAATAATTTAACTAATAATGCACAAACCATGCTGCACAACTATACTAAAAACTAAATGTACTCCCACATAGAGGTGCACCCCTAGCCGCACAGTTTTATAAAACCGTGTGTCCTCCTAATTCCCTCTTTCTATACCTCACATGATTGTAAAACCCTTGTGAACTAGCTCACACAGTTTCTACTAACTATGCAGTATAATCATTTTCTCCACCAATTGGGGTTCCAACCTCCCAACAAGCCCCAAACACCAACTAAACAACTATGAAAACATTATGCATCCATATTAACTCCAAAATAAACAATTAGACTAAATTTAAAAGGATCCACACCCGATAGAAAAAGTGGGATCTTACAAGGTACATAATAATAATAGTTTAATACAAGAAAAAACCACTTGAAAAAGTAAGATGATAATCTCCTAATCTAAGGTTTCTAATATCACACTACTTATGGTTTAGAGATCCACCTCACCCTTTTTAATATTTTGAAATCTACTTGGTTTCTATATATGAATAAAAATATGCGAGACACATGATGTATCCAATACCTAAGTTATAGATAAAGACATATTTCATTCAATTATAAATATACTTGAGGTAAAAGTGTTTCCTTTCTTCTTTTTCCCTATAATGCAATTCTTCTTCTAGTGGTGTTTCTTACCACATGAAAAACAAACAACCTCCTACTCATTGGTCTCCCTCTATATCTTCAACTTATTGAAAGAGAATTTTATTGGTGTCTTTGGCTTGGGTCTAGCCTATAACGCATTATCCATACCCTTCCTCCTCTTGTTCTCCATAGGGATTGAAGAATTGGTATTCTTCACATCCTTATCATCTTGGAAAACTAAATCCAACAGATATGGTAAATAATTTTTCACGTTTTTCATGTTTTAATTAATAATAATGGTCAAGAAACTATAAGGTAAAGAGGAAATAATGAGACCAGTCACTAGTTCTTGGTTCAGTTAGAGATCAAGGGGATCAAGTCTCTTAATATACTCAATCATCTTAAGTACATGAAGTCTTTATTGATTCCCTTCTACTAGCTTTCACCTATACAATGTACTTGACATCTCATATCTTTCTTAACGAGCTCTATCTTGATATAACTCTTTTATAAGAGATAACATTGTAGGCATCATCATCCTTACACATTTTTTTAGTTTATTGGGAATTAATGAAAACATGATATACTATACATCTAGTGAATTATCTTTATTCTTATTATATTTATCATTATCCACCTTGCTTACTCCCTAAGGAGGCTCAGTAGGATGTGGGGACTATAGCACATAAAGCTTCCTATCTTGGTGTAGTACTATGCGTGAGCACCTATACCATTCATGGAAGTTATGGCTAGTCAGGATATTCTCTTTATCTAGTATTGATCACAGTGATATAAAACTAGTGGTGGTGATTTCCATTTTATCTACAACAAATAAATTTATTAGATTAGTACTTTATCTTGATTACCATTTAAACATTACTTATTAATTAAATCATTAAATGAATCCCAATATTTTATCAAACCTTAGTATCCCTCACTTATAGATTAATAATACCCAGTCACTTGAATATTCTAGTGGAAAGAATCCTTGAAACCTCACCTTATAGTCCAAGATATGGCTATGCCACTACTCAGAGAGTTTCAAGGTAGGATTTTGACTATCCAACCACATTGAATCACAAATCTTTGAAATATTGAGTGAAGTCCTAGCTTCTAGGAACTGCATCATTGATTTACTCAACACTTTACCTCTAAAGTGGAAACAATCTATCTATGACTACTTATTTTATGACAAATTTATTTAAGTCGACCCATCACTTTCATAAGAACTCCCCAATAGTAGGGTAACCCTCAACTAGGGATGAAGAGAACCTCGTACACCCAAATTTGTTCTAATTTATGTGACATAAGGTTTTACAAATTAATACTTATTTTAGGGTTTTATTATTACTTGATGAATGAATTCATTTTCTATTTGTATGCTCATACTATATGATCACAATCACAACTTGACAATGCATTAAATAGAAAAAATTCATTGCATCTTAATCTATGTATTTTTGTTTATTATATTATGTGATCATATACACATGAATATTCAAAAAACAATAATAAACCATGTATAAATTAAATAAAAAATGTGACTAATCTTAAGCATTTACTATTGGTTGATCTATTGAGCATAAATGAATCAACTGTTACCCTAGGGTTTGAATACTTGAGTCATGATTGACTCATGTCACATTTTCACCCTTATCCAGTGTAACCACATCTCATATGGAATACTATCTCATCTTAGCATGGTCCACATATTATATCATCCTCAAAATTATACATAAACAGTCAAGAATATACAAAGTACATGTAGAATAATACTCATGGATATGTAAACCCTTATGCATATAAAGTGGGGAACAACGATATGTAGACCACTAAAAATACATTAATTATTACAATCATATCATGAAATTTCCATAATAAACTAAATAAATTAAATGTCAGATATACATTGGTCATTCAATGGTCAAGATCAGTCTGCAGGTGATAAACATGTGATATGAAATTAAATTAACAAAGACAAGCTTGGATCATTTCTTGGAATGTGAAGTTTCTCTCTCTAAGATGTGGGAGCTATGAGAGAGGAGCTCTAAAATTTAATTATATTAATAGTCCCTTAAAAATGATCTTCCTATTACTTATATATTGAGGTTAAAATACCTGTAAATGGCTTCATGACCCCTAAATATATATTACCCGCTAAATAAGACATAAATATAATCTTACTACTTATTAACTATGTCATAAAAATCATTTATATTTTATCCCTTTCTTGTAATATAATAAATATATTACGTGATAAAATAGATCCATTAACTCGACTCAACATTCCCATAAATATTTAAACAAACCTTAAATATTAAAATAGTATTCATTCGTTAAAATATTTTCCATGTATTCACTGTATCACTTGTGAATACCATTAATAAATAAATTCAATACTAATTATTCTAAAATTTAATAACATGAATTTATTTATTTCATGGTCATCATTTAATCTTAGAAATTTCTAGGGCCCTATGGTGGGCCTCACCATGTCTTATACTTCTATTCATAAGAATATTCCAGAATTTCGAATAATCTAAGTGTGTAACTATCTAGGCCTTTATATCGACCAGAGTGATTACTAATCATAGACTAGGATTGGAGTCTAGAAACCCATCAAGACCCCTAAGTATATAAGGAATAGTCAAATAAATGATAACCTCATACAAAAACATGTCGTGTGATATAATCTCTTTGTCTTGCAATATCTCATAAAGCAGGATACACACTTTGTGTCATAGTCCTTATTTTATTTATCATTCATTGACCTTAAAAAACAGACATACCTTATTCTACCATGGTCATGGATTTAGAGAAGGTAATACCATCCTGATTAACTGATCCTGAGATATCACTTCCTTTAAGAAGTTAAAAATTCTATCTTAATCATTAAATCAATTCAATACCACCAATGATACACTAAATACAATCTACCTTTACATGACATAAATGTCATGGTTGTTGTTTTGTATCAAAGCATGTAATCAAATGGTATGAATTAATAATAATCTAAAGTCAGGTGACCAATACACATGTTCAAAGATAGGAACTACCAATGAAATCTAAAACATGTGGTATTCATATCGACGGGTTAGTCCTTGTGGTCTCATCTACTTGGGATCACCAAGTTTGAACTTCTTGAGAAGAAGTATTAATTATTACGATCTCCCAACACTTGATATTCACACATCATCTGGTCATGTCATCATGATGTATTTGGACCGTAATACATAAGTTTAAGATTACTGTCATGGTATCTCTAAATTCTAATTATAATTTGGAAACTGCTATAAATTTTTAAAGGAAATTTAATCTAAGGAAATAAAAATAAATATATAAGAAACATAAGTATCAATACTACTATGGTAATATAAACACATGCATATATAAAAATGTAATGTTCTTTTACTTTTTTTCAGGTATTTTTTGACCATTGTTTTGACCATACTTTGGACAGGTCTTTCTTTCGGGTCATTTCATGAGTTTTTTAAAAAAACCTTGGAGGACAATGGGGCTATGCATGGTTGGTGAATAGTTATGGAAAATCATGTGGTTTGGCCCAGAAAACTATGCGACCTATGTTAAGCCACTAGAAGGGTGCACATAGTTTTTCCAAACTATACGACCACCCCTCCAAACTATTCACCCCTAAGTAGAGGTTTTATTTATAGTTAGAGAATAGTTAAAGTAATCGTGTGTCCAAACTATGCACCCCAAACAAGAAATATGTATAAGGTTAATGTTTAAGGAACACAATTAGTCCTAACTATGTAGCCTCTCTAGCAAACCACACACACAAGTTTTTAATGCCCTGAATTTTTATTTAAAATTTCACAAAATATGATTTATCCTATAATGACCCCCTAACCTCATATTGGATTGAAACAATCCTTCCCCAGTGGTATAGAGGATTATCTCTTGGGATTCTAGCTGGATCTCCTTAGTTCTTGATGGTTTATCTCAAGGTATGTTGTATTTTTATCCGATTTTTCCTTTTCCTCTTGTATCCTCATTGGATCTATTTTGATATCATCTTTTGAAACCCAAAGGGGTTTTGTATTTTTGATATAAGGGGGTTAAAATAGGATTGATGTGTTTTTTGGATCTAGGATCATGGGGATCTGATCTACTCTTCTCCAGTTTCAGTTGCTGAAGACTTATAATTCTACCTCCATTCTTGAGGTAGGTGTTTCTATACAAAAGGTTAATTATATGAATTGCTTATCATTCATGTAAAATTACTTTTATTTATTCATTTAATTTAAGTGATTTGTGGTTTCAATGGATTTATTATAAATATACATGTTTTAAGGGGTTTCTCTTTAAAAAAAGATTTTTTGCAAACCAAGTGTTTGATTAAAATATTGAATGGTGGGTTTAAAATGGAAATGGGTTGTCAAATATTGAAAAAAATTGGATTGGATTTAATTTTTTTTATAAATTATGACAATAATTTTGAAATGTATTTTGAAAAACTTGGAACATTGGGAACCTTGGGTGCATCGGGAATAGCCATGTCAATCATAGTGTGCATAATAACACTAGAGGTTTTAGGATATCGACAGACTGTGCCAGGAATCGATAGCAGTTGGTACCAACATATTTCTGGTTTAGGCTCTTTTATGTCTAGTACATATTCCAATAGGCTATGTCACAATATGGTGTAATTTTTTCATTTATGTTTTGTTTATCACATGATGGATATTATCATGGATTCTTTCTCACATGTTTTTACGTGAGGTTGTATCGCATGGCTTCGCATGATGGGTTATTTCATGGATAAATGTTTACTTTCATACCTTATGGTGCGTGTTTATGATTTCCTATTTTACCCCTTATAATTTTCATTTTTCTGGCTTTGTGGATATGAAAGGGTTTTATGAAAACCAAAGGAAATGAATTACAAATGGGTTTAGATTTATGAAAATTATTTTTAAAACTATTTTCAATTTAAAAGATAGAACTATTAAATTCTTATTATTATACCTTGTATCGACTCTATGGTTAAATCATATTAGTATTTTTTTCTCACAACCCACTTATTTACTTTGGGTGGTTTTAGATGTTATTTTACAGGACCCATGTAAAGGTAAGGGTATATTGTATTATGTCAGCATCTCTTTTCATCATTTCCTTAATATCAAGATGTTTTGGAGATGATGATTAGTCACATAGATATTTTTTTGGTTTCATCCTATTATAGTTTTTTGGTTTAGCCTGTTTGGATTGGGTTGTATGGATCTTGGATGTATGTCTTTCTTTCATATTGTACTCTAGCTGTTTTTCTTGTTTTGTTTATACTCAAGACTTGTTTCCATTAACTTGTTTCACCTCACCACTATAATGCGTTGACTCAAGTGTCTTATCTAGTTTACCTAGGTTTTTTTATTAAAAAAATGTATACATGTAATTGTAATCAACGTACATAATGGATTTGGGTCTAGGGAACCCACTCACAATAATCAAGGTTCCATTTGATGTTCTCTATTGATCTTTATTCATATAATCATTATAATTTCTCTAATATATTTCATCCCACACTCCTCATACATATACATTTTTATCCCATTGGTCCTTTTCTTGTATGATCCTCCAATGATCATTCCATCCACTAAAAAATCATTATAATGAATTCAAAACCAAAGGAATTAAAATAGAACATTGGGTGGTCAATTCAACCCATATAAATTTTTCCAGAGGTTTCACACCAGGTATTTCTTTCCTAACACAACAACTACTTTTGGATTCTATATAATAAATTACTTTTTTAGATATTCGTGATTAAAATAAGTCTTCACAAAAAGCTACTCAATATGAAAATCCTCTTAAGAAATAACTATTTTAAATGCGGTTTCCCTAGACCCAACTTAAGTAGTACTTTTCAGTTACCATATTTGTATACAGTGAGTTTTACATGATGTATTATTACCATAATAGTGTTAATAATTATGCTTCATATATTGACATGGTAATTTCCTTATATTATTTTTCATAACAAAAGGTTATAGCAGTTCCCATATATAATGAGAATTTTGAGATTCTATGATAATGATCTTAAATATATATCCTATGGTCAAGATACATAATAAAAAAGAGACACATATGATGTATAACTATTATGTGTTGGGGGATCATAAGTATTGAGACTTCTTCTCATGAAGTTTTCACTTGGTGATATCAAGTAGAGACGATCACAAGGACTGACCCACCAATAGGAACACACATGTTTTAGGTGTCATTAGTTGTTCTTATTTATGAGAAAATATATTGGTCTCATAACCTGAGATCAATGTAAATGTGTACCATTTGACCACATACTTTGATGTAAGATAAAAACCATGACCTTTATGTCATGAAAAAATAGATTTTGTTGGGTGCATTATTGGTTGTATGACATTGATTTAATGACCAAGATAGGCTTTGTCCCTTCCAAAAGGAAGAGATGTCTTGAGACCAATTGAATATGGTAGTACCTTTATTAAATTCATGTTCATGGTGATCAAAGGTAAGTCTATACAGTAATTTCATAAAAAAATAAATCAATAAAAGATGATGAAAAAAGGTGTGCATCCTATTTTATGAGATATTGAGAGATAAATAGATTATATTACACTATGTGAATTAATAGGAGATTTTTGTAGATATTATTAAACCATATCTCCGTAGTGGCCTATAAGGGTTTCTAGACTCCACTACTGGTATGCACATATCACTCACTGTCACTGAAAAAGGAGCCTAAAGGATCACACACAAAGTTTATTTAGAACTTTCCCAATTCTAATGAATTGGTGTTTAGGACATGGTGAGCCTCATAGTGGTTGGCGAGATATCTCTAAGTTGAACCATCATAATAAATAAATAAATTCAATATTATTTTAGTTTATAATAATATGCATTAAATTTATTTAGTCAAGGTATTCTCTAGTTTTAAGTGAATATGAGGAAAATATTTTAAAAATGATTGATTTATTATTCAAGGTTCATTTAATATTTTTTGGGAGAATCAATTCAATTTAATGACTCATATTTTATCAAATAACTTATATTATTTTTTATTAGTTTTCAATAAAGTATTTATGAAATTTTTGACATGTATAATGAGTCAAAAGTGTCATTAAAGACCTATTTAGAAGGTTAATATTATTTAGGATCCAAAACAATAGTTCTGTAAGATTAAACATGCTTATTTAAGCCTAGATGAAGTGGAGATTCATAGTAATTTTTATCCTATGAATTTGGGAGATTCTCACTCCTCAATTTTTCTTACTAGAGAGAAAAAGAAAGGATATTTCCACTTCGATCTAAAAAAATCTTCACATATTGAAGGAGCAGTGCTCGTGTGATCATCAGTGTATTGAAGGCATCATAAGTTCTCTACATTAGCACCTAAAAATTGATGATCGGTATACCAATAGGCTTTTGGAGCAGGTTTGGATGACTTAAAGGGGACCTAGGTTGGTGTATTTGAGCAAAAATCACTAATGATGAGAGAAATGTGCCTACACCTTCAATTGAATGAGGTAATAGTTAGATTTTATTTTTGTGCATATTCTTAATCACATGGGATCCTTAAGTGGTTACTAGGTTGAAGTTACACTAGTGACAATGTCACAATGTCAATAATAATGTAAATTTGTTTAAATACCTTCTATTTTAGGATTCCTTTGAGCACCTGATACCAATAAGTGGTATCAGAGTGATCACGTGATTATTTACACTGAATTAGAAACAAATTTTAATGTATCCAAGAAGAGGGTGTTGATATGGTCTCAACACCACTGACAGGGATTAAATCCAAGGTTGGATGGTTGGGTTATGACCATTTTAGGATTGAAGAAATAATTATTGGGATAAAAAAAATTAAAAGAAAATTATAATTTAGATACTATTCATTTTAATAGTATCATAGATACTAGTCATATAAATAGTACCACATCTGGGGAGACTTCAAGTAGAGGGTCTTCCATGAAAATGAGAAAATATATATATCCATAGGAATAGTAACTCATAGGTGAAAAATAACCCATGAACAGTAACCTATAAATGGTACCCATGAATATAAACCCTTGAATAGTACCGATGAATAGTACCTGAGACTCCCCAAGGGGTTTTAAATATCCGAAAAGCCAATTAAATTCAAGAAAAATTCATTTATTTTGAAATTTACTAAAATGATTTTTGGGATCATATGATAATTTTTTTATAAATTAAAATTAGATTAATTTATTTTAATTCATATTAAATTTCCTCAAGTTGAATTAAAGGAAATTTATTTTTATTACACAAGTTTAATGTGTACTGATAAAACACTATTTTTTTGAGTATTTTATTGATAATAAATGATATAATTTTCTCACATTGTTCTAAATATATTCATTTATGAAATATTTGGGTTTAGATCATTCATTTGAAAATTTGATGAAAATTCCAGTTTTACCCTTTTAAAATGTATTGTAGTATTTTGAAGATAAATATTTTAATATTTATTATTTGAACTTAATATTTTTAATAGTGTTCCTAACTTAATTTTCTACAACTTTTATTCAGGACACTAGAGCTAAAAAGTGCATTTGGATGGAGTAAATGGGTCATTAAGTCAATGGTGGGCTGGACTCGGCAAAATGGACATGGGTTCTGTATTTGGGTCATATCTTCTTCATCCGGTCTTTTATTGAGCCCATATTTTGAGGAAAGCTCGGATATATGATTTGGCACAAATCATCCTTCTATAATACCGGCCAATTCACGCCTTTTGGAGGTCAACTAGGCTGTTCAACTTTTAATAAAATATTTAGCCGAGTTTTTCATTTCACACTTAAAATGTTATGTAACCCTAGCCATCACAAACTCTATTTAAAGGGGTTTTTCACTCTTTGAGAGGGCTGGTATGGGATTTGGGAAGGTGTGGCCGAAATGGTGTCTCTTGGTAGCCCCTCACAACTCTTGGAAGAAGTAAGTCTTTGTGCAAACCTCTCTTCCAAAAAGGCTCTCCTCTCTCACCTCCTCTTTGTATTTCATTTATTTCATGTTTGTATATTGATTTTTTCTTCAAATAATATTCTTTGTTATTCTATTTTCTTCTTTTATTAATCTTCTTAATTGGGTTGGAATCAATAATTGAGATTATATTGGGTTATACCCTTTCAATCCTTTGCTCATGCAAAACGTCTCCACGATGACCACACCGCCCATGGAAGAGTAGTTTTTAATGATCGGTCTATCTTATACCCTCTTCATTTAATTATTTTGAATCATTGATCTACTTTAATTCACTTAATATGATCCATTAATTGTGTTCTTAAATTGTAATAAACTAAGCAAGCAATTGAACAATTAACACAAAAACACGCGAGGTCGAGATTTTGTGTAAATTGTGAGAGCACGATCTTAATCGGTAATACAAGACCACACAGGATAAATTTTTAGAGTTAAAATTTAATCTCTAAACATAATTCATTCTCATTTCCATAATGGATATGTTCTCTAATTAACAACTAACCATAATCTAACCAAATAACAACAATCAAAGCAGGGTGCTGGGATTGCGTGTTCTGAAGCTAGCCTAGGGTTTAAGTAATTCCATCTTCGTGGTTAAGTTAACTCTTGTAAGGTTTGAGGGTTAAAAAATTAAGGGATCATAATAAAGTGGATATTGATTTAAATGATAATGATTAATAATTAAATGAAGAGGTAGAGTTAGATCTATTACACCTTTTAAAATATTTTCTAAAAAAAACATCTTCTTGTTGTGTCTTTTTAATCAAACTTCATTTCAAAATAAAAAAAAAGCAATCTTCTTCCAGAAAACTTCTTATAGATTTATAAACTATAAACAACCCCCATACTTTTAAGTAGTGTTTCAATTCTATTCTCTTTTATTTTTATAATACCTCTAAAAAGTTGTTTTAATTCACTTCCTCCTTTGAGAGATGACCTTGGTCAGCCACTCTGCTGCACCTAAGTACCCCAAAATCACACTAATCATTTAAGGGAGCCCACGACAGTTCTCTTTCAAATTGGAACCATTTTTAGGGAGGCAAGTAATTATTTCAACCAATTAGAGGTATTTATTTTATTTTACATTTTATTCTCTTCCACTCTTCTTTCTTCCTTCTTTACCCAATCTGTTTTTTTTCTCTTCTTCTTTTATTTTCTTCTACTTATTTTTAGACCATAAACTCAAACTTATTATTTTTATTTTACTATGGTCCAATTTCTTTATTTTCATTTTTATTTGATTTATGACACGAAATAATCCCGTGGATCTCTTAGATCTTGATCCTGAGATTTAACGTCGCCTTAGGGCTCGAATCAGACATTCTCAGTCTACGAGAAGTTTCAACATTCAAACAGTTGGAGAATTACTCCAATATCAGAACATTGAAATTGGAAGAAATTCAAATTCAACCATAAAATAAGAACCAATGGATGAAAATAATGGAAATGAACTTAATAGAACCATTCAAGAATTGGCTTCACCTGATATTAACTATCAACCAAATTGCATTGCATATCAAAATCTTGAATCGGACTTTGAACTAAAATCTGGGTTAATTCACTTACTTCCAAAGTTTCATGGCCTCTCTGGTGAGGATCCCAATAAACATTTTAAAGAATTTAATGTGGTTTTCTCAACCCTAAAACCTATAAATTTCTCTGAAGATCAAATCAAACTGAGAGCATTCCCATTCTCACTCGATGAAGCTGCGAAAGACTGGATGTACTATTTACAACCTGAAGATGTAACATGTTGGAACGATTTGAAACATCTTTTCTTGTAGAGATTTTTCCAGCATCGATGACCACTTCCATTCTTAATGAGATCTCATGGATCAAGCAAGAACAAGGGGAGTTAATGTATGAGTACTGGGAGCGATTTAAGAAGTTGTGTGCAAGATTTCCACATCACCAAATCAGTGAGAAACTCCTCATTCAGTACTTCTATGAAGGACTCACACCTATGGAGAGGAGCATGGTGGATGATGCAGTTGGAGGAGCATTGGTGGACAAGACACCAATAGCCTCACATGAATTGATCGATAAGATGGCCCAAAACTCCCAACAATTTGGTGATAGAGGTACACCACATGTCAGGGGAGTACATCAGGTAAGTCCTTCTTCTCTTGAAAGTCATTTGATTGATACCAAGTTGGAATAATTGACCACTATGTTGAGGCAGATTTATTTGGCTCAAAATACATCCCAACCTACTCCTTCAAGGCCTTATGGAATTTTCACTGGGACAAGTCACCCAACTGACTGTTGCCCACAACTACAAGAGACAGAGGATTGCGCAGCAGTATTCCCAGGGAGACCATATCAGCAGCAACAACAGACATACCCCCAAAAGAAGTTTGATTCATTTTCTCCAACATACAACCAAGGGTGGAAGGATCAACCGGACATGAGGTATGGCTCTGTACAACAACAAAGTCCCCCTTTTCAACCAAAATTTCAGCAGCCTCCACCTTACCATCAGGGTTTCCAACAACCCCAAAGAAGATTTGAAACCCAAGCATCATTAAGTCAGCAACAAGGTAATCCCCCACCAAAGGTAGATTCTAACACTGATGACCTTTTAAAAAAAATTGTTCTTAATCAACAGAACGAGTTGAAGAGTCAAGGTTTAGAGATGAGGGAGTTGAAGACTCAAATGAGCTAGATTTCCACTGCCCTCCATGAACTGGTAAGTAATAATTATGGAAATCTACCATCCCAACCTACTCCAAATCCCAAGGGGAATGTTAGTTCCATCACATTGAGAAGTGGGAAGCAAACAAATGATACATCTGCACCTATTGTTCCACCTGGATTCACCTCAACTCCAACAAAGCCCAATTCCACATCAATCGATGAGCAACCAAAGGAGAAAGATAAAGGTAAGCAAAAGATTAATGATGTTCCTCCCAATCCCCTTCCTTTTCCAAACAGGGTTTTTCAAACCAAGAAGATGGCTAAAGAAGCAATGCAAAAGGAGTTTTTTGGACACATTCAAGCGTGTGGAGATAAAAATCCCTCTACTTGAATCCATAAAAAAAATCCCAAGGTATTCCAAATTCTTAAAAGAACTCTGCACCAATCGAAGAGGGCTCAAGGGAAATGAAAGGATAAATCTTGGACAAAATGTGTCAGCACTCATTACACCAACTCTAGCAATGCCAACAAAGTGCAAGGATCTTGGGACATTCACCATCCCATGTACCATAGGGGAGTTTCACTTCTATGATGCTCTTTGTGATTTAGGATCTTCAATAAATGTAATGCTTCACTCTGTATTCTCCTCTTTACGGGTTGGTGAGTTGAAGCCAACAAGAGTAGTGGTGCAGTTGGCGAATAGAGCTACGACATATCCAGCAGGAGTTCTTGAGGATGTACTTGTCCGGGTAAGAGACATGATCTTTACAGCAGATTTCTACATGCTTAACATGGACGATGATTAGGTAAGTTCTCATTCCCCCATTATATTAGGTAGGCCCTTCCTCAAAACTACAAAAAATATCATAAATGTCAATGAGGGTACACTTTCCATGGAATTTGGGGATGAAGTTGTGATATTTAATGTTATGGATTCCATGAAGTACCCCTCAGAGGATCATTCTACATTTGTTATCTCCCATTTTGAACCACCAAGTAAAAACACCATGGAATTGGATTGTCCTATGCTTAGGGAGATTATGAGTATTAGTTCTAGTTTGATGTCTAAGAGTACTTCCACACCTATTTCTAATATACAAGCCTCTCTAAGATTCGATTTTGAAATGGAATCATATTCTGATTTTGATCATGTGAACTCTAATTATGACATGGCTGTTGAGTATGCTGATGGATTTGATGCTTTATTCTCTGATTTTGATGATGTATATTCTGATACTGATGCTCTTTGTGCACATATTTCAGTTCCTTCTATGACCCCATCCATACACCACCCCCTACACTGGAACTTAAGCCATTAACACCAAATCTCAAATACTCATACTTGTTAAGTGGTGAGAAATTACTTGTTATCATTTCTAACAATCTCCCTTTTGAACATGAATAAAAACTTTTGAATATTTTGAGGGAGAACATCAGGGCAGTCGGGTGGACCTTGGCTGACATATCAGGTATTAGCCCCTCCATTTGCATGCATAAGATTCTTTTAGAGGATGAGGCTAAACCGGTGAGGCAACCAAAAAGGAGACTCAATCCAACACTTTTGGAGGTTGTTAAAAAAGAGGTTGAAAAATTGCTCGAGGCAGGTATAATCTATCCCATTTCAGATTCTCAGTGGGTAAGTCCTATTCAGGTTGTGCCTAAGAAAAGTGGTGTTACTATTGTTAAAAACGATAAAGATGAGTTAGTTCCAATGAGGGTATAAAACAATTGGTGTGTGTTTATTGATTATAGGAAACGAAATCATTCCACTCGCAAATACCATTTCCCCCTCTCATTTATTGATCAGATGCTTGAGAGACTAGTTGGGAAGACACACTATTGTTTCTTGGATAGATTTTCTGGATATTTTCAGGTTCCTATAGCTCCAGAGGATCAGGAGAAGACTACATTAACCTGTCCCTTTGGAACATTTGCCTACCGGAGGATGCCATTTGGACTTTGCAACACCCCAGGTACCTTCCAGAAATGCATGGTGAGTATTTTTTCTGATTTTATTGAGACCTGCATGGAGGTATTTATGGATGATTTTACAGTGTATGGATCCTCATTTTATGAATGTATAAATAGTTTGGGAAAGGTATTAAATCGTTATATTGAGAAGAATCTGGTCCTGAACTTTGAAAAGTGTCATTTCATGGTAGAGCATGGCATTGTCTTAGGGCATGTAGTATCAAAACATGGGATAGAGGTTGATAGATATAAGGTAGATATTATTTCATCCTTACCATATCCTTCATGTGTGCATGATGTTAGATCTTTCCTAGGGCATGCAAGATTTTATCGGCGCTTTATCAAATATTTTAGTAAGATTTCTCTTCCTATGTCACAATTACTCTAAAAGGATTCTAATTTTGTGTTTGATGATTCTTGCATGACTTCTTTTGATGAGCTAAAGAAGTGTATGACCACTCCACTGATCATATAGCCCCCACAGTGGGAGATTCCTTTTGAGCTTATGTGTGACGCCTCCAACTTATCGGTTGGAGTTGTCTTATCTCAGAGGGTGGAGGGACGTTCACATGTGATCTCCTATGCACCGAGGACACTGGATTCAGACCAATCAAACTACACAACCATGGAAAAGGAGTTTCTTGCTGTCATATTTTCTTTATATAAATTCCATTCATATTTATTGGGCTCTAAAGTAGTTGTTTTTTCTGACCATGCAGATCTGAGGTACCTCTTGAAGAATCCAGATGCAAAGCCCAGGATGATCCGATGGATGCTCCTTCTTCAAGAATTTTATATTGAGATAAAGGAAAAAAAGGGGTTAGAAAACTTGGTGGCGGACCACATGAGTAGGCTTACTCACACACTAGAGGATGACACCTTGGGCCAGGTACCACTTCGGGACACTTTCCCTGATGAGAATCTTTATTCCATCTCAGGTACGCATTCTTGGTATGAGGATTTAGTTAACTACCTTGTTTCCTCTGAAATCCCTGCAAATTTAAAGAAACATCAAGTCCAAAAATTAAAAAGTGAGTCTCGGTATTATGTTTGGGATGATCCATACCTCTTCCGTATGTGTAGTGATCAAGTTATTAGGAGGTGTGTTCCTGATCATGAGTTGGAGTTTGTTTTACATTTTTGTCATACACTTGCTTATGGTGGACACTTTGGACCCCAACAGATAGCTAGGAAAGTTTTAGACTCTGGATTATATTGGCCTAGCTTATTCCATGATTCCCATGTGTTTTGTAAGTCATGATCTCATTGCCAACACACTGGGAACATTTCTAGGAGACACGAGATGCCCCAACAACCCATACTATTCTGTGAGATTTTTAATGTATGTGGAATTGATTTTATGGGTCTTTTTCCTAGTTCATTTGGATTTTTATATATTTTGGTTTCTGTTGATTATGTGAGTAAATGGGTGGAGGCTAAGGCCACCAGGACTGATGATTCTCATGTTGTTGTGGACTTTGTCAAAACACAAATTTTTTGCAGGTTTGGAGTACCGAAGGCCATCATTAGTGACCAAGGGACACATTTCTGCAATCAGAATCTTTATTCCCTTCTTTGGAAGTATGGGGTGACACACAAGACATCAACACCATGCCACCCCCAAATAAATTGCTAAACTGAGGTTTCAAATCGTGAGTTGAAACAAATTTTGGAGAAAACTGTGCAGCCAAATAGGAAGGATTGGAGCAAGTGCTTGGATGATGCATTGTGGGATTATAGGATAACATACAAGACACCCATTGGTATGTCCCCATTTCATATTTTTTTGGGAAATCATATCATCTCCCTGTGGAATTTGAGCATCGAGCTTATTGGGCTATAAAGAAATGCAACATGGATTTGGCCCAAGCTGGAATCCAAAGGAAGCTGCAAATTCAAGAGATTGAAGAGATTTGACTATCTTCATATGAGAACTCAAGGATATATAAGGAAAAATAAAAATCAAATCATGATATAATGATCAAACAAAAGGATTTTCATATTGGAGAGAAAGTCCTTCTCTACAATTCACGACTGAAGCTGATGCCTAGTAAGTTGCGTTCCAGATGGTTAGGTCTTTATGTTGTGACTAATGTTTTTTCTTATGGTGTAGTGGAGATCACACAAGAGGACACAGGAAGGATCTTTACAGTCAATGGGAAACGTTTGAAGAGATATATTGAGGGACTTCCTACTGATGTAGTGTATTTTATCACACTTCATGACCCCATCATCACTTGATCACATCAGGCTGTTCCTAACCCTTTAACTTTTTTATTCTTTATCCTATTTAAAATTATACATTTCATGTGCATATATCATCTCATGGGTTCACATTGAGGACAATGCAATATTTTAAGTGTGGTGGAGGTAACCTTTTAGTTTAGTAATTTCAATTATTTTCCTATTTAAAAAAACAAAACAAAAAAAAATTGTGTGTTTTTCAAATTTTGTGTGTTTATTTTTCAAATTTTTGTGTGTTTTTGAAACTTTTGAGCTGAAATGATTCTCATCACCATTTTTAAATCCATATCAATAAGTGAAATAATTTATCCCTTGAAACCAATCTTAAATGAATGCTGAAATGACTTTGTTTCAAGTTCAAATATTTAGTAATTTCATGAAAAGTACACTGAATTTTGAATCCCATGCCGCATCTCACTATCTTTATATTTGAAATCACTTTCCTGTGAGGCTTATGAACCATTATTTTCATATTCTTTACATTCACCTCACTTCTTGAGAGAACCAAACCATGCTTGATTTAACCAGAATTTGATCTATTCCTGTCAAAACTTGAGGGTTTGAGGTACTTATGTTTAAATGATTGAGGCATTTTTTTGGTATTAAAGCCCCTATTTCAAAGAATCATTTTTTATAATGGCCTAACTTGAAAATTTAATCCTTGCAACCCTTAGAATCTATGCATATACTATTAGGTTATCCACATTACAAGCCAATTTTCCCTATCCAACCAACTCTTGAAGTGAAATTGCATAATCTAGTTGAGCTTAAGTGTGGGGGAAGCTGTCTTGTGTTGTGATACCACATTTTGTGGTACTTCGGATGAAAAATAAAATTATGAATAGATGTATTTAATGCTGAAGAAAAACATTATATTGAAAGTTATTCCTTTCTGGAGCTTTCATGATAAAAGAAGCTGTGTCTTTCTGGAGCTTCTAATAGAGGGGGAAAGTTGTGCCTATCTGGAGCTTTTAAGAAAATCATTTTCGAGAAGATTGACATTTTTACTGTGGAAATGTTGAATGGTGTGCATATTCCTTTATTTTTCATGATGATGGAGTTGAATTGATACTATAGGGATTGAGGATAATACCATATTTAAGTGAAAATTAGATTAATGCAATTTTGCTTCAAAAAGAGTCAAGCCCTCCTCATTCAGCCTCAGAATTTTTTCACATCTAAATCCTACCAACCAAAAGCCACAGAACAACCCTGAAAAGTCCTCATGATAAACATATGTCCTTGACTCACATAGGGTTGTGATTTATGAATTTATCAAGCCTATGGTGACCCTTGTATGAGTTTGGATGATAAAGACATTGCAAAAACAAATTGACATTTGTGTGATAAGAGAAAATTCAAGTGAGGTAAGTGTTTTGTGCATGGGAGGATAAATAAAGTGGAAGTGTATTGAATGATATAAATTAAGAACTTTAAATAATGGTTTTTTATGAGGCATGATATCTTTTGTTTCTTGGTGTGTAATTGTTTGATCTCAAGGATATGTGTTTTAAAATTGGTTTTGATTTGATATTGATGTTTACTTGACATGAGGTTTTGCCCAGGAGTGCAAAAGGGTAAGTGTGGGGGAGTTGATAAAACACTATTTTGTTGAATATTTTATTTATAATAAATGATATAATTTCCTCACATTGTGCTAAATATATTCATTTATGAAATATTTGGGATTAGATCATTCATTTGAAAATTTGATGAAAATTCCAGTTTTACCCTTTTAAAATGTACTGTAGTATTTTGAATATAAATATTTTAATATTTATTATTTGAAATTAATATTTTTTTAACAGTGTTCCTAACTTAATTTTCTACAACTTTTATTCATGATACTAGAGCTAAAGAGTGCATTTGGATGGAGTAAACGGGCCATTAATTCAATGGTGGGCTGGACTCGGCAGAATGGACATGGGTTCTGTATTTGGGTGATATCATCTTCATCCGGGCTTGGATTGAGCCCAAATTTTGAGAAAATATTGGAGACAGGATTTTTCACAAATCATAATTCTAGAAGTCCGGAAAATTCATGATTTTTGGAGGTCAACTAGGCGGTTCAACTTGGAATAAAATATTTGGCCGAGTTTTTCATTTCACACTTAAAAAGTTATGTAACCCTAGCCATCACAAACTATATTTAAAGGGGGTTTTCACTCTTTGAGAGGGCTGGTAGAGGATTTGGGAAGGTGTTTCCGAAAGGGTGTCTCTTGGGAGCCCCTCACAACTCTTGTAAGAAGTAAGGCTTTGTGCAAACCTCTCTTCCAAAAAGGCTCTCCTCTCTCACCTCCTCTTTGTATTTCATTTATTTCATGTTTGTATCTTGAATTTTTCTTCAAATAATCTACTATGTTATTACCTTTTCTTATTATATTAATCTTTTTAATTGGGTTGGAATCAAGATTGGAGATGATATTGAGTTATACCCTTTCAATCCTTTGCTCATGCAAAACGTCTCCACGATGACCACACCACCCATGGAAGAGTAGTTTTTAGTGATCGGTCTATCTTCTACCCTATTCATTTAATTATTTTAAATCATTGAGATACTGTAATTCACTTAATATGATCCATGAATTGTTTTTTTTAATTTTAAGAAACTAAACAATCAATTGAACAATTAACACAAAAACACGCGAGGTCGAGATTTTGTGTAAATTGTGAGAGCGCGGTCTTAATCGGTAATACAAGACCACACGAGATAAATTTGTAGAGTTAAAATTTAATCTCTAAAAACAATTCATCCTCATTTACAGAATGTATATGTGCTCTAATTAACCATTTACCATAATCTAATCAAATAACAACAATCAAAGTAGGGTGCCGCGATTGCGTGTTCTGAAGCTATCCTAGGGTTTAAGTAATACCATCTTCGTGGTTAAGTTACCTATTATAGGGTTCGAGGGTTAAAAAATTAGGGGATCATAATTAAGTGTATATTTATTTAAATGATAATGATTAATAAATAAATTAAGAGGTAGATTTAGATCGATTACGCTTTTTAAAATATTTTCTAAAAAAACATCTTCTCGTTGTGTCTTTTTAATCAAACTTCATTTCAAAATTAAAAACAAAAAAAATGAAATCTTCTTCCAGAAAACTTCTTCTAGATTTATAAAATATATAAAACCCCCATCCTTTTAAGTAGTTTTTCAATTCTATTCTCTTTTTTTTTATAATACCTCTAAAATGTTTTTTTAATTCACTTCCTCCTTTGAGAGACGACTTTGGTCAGCCACTCTACTGAACCTAAGTACCCCCAAAATCACACTAATCATTTGAGGGTGCCCACGATAGTGCTCTTTCATGTACCGACTGGTCATGAGTATTGACTAACCAATGTTTTTCTAGTTTTTATTTATTTATTTATTTAATTATTAAAATGTGTTTAGTTATAATAATTATTTAATAAATGATGATCTGTACATCATCTTTATCCTTGTTACATGTACAAGTGCCTATGTATATGTAACATCCCCTGATTCAGAACTCTCTCACGTGGCCGAAACAGGTTGGTTATGAGACCTCAAGCGCACCTCCCCATACGTCAGAGGATACCGACTAGCAGCCGGGGTGTGATAAGTATAGTGGGAAGACTATACCATTGGTTACAAAGTTAAAATAGTGGAAATTATCATATAATAATAATAAACAAAAATCAGAGGGTGGAAATAATGTAAACAATACAATATAGTGGAAAACCAATAATAAGGGTAACTAAATAATCCAATAATAAAAATGGAATAATGTAATAACGTTTTGGAATGTAACTAAATCCCATGTTATAAGTAATACAAATAAAAGACTAGCAGACTCAAATAAAGACTCGAAATTCTCTGGTCCTGAACCCCAATTCAGACCCATATCCATACTCTAGCCCATCCAAAAAGAAATAAATCAACAACAAGGTACTTTTCACTTTCCAAACCTCTATCCATATAATCTTCTTTGGTACCAAATGGTGGCATGAATAGTGTGTGAGTATAAATCAGTAGGTCGACACCACTATGTCTAAACGTAACTAGTCTGATAACAAATTCATGCAATATTGCAACAAAAAAGTGCATTAATTAATAAAAAATTAAATTAATACCACATAAACCTGCTTCATCTCCATATCAAAATATCTCTAAACATGTTTCACAATTATGCCAACCATGACCATAAAACCATGAAATAACATGACCTGCCTCAGTTCTATGCCATAATGTCTCTGACCGTGTCTTATGACCATGTCTTCCATAACCATATAACCAAGGTATATAAATTATAAAAACATGGTTCATACCTACTATATAATTATTTCATCAATCAATCAGTTCTGAGCCTAGTATATCATTATTTCAGCATCAATTAGGGTTGAGCCCAATATATCAACATTTCAACATAAATTAGTGCTAATCCTAGTATATCAACATTACAAAATGTCTCAGGGCCAAGCTTGGTATATCACTATTACCTCATAGAAATCACAACAAAAGTCATAACAATAAGGATACCACAATATCACACCATAAGGATCAATAGTTAATTATGAAAATTACCATTAATATTTCAATTACACTTTTCATTTATCAATTGGTCATAACCAATAATATGTGATTCATATTAATAAACTAGACAAGACAAGGTGAATCTATTTCAAGAAATCATCTGAAATCCATGTCATACTAATCACACTTTAATCCATTGATCAATTCATTTATAATCAAGGGTTCTCTCACCCGAATGGTATCCAAAAGCCAGGTCAAAAGCCAAATGGATCTAAAAGGACTCCAAGGAATACTCCAATTCATCATTTAATTTATTTTTTCTCATGATATGTTGGAATAATTGAAATATTTCACATAATTTACAATTATCAAACCATAGGGTTAAGGTTTAGACCCCTACCTTTAACTGACGATCAAATAATGATTTCAATGACAAATTACCATGAGGAAGAAGGTGAAGATGATCATAAGAAGGAACCTAGATAAAAAATGGTTAAGATCAAAACCAAAAATACACACAGTTAAAATATTACTCCATAATGACTAGTGAATGAAGGGAGATAAGAGAAAACCTAACCAAAACCAGTTACCAGGAATCAGATACATGATTGGGATGTCCAAAATCAAGAGAGGTGCTGCAAAATCACATGGTAGGTGACCTAGGGTCAAGAGGAGAAAGATGTACACAAGATGAATAAAAAATAAACCACACAACATAGTTTAAAACTATTTCTCAGAAAATTACACAACCTGTAATTCATTTACAAAACTTGTGTTTCTTTTTAGAGAGATATACTAAAAAACTAGTCCCCTCAGATTACCATTAATTCGCCCGAACATTATACGATGTGTAAGCCATTTACACGGTGTGTAAATTTCCTATAGATGGTTTTCATCCCCATTTCCTTATAAAAATCCAAACCCCCTTAAAGGATTCTCAACTTACCAAGAAAAATTGGTAACACTTGACCCATTTATCCCTAAAATCCATTAATTCAAACAAACATACATCCCCTAAATCTAAGTCATTTTCCCCAACAAGGCTCTCTGTGTAGATCCTCTTTAGTTTTCTCAAGTTTCCTCACATACCCAATTCTGCATTTGTTCAAACAAATAGACATAAATGATGAAAACATAACCACCAAGGTTTAAAGATGAGGAAAAAATCAACCAAAATAAGTTTAATGAAAATCTTGGAGAGAGATGTACCCGAAAAAATATGAGATCTTACGAACTCCCCACCTAATAACAGGTCATCCCCAAGCTACTCCAAACATCACCATGGGGTCTTGGAAAAAAATTATGGCCACTATGCTCACATATCAGACTCCCTCCTCTAGGTATCCTCCTAAACTCACCCATGATACCACTACAACTGAACTAAACAAATCACCCTACCTTGTAGATATGTCTCACTATGGTTCAAAATCCATATCAGATGCTCCTAAAAGGACACATTAACACTAATCTCGATGTCTGAAACATCTATAACATTAGAAGGGTATGGATTATATATTTTATTATACAAAACATGAAAATTTCATGAATGGAACTATAGAACTATGGAAGGGATAAATGATATGCCACTCGACTGACCCAATCCACTATCTAAAATGGACTGAAAAACCTGAGTGATAACTTTCCCTATTTCCTGATATGACATTTCCCCAATCTAGAAGAAACCTAAAGGAAAACATGATGGAAAACCTCAAACTCTAGAGGTTATCTCTGATAGTCTTCATAAGATTTATTTTAACTCTAAACGGTCACCAAACATTGTTTGATCAACTAAACTTGCTCATACGCCTCCTCCATGAGACTAGGCCCAACTAGATCTGACTCACCTACATCTAATCAACAAAGAAGTGAATGGAATTAAATTTCATACAAAGCCTTGAAAGTTTACATTTGGATCGATGCTTGGAAACTATTATTATATGAAAACTCCATGTGTGCTATATGCTACTCCCATGAACAAACAAAATCCAAAACACAGGTTCATAACATATCCTCCATAACCTGAATAGTTTTCTCAGATTGAGCATCAGTTTGAGGATGATAGGCCATATTTATAAGAACATATGATCCTAGAGCCTTATGAATACCCTACCAGAACTATTATGTGAAACTAGGATCTTTTTCTGAAATGATACTCCTCGTAACACCATGCAGTTGAACTACCTCGTGCATGTAAATAACACCTATAACATCAACTATGAAGGTCTCTTTGATATGTAAGAAGTTGACCAACTTAGTCATTTGATCCAAAATCACCCATAAAACATCATTCATATGGGTTTCCTTGGGTAATACTATCAAAAAATCCATTGTGACATTATCCCATTTTCACTCAGAAATGGGAAAAGGCTATAAAAGCCTACCTAGCCACTGATGCTTTGCTTTCACCTGTGGAAAAGGGAAACATCTCTCCAAAAATCCTAATACTTCATTCTTCATTCTTGACCACCAGTACTATATATGGAGATCATAATACATATTTTTCAAACCCAGTTGTACCACCCATCTAGAAGCATGAAACTCCCTCATCATCTCCTTACACAAGCCCATATGAACCCATACTCGACCACAAAAATGAATAGAATTATCACTACCGAGATACCATCCTGATAGTGTCTCTCCACCATATAAGTTATCTCTTAGAACTAATTACTTTGGATTAGATAGCTAATTGGTCTTGATCAGGTCCAAGATCACGAGTATAACAGATGTCGAAGTCAGAGATACTCAACCCTGAGACTCCTAAACATATAAATTCATGTCTTAAAAGAGGGCCATTGTCCATAACTCATCATAAGACTCATATAGTACCACTACCAACGTATTTTTTCTTAATGCATTGGAAACAAAATTCACCTTTCCTAGTGTAAAATCCAAATTGAATTCGAAAGACTACAGATACATAACCCACCTCCTCTGCCAAAGGTTCAGGTCCCGCTGAGAAAAGATGTACCCATGGCTCTTGTGATCTTTGTATACCACAAACCTATAAACCATGAGATAATGTGTCCAGAATATCAAGGCATGTACCACTACTTCTAACTCCAAATCACAAGTAGGGTAATTTTTCTCATGTGGTCTCAAATTTTTAGAGCCATAAGAAACCACTCAATCCTCCTACATCAAAACTAATCTGAGTCCAACTTTGGATGTGTCATAGTACATAGTATAATCTTTACTCGACATAGGTAAAGTGATTATAGGTTCTGAGGTCATCCCACCTTTTATCCCCTAAAAATATCTCTCACAAGAATCTAACCAAACAATCCTCACTCCCTTTTTGGTTAGCTGTAACATCGTTACTACCAAATAAGAGAAGTCATAGATAAATCATATATAATAAAATGATAATCCTATAAATATATAAATTTTGAAAACATTATTGGGATGATCCAAAGATACCATAGCTGGAACTTTCTCGAGGCCCACTAACACTCCTACCTTTAAAATGACATGGCCCAAGAAGTGTAATTTATCAATCTAGAAACTATATTTGGTTGTCTTGGCATAAATATGATGCTATATTAATGTACTCAGGATGATTTCAAGATATTTTGATTGATTATCCATGGACCGGGAGTACACTAATATTTCATTGAAAAAAACCACCACAAACTGGTCTAGAAAAGGATGAAATATCCCATTCATCAAGGCCATGAATACTACTGATGCATTAGTCAGACTAAATGACATCCATGTGAACTCATAAAATCCATACCTACTCCTAAAAGAATTTAGAGGCATGTATGATGGTATTACGCTCAATTGATGGTATCCAGATCTCAAATTGATGTTGGAGAATATCTTATCACTTCTCAGTTGATCAAAGAGATCATCGATGCATGGAAGAGGATACCGGTTCTTGACCATCATTTGGTTGAATCTTTGATAATCCAAAAATATGTGCAATTTACCATTATCATTCTTATAAAATAGAACTAGATAACCCCAAGGAGATGTATTGGGCCATATGAAAACATTAGATTCAAAAAATTCCAACTGAACTTTCAACTCTCAAAGCTTTGTTGCTGCTATTCTATAAGGTGAGATAGAAACTGGCTCTGCTCCCAGCACCAAATTGAACATAAAATTGATATATCACATGGGAGTTAAGTCATATAATTCATTAGGAAATAAATCTTGATAATTTTATACCACTGTAGGAAAATAATATTGCTACATTCCACTATCATCTAGAGAAATACTAACTATTTTAGCTGTAAGACAATCCAATATGCATTGAATTGGTACTGCATGACAAGACTGAAGATTACACTCACCCTAGTGAGAATAGATACCTCCTTCTAGAGATAAAAAGGCCAATATCTTCTAATAATATTTTATATGATCTTGGTATATAACTAACCAATCCATACAAGGAATTAAATCGAAGCTTGTCATTTCCAGCACGAAGGATTCCCAAAACAAATGGTAACCACCATTCTCTAGAGAACACAACTTGAAACATTTTATATTCTCTAACCGTACTCCCAATGGTGTTTCAATGGTAAAAATACCATCCATGATTTACACATACAATTCCAAAAGTGTTTACAAAAAGAGCAGATAAAAAGGAATGCAATGCTCTTTTATAAAAAAACAAAAGCAAGGGTATATGGTACAAGAATTTTACCTCTGATGAAAGACGGTCCTACATCCATAATAGCCGGAGTAGTCTGTATAATGTGGATCTGACCATCCCATCTACCCTGGGCTATAGCCTAACCACCCTAAGACATACCCTCCTCCTAATACTTTCATTATTGCACGGGGGTACCATGTCCCCTTCCTCAACCAGAACATCTTGTGGAACTCCAGATACCTGTCTGCTGAAGAGTATCTTAGTCCTTCCTAGAATATAGTGTTTTTATTATTCCCCTTATAATACTCTACTAATAAATAACCCTATAAAACCATTGTAAATTACTCAATCTTCCACAAGCATGACACTCCAAAGTAGAGTATGAACATTGAGGCCATTTTTGGACCATCTTTCTACACTAATAGCACTATAATGGATCATGATATTTAGATAGCTGCCCACTACCCTAACTACTTTACCTACTATTTTCTTTTTTAAACCTATAATAATGATGCTTCTTTCCACTAGAAGAAGAGTTCACAGTTTTCCTTGATGAAATAACCTAGCCGCTGCTCAGTGCCCCTCTCAAATTTTCTTCTATGACGAGTTCCAGATTTACCACATCTGTAAAACTACTCAAATAAAAAAAGTTCACCTATGACTTGATCTCATAGTGAAGAAAATCCTGAAAATCTCACCCTATAGATCTCATCATCTTCTAAAGATGGTAAAAAACACTGCAGTTCAGTGAAACATTCAACGTAGTCCAACACTGACAAGACCTCCTTCATCAAGTGCATGAATTCACAAGCCTTATCACACCTCAATGTATCAGGATAGAAATATTTTAATAAATTTGTCTCTAATTTCATCCAAGACAACTCTTCTTGATTCCCTTTCGACTCTATAACATCCCACCAATGCTTGGATGGTCCATGAAGCATAAATGTACAAGATTCACCCTCTTATCTATGGTATCTCAAGATTATTAAAGATTATATGGACTAACTTGATCCATAACTTGGATGCATGGGGGCCTCCCCCAGTGAAAGTAGGAAGATGTTTCAATCGAAACTCTCTAGTCAGCTCAAAAATTTAAGGTACAATGCAGATAGTCTCCCTTTCATGGATCACATGACCCTTAGGAAGTTGTCATGAAGCTAACATCAAAATGATCCTTAGAAACTATAAGAAGATATGGTTTATCTATGTTAGGAGCATGCTTATTTTCACTCTCCTAACTCTCAAATAGAAGATGAATAGGTGGAATTTTTTCTTTAAGATAAACACACTTCTTAAAATACTAGCTATTAATAAGGTGAGACTCAACATGTGACAATAATAGAGAACCACTGACTCCTGATCTCTCTAAAAATGGCTTATAAGTGTTTTATCATGACATAAAAATTCATTTATTTCATTTAATTTATTAGATATAACAATTATATGATATCATAGTTCAACATGAAAGTATATATCACATGTAAGAATTATGTCCCTATCATGAACAATTCATGTCAATATATATCCTTATGTTCCTAGTATGATGAATGCATACACATCTCGTGCCATATCGGGCCATGAGTGTAATCTCAAGAATCAATAAAATCATAACACGATAACACCACAAAACATGTGAATCACCCAAGGTGAAATAATATCAATTTTAACAAATGAAAAACATAAACAACAATCCATCCCAAGGAACTCGGATTTTCCCTCATACATGGGTTATCTACTCCCATGAACAAGCTCATTACCAAGTCCTGAAACATCATAGTTTCCTTTATACCTTTACCAAATAGTAAAGAAATAGAAAATAAACCTAGTTTTATCTAATACCACATTGTAAACAGGTTAGTTATGAGACCTCAAGCGCACCTCCTTACATGCCTGGGGCTGTTGACTAGTAGCGGAGGGTGTGATAAGTATAGTGGGGAGACTATACCCCCTAGTTACAGAGTCACAACATAGCATAAATAATCATATAATAATAAACAAAAATCAGAGTGTGAAAATAATGAAAACAATATGATACGGTGGAATTCAACATTAAGATAAACTGAATAATCCAATAATAATAAAGGAATAATGTAATGGAATGCTAGAATGTAACTAAATGTCATGATATAACTAATAAAAATAAAACACTAAAAGACTCAAATAAATAATTAAAATTCCCGGTCCCGATCCCCATGTCGGACCCATCTCCAAATTCCATCCTATCCAGCAAGTAAAAAATAACAACAAGGTCCTTTTCCCTTTTCCAAAACTACATCCATATAATCTAATCGGGTACCAAATGGAGGCCTCAATAGGGTGTGAGTATAACTCAGTAGGTCAACACCATCGTGTCTAAACATAACCAGTTTGATCACAAGTTCATGTAATTAGGCAATAAACAAGTTAATTAATTAATTAAGCACTTAAATTAATACCACATCAACCTTCTTTGGCTTCATGCCATAATATCTTTGAGAATTTCTTACAACAATGCCAACCATAAACATATAACAATGGGATAACATAACCTACCTAGGTGCTAAGCTAGAATATCTCTAAGCATGTCTTAGAACTATGAAAAACATAACCATATAACTAAGTTACATAAATTATACAAATCTGGGTCAAACCTACTATATAAGCATTTCAATAATCAATCAGGGTCGAGCCCGGTATATCAGTATTTAAACATCAATTAGGGTCAACCATGATATATCATCATTTCAGCATCAATTAGGAACGAGCCTAGTATATCATTATTTTATTATCAATTAGGGCCAAGACCAATATACAAGCATTACAACATGTCTTAGGGACAAGCTCGATATATCAGGATTGCAACATAGAAATCACAACACAAGTTATAACAACAAGGATATCATGATATCACATCATAACAATCAATGGTTAATTATGAAAATTACCATTTATCCTTCAATTAAAATTTTCATTTATCAATTGGTCATAACTAATAACATGCTAGTTATCTCAATAAAAAATCCAATCCAAGGTGAATTTATATCAAGAAATCACATGAAATCCATGTCATGCTAATCACTCTTTAATCTATTAATAAATTCATTTATAATCAAGGGTTCATTCACCTGAATGGTATCCACATGCTAGTTCAAAATCAAAATGGATCCAATGGATCTCCAAGGAATAATCTGATTAGTTAATTAATTTATTTTGACACATGATATGTTGGCGCAATTACAATATTGCACATACCTGACAATTAGCAAACCATAGGGTTAATATTTAGACCCCCTATCTTTAACTGATGATCAAAATATGCTTCCAATGGAAAATTTCCATGAGGAAGAAGGTTTTGATGATGTAAGAATGATCCTAGATAAAAACCAATCAAGACAAAAAAAACACACACGATCAATAGATTACACCACAAGGACTGGAGAAAAAAGGAGGAGAAGGGAAAAACTAACCAAAACCACTTACTTGGAATCAGATGCATGATTGGGATGTTTGGAATCAAGAGAGGCACTCCAAAATCATATAAAAGGTGCCTTAGGGTTGAGAGGACAAAGAATAATATGAGATAAATGAAAAATAAATTGTACAACATACTTTAAAACTAATTATTTGAAAATTACATGGAATATAATTTAGATACACGATGTGTATCGCTTTTAGAGGGATACACTGAGAAAATCTTCACCTCATATTATTATTTAATTTTACAGAACGTTACATGATGTGTAACCAATTTAGACTGTGTATTAATTTCTTGCTGATGGTTTCATCCCCATTTCCTTATAAAAACCCAAACCCCCTTTAAGTATTCTCAACTTACTAAGAACCCTTGGTAACACTTGACCCATTTATATCCAGACTCCATTAATTAAAACAAACATACATCCCTAATCTTTAATTAATTTTCCCAAATAAGGCTATACCATAGATCCTCTATGGTTTTCTCATGTTTCCACACAACCAAAGTTTCCATTTATTAAAACAAAAAGGCATCCAAAACAAAAACACAACCACCAAGGTTTAAAGATGAGGGAAAACTAAACCAAAATAAGTTTAAAGAAAAAATCAGAGAGAGATGTACCTAGAAAAATATGGATCCTGCAATATACATAATAAAAATAATCTGTTAATATTTTACATTTTTTTGATCCTCTAACCCATTTGTGAGTATTATTGATGTATAATGAGGAGTATTAAAGGTGATGTAGTTCATGTTGATACATAATGACACACTAGACCATCATTTAAAAAATTAGATGAGGTGAGTGATGTAACTTGAGTCAGATGTGGCATGACTCAAGGAGTTACCCCTAGGGTCTAGGTTGATCAATTATTTACTCAATGGATCATCCATTAGAGTTGGATCATGACCACATCATTTATTTTTATTTATTGATGGTTTATTACTTGTATATCTGTTATATTTACACACAATAACATAAAATAATAAAAAAGTATGCATTGATAAAATAAAAAATGTATTAATTTTTTCTATTCAATCATAAATAATTTGTGAGTGTGATCATATAAAGAAAGAATGATAAATAGATAAAGATTTTATTCACTAAAAATTTGAATAAAATCATACATTTGAGGTGTTCATCAGCACTAGTTGAGGGTGCCTCTTATTAATAGGGAATTCTTATTAGAGTGGTGAGTTGGCTTAACTAAAATTTGAATCAGTGAAAAATTCATCGATGTTTAGTGAAATTTTAGTGGTAAAGCATTGAGAAATGCTAGGTTACACTTTTTAGGAGATGATACTCCACTCAATAGATTAAAAAGTCACGAGTTAATGTAGATGGACATCCAAAAGCCTACCTTGAGGCTTATTGAGTAGTGGAATAGTCATATATTTGACTATCAGGAGAGGTATTAAGGATCCTTTCCTCTATAGTAATCAAGAATCTAATTATTCCACATCTAGTAGTTGGTGGCTACAGGATTTGATAAAATAGTAGGATACATTTAAGATTAATAAATCTATAATGTCTAATAATCAGTAATCAAGATAAAAGAACTAATCTACTAATTTTTTTATAGATATTTGTAAATTAATACCCTAATATAACCATGATCAATTTTTTATAAAGAACATGTCCTAACTAGAATGAATTTCCAGGAGTAGTACAAGTTCTTTCGTAAAGTAATACAATATGAAAAGAAAATCAATATACCAGATTCCCCACTACCTTTTGAGACACCTAAGGAAGAAATGGTGAAAATGAAGCTAACATGAGACACATGGATGACACATTTAATGTTTATATCACAATGTTATCATCAATATTCAATGAATTTTGATAAAAATGTTATGACATGAATGGTTATATATGTTGCCTCATCTTCGAGAATTTTATGAGGAAAAAGTAAAGAAAGAAATGAATTATATTATCACATTTTTATATACTTATTACCCAATTACTCTATTTTTTTTAGGATTATAAAATTAATAGTATGAAAAAAATGCTTCAATGTCTTTTGGGTAAGGTTCACCAAGTTGAAAATAACTTAAAGAACACTAAATATTTATTTATTATGAGGAATAAGATGAAATACAAGGTTGAGAAAAACATAAATATTTCTAAGTAAATGGAGATTTTATAGTGAATTTATAAGAAACCAAAGATAAAGAGAGAGCATCAAACTAGATGCTATTTTCTTTGAATTTGGAAAGAAAGGTCACCACAAGATAAATTGCAATGAATTGAAGAATAAGAAAGGTAAAAATTTTAATTCAATAATATTCATCATTGAATGTAATATTTTGTTCACTACTTTTTTATTAAATACTATATGTTTATTATAAATTTTTATCTAAATACAATAACCATGTAAGTTTAGAAACATTACAAGAAGTAAGGTCAATTGTCCAAGTAGGTGAGTAAGGGTGATTTCTATGTCAGTCATGAGAAGAAAAAGAATTCTATTTTTCTATGTTAATTAATTCTAGTAGAAATATTGTTTTTTATATATTATTACTAAAAAATTAATATAATGTGTCCATTGAACATAATGATTCATTATTTAACTTTGAAATGAATATTGTTTGTGGTGTACAATACTCAATTAATAGTTCAATATTACTTGAATCATCATTAGTAAATTCTAAATATAAAAATATAAGACCCAGTAATACCTAGTTGTGGAAAGATAATTATTTTTCAAGTAAAACTAAAATTAGTTTCCAAGGATATACCTAGTATGCTGTTTATAATCTTTAGGGGCTAAAAAACTGAAGTATCTTCAACACACCTACTTACCATGTTTTAGAAAAAGAAACCTATAGAAATAAATGAAATCATGAAGATTCTAGGACTAAATCAACATGATACGTGTAAATTATTTCAAGTATAATATGGATATAATTCCATGATATTCCATTAATAAATTTCAGGAATTCTCAGTGAATAGATGGATATACAGTAAAAGATTTTAGTTCATTCGAGTAGGCTTTTCAAAGTACATCTTAACCAAGTATTTATTGATCATTAAAAAATATAGAGTGGATTTAATCCTAAACTCACATTTCCTTTTACACATTAGGGCCATTATGTTAGTCAAAGGAGAATTGATTATGAGTCTTAGAAGTGTTCATTGATCATTGAAATATAGAGTGGAGTAATTATTAAACTCATATTTCCTTGTACACATCATATCCATGATGTTATTAATGAGAGGATCAATGATGAATTTTATAAGATTTAAAAAGTCTTCCATTATCCATTTTGATACATTCTTGTAAAATAGTTGAATTAAAACATAACCATATTCCAATTAAAATTGAAAATGGATAATATATGAGTTATAATATGAAAGAAATCCATTACATCAAAAATCACATGTTTAGATGTACGGAATTTTTCATAGATTAGTTAATAAACAAACTTACATAAATAATGATGCAAAGTGAATTTAAGATATTTATCATAATAGTTTCTAAGGATATAAAAGGGTGAACATACTTGTTTGATATAGTGGAAAAATATTGACTCGGATAAAGTCCAAGGTCATGATAAAAAAATAGTTAGAATTAGAACATGTTTCATCACGAACTAGCCTAGATAACCTGGTACCTTAATACCCGAGCTAACTCAAACATAGATTGAAGGGTTTTTCCAATCCCCACAAGTTGTAAAATAGCACCTAGAATCGAACAAGATAAAAGAGGGAATGAATTTTACAAAAAAATAGTGAAAGATAAATATTTACAAGTTAGTATACTCAATACTCCAAAGGGATAAAGTACCATAAAACAAACAGGTATAAAAAACCCAAAAGCAGTACATCATTAAAGAACTCAACAATTGGTAAGATAAAACTAAAAAACCCTAAATAAAAACCATCCCAATATGTGAATGAATACACTTGTAAAAACCCTCCTCCAAAATCTAAAGGATCAAGAACATCCACCACCCTTAAGTGGTTCTTTCCCTTTGCTCAGACCTAGTATAAGAAAATCTACAAATTCCCAAATGCAAAGGTAGGGTGTGAGCTACAAATCCTAGTAGTGTCTCACTAAGTGTTCCATAATAGATTCCATAATAATAAACCAAATAATGATTTCAATTTAAATAAAATAGGACATGGAAATAAATTTTCATATTTAAAACAAAACACACTTTCATTTCAAAATGATGGGAAAAAATTTCAAACATGGCTTAATAAACATTTTATATAAAACCATTTATATAAATCATTTGGAATGAGTATAAAAGTTCTATAATCAACATAATATATAATAAAAACATAAAAAACAAGAACTATGGTTATCTTCTTTGAAGTATGTTAGTTTATGGATATAGGATCATCACACTTCTCAAATCAAGGATCATAGATAGGTATGTGTACACACGTCCCTCAGGATCAAGCTGAATAGGACTCATCAACATCCCATCAAGGATAATCATGACAAAATAGGTTTTTGTTAGAGTTTTCATCATAAATACATTTCTAGGGGATCAAGATCCAAGTGTGCTTGTCCCAAATAAACCATTAACTACCCAGGATCCCATGTTCTCAATCAATCAATAGTAAACTAGGAAAATAATCTCACTTCAAATCAGTCATTTACAATTCAATAGCCCAATTTTTAGTTTCAATATTCCAATTCAATTTCAAAACCAAAACAAGAGTTTTTCATCATTTGATTCATTTGAAATACAAAACCAATCATAGGTTTTCATCATTTCAATTTAATACATTTTTTTCAAAACAATTCTCAAATCATTTCATCAATTCCATCATTTTCAGAATTCACCCACAATTCCTATTCAATTGGAATTGGAGTTTTTATCAAATTCCATTAAATTTCAAATCCCATAATAAAATCATTTCAAATCAATGTTTTATAAATCAATTGAAATCCATATCAATAAAATAAAGAAAATAAAGGTTTTAATTATATGGAAAATCTCAAATGGAATCACCTAACTTTAATTCATGGAATCAAACAATCAACACCCACAATGGGGATGCCAATAGAGAGTGAAGACGTGAAAGATCTCAGAATACACCCTAGAATCATGATCAAACAAAAAAAATTAAATCCATCAATTACGTGATGATCTATCAAACTCTAAGGCATATAGAAAGAGATAAACAATAATAGAGAATATTTACTTACCCAATAAGATTAACCACAATAATAATGATGATCAATTTCTGAAAAAATGATCTGGAAGCAGTGTAGGTTCATAAAATAGACCTTAAGAGACTCTAGTTCGAGAGGAGAGAGGGATAAAAATGAAAGAAATGAAAACCAAACACGAAACACACTTAAAAATTCCTACCTTGAGAAGTAAAAAGTGTGTAACCTTGGTTCTCATTGTGTAATCCATGAAGGCCACTAATACTGAAAAAGGGGTCACATTTTTATTAAAAGACAATTTTCCCTTAAAAATCATGAATTCCAAGTACATGGTGTGTAGCCTTCCACACCATGTAAATTCCTCATGGAATCTACATAGAAAAAAATACATGATGTGTAATCCCATTTCATGATGTTTAATTTCCCCACAGACAGCAAAAACCCCAAATTTTGTTGAAAAACCAAAAAGCTAAAAACCAAAGGACAAGTCATACCTTATGAAAGATAACAAGATGTTAGAACCTCCCCACCATAAAAACTTTATATCCATAAAAATCCTTTCAAAAAGTTTCCATATTAAAGAGATGAGGCCACTTATCTCTCATCAGTGCCTTATGCTCCCAAGTCTCATAAGAATCAGAACCATGATGCCATAACACACAGACCAAAGGTATCATCCTCCCACAAAGTACATTTTTCTTAGAATAAAAAATCATGATTGGATACTCACTTGTGAATAAATCAGGCTCAACATCAAGATCCTACCATCTCAAGACATGATATGGGTGAGAAAGATACTTCTAAAGCTGCGATACATGGAACACATCATGTATCAATATCAAATGCGGTGAAAGTGATAAATGTTAAGCCACCTTCCCCTCTCGCTCAACAACCTCAAAAGGTCCCATAAAATGTGGAGTAATCTTATCTTTCCTCCCAAGCCATTGGGGACCCAAATAGGGTGAAACTATTAGAAACACAAGGTCTCCAACTGAAAACTCCAAAGTTCTATAACAATGATCAATAGAATGTTTTTAATATCTTTATTCTATCAATATTCTATGATAAATCAACTAAATATTTATCATCATATTTGGAAAAAACTTGGTTCAACCAAGGAAGTTTATCCAATATTCGAAAAACATAATGGATATTAACATGGCCAACCATTCACTACCTCAAAAGGAGTCATTATGATTGTGGATTGGTAAGTATTGTTATAAGAGGACTCAAACAGTCCCAAAATTTCATCCCAAGCTCCACCAAAATCAAGGAAGTAGAAAAAAAAATAATGTACTAAAGAATTTGTATAGCCTTCTCTATCTAGCCATCCATCTGTGGATGGTACGCCATACTCAAATGAACCTGACATCCCATCACCTCTTGAATGACACACCAAAAATGAGAGCTAAAATGGGGTTCTCTATCAGAGACTATAACAGATGGAAATCCATGAAGATGAATAATCTCTTTAATATAGATATTTCCCAACTCCTTAACTTTGGATGTATTATGAATGGGTATAAAGTAAGATGATTTAGTCATCTGATTGATCACAACCCATATCAAATTCTTCTTTTGATGGGTACATGGAAACCCAACCAAAAAGTACATAGATATCTCATACCACTTCCAATTCATCACTGGAAGTGGATATATAAATCTCGAAGGTCACTGGTGCTTAGACTTGACTTGTTGGAAAGCATAAAAATGTGAAAAAAATTCAGTGATGTCCCATCTCATACCTAGCCACCAAAATCATCACTACATATCATAAAACATCTTTTTGGTTCCTAGGTGCACAAGCCATTGGGAATTATGGAAATACCCATCACAACTTTTACCATGGATAATAGCACAAAAAACCAATTCATCCTCAATCTATTTTTTTATTATTTTGAAAAACCACTTTTTGGTTAAGTGGGAACCAATAAAAACATACAATTCCACACATGTAACCAGAAATAACTAGATTAAAAATTAAAAATTAAAAATTCAAACTACAAATATCATCACTACCTCGAGCCACGTCCCACCTCGTATCCCATACCTTGACACAAATAAAACCCATCATCACACCAGATTGCCGGTGAGGAACAACCGCCAAAATCCATTTTCATCATCATTAAATCACCATCATTGTCTTTGAAAAAACACACAAACATCAAAACAACAATGTTGAAGTTGGTCCACAATCCATCACAAAGATCAAGCCCTTAAGGAGCCCAAGGATAGAGACCAAGCCACCTCTAGGGTCCAAGATTTTTCCAAGGAGATACGATCACCAATGCAATAAATAAATTCATATTATTCAAGTTATGAATAATGGGCATTGAATTTATTTATTAAATTTATTTACATGGTTTAAATTAAATACCTGAAAATATTAATTGAACAAATATTAGTTTAATATATTCAAGGTTAAATTAATTTTTGTGGGAATGATGAGTAGATTTTACGACTCATTTATTATCACATAATATTTTAAAGTATTAAAAGAATGTGATAATAGTATTTATGGATTAGTTCAGTAGTCATAACATGTTGTTTATAGCATGTTAATTATTTGGGGGTCAGGAGGCAATTTTGGATAATTCATAAACACTCTATAAATAAAAGAAGAGTGAAATTCATTGGTGAATATTCATGAGTTTTACCTCTCTTCTTCTCTCTCCCACAATCTAGAGAGAGAGGATCTAGATGCAGGAGCTTGGATCTCTCCCTCTCTCTCAGGCATCGCAAGAAAGGTGATGCAGTGATCACCGGAGCATCGAAGGCATCGTCAAAACTCCACGCTAGTACCTAGATTTCGATGATCAGGGCTCCCGTAGATTTTTGAATTATGTGTGGACACTCTAGAGGAATTCTACTTTGGATTATTCATGCAATGATCGCCAATGATGAGAAGACGTCGTGTACAGCTTCAGAACTAAACCCGATATTGTTCAGTTTTATTTTTGTGCTTAAAACTGTTCACACGAGATCCTTAACTTAAACTAGGTAGTGATTCACCAACGTCGACAAGTTCATGTCATACATTGGTGAAATTTTTTAAAATCCCACTTTTGGGGCTTCCATTGCATGTCTGATACCTTCAATTGGTATCAGATCTTGGTTAAGATTTTAAGTCAATGGAAAAATTAAATTTTTATTAATCTATGAAGAGGGTTTTGTTACGACCGTAGATCACATTTTAATCCAAAATCAGATGACCAAGTTACGGTCATCTGAAGTTTTATTTCGGATTGAGTTTATTTTGTGAAGTCCATTTTTGATAAATTCATACTATTCTGATCGGATCTACAGGTGCAATAGTATTTTCTGGCTGGATTACGGTCACCAAAATAGTTCTTTCCAACACCAATGGTTTTATAATAACAAAATAATTATAATAATATTATAATAATAATAATATTATTTTTCTATGGGTATATAGGCTCTTTTATTTTTTTAAAAAGGATGGTGGAACTAATTTTGGGGTCTTCTTGAAAACAAAAGAAAAAAAGGTAGACTTATGGTGGCTGCGGGTCACGGAAAAATAGAGAAACAAAAAAAGTGGGTCACCAGGGCGGACCACCCTGTCGGCCAAATAGGGCCACAACACCCCCTCCTACTCGATGCCTACCGCACCTCCCTCATCCCCAGCCACCGGTCCGACCTACTCCTCTGGCCGTCCCGCCCTCTGTGCTGCGTCGCTGCCCTTCTTCAGCATCAATTCCAGGTGGTCACCTCCATACCAGAATCCACTGCGGCACACAGCGCCTCCGACCACCAGACCTCCTGGAAGTCACCGTCTCATCAGAGACACTTACGCGTCCCGCCGTTGTGAGCTCCGATCGCCCCCGGTGAAGCCCTGAGGCATCTCCCACTATGTCCAGGCTATGTCGCGACCTCCATCAGATCTTGCAAGAACTAGTTTTTTGGCCAAGATCCCCACCACCTACGCCACCTTGTCGAGGTACCATCCAGATCTAGATCGACCTCCTCTACCGCAGGCTACCCCTCCACCGGGATCCCCTCTAGCCACATCTCGTTGACACCCCTCTGTGCTGATACCTTGCTGTTGAGTCGCACCACCACTGTGATCCTCCTCTGTCCATCTGTGGGTTGTACCAAACCAGTGATGTACTGCTCACTCTGTTTCTTAGACCAAATGCACCCCAAAACTGACCTGGGTCGGTGCACCAAACCTGATACGGGGCTTTTGGAATTAGATCATCCAGTGGGCACAACCTGGAATGGGTCTGCGCAGGTTCGGTCCCACCCACTCAGGCCTAGATTGGGGTTTTCCGGGGTCTTGAGTATTCTTAATTTAATCAAAAATTAATTGAAATAATTAATTTATTTTTGGTTCAAAATTAAATTGATTAAATATTTATTTTTGGTTTCAAAATTTATATGGCGAAAATTAATTTATTTTTTAGTTTGAAAATTAAATTAATTAATTTGGACTGAATAACGTAATCAGTGAATTAAAAATAAGAGTGAAAATTTTAATTCAATTAAATTCACTCAAGTTTATTTTAATGCATGTTTAATTTATTTTTTCATTTATTTTAAATATGTGAGTTAATGCATATTGACTGGTCATGAGCCATGGACCGACCAATGCATGTTTGGTGCATTTTAATTTATTTAAGTATTTCATTGGTTATTTGTAATAATTAATTAAAAAATGGAAATCTGCGTATTGTCTTTGAGTCATTATTGGTATAAGGTCATGTACGTCCATTTCAGAGTTGTATTTTTACTCCCTAGTTCCCCTCACCTATGTGTGAGTATTTTTGTATAATGACGAGACGATGAGTGACGCACTTTGTGTCAAGCTATGGCAACACACCAGACAGGAGTTGGATACATTGGATGAGCATGTGTTGCAACTGGAGTCGCAAGTGACATGACTTAAGGTATTACCCCAAGGGTCTAGGTTGATCCATTATTTACTCAATGAATCAACCATTAGTATCACCTCATGATCAGGCCTTCATTTTATTTTTTGATGGTTTATTATTTTTGTGAATGTGTAGTCTATGCATGAACACATAGAATAATAAAAAAAAAACATTCTAGATAAAATGAACATGTGACACAATGATTTTTCTATTTACAACATGGTCAGTTGTGAGTGCGATCACATAGTATGTGCTAATAAAATAAAAAATGATTTCTTTCATCACATTATAAACAAAAAAACCCTCAAATAAATATTTAGTCTAAATCACCTTCCATCATTCAAATTTGGTCAAAATCTGCTATTCATGACGCTTTTCATGCCAAAGATGAGAGTGTCTCTTACTATTGGGGAGTTCTTATGAGAGTGAAGGGTTGAATTAACTAAAATTACAGAAAATAAATAGCCAAATCTAGCTTGTTGTAATTTTAAAGGCAAGAGTTAGAGTAAATCAAGTTATTATTTAAGAAGATGAGACTTCACTCAATATATCAAGGAATTGTGAGTTCATGAGGTTGTCCAACCAAAGGCCTACCTTGAACCCTCCAAGTAGTGGTGTAGCCAAATCTTATAGAATATGAGGGGAGGTTCAGAGATCCCTTCTACTAGAATACTAAAGTAACAAATTATTCTGATTTTATTACATAGGGTTCCTAGAATTCAGTAAAATAGTGGGAGACATTTAATGATTTAATTAATTAATCAGAATGTCTAAACCGATAATCGAGATAAAAGTACCAATCTTATGAAATATAATTTTGTAGAAAAATGGAATTTTATACCACAAGTTTAAAAACTATGATAAATAACGGACAAATTAAATTTCCTCACTAGAACGAGTATCCAAGAATAGTATACGTGCTTCTGCATAATACTATTGGAAACTCAGGGTGCTAGTGTCCCTATATCTGTTAAATTACCTCAAGAAGCGAGGGTGGAATTGATTATAGGAGAATAATATACAAAGCATATGAGGGTTATGTAATTATGCTTTCATCGACATCTGGTTAGTTGCGGTCACTGCATTAGGACATGGATGATATAACATGAAGTCTCATCTCTGAGTGGTATGCAAGGAGAAATCAAAGAAATGATATGATTGGGTAATGGTTACACTAGATCTATATAAACTGAAAGACATGTTATAATCTTTCAATACATCCTATTCAAGTTTCATTTTCACCCCTTTAATCAAGTCTCATTTTAAGTTACAACATGAACAAGTATTGATTAAACGCTTCATTACCTATTTAGGTATAGATTCTCTAATCAAATAAGAATATAAAAGATAGTTTCATCTTTAATTCTTATATAGAATAAATTGAAAGGCAATGTTAAAATCCAAATGGAAAGTAATTCCAAAAGCACATTTGCAACGTCCTTCAATATAAGAGGTATTAATAGGAAGTTATTTGCATTGAAAATTATGAAATAATTCTATGGAAGTTAAAACTTAATAAATTAAATTAAAGAAGCAAGTAATCACTTCTTCTTCTGGTTTATTAATCCGTGTAAAATGTAATGTTTCAATTTTACTTCTTGGATATTTAATACAATATGACTATCACATATGTGTAGTTAAATATGGTAACCAAGTAAGTATAGAAGCGTTACTAAAATTTTGGTGTTTTATCCAAGCGGCTGCGAAAGGGTGATTCCTAAGTCAGTGGTGAGAAACACATCACTTCTATATTACCAAAAAAAGATTCAAGTAGAACTATTATTGAGTATAACCAAAACATTTATCTGACGTGTAATTTGGACATAATGAGAAATTATTCTAGGTATCATAATGAATGTTGTTTTTGGTATTTAATACTCAATCAATAGTTAATTGATACAAGAATCTTAGGCAATAACATATAAATATAAAGTGTAAGACTTATATCCAATTGTGGCAAGATAATTCTTTTTCTATGTAAAAATAAAATATGACATTAAGTGTGTACCTAGTATGGTATTTAGGCTTAGTAAAGCTAAATACCATTGGTATTATTGATGTCTTTAGTATGGACAAGGAAACCTTTAAAATTAAAGGTATTCCACAAAGATTTCAGAATTACTTTAGTGAGAGAGTATGAGCTATACCAAGGACAAGATAGTGGTAAATATACTTCATAAGACTCGATTAAGTTATTAAGGAATGGTAAAAGTGAAGTATAAACATGGTCAGAAGATATGAGTTTCTTCGAGCCGACATGCCAAAGAATATATTGACTATGCAATCATCGATCATGAAAATGTAGCGTGAAGTAATTCCTAAACACACATTACCTTATTTTCATCATGACATTGATGTTAATGAGTAGGATCAACGTTGAAGTCTTACATGTCAACATTGATCACTAAAACGTAGTGTGGAACAATTCCTAAACACACATTTTCTACATCAAAGTTATGATGTCAAAAACTATCAATGTTGCAACTTGTAGAAACTTCCATTACATTTCATGACATGCTTCATAAATAAAGGCCATATCCCATAACCATATACCAACTATAATGATAAATGGATATCATAAAAGTTATAGTATGATGGAAATCCATTTTCATAAGACTTTTGTTTAGATACAAAGATTTTTTTAGGATATAAACAAACTTTCAAAAAGATAAACACATTGTGCATCTAAGTAATTGTCCTAAAAGTTGTTTAGGATATTACCTAAATTCATAAGATAGAAAAGTAGTAGTCAAGTGATAGACTACATTTTAATAAAAGGGTGAAAATCTCTTTTGAGATAGTGGGAGACAGATTGACTTGAGTTAGGTCAATGCCAGAGATGAAAAAATAGTTGGCATAGGAACTAGTTTCATAAGTAAATGTGGAACATAGTATGTTCCAGAGACACTTGCTCTATAGGAAGGATAAAACCATGGTGATGGTTTTTGTATTCACTATGGGTGGTGATACATTATTCATCGAGACTAATAATTCCTATAAGTAAATAGTATATGGAAATTAGCTAAGATTGATAAGATCAATTAAAATTCAATATTGGATTCCATGTATCAAATTACAAAGGGGATTATAAATTAAATACTGTAGTGGGTATTCAAGTGAATTGATACATGGATGGTACAAACGTGGTACCACTAGACATCGATTGGTAATACCAAGTCGGTATGCCTAAATCCATTAGAAATTAACTTGACATAGCTAATTTCTATGATCATATTATCAGTCATTAGATGTCCTGACCATCTATCGTGGAAGGTGTCTATACGATGCAACTAGAAAGGGATGGCCACGTCAAAGAATGCTAATAATGGATGTGAGTTACTGATATCTAGTTTATGATTGAATTAATCAATGGGATTATAGAATATAAATTTTCAATAAATGTTTTCTATGTGTTTATGAGAGGTTAGTGGGAGTGGCAAGGTTTTCCAAGTAAAATATGTTTGGAAACATGGAAAACTGATTGGTCATATAGTTAGTTAAGACTAGGATGAAATTTATTTTCTAGTGATTGACTTAAAGAAGAAACTTGAGTTCCAAGGAACTGGATCTACTGAGGTGGATATAAAGGTTTCTTGGACCTATTAAATCATATATATAGAGATATAGTATTGAAAAGATACATGCTTGAATAATTCAAGAGAGAATTATTGCCAATGTCACATGGAACAATCTCTCCAAGTTGAGATGTCTGAGACATGGGAGGAGATTTATGTGGTGAGTTGAATTCCATACGCTTAAGCGATGGATCAATCACGTATGAAATGTTATGTATAAAAACTGATATTTCTATGCTATACCTTAGAGTGGGCAGATATCAATTATTTTCAGGAGCAATACAAGTGAAGAAGTTAGAGCTATCTAATTGTAGTTAAAAAAGTACAAAAGATATGTACATGATAAGTGGAGAAGTTAGGATACTAGTGTTGAGAGGAAAAAACTAATATTCCTAAGATCCATGTGATCTAGTATCATAGTTGGGATAAGGTGATGAGAAAGTCTAGATCATAAAAGCTAGTGGTAGCCATAAGTCATATAAGAAGCAGTTAAATGCAACAATTTGTTTCAGTTTTTAGAATCACACCTAGTAAGTAAAGTATTATCATAATATAAATTATGTTACTATTACTATCCAAGATTTCAAGTTATGATTGTGGACAAGAGGTATATACTCTGGGATACCATCTCTTGAGAAGTTTTAGTCAAGGAGATGAGGTTACTAATAGCAGAATATCCATGTAGAGGATACGTGGTAGGCCCAATAGCTAAATCCACAACTCAGTAGAAACATGATTTTGATCATGTGAGAGCTAAAAAGTTTGGTTATAAAGTTGGATCTAGTGCAAGTGTGATTGTTGTAATAGTGGGTTCCCTAGACCCAACTATGCAATGATTTTGATTACCATATCGTGTATATAGTTAGTTATATATGATGAGTACTTACCATTATAGTGTAGATATTTATGCTTCCACTATTTAATGGTAATTTCCATAGATTAATGGCCATATCAAAAGGTTATAGTAGATCCTGAGCTATAGTGAGAACCTTGAGATATTATGACATTAATCTTAAATATGTCCTACGGTCTAGATACAACATACTGACTGGACACAGTAGATGTTTTACTATCTAATGCTGGGGAATTATAAGTATTGAGAATTATTCTTATGAAGTTTGCACTTAGTGATATATAGTAGGGAGATAATGAGGACATACCTTCCAATAGGAACACCACATGTTTTGGGTGTTATTGGATGTACCTATCTACAAACATGTGTAATGGTCTCCTGACTTGAGATCATTTCCAATGTGTGCTATTTGATCGTGTACTTTGATGAAAGATGAAAAACATGATATTGAAATCATGGTGATGTAGTTTGTGTTGGGTGCATCATTAGTGGCATGACATTGGTTGAATGGTCAAGAAAGAATTTGTCGCTTACAAGTTAAGGAAGTTATATATCTCGGGCCATATTGATCAGGTTGGTAGTACCTTGATAAATCAATAGCCATGGTAGTACAAGGTAAATCTATCTAGTTAGATCAATAAATAATAAATCAAGAAAAGGGTGATGACATGGGTGTGAATCCTTCTTTATGAGATATTAAAATAAATAGATTATATTACATAGTATGTGTTCGTAGGTTGGTTTTCATTGCCAGAGCAATCCTTATCTCTTTAGGGTCCATGATGGGTTGATAGATTCCACTATTTGTCTATGAATAATATTCACTGCTATTGAGATAAGGGCTTAGAGGGTCACACACAATAGTATATTCAGGAATCTACTGTATTCATTTGAATGAGAGTTTTGGACTTGGTGGGACCCACCATCGGTGTCCGGGATTTATCTAAGGAGATGCGATAAAAAATGAAATAAATAAATTCATATTATTTAAGTTATGATAATGGGTATTGAATTTATTTATTAAATGTATTTACAAGGTTTAAAGTAAATACATAAAAATATTAATTGAATGAATATTAGTTTTATATATTCAAGGTTAAATTAATTTTTGTGGGAATGATGAGTTGAGTTTATGACTCATTTATTATCACATAATATTTTAAAGTATTAAAAGAAAGTGATAATAGTATTTATGACTCATTTAAGTAGTCATAACATGTCATTTATATCGTGTTAATTATTCAAGGGTAGTAAGGAGGCAATTTCAGGTAATTCACAAACACTATAAAAAGAAGAGAGAAATTCACTAGTGACTATTCATGATATTTCTCTCTATTATTCTCTATCCCAAAATCTAGAGAGATATTCTATATATCCAAGAGCTTGGATCAAGCTCTCTCTACGACATCACAAGCAAGTAAATACGGTGATCGTTGGAGCATTGAAGGTATCATCAGAACTCCACGCTAGAACTCGAATTTCAATGATCGGTTCTCTCAGAGATATTTGAAGCACGTGTGGATGATCTAGAGGAATTCGGATTTGGATTATTCAAGAACTGATTTCCAATGATGAACATACATCATTCGCGACTTCAGATCTAAACCATGTATTGTTCGATTTTATTTTTGTGCTTAAAACTCTTCATGCAAGATCCTTAGCTTAATCTGGCCAGTGATTCGCTGATATCGAAGAGTTCATGTCGCATGTTAGTGAATTATTTTTAAATCCCACTTTTGGGAATTACATTTCATGTCCAATAACTTTATAAAATCTTATTGGGAGAATATTGGTGGAAACTAAGAGTCAGAGCAGAGTATGGAGAATAGAGCAGACAAAGGCCTCAAAAGCAACACGTGTCCACCGCCATGACCACCGAACCTTTCCATGTATCTACCCATTTCTTCAGAAGAAATGACTTAAAAACATCACCATATAAATAACCACCACTATAAAGATTGTGATAAACACCACCATGAAGAAGAAAAAAATAGCCATCTTCACCTCGATTGACCGATCTAGGAACAAAAATTGAAGACCACACCACTAAGGAAGGACCATAGAGGAACAAGCCTCTTTAGGGAAAAAAGAGAGATCAAAAACTAGGAAACATAAATAATGACATCCATAGAGATACCCCCTAACAAGACCCAAACCAGATATGGTACGATGGGTCAATTAAAAAAGATCTCATTAGAGAGAAAGGTGACTGAGTATCAAGCACGAAAAGAATAAAAACACACACACACAATTAGATCTGATGGGATACCTAGAAATACTCACACTCATGAAATCCCAAATCACAGAGTATACCCATCGCATCGACTAATATGGGGTCGCACGTGGTGGTTCTGGTGGGAAGAGCAGAGGATGAAACATACCAAAACCTTGAAGAAAAGTAATGATAGGAAGAAAAAATGCTGGGGAAGGAGATCAAAAGCTATGGAAAGGCAATAGGAAAAGAAATACCTTTGATCTAGGAAGAGGAGGTGGTGAGAGAGATGTCAGGCTAGGAAGGAACCCTAGATAGAGAGGAGAAAGAAACTCTAAGGGGGGGAGGATCCATCCTATTAAAAATCAATTCCAAAACATAGAATAATCTTTGTGGAGAAAGACCACTCAAAAATGGTATCCCCACCATAAAGAGAGTACCTAATTCTAAAAAATTCATCATCAAACTACTTCTCTTAAAGAATCATCTCAATAAGTGTGAAGGTCAAATGAAAAATTTTCAAGAAAAGCTTAGACTCTTCTTCTTAGACTCCTAAATGAAACTATGTAAAAAGCTCCATAAAGTTCCACTCTTATGATGATTCTTTCATAGATTGGTTCATAATTTTTCTACTCAAAGCATAATCAATGAAATTTCCCTTCTTTTGGGTGTAGGAAATTTTGAAATCAAAAGAATGCAGGTACTCCACACAATGCCTCTATCGCAGGTTCAAATATTTTTAAGAGAGGATATAACTCAAGCTCTTGTGGTCAGAATACATGGTAAACTTTTGTCTGAAAAGGTAATACCATTGACTCTTAAGTTCATGAATCAAAACTATGAGTTCAAGGTCATGGATCAGAAAATTATTATAATTTTCCCTAATATGTCAAGAACCATAGTCTACTATGTGATCACCCTGCATAAGAACACAAACCAAACCTAAACCTGATGCATCACAAAGGATTACATAGCCCTACCCAATCTCTAGAAGAGTCAACACTGGCATTGAATTAAAAATATGTTTCATCTCAAAAAAAGATCTCAGGTATTTACCATATCAAACAAACTTCAGTTGTTTATGAGTGATTGTGGTCATTGGAGAAGCCAAATTTGAGAAATCTTTGACAAACTGGTGGTAATACCCAACTAAACCCAAGAAGCTATGAATCTCAAAAACATTTCATGGTTGTTCCTATGTGAGAAAATCATTAAATTCTATAGGATCAAATGATATTCCATGCCCCAAGACCATATTTCCTAAGAAATTCACTTCTTGAATACAGAAATCACATTTTAACAGCCTGGAATAAAGTCAATGATTTCTAAAAATTTCTAGAACTTCTCTCATATGGCACACATGATCCTCCTTGGGCTGAGATTAAACCAGGATATCATCCACAAAGACCACCATGAATGTATCAAGATAAATCGTGGAATATCCTATTTATAAAAACTATAAAGACTGCAATATCATTGGATAGAATCAATGGAATGAAAAGATACACATAAAGTCCATACTTTATTTGGAAGGAGGTTTTTTGAATTTAAGATTCTTTTATTCTAAAATGGTGATAAACAGTTCGTAGATCAATTTTTGAGAACCACTTCACCCTTTAAACTTATCAAACAGATCATCAATCCGTTGCAAAAAATACATTTTCTTTACCGTAAACCAGTTTAGTTTCTGGTAATCAACACATAAGTGAAGTGTTCCATCAACATTATTAGAAAAGAGAACAGGTACCAACCAAGGTGACTCACTCAAGAACATAAATCATTTATATAAAAGATCATCCTACTAAGTTTTCAACTCTTTTATTTTAGATGGTGTCATATGTTAAGAAGGTATAAATACAAGTTGAGTAACTGGAACTGGATCAATAGAAAAATCTACATATCTTACTGGTAGAAAACCATAGAAATCAGAAGAAATTAAATCAGGAAACTCAAAGATGACTGGAGAGAGATCATAACCAAAATATTCTTTCTCCACATCAAAAGAAAAGACTGACATTATTTTACCCAACTCTAGATAATAAGTTCCATATCTACTCGACCTCAAGTCCCATTCTCCCTGAAAGATACAGAACACCTCATTGGGTGAAGTAATGGAGACCCATTGAAGATAACAGTCAATTTGGGCCTCATTAGTAATGAGCCAATCCATCCTAAAAATGACATCCAAATGTTTCATGTTGAGAACCATAAAATCTAATTTAAGCTCGATCTCTGATAAAGAGAAGACACAAGCAGGATAACATAAGCTCTTCCCTCTCTTTGTTCTGAGGGGCATAGTAATATCCATCAAATAAGACAAAATATTCATAGAAATATTTATTAGGTTAAAAATACAAGTTGATATAAATTAATTATATTCACTAGTATCAAATAAAGTATTCACTGTAGATAAATCTATAGTGATGGTACCTCTCATAGTTGTTGTACCTATGTCAACTTCCTCTAGAGACTCTTCCATTGCATGAAGAATCTTTTTTTTCATATGCCTATGGCCATAACCCCTTAGATCGCGAAGCATAAAATAACAATGTAATACCTTTAGGTGTTGATGATCCCATTCCATTATGTGGGGAAAAAATATGTAACATAATTTTTGTTGGTGACCTGAGAATCTATAGGAACTAAAAATCTTGGGTGCCTTAGTGAAAACCCATTTCAAATGCCCAAGATTTCCATAATAGAAGCAAGTCAAAGGGCCCCTTCCAGGCACTTCAGGTGGTCTAGAGAATTCTTGCTACTGAGAACCACCACAATACTCATCAAACTTACTCTTTCCTTTAAAGGAACTCACAAAATTACCACAATGAGAAAAATGAACTCCCATCAATCTTGACTTACCATCCAAATCAAGATCAACCATCAGTACCCAATTCATCATGTCAACATTATAATCGAGTTTCAGTAAGAAAACATAAGAATTAATATTAGGTTGAAGACCCATCTTGAACCATTGATTCTTGATCTACTAATTTGATACAATCTCAGGTGAAAATTTCACAAGTTCGGAAAAGCAGTTTGCATACTCCGTCACGGTCTTATCATTCTATTAAAGTTTTAAAAACACTATAGCCTTAGATAGCACCATATACTCTATATAGAATATATTATTAAAAGAAAAACTAAAGTCCTTCAACTCTAAACCTTTGTGCTTCTTCTCTATTACCATCAAATTCCACCATATCCTTCAATTTCTCTCTATCTTGAAGGTGGAACATTTCACCTTAATTGAATCAGGTGTTTCCAAGAAATAAAATAGAAGCTATATCTTTCTAAACCAATCCTCAACCCATTGAGTATCATTATAGCCTTGGAACATTGGTGGATTATGGAAAAGGAACTATTGAGAATGATTTTGAGATTCATCCCTCTAAGGTTCAACAGTTAGAGCCTGAATGGGAACGGGTGTAGGTTCCTATCCTAGAGCTTGGATGAAATCCACAATAATCTAAACAAGATTTAGGTCTATGGGAGGATCCACTCACTATGGTTCACTAGAAGCTTCCCCCTGGAGCCTATTAAAATGTATTATTAGAGGCATGATGCTACACAACATAAAAAAAAACACTCTGAAAACATCATAATATTACTCATATCAACAACTTAGACCAGAGAAATGGAAATATCAATCCCATCAGATAAGATATCACAATTTGGATTTCAACATACCCAAATCAAAATCATGGAAAAGAATAGAATCAGATCAAATTATTCCTCAATACAACTTTCCCAAACCACCCATGATGAATTAAGAATTGTTATGATGAGAGCTATCCTAACACTCACTTACAACTACCTCACAATTCCCTAAAAGACCTTCCAATCCATATACTAGCATCAATGAAATATTCTTAACCTTTACCTTTGGTACCACTTTTTTGTGAACCATCCTAGATACCCCAGTACCTTGATACCTAAGTTGACATTGACAAAGACTGTAGGGCATTCTTAATATCCATGGGTTGGTGACTAGAATTATTATCTTACAAGATCAAAGTGTGAATGGATTTTACACAAAACAATAGAAGATACATATTTAAAATTTAGTATTCTCAACACTCTAAAGGGATAAAGTACCAGAAACAAAACAAGTATGACAAAACCCAAATAAAAAAAATCATCAAATTACTTATAAACTAGAAAGATAAAACTCAAACATCCCTAATAAATCATCATCCCAAGATTCCAACAAATCAATTAGTCATAGCCCCCTTATATAGTCCAAATGATCAGGATCACCACCTTTAAGTGGTGCCTTCCCTTTTCTCAGACCTGGCATAATAACATCTACAAATGCACAAATGAAAAGGTAGGGTGTGAGCTATAAATCCCAATAGGGCCTCACCAAGTGTTCCATAATACATTCCATAATAATAAACCAAATCATGATTTAAATTTAAATGAAAAAATACATGGTAATTCATTTTCATATTTAAAACAAAACAAGATTTCATTTAAAAATGATGAAAAATCTTTTCAAACATGGATTAATTTTTTTTTCAAACATGGATTAAATAAAATTTTTATACAAAATAATTTTTATAAATCATTTAGAATGAGTAAAACAATTCTATAATCAATGGAATATATAATCAAAACATAAACAATAAGAACCACATTCATCTATCCTATAGAACATTATTTTTTGGTTATAGGAACCTCACACTTATCATATCAGTGATCATGGCTAGATATGTATACATACATCCCTCAGGCTCAGGCTGAATAGGACTCATCAACATCCCATTAGGGATAATCAATCCAAACTCATTTTTTGTTATATTTTTCATCATAAATCCATTGTTAGGGGGTCTAAATATTAATGTGATTGTCCCAAAAAAACCCACTAACTACCCAAACTCTCATGTTCTCAATCAATCAATAGGAAAAAGGGAAAATCATCTCATTTTGAATCAATCATTTACAATTCAACTACCAAATTTTCAGTTTCAATTTGTGAATTCAATTTCAAAACCAAAACATGGGTTTTTCATCATTTCATTATTTTTCAATACAAAATCAATCATAGGTTTTTTATCATTTCAATTTAAGTCATTTTTCTCAAAATAATTCTCAAATCATTTAATCAATTACATCATTTTAAAAATTCACCCCACAATTCTAATTCCATTAGACTTGGAGTTTTTTCTAAAAATTCATTCCATTACAAATTCTATAGTCAAATGACTTCAAATATAGTTTTTATAAATAAATTGGAAGCTGTATCAATCAAATAAAGAAAATAAAGGTTTCAATTACATGGAAAATATCAAATGGAACCACCTACATTTAATTTATAGAATTGAACAATCAACACCCACAACATGGACTCCAATGGAGAATGAAGGCGCTGAAGATATAGGAAAAAACCTAGAATAATGATCCAACAAAAAAGTTTAGATCCATTAATTATTTTATGATCTATAAAACTCTAAGGAGCATAGAAAGAGAGAAACCATAAGAGAGGACATTCACTTACCTGATAAGACAAACCGCAACAAGCACAATTATCAATCGCCAAATGAATGATTCAGAAGGAGTGAAGGTTCCCAAAATATCCCCTGAGAGACTCTAGGTCAAGAGGGGATATGTATATAAATGATTGAAATGAAAATCAGATGTAAATAACACTTAAAAATTCCTACCTCGAGAAGTACATGATGTGTAACCCTGATTCGCATCGTGTAATCCAGGAAGGCCCATTCTATCAAAAAAGAGAATCTCTATTTTATTAAAAGATAATTTTCTTTTAAAATTTTTGAATTCCAAGCACATGTCATGTAACATTTCACATCCTATAAATTTCTCATGGAATCCACCTAGTGATAAATGCATGATGTGTAATCAATCCCATTACATGACGTGTAATTTCCCCGTAGATAGCAGAAAACCGAGATTATTATGAAAAACCTAAAAACTAAAAATCAAAGTAGAAGGCGTACCTTATGAAAGGTAACAAGATGTTAAATGTTCTATAAAATCCCATGGAAAGGAAATGTTCCAGAGACACAAACTATTCAAAAAAGTTAAACCCATAGTGATGGTTTTATATTTACCACGATGGGTGATGCATTATTCATTAAGAGTAATGAATCTTACTTGGAAGTAATAAATGAAAAATTGATGGGTATTCAAGAGAAATTATACATGTGTGGTTCATTAATGGTGACTATAAGTATTTAGTGTTTATTTCAAATCATTATATTCATATCTATAATAATTCTACATTCTATATCAACTTTTTATGATTATTTTATTAGGTATTGGCTGTCAAGACCACTTTTCTTGGAAGGTTCCTATATGACACAACTAGAAAGGATTGGTGACACTATAAAATTCTGACGAGGAATGAAATAAGTAGACAACCATTTATAGATTAATGAAAGAGTCCTGATCATAGGATACTCTTTTGAAATGAAAATATTTCATGTTTCTATAAGATGTTAGTAAGAGCGCCATAGTTTTCCAAGTAAAATATATAGAGAACATATGAAAAAAATTAATAGTATTACAGTTAGTTAAGAATAGATTAAAATAATATCTCTAAATATTGACTAAAATTAGTAACCCAAGTTCTGGGGAACAATGTGTATTGAAGTAAATCTATGGGTTTTTTGGACTAAGTCAAAGTACATATATTGATGAGGTATTGAAAAATAAAATTCGGAACAATTATAGTGATAATTGTTTCCAATGTCACATGACATAAATGTCTCATAGAAGACATGTATACATCATAAAAATATATTGGAATGGTAATTAGATATCCTTATACTTATATCAATATATCTATCACATATGTCATTCTATGTTCTAGATATGATATTTCCAACACATACATTATGGTTGTAAAATATCATATAAATCTTGAAGAACTATATGGAATGAAGTTAGAACTATCCAATAGTACTTGAAATAGTGTAAGGAATATGTACCTGGAACTTGGAGAGGAAGTAAAACTAGTTATAAGGGGATATAAAAAAGTATCCTTATAGATCAATATGATCTAATATCACAATAAGTATAAGGTGATGAGAAAGAGTAGCACATTTCCTATGGTATCCATATTTATAAAAACCAAGAATATTATGGGTTGTGATGCAGCTAAAGAATCTATATAAAATAATAATGATTTAGTTTTTTCTTTGAATCACACCCAGTAAGTAAATTATTATCATAACATAAATTATCATAATCTTATGATAATGGTACTAGCCAAGATTTCAAGTGTATATAGAGTACAAAAGGTATGTACTTAGGGATATCATCTCTTGAGGATTCTTACTCAAGGTGGTGAAGTCACAAATAATAGAGTAGCCGTGTAGGAAAACATGGAATTACCAATGAATAAAGACATTACTAAGTAGAATCATGATCATATCATGTGATAGTTAGGATGTTGTATCTAGTGAAAGTGAGAGTTTTGTAAAAGTGGGTTCCATAAACTTAACTTGAGTAGTAATTTTTGATTACCATATTATGTATATAGAGAGTTATGAATGATGAATTCTTACCATAATAGTGTTGATACTTCTGTATTGACTATTTACATGGTAATGTTCTTAGATTATTTATCATACAAAAGGTTATAATAGTTCCCAGCTATAATGATAAATTTTAGATATTAAAAGAATGATCTTAAATATATATCCTATGGTATAGATACATCATACTGAAGGGACATATATGATGTATGACTATCAGGTGCTAGGGGGATCATAATCATTGGGACTTTTTTCATGAAGTTCACACTTGGTGATCTTGAGTAGAGGAGATAATGAGGACTAACCTGCCAATAAGAACACTAAATTTTAAGGGTGTTATTTGTTGTTTCGATTTGTGATCATGTATTTTGGTATCTTATATCGAGATCATTATCAATATGTATCATTTTATCACATAATTTGATGTAATATTAAAATAGTGACATTTATGTTATGGTGAGGTACCTTTTATTGGATGCGTCATTGGTTTTATGAATTTGATTGAATGACCAAGATGAAAATTGTCACTTCTGAAATGAAGAGATATCTCAGGCCCAGTTGAAAATGGTAGTAACTTTATCAAATCCATTACCATGGTTATCAAAAGTAGGTTTATATAGTAAGTTCATAAAACAATGAAGTAAGAGAGGATGATGACATAAAGTTTTCATACTATTTTTATGAGATATCCTGAGATAAAAAGATTATATCAAATGTGTGTGTTCGTAAGAGTTTATCATTTTTATAACTAAAATTTATCTCTTTAGGTTCCTTGATGGTTTAATAGATACTGCTCGTAGTCTGTGAGTTTTACTTATTATTATCGAGATAAGTGTAACACCCCAATCTTCCACGGTATGTTTCCCTTTGAATAATGCAGTAGCTTGCGTTGTACACAACTTGGAGTTTTAACACATCACGACTAATGAAACTAACTGTTATGAATAGTAATGCACACTTTTTTGAAATTTTATAAATTTTAATTTTCAAAATGGACTTCATTTTTGGATTTTTAATATCAAAATTAGCTTAGGGTGAATTTTTGGTATTTTTCTGAGAACTTTCAATTTTTGATGAATAGTGAAAAACATTGCGTTATTGTTTAAAACCGAATTTTTATTTAAATAATTAGTTATTTTATTTTAATTTATTTTAGGTCAAAATAGATACATAATACCTATATATATTCAATGTAATTCATTGGAGTCATTTTATAATAAGTTTAGATATATAAAATTTTATAGAACTTTTTACCATCTTTTACCCACCTTCAAGGAGCATTTGAAAATTCACATGAAACTTAATTTTACCACTTCTGTGAGTTGAATTTCAAAAATCTGAGACACACGGTTGATATCAGTAAGTAAAATGTGGTTCAATAAGATGAAAATAATTTTTAGTGAATAGTAACTTTTGACTTTTATTTACCACAGTTAAAAGTAAATAGGGTAATTAAGGGTAAAAATGATATCATAATTACCCTAACGCATGTACTAATTCTATTATATAAGTGTAATTAGACCATAAGAAACCTTAGGAATAAAATATTATCCTTTTGGCCCACTTGGATTAGATTAGTACAGTTATTATTATTTTATTTAAGGAAGAGTTAAAAGTGTTAAATTTAAAGTTTAATAACTAAACCATTTTTAATATAGGGTTATACATAAGATAAATTCTACAATAAATATTAATTAGAAAGATAAAAGTATTTCCTACATAATGGTATTTTATTTATAATTTTTAGAAATTAAATAATTTAATTTATTTATGACACAATGATGATGCGGTAATTACCTTATTAATGAAATATTAAAATATTTGATATTATAAATATCCAAATAAATGTAATTTGAGACTTTTGATAAATTAAAATAATTTTCTAGGTTAATATAACATATTATGGTTGATTAAATAATTTTTTGTTGAGGTAATCATGCTCTTATGATTTTCAAAAAAACTAAATACTAAATAGTGTCAAAATTGACATAATTGAGTTTTTAAAACAAATACTATATTATTAATTGATATAATATTACTCAAAATATAAGGTTCAGCCAAAAGAATTAGATAAGGTTATATATATTAATAATTAACCACTTGGGGTTCTCTTGGCTTGTTATAGTAAGTTTATTAACTATATAATATAAAAATACAAAGAGACATGGTAAATATCAAACTATTTAACTAAGAGTTAAATCTAAAAGATAAGGTTAATATGGTGACCTAAACCTATCTAAAACCTATTGGTTGAGAGGTTTTCGACCCATTCTCACCTTATCCTCGAAATAAATCATTTTTTGATCCATTAGAAACCGAAAATTATTTTATTATAAAATAATATTTCAAGCTTTTACTAAAGTGACCTTCACCTCTCTTATAAAAGGGTACTTCCACTTCTCTTAATTTCACACCTCCAAAGCCATTTGGACCGGCCGAACCATACCCAAATATCCCAAAAAATTTCCTCCCTTCATCCTAGAGGCCTTAATTTGGTACTAAATGAAACCTAAGGATCCCTTTTGATCAAATCAAAAGGAAGAACCCGAAGAAGAGGTAAATATTTCATCACCTCTTTCAAGTTCTTTTCTTCTTCCACTTCCTCTTTCTTTTTTGTTTCCATAATAAAATAATAAATCCAGTACCTTATACATACTGTGATGTTATTATAAATATTTTACAACCATATTCATTATTCTATCCATCCTATAAAAGACAAAGTCACCGTACCTTCGTACGTACGACTTATCGTCTCCACGTCGCGGTGTAGTTTGTTATTCAAACACTTAATTATCTGGATGGATATAATAATAAGTATAAATAATTTAAATAATAAGTATAACATGTTAATTATTATGTATATATGATATACCATCCAATTACATATGATTTCGTCATCAATATAATAATATTTTCGCTCGTGCGTACGTACGGATTACCGTCTCTACGAACGCGATGAGATTCATTTTCCCATCATAACCATTCAAGAATAATTTTCATTTTATGACTAAAAATAATGTTTATGAACATAATATCATTCTGTATATGAATCAAATACATCCTATCCATAACAAACATGGCTTATGTAACCAAGCATATAAAGAAAAACGAACCAGTTAACACCCAAAACGATGATACTACTGAAATATTATTAACAAAGAAATATTAGAGGACCATATATGATATAATATTTATGTATATAGTTCTTGTGTAATTTAATAACAATGATTTAACTTTTATACAGGAGGTTAATGTATACTCGACCAAAAAAAGTACAAGGTAAGGGTTAATTTCACAGTCTCTTTATTATCCAAGGTTGTTTTTACGTAAGTATCTACTTGGAGCTCTTTATCATCCACATCCATGTTTACTTAAAAATGTATTTCAATTTTTTTTAATATTTACTATACTATGGGTTAAAGTCATTTATACCCTTATTTTACCTTAAATGTTTTTAAAGGAATATTTTCGTCGTTTTCCAAACAAGGTACTTTATGACCTTTTAAAGAAAATTAAGGTAAGAATGTTTTTTAACTTATACGGCATCTATGGCTATTTTCCACCGTTATAACATCATTGAAGTTTCCCTTACAATATTATAAGAATATTTTCAAAATAAATGTTTTATTTTATAATTATATGACTCTTAAATGGTTTCAAAATAGAAAGAGGTATTTCTTTCAAATAGTTTTCATTTAATCTATGTAAACATCCTTAAATGGATTTTAAACTTGTTTGAAGTTGATTTATTATGATAAAAATCTTCCATATTGTATTGAAGGTTTTGTGATATGTTTTACTGTGGATGTGTTATTTTTATACAATTCATGGTTTATGGTTAAAGTATTGACATTTCATATGATAGTTTTAATATGAATGTTTATGTTATGTTTCAACCTTTTCATATGAGGAATGTATTGGGCTTAGTATGTGACGGGTGTAGCCTGCTATAGCTCCTTGGTGCATCGGTAGGTCTCATGAGACAATTAGACGTGGAATTGTCCGGGACCTTTCCCAATTTGATATATGGTTTTGGCCGAGGCCTAAATCATTTTTAGACATCTTGGTCGAGGCCTCGACCAGATGTTTCAGAATGTCTGACATTATACATTCCATCATTATGAAAATAATAATGATGGTTCATATGGTTATTCGACTATTAGAATACCCATGACTATGTTTTATTATGGAATTATTTACTCAGCTCATATTCCTGCCATAAAGTGTTCATGTTTATTATTTTTAAAGGCACATGTTTTTAATTATTCACCATGCCTAATGTTTATGTTATCTTTTGCTGTATTTCTTACCCTTATTGAGCATTTGAGCTCACCCCTTTCTTATGTTTCATTTTCTTAGGATATGAAGAAGTTAGTTATGTGTGAATTATAGGCATAATCTTGGAGGCTTGGATGTTTATAATGGAATAAATTAGTGTTGTATTTCTTTTCAAGTTGTAATGTTGAACTTATGTATGTATATTGTTTCCAATAATACTAAACTGATCGGTCTTTCGGGACATGATTCCTTGTATCATGCCAATGTTATGTAATAAAGCACCGACTTGGGGTAACTGGGGTCGGGGCATTACAGTTGGTATTAGAGGAAGTTTAGTACAAACCTTAGAAACTAGATTTAGAAAAACTTTGATTATATAACATTACCCTAAGATAGAATTTGGGGATTAGTATTGAAGAACTTCCTAGAATTTTGGTACTGTAGAGATTTTGCGAGTTTTCTAAGAAATAAATCCCTGTCTGGATACGATCAAGTAGAGGAAGCTCTGGAACAGATGTATATAGGGGTAAACCCAAAAACACCACTTTGAGATAGACTCAAATAGGAACTGGTGCACGACAACGAGCCTTGCTGCACTCTTGGTTATGACACTCCGAGGGGATATGTTTAGGATAATTCTTATTTTATTTACAAACCATTATGAAGGATTTATGAGTATATACCTCCTCAAAGAAAACATTTTTATGATTATGGATTATATCTATAAACTGTTCAATTTATTTTAAGTGTTTTACAAGTTTGGAATTATGTATTGTGATTCCTAAACTAATCTACTGTATTCCATTGTTTAGAAATGGTTCCTAGCGGAAGGAATGAAAACTGTATCAATGCACATAATCCATGTATGGATTTCCCTCTTACTCAAGATAATTATAGTGGAGATGGTGATGCAACTGGTGCTGATCATCTTATCACCATACTGGGACAACTCACTAAGGTTATGAATAATAACCTTATCCGTATGGAGCACCCTGATCTATAATGTGGAGGATCAATGTTAGAACTCTTCATGAGGAAACAACCACCAAAATTCAATGGGAGTACAAATCCGTTAGTCTCAGAGCAATGGATAAGTTCCTTAGAGAAAATATTTCATGCTTTGGGGAGTAGCGAAAGGGAAAAAGTTGTCATTGTAGTTTATCCCCTCACGGGAGATGTAGATCAATGGTGGTCATTGATTCAAAACACAAAGGTAGATGAAGAAGTATCAAACATGGTATGGAGGGAGTTTAAAGATATTTTCTTAGAAAAATACTTTCCTCATGACCATCGAGCGGATATGGAAAGACAATTTCTGAGTCTGAGGAAAAATGAGGATGAGAATGTCACAAAGTATGAGGATAACTTTACAACGTTAGCAAGGAATGAATCAGATTATATACATAAACCAAGGAGTAAGATTGATCGATTATTTGATGGGTTAAAACCATTTGTCCATTGAGCATTAGTCTCTCAATCCTTCTCATCGTATGAAGATATTGTCTCATGTGCTATCAAGATAGAAAAGAAATTCTCCAAGTCTTACAACTTTAAAGCAAAGAAAGAAAAGAAGAGATCTATTGAACACTATGGGAAAGGAAATAAGGAAACAGGGAAGAAGGGAAGAGTTGAATTTCCACCCTGTGATAATTGTGGAAGGAAGAACCCTGGTGCCCGTCTAAAAGGAAAATGAGTATGATACAAATGTGGACAGAAAGGCCATCTTGCTAGTGATTGTAATAGGAAGAAAGAAGCTACCAATGTTAAATGATACAATTGAAGGGAGATGAGACATTATGCAAATGAATTTCCAAATAACCAAGGGAACATACCTCAGAAAAGTCCAAGGGAGAAAGGGAAATCTTATGCGATCACTACTGCTGAGGTTGAAGCTCTGAAAGACATGGTGGCAGGTAATTTAATGGTTTCATCAAGTTTAGCCAATGCTTTATTTGATTCTAGATCATCACATTGTTTCATCTCTTCCCAGTTTGATAAGAAAATTAGATATTTTCAATTTGACCTAACAAGGGAGTTGTTAGTCAAAACACCTAAGGGAAGTATCATTGCAACAAAGTTTTGTGAATCAGTTCCCATTAGGGTATATAAATGTTCTTTATATTCTAATCTCATTTTAATACCCATGATTGAATTTGATATAATCCTTGGAATGAATTGGCTTTCAAACAATGATGTGAAATTTTATTATAAGAAAAATAAGGTTATAATTTTCGATGATGATAAGGAGTACCTTATCTTTAGAGCAGAAACGTCACCACCTGATTCTTATCTAGATCCCCCCCAGTAGATCTACTAAATTCAATTATTAGGGAAGAAGAGATTGAAATAACTATGGGTGAGAAAAATAATGTTTTAATAGAATACATACCTATTTTGCAAGAATATGTCGATGTGTTTCCATAGGATTTACCTGGACATCCTCTAGAACGAGAAATTGAGTTTTCCATTGATTTAATTCCTGGTTCAAGACCCATATAAAAGACCCCTTATAGAATGGAAATTGTAGAATTAGTGGAACTAAAGAAACAACTAGAAGAATTGAGTAATAAGGGATTTATTCGCCCTAGTGTTTCTCCATGGGGAGCCCCTGTCCTTTTTGTAAAGAAGAAAGATAGATCTATGAGGTTGTTCATTGACTATAGGGAGATCAATGATATAACTATAAAGAACATGTATCCCATACCCCACATTGATGATTTATTTGATCAACTTCATGGAGATCAATATTTTTCAAAGATTGAACTTCGATCTGTATACCATCAGTTGTGCATAAAGAAGGAATACATTCTGAAAATACCATTTCGAACCAGGTATGAGAATTACAAGTTTACAGTAATGCCTTTTGAATTGACTAATGCACCCTCTGTCTTCATGGACTTAATGAATAGAGTTTTCAAGGAATATCTTGATGACTTTGTAGTGGTATTTATTGATGATATTTTGGTATAATAAAAAAGATATGAAGATCATGAAAATCACTTGTGCATTATCTTAAGGAATCTTAGAAGAAATGAATTATATGGGAAGTTAAGAAAGTGTGAATTCTGGATTCAGAAGATTTATTTTCTTGGCCATATTGTCTCTAAGGATGGAATCTCTATTGATTCTTCAAAGACCAAGGAAATCCAAGAATGTCCAGCACCGACGAGTTTAACTGAGGTACACAGTTTTATTGGTTTAGCAAGTTATTATCTAAGTTTCATCCAGAATTTTGCCTAGTTGGCTAACCAATTAACCAATATCACACTTAAAGTGGTTAAATTTGTTTGAAAAAAAGAGTGTGAATAATTTTTTGAAGAACTAAAGAGAATATTAGTCAATGATCCTATCTTTACTCTACCATCAGGGAATGATGTGTTTGTTATTTATAGTGATGCTTAAAATAAAGGACTTGGTTGTGTCCTTATGCCGAATGATAGAGTTATTGCCTAAGCATCATGACAACTAAAAATTCATGAGAAAAACTATCCTACTCATGATCTTGAGTTAGCAGCTATAATCTTTGCTCTGAAAATATAGAGACACTATCTCTATGGTGAAAAATTTGAGATTTATACTGATCACAAGAGTTTGAAATATATTTTCTCACAAAAAGAACTCAACATGAGGCAAAGATGATGGATTGAACTACTCAAGGATTATGATTTCACTATACACTACCACTTAGGGAAGGAAAATAAGGTGGCAAATTCTTTGAGCAGAAATGATCATGGAGTTTCGAACAAGATGAGAGTTAAAAAAGATCCTATATACATAGATCTAGTAAATATGGATATGGGAATAACCATGGAAAATGAAACATAAATTATTTTTAAAATGGTTTCCAAACCATCTTTACTAGAAAGGATAAAGAGTTCCCAGACTGATGATGTGGAGTTTCAAAAGAAGATTAAAGCTGTAAATGATGGGAGATTGAGTAACTTCATATATGAAGATGGAATTTTGAAATTTGGGAAGAGACTTTGTGTTCCTGATATACCTGATCTAAAAAGGGAATTTTTGGATGATTCTCATAGATCTAATTTCTCTGTACACCTAGGGAGCACCAATATGTATATAGATTTGAAGGAACATTTTTGGTGGGACACCATGAAGAGGGAGATTTCTGATTTTGTGTCAAGATGTATGGTTTTTCAACAAGTGAAAGCTAGAAGGCAACAGCCTGGAGGAGTCATGCAACCTCTTCCTATACCTGAGTGGAAATGGGATGATATTACGATGTACTTTTTCATGGGGCTACCAAATACTCCTAAAAGTAATGATGCAATATGGGTCATTGTTGACCGTCTTACCAAGTCAGCACATTTTCATGCTATAAGAGAAGATTTACTACTTGAATGTTTATCAAAATGGTATATTAATGAAGTTGTAAGACTTCATAGAGTGCCCCTATTGATTGTTTCTGATCGTGGTCCCTATTTTACATCAAGATTTTGGAGAAGTATTCAGAAAGACCTGGATACTGAACTTTATTTGAGCACTTCCTACCACCCTCAAACAGATGGAAAATCAGAACAGACTATTCAAAACTTAGAATATATGTTGAGATCTTGCTGACTTGACCTTCAATGTATATGGGATCAATATTTACCTCTGGTATAATTTTTCTATAACAATAGCTTCCATTCAAGTATCCAGATGGCACCGTATGAAGCATTATATGGAAAGAGATGTTGCACACCAACTTGTTGGGATGATGTTAGTGAAATATAACTCGTAGACCCAGAACTTGTTGAGTAAACAATGTAAAAAGTGAATATTATCCAAACCCACCTCAAAGAATCCCAAAGTAGGCAAAAGAGCAATGCCAATAACCGAAGAAAGGATTTGGAATTTCAAGTAGGAGACCGTGTTTTCTTGAAGGTATCTCCATGGAAGGGTGTTATATATTTCAGTAAGAAGGTAAAATTGAGTTTTAGGTACATTGTACCTTTCAAAATTCTAGAACAAATTGGAGTTTTAGCTTATCATTTGGAAATTCCTCCAAGTCTCTCCAAAGTTCATGATGTGTTCCATGTATCACTGTTGAGAAAATACATGCCTGAACCAACACATGTACTCACCTATGAGGAAATTGAATTGGAACCTGATCTATTTTATTGTGAAGATCCTGTCAAGATTCTTGATAATAGAAAACAAGTGCTGAGAAACCGAACAACTCGTCTGGTGAAAGTTCTATGGAGAAACCATAAGATAGAAGAGGCAATATGGGAACCAGAGGAACTTTTGATGAAAAACCACCCAAATATTTTTGTGCGGTAGTATTATAGAAATTTCTAGGATGAAATTATTTGAAGGAGGGAAGAATGTAACACCCAAAGCTTCCACGATACGTTTCTCTTTGAATAATTTAATAGCTTGCGTTGTACACAACTTGGAGTTTTAATACACCACAACCAATGAAACTAGCCGTTAAGAACAATAATACCCACCTTTTGAAATTTTATAAATTTTAAATTTTAAAATAGACTTCATTTTTGGATTCGGAATTTCAAAATTATCTTAGGGTGAATTTTTGGTATTTTTTTGAGAACTTTCAATTTTTGATGAATAGTGAAAAACACTGCGTTATTGTTTAAAACAAACTTTTTATTTAAATAATTAGTTATTTTATTTTAATTTATTTTAGGTCAAAATAGATACATAATACCTATATATGTTCAATTTAATTCATTGTAGTAATTTTATAATAAGTTTAGATATATAAAATTTTATTGAACTTTTTACCGTCTTTTACCCACCTTCAAGGAGCATTTGAAAATTCAGATAAAAATTAATTTTACCACTTCTATGAGTTGAATTTAAAAAATCCAAGATGCACAGTTGATATCAATAAGTAAAATGCGGTTCAATAAGATGAAAATAATTTTTGGTGAATAGTAACTTTTTGACTTTTATTTACCACAGTTAAAAGTAAATAGAGCAATTAAGAGTAAAAATGATATCATAATTACCCTAACACATGTAATAATTCTATTGGATAAGTATAATTCGAAAAAAACAACCTTAGGAATAAAATATGATCCTTTTGGTCCACTTGGATTAGATTAGGACATTTATTATTATTTTATTTAAAGACGAGTTAAAAGTGTTAAATTCAAAGTTTAATAACTAATTTTTTTTAATATAGGGTTATACATAATATAAATTTGACTATAAATATTCATTAGAAAGATAAAAATATTTCCTACATAATGGTATTTTATTTATAATTTTTATACATTAAATAATTTAATTTATTTATGACACAATGATGATGTAGTAATTACCTTATTAATGAAATATTAAAATATTTGATATTATAAATATCCAAATAAATGTAATTTGAGACTTTTTATGAATTAAAATAATTTTATAGGTTAATATTACATGTTAGGGTTTATTAAATAATTTTTTTTGAAGTAATCATGCTGTAATTATTTTCACAAAAACCAAATAATAAAAAGTGTCGAAATTGAAAAAATTGAGTTTAAAAAAATACTATATTATTAATTGATATAATATTAATAAAAATATAATGTTAGACCAAAGGAATTATATAAGGTTTTATATATTAATAATTAACCACTTGGGGTTATCTTGGCTTGTTATAGTAAGTTTATTAACCATATAATATAAAAATACAAATAGACATGGTTAATGTCAAACTATTTAACTAAGAGTTAAATCTAAAAGATAAGGTTAATATGGTAACCTAAACCTATATAAAACCTATTTGCTGAGTGGGTTTCGACCCATACCCACCTTATCCTAGAAATAAATCATTTTGGAGCCATTAAAAACCGAAAATGATTTTATTATAAAATAATATTTCAAGCTTTTCCTAAAGTGACCCTCACATCTCTTATAAAAGGGTACTTCACCTTCTCTTAATTTCACACCTCCAAAGCCATTTGGATCGTCCAAAACCTGCCCAAATATCCTCCCAACTTTACTCCCTTCATCCTAGAGGCCTTAATTTGGTTAGAAAGCCAACCTAAAGAGCCCTTTGGATCAAATCAAAAGGAACAACCCAAAGAAGAGGTAAATATTTCATCACCTCTTTCAAGTTATTTTCTTCTTCCACTTCCTCTTTCTTTGTTGTTTCCATACAAAAATAATAAATACATTACCTTCTATATAATGTGATGTTATTATAAATATGGTACAACCATATTCCTTATTCTATCCATCCTATAAATGACAAAGTCACCATACGTGCGTACGTACAACTTACCGTCTCCACGTCGTGGTGTAGTTTGTTATTCAAACACTTCATTGTTTTTATGGGTATAATAATGAGAATAACTAATGTAAATAATATATATAACATTTTAATGATTCTGTATATATTATATACCATCCAATTACATACAATTTCTCCATCAATATAATGATATTGTTGCTCATGCGTACGTACGGATTACCGTCTCCACAAATGCGGTGAGATTCATTTCCCCATCATAACCATTCAATAATAATTTTCATTTGATGAATAAAAATATTGTTTATGAACATAATATAATTCTGTATATGAATCAAATATATCTTATCCATAACAAATATGGCTTACGTAACCAATCATATAAAGGAAAACGAATCTGTTAACACCCAAAACGATGATACTAATGAAATATTATTAACAAAGCAATATTAGAAGATCATAAATGATATAATATTTATGTATATAGTTATTTTATAATTTAATAACCATGATTTAACCATAAAGGAGGTTAAAGTACACTCAATCAAGGAAAATTACAAGGTAAGGGTTAATTTAACAATCTCTTTATTATCCAAGGTTGTTTTTACGTAAGTATCTACTGGGACCTCTTTATCATCCACATCCATGTTTTCTTAAAAATTTATTTCAAAACACTTTTAATATTTACTAGACTATGGGTTAAATTCATTTATTCCATTATTTGACCTTATATGTTTTGAAAGGAATCTTTCTGTCGTTTTCCAAACAAGGTACTTTATGACCTTTTTGACAAAATTAAGGTAAGAATGTTTTTTAACTTATACGGAGGGTGTAGCTATTTTCCATTGTTATAGCATCATCGAAGTTTCCCTTAAAATATTATAAAAATATTTTCAAAATAAATGTTTTCTTTTATAATTATCTAACTCTTAAATGGTTTCAAAATAGAAAGAGGTATTTCTTTCAAATAGTTTTCATTTCATCTTTGTCAACATCCTTTGATGGATTTTAAACTTGTTTTAAGTTAATGTATTATGATACAAATATTCCATATTTTATTGAAGGTTTTTTGATATTTTTGACTATGAATGTGTTATTTTTATACCATTCATGGTTTATGGTTAAATTATTGACATTTCGTATGCTAGTTTTAATATGAATGTTTATATTATGTTTCAAACTTTTCATATGAGGATTGTATTGAACTTAGTATGTGATGGGTGGAGCCTGTTATAGCTCCTCGGTACATCAGTTGGTATCATGATACAATTAGATGTGTAATTGGCCAAGGCATTTCCCAATTTGATATATGGTTTGGGCTGAGGCCTAAATCATTTTTAGACGTCTTGGCTGAGGCCTTGACATGATGTTTCAGAATGTCCGACATTATAAATTTCCTCATTATGAAAATAATAATGATGGTTCATGTGGTTATTTGACTAGTAGAATAACCATGACTATGTTTTATTATGGAATTATTTACTAAGTTCATATTTCTGCCATAAAGTGTTCATGTTTATTATTTGTAAAGGAATGTGATTCTAATTATTCACCATGCCTAATGTTTATGTTATCTTTTGCTGTATTGCTTACCCTTACTGAGCATTTGAGCTCACCCCTTTATTATGTTTCATTTTCCCAGGATTTGAAGAAGTTAGTTATGAGTGACTTATAGGAATAATCTAGGAGGCTTGGATATTTCTAATGGAATAAATTAGTGTTGTATTTCTTTTCAAGTTGTAATGTTGAACTTATGTATGTATCTTGTTTCCAATAATACTAAACTGATCGGTCTTTCGGGACATGATTCCTTGTATCATGCTAATGTTATATAATAAAGCACCGACTCTGGATAAATGGGATCGGGGCGTTACAATAAGGGCCTATAGGGTCACACACAAATAGTATTTTGAGGCTTGACCAATTCTAATGAATAGGAATTTAGGACATGGTGGGCCCCATGATGGAGGTTGGGATATGTATGATTTTGAATGATTATTAGAAATAAATAGATTAAATATTATTAGAGTTTATAATAATATGTTTTTAATTTATTTATTAATTTATTCACTAGTTTTAAGTGAATATGAGAAAAATAGTTTATGAATTAATGATTTATTGTTAAAGTTATTTTAATATTTTATGGGACAAGCGAGTTGGGTTGATGAATTGTATTTTATCATGTAACATATTTTACATGTTATTAGAAAATGAAAAACTATTTATGAAATTTGTGATATGTATACCAAGTAAAAAGTATCATTAAGGACTTATTTGGAAGGTTAAGTTTATTTAGGGACTAAATCAGTATTTCTGTAACCTTAATCCTTCCCATTTTATCCCAGGTGAAGGTCAAATTAATAGGGATATTCATCCTATGAATTTGGGAGATTATCACTCATCCTGTTTACTTAATTGAGAGGGGAATCAAGAATTTGAGTACTCTGATCCAAGAAATTCTTCGGAAATCAAAGGAGTAGTGCTCGTGAAATCATCGATGCATCGAAGGTGTCATCGGTTTTCTATTCTATCACACAAAAATCAAATTTTGACATACCTAAAAGATTTTAGAGTGTGCGTGGATGATCTTGAGGGGGTATGTAATGTATTATCTCTTCCCTTCGAGGTATGTTACTATTTTTTTGCTATAACTCTTATATTATCCTTATATGTGTATATTTTTAGAGATATGAGAGTCCTTGGGTGTATTTAGGGACTGGAACCTGAAATTTCAGAAAAGGGGAGCAATTGGGTCTGTTATAGGTCTACCGATTAGTTAGTGACAATACACTATCCAGTTGGTGGCCAAATAATTGGTCTTGTAGTTTTTCTAGGCTCATTGATCAGTTGGTGAGGTAGTAGTGGCCAACCAGTGGTGCAACAACTCACCGATAGAGACCATCAGCTAGCCAATGGGCTTCTGGATGTGTTTTTTTGTTAGGGGCATCATTGTAATTTCACTAGGACACCCTAATTTCTATTTTTATCAAATCAATTGACCCAAAATTGACTTGTATAGATCTATAGGAATTTAATTGGTTGTTTTGGAATTATCTCTCTATCTCTCTCTTTTAAATCCTTAGTGTATAAAGTGTCATTGGTTGTATTTGATTCCTAAGAGTAAGTCTAACCCTATTTATGGCTTGATACTATTTATTTTTAGTTTATTATTATATAACTATAAAATTATGAATACACGGATGGTATAGGTTCCTTGGTTCACCCATCTCAAATCCTATGGCGATCCTTGTCAAATTAGGGATTTTTATGCTTGAGGAAGGTGGTATCGAACTATCCCTTGATGTCATATTTTTCTTATCTTATATATATATATATATATATATGATGTGGGGATTCCCTGAAATGTTGTATTATTTATCTTCCTTAGTTAATAATTAAATTTTGATTCTTAATTAAATGTGTTAGACCTTCCCATGGGCTCCGAGTGGTCCATTGGCATGTAAAGACCCAAACTTAGTATAACACCCTTTAACAAATATAACCCATTATTACATGATTTATAACAAGGGTTTCACTTTCTTATATTTTGAGGATCTTTTCTATTTAGAGTTTTATAGAATTAGTAAAAGATCTTACATATCAACCCCTTATAATATAAATTAGACACTTCCAATCAATGTCCATTTTCCCATAAAAACACGATTCTTAAATTTAAACTCCTATTTCATTCAAAACACTTCTTTTTCATTTAAGATGAGTCACCATAGTGTAATTATTGAATTTACTATAGTTTATATACATATTTATATCCTATGAAAAATATTTTAAAATATGGAGTGGAAAAAAGAGAGCTCAGTAAGGGATATAAAAACAAATCAATCCTATTATCCTAGTGAAAAACATGAAAACCCATGAAAATGTTGACCTTTTTCACAATAAAACATTGATAATATAAATTAAAATTATCCTCATGATAAAATTAAAATTTTCTAAAATAAAACCTTTGAAACCCATTATAAAGAATAAGGAAAACTATGAAACCATAATGAAAACATTTCTTTAAAAACCAAAGCTTTCACATTAAAAATTTCACAAACTTTTCTTACCATATAAAATCAAAAGATATCCATAAAAATCTTTTGAAATCATAAAATAGGTATCTTGGAGAATCATATTCATAAACCATATTCACTCATGTTTAAAATGTTTTAGAATAATTGATCCCTAGTTAATTCTATAGGATTAACTTACCGAGTTATCTCCCTCATTTTTTTCCTTTAAAGACTAAATAATTTTCTAATGCATTGGAGAGCTATATCAGGCTCACCCATCACCATGAGGTATACTAGGATAACCCATCATCATATAAAATTATCAAGTAAAAAATAATTAAGAATTTTTTTTGAAATATTTAAATTTTTATCATAAACCCTTCATAAATTTATTTTATACCATAAAAAACACTTTTAAATTTCACATAAAAAACAAAGAAATATACATTTTTTTTTAAATTTTAAATTGAAAAATTCCCCAAAACAATAGGAAAATTAATTTACTTTTCAAAACCATGAAAAATTATAGAATAATATTAATAAAAAATAAATGACACAATGGAGATAAAATCCATTCATGTCGTATGCCTTAAAGAGAACATTCTTTTTCACTTTGGTAACAAGTATCAAAAGAGAACCATAATAAAACATTAAAACGTTACATTTTAAAACTTTTTTTTATAAAGTAAAAAATAGTTTAAAATGGCCTTTAAAATCCTTTCAAGTATAAATAAGAATATTCTTTTAACATTTAAAAGAACATGGAAACAGAGTAAAAAAGTGTTTAAAATATTTAAAATAACATTTTAAAAGAAGAATACCTTATGTATTTGACAAATTTTAAATAAAAAGAATTTTGAAGGATAAAACATGAATTTTGTTTTAAAACCACTATAATTTTAGTAATTAATGATAAAAGGCATCCATTTGGTAGTTCATAAACTAAAAAAAATAAAACATGTGGTGAAAATGGCATAAGTCTCAAATAATAGAACATGAGATAAGAAATCCCTTACCTCAAGTCCCATCTAGCTTTATATATTCTCTAACTCCTGAAAAAAAAATATTAGTTTTATAATTTTTTACGAACATTTTTAATTTTAAATACATTTTTATTCTTTTTATTTAATTTATTATCATGACTTGTTTAGTAACTAAATTTGTTAAGTTTATGTCAGACATTCAGTTCATAATACCAAAAAAACTTTGGTAGGATAACCATGGTCAAAGGGACATTTTTTAAATAATATCTATATTATTAATCATTAATTATTTATCATTTATATATATTAAATAAAATTTTATAACAATACATGAAAGGAAGACTTGAAAAAATAATCACATCACTTCATGGAGGAGGTAGTCCACATATAAGCACGAGTGGCCTTATCATTTTCCATCGGATAAGAAATTAAGAAGGTAAGTAATATACTATCTTTATATAATCAAAAATATTTCATTAATATATTTTATATTAATTAAATCTATCATATTGAAAAACCATATGACGTAGTGATGAAAAATGAAACACATCATTTTATGGAGGTGGTAGTTTACATGTACGCATGAGTGATGTTTTCATTTCCCATAAGATAGAAATGGATATGAAAAAGGTTTATACCATAAAAATAATAAAATATAAGAATATTTAAGATAATTATGTTCTAATATTATCATGTTTATAAATATTTTAAGGAGTTGGAAGAATAAATCAACATGAAAACACTTGGTTAAGAGTTATACCTCTTCTTTAGGGAACCTCCTTTGACTTACAACTGAAGCCTTCTAGGTTGGTATTTTGGTGAGACCAAAACCTATAGAGAATTATTTGAATGTTTGGAAATGTATTTGGGTAGATATTGGTAGATCTTAATGGATCAAGAGATGTAGGGAAAAGAGGATAGGAGATTCCCTTTTATAAGTGAGGTGGGTGGAAAACTTGTAAATACATTAAATATTAATATATAATATGTATCTAACTCATGAAATGTAAGAACCTAGTTCTTATTATTGAGGTACTGGTTTCTTCTTTTCCTTTTTCCTTTAAGGTTTTTGAGAAAATAAGGAAAATGGGGATAAATCCCAAATTTTGTGGGTACACGCCGTGTACTTTGGCCGTGTGGGATGAGTACACAGGGCATGTAGGCCTGCTGATGATGAAGGGTTTAAAAACTGACTACACACTGTGTACTTAGTATATAAACGCAGTGTAATCAGTTGGTAGGTGAATAGTAAGGCGGTGGGAGTAGCCACTAGCGGAGAACAGTACACCCAATGTAGTCAAAAATACACGCCATGTACTCATGTCGACATATGAACAATGTGGCAGTGAAAAGTATCCGCCAGAGGAACAGTTAAATGATGAAAAGTACATGCCGTGTACTTGAGAGTACACGCCGTGTAGTTTTTTTTTCTTAAAACAGGCACTGGCCTCATCATTCAGTAGAGGAGTCAACATACACATTTGGAGCACCAAGAGAGAAGGCTGGAGCTTGGAGGATCTCTTGACCGCACACCGGGAATTGGATTATTCCTTCGTCAATCACGATTAAACTGCATAGGTGAGTTCTTACCTCTCCATGATTCTTTCCTTACAATTATTTCCCAATGGGAAGTTATTTGAGTTTGAACGTGTAGTTGTTTATCTCAGATCTACGTTATTCTCAGATGTTTCGGAAGGCGACATTAACATATATTGATAAGAGGAGATCAAGGTAGGTGGTTTGATGATTAATTCCAACTGTCATGTTGGTTTTGTGTACCATTGTGCTACGCTCCCATGTTTGGGGTGTCATATGGCTGAGCCCTTGAATAATTATGATATCTAGAATTGAATAGATAATATGATGATAATTATAAACTGTTGTTTGGGATCATTTCTTGGATATAGGGCCACCCAGTGGGTGCGTTTTCCTTGTTCAGCCATTTGGCCAGGATACCCGAGGGTATACCGTGATTTTAGCATGCTTTGAGTTTTCTTGAGAGAAAATGTGTATAAATTGCTTGCTTATGTGTTGGGATTGGCCCAGTTACTTGTTTAGCCTGAGGTAAAGTGTTTGTTTAGACTGAGGGCAAGTGTTTCATTTAGCCTAAGAGCAATGTTTCATATGTCTGAGGGCAGTTTCTTCTGTGCCTGAGGGCATTATCTCATACGCCTGAGGGAAATATTCATTATTCCTGAGGGAAATCACCTGAGGGTTTTGATTCTGATTAGCTAGAGGGTGTGGCTTTGATTAACTGAGGGTAAGGTTTTTCATGTCTGAGGACTCTGTTTACTTCGTATATTCACTGTGGTAATTTTACATGCTATACTTTCCAAGCTAAAGCATAGGTTTGGTATTGCTTTACCTCTTACTTGTTAGATAGATCATTGTACTTTTGCTGCAACACTGTATAGGAGATTGTCGGCTGAGGCTGGGTCTCAAAAATTTATAATTCAATTACATTTAATTGTTAAATAATAATTAAATGGAAATGGAACTGGTAGGATTAGCTACTTTTGAGTACTTCCTAGTTTACTGTATTTTCATTACTGCACACTGCTGTTTCACAAACTCACTGATAGTTGGGCACGAGCCTTTGGCAGTTTCCTACTGGGATTTTTTTCTCACACCCTGTTTGGGTCATGTCTTGGGCCCAAACAGATTATATTTCTATAGGTGTAGATAAAGGAAAGAGTCTCTATACAGGTACTTGATTGTTGTAGAGGAGTAGGAGAGCATGGGACCGGGCTTAGGCTTGCGATGCTTCTGAGTTTCTACTGCGCTGTTTTATTTTGCTTTGCTATATTTTTCCCTTGTATTGTATTCTTTCAGATTACACTGTATCTTGTTTTGGATTCTTTCTTATACTTAGGGACATATTGCATCATTATATACGATTGTTGGTCTTTTCTTTACTTCAGTACTATGTCCATTTCAACATTGGTATTGTTTACTACTTCCGCATTTAGCATGATTGTATTTCCTATGCTGCATTACACTTTGAAAAATGAGGGCATAGTTTCCCCACTATTAGACCTAGTCCCTCGCTGCTAGTCAGCATCCTCTGGAGTTTGGGGAAATGCGCTTGAGGTCATGTGACCAACCGGGTTTGGGGCACCCGTTGAGTGGCACCCGAATCCGAGACGTTACAAAGTGGTATCAGAGGGGTTCTTTTCTTTGACTTACTGTTTGGAATCTATAGTTAGGTATAATACAAAATTGGTATTTGGTAATAAACTATGCTCGGGAGTAGCTAACCCGTGTACTAGGAAAATACAATCTACCTCGTTTAATTGCAATTTATCTGGTTTTGCAATTTTACAGTTGATTTGATTTTCACCGTAGGGTGATGCACTTGTGGTGTGCTGTTTATATTTTTTGTACTAGGTTCTATTTAGTTGCAACCTGATGAGATGAGGGTATTATATCTCATGCATCATTTAGGTACATGTTAGAATCACATTCCATGCATAGTTTCTATGCCATGTATGTGCATTAGAAATTGCATGTTGTTTTGATAGATGTTGTGATAAAAAATGCATTCTGTTGTGATAGATTCCTTGATAAAATATATACTATTTGATAGGGTATTGTTATGTAAGGTTTTTTGAATGAATTCCAAACTTTGGTTCTTGAGGAGTATGGGCCCTCATCAATCGGAATTTGGTGGATCATCTACTTGTTTACTTTGTTATAACACGTATAAGATGCCAAGCTTTGGTTCACGGGGAGTATGGGCCCTCACGGATCGGAATTTGTCACTTTGATATTGGTTCAGTGTTTTTTTGGGATCCAGAGTAGTTCCTGAGGCTTACTATCTGGAAAAACCCAGAATACATGCCATTTAATTATGAATACACGCCGTTTACTCTTTTGTTCGGGAAGAAATGAGAAAAAATTAAGTACATACCATGTACCTTATGTACACGTTGTGTAGTCTCCAACCGTGTCATAGGCTGTGTGGGCAGAGACACGGGATGGGGAAGTACTAGAGGGAACACGCTATGTACTGTTTGTATACGCCGTGCATATTGACCCTGTGCCCGCCCATGTAACTAACAACATAGATGGAGGAATCTTTGTTTATACACACCGTGTCAATGCCGAACACGCCGTGCAGTGTAACCTGGGAATACGACAGTGTAACTAACAACATGGGTCGGTGTTATCATTTCCAGTACACGCCGTGTACCTATGCGACACGCCGTGTAGTCTTGACTGGTGAGAGACCGTGTAGACTTGGCCGTGTGGCTGAGGAAACAGGGTGGTGTACATGTCGTGTGCAGGTGTAACATGCCGTGTAGTGTTAGCCGAGTAGCCAGCAGTGTCACTAACGACATAGGCAGTTGTAATCTAAGTAGTACACTCCATTTAGTTATTATACATGTCGTGTAGTCTTGTTTAAAGGAGAACCTTTGGAAAAGCTGTTTAGAAGGACTCGGGTAGGGGAAGAAAATTCAAGTACATGCCGTGTGTGTAGACAACACACTGTGTGGATGGGGTGTTACATGACCAATGCTGGCAGAGTACATGCCCATGTGAAAGACTTAAGGGAACGCGCCGTGTAGTTATTATACACACCGTGTAGTCTTATTTTGTAAAACTTGAATGTTTTCTTTCTCTTGTTCCCTTCTTACACTCCTTGTTTTTAGTCCTTCATGATCATAATTGAAGGCGTGTTTTGACCTTGTAGAGTCATGCCACCAAGATGAACATGAGTTGTTTACTAAGAGAGCGGAAAAGAGTATACTCCAGGGATGATGGGCCATGGGATACTGATGGATCCTCCAGTAGAGCCAAATGCGGCACCAACCATTATACTAGACACAGGCACGGAGGTGAAGTTCCATGAAGGATTCATGCAGTTCATGCAGACCTTCTAGGGAGCACCACCAGCTGCCACATCAATGGTAGAGCTGACTCATATATTTCAGCAGCATCATCCACCTAATTTTTCAAGGGATGGCAGACCACAGGCTACGAAGTCTTGGCTGGGTTCTATGTAGATGATTTTCGAGCATCTGGAGACACATCCTGGGAGAAGGGTCAAGCTCGCTACATACATGATGTGTGATTCCTCCAAGAGATGGTGGGATGTTACCACCCAGACCGAGCATCACATAGATATGGCATGGGAAGATTTTCAGGCAGTCTTCTATGACTTTTTCTTTCCATAGATGCTGAGGGAAAATCGACCTCAAGAGTTCATGAATCTATAGTAGGGCGTTATGTCAGTGATGGACTATTCTTCCCGCTTCACTAAGCTACAATGTTTTGCACCTCTTTTGGTGGGAGATGAGACATTGAGGGATCGACGCTTTGAGGATGGTATTCTATATGACATCCAAGAATTGGTGAATGTTTTCAGGTTGCCTACAGTGCATGCTATTGTGAACCAGGCATTGATTACCGAGCGGAACCTATGGGAAGCTAGTGGTGAAGGCCAGGGTGGTTTGACACCAGTTTTCGGTACTATTTCTACTGGTAAGAGGAAGAGGCAGATGGATTTCTCTCACAATGGAAGTACTAGCTAGAATATTTCTTTATGTGTCCTGGTGATGTGATACCAGTGCGGTAAAGAAGGGAACAAGAGACCTCAATGCCCACGTGAACCAGTGGGGTGCCGAGCTTGCAGAAAGATGGGTCATCTATAGTGATTTTGCAGGTCGTTTCCACCAATGGCTAGTGAGAGGGGTTCTGTGCAGACTCCGCATTCAGGAGCAGGTCCAACAACTTCTTACCAGTCATGGAATTGGAATACGCCGGGACGTTTAGGCCGAGGTGGTGGTCGTGGCCGTGGTAGCCAGACACCAGGATCTCAGAGACAGTAGGGCGGGTCAGCTCAGGGTAGCCAGGCTGTGTTGCAGGGCCATGACACTGGGAAAGCATATGCAGTACAACATACCCAACATGAGAAGGATCCCAGACCTTCCACTTTTAGAGGTACTATTCTAGTTGCTTCTGTTTTGTCTTCAGTACTTTTTGATACTGGTGTTACACATAGATTTATATCTATGCTCGTTGTGGAGAGCCTTGGGGGACCTATGTTTCTTCTTCTTCTGATGTTATGACACTATACAATCCATTGGGAATTATAATGATAGCTGTGCGTTAGTGCAGGGAGTTCCCCCTAGAGGTTGGTGAGTATCACTTTCTATGGAACCTCTATGTCTTAGAGATGATCAGCTATGAAGTTATTCTTGGGATGGACTAGTTGATACCTTTTTGAGCCTTTGTAGATTTCTATCATTTTAGGGTGAGTTTCACGTCACCATAGGGTAGATAGTTTCTATTTAAGGGAGAATGGGATGTCCAGGCGAGATGAGCTAGACCCGATCATCATGGGCGAGGTGGTGTGATAACCCAGATTGTGAGTTTGTATCTGGATGACCAAAGAACTTGTCAGAAAGATTTTCCTCTGGTAGTTGATCATTTTAGGGATGTCTTCCCAGATGAATTTTCAGGTCTTCCTCCGGAGCGAGAGGTGGATTTCTTTATTGAGCTTGTGCCAGGAGTAACACCGATGTCCATTCCTCCTTATAGGATGGCGACACCAGAGTTGCAGGAGCTCAAGAGGCAATTGGAGGAGTTGCAGGCAAAGGGTTTCATCCAACCCAATACTTCTCCTTGGGGTTCACCTTTCCTATTTTCTAAGAAGGTGGGTGGTACCATTAGACTTTGTGTGGATTATCGGAAGCTGAACTAGTTGAAGGTCAAGAACTGATATCCCTTTCCAAGGATTGATGATCTTTTTGATCAACTTTGAGGAGCACGAGTGTTCTAAAATATTGACTTGAGATCTGAATATCACCAGTTATGCATTAGACCATCAGACATACCACTTACAGCCTTTCGGAGCAGATATGGTCTATATGAGTACTTGGTCATGCTGTTCGAACTCACGAACGTGCCAAAAATTTTCATGACTCTGATGAATCGTGTGTTCCATCTATACCTAGATTCTTTTGTGGTAGTTTTTGTGGATGATATCTTGGTGTACTCTCACACTCGACACAACCATGATACCCATCTTGAGATCATTTTGAGTACACTGAGAGAGCATAATCTATATGCTAAGCTCTCAAAGTACCACTTTTGGATAGACCAGATACACTTCCTGGGTCATATTATCTCTGAGGCAGGAGTTGTGGTAGACCCAGATAAAGTGAGAGAAGTAGTTTCCTGGGATTATCCTAAGAACATGTTTGAGATATGGATTTTCTTTGGGATTGATGGTTACTATAGGTGATTTATACACGACTTCTCCCTCTTAGCAGCACCATTGACGAGTTTGACTAAGAAGGTTGTGAAGTTCGTTTGGTCAGAAGCTTGCGAGATAGCCTTTCAGGAGTTGGAGGGAAGGTTGACATCAGCACCAATCCTGATACTTCTAGAGAAAGGGAAGTGCTATACAATTTACTGTGATGCATCAAGTATTGGGCTAGGAGTAGTTTTGATGCAAGGCGATTGATTAGTTGCATACGGGTCTCGGTAGTTGAGGCCACATGAGGGGAATTACCCGACGCATGATCTCAAGTTGGCCATAGTTGTTCATGAGTTACGTTGTTGGAGAAATTATCTCTTGGGAGATCATTTTGTGGTGTTTACAGACCAAAAAAGTCTGAAATATATCTTTACCCAGCGTGACTTGAATTTTAGATAGTGAAGGTGGGTTGGATACCTTCACTCCATTGACTTTGAGCTTGCCTATACACCTGGTAAGGGTAATACAGTTGCTGATGCACTGAGTAGGAGGACTCAGATACAGGCAGTGCGGGAGGCCAGTGGTGAGTGGTAGCTCATGGCCTTGTTCTCTGAGATGCATTTGGAGGTTCATGAGAGTTAGGGGCGAGCTTATCTTTCTTCCTTAGTTGTGACTTCTACCCTCTTGGATAGAGTGAGGATGAGACAATTATCATATTTGGAAGGCCTAGTTCTATGGGATTCAGTGGCAAGTGAGGACCCTCCTCCTCGTTGGACGATAGGTGATGATGAGGTGCTTCGTATACATGGATGAGTATGGGTTCGAGAGGATATACGTGAGGAGTTGATGCGAGAGTTTCATTCTTCAGCTTGGGCAGTGAATCCCAGAGTTACCAAAATGTACCGTGACTTGAGACATCAGTATTGGTGGCCGGGTATGAAAAGAGAGGTAGCTGGTTTTGTTACGAGATGTTCCACCTATCAGCAGGTGAAGGCGGAGCATCAGAGGCCATCCAGGCTGTTACAATAGTTACCCATTCTAGAGTGGAAATGGGATGATGTTGTGATGGACTTTAGGACCGGGTTGTCGAGGTCACCTCGAGGTTGTGATACTGTGTGGGTTATTGTGGAAAGGCTTATGAAGGTAGCTCACTTTTTTCTGATCAATGAGAAATTCGGTGTGGATGATCTCGGAAAGTTGTATATCAGAGAGGTAGTACGCCTTCATGGGATCCCTCATTCTATTATTTCAGATAGGGATTCCTATTTTACATCTCGTTTCTGGAAAAGCTTTCAGAGGGCACTGGGTACACAGGTGCTTCTGAGCACAACTTACCACCCTCAGACCGATGGCCAGTTAGAGCGTATGATACAGGTGCTTGAGGACATGCTATGCACATGCATCTTGGAATTTTGGGGCTCTTGGGGGAAGCACATACCCTTGGTCAAGTTTTCCTACAATAATAGTTTTTAGGAAACTATTGAGATGGAACCTTACAAGTCTTTATATGGTAGGCCATGCCGATCACCCATGTGTTGGTTGGAGGCAGGTGAGACAACTTTACTAGGACCACATCTCATGCAGGAGACTTTAGAGCAGGTCCAGTTGATTCAGAAGTGGATGTATACTGCATACTCTCGTCAGAAATCTTATGCTGATCGCCATAGACGACCCTTGGAGTTTGTGGTCAGGGATCAGGTTTTCTTATGTGTTTCACTGAGGTTGGGACACAGGTGGATCAGGAGACAGGGTAAACATTCACCGAGGTATGTGGAGCCATTTAAGATTCTAGAGAGAGTCGGGCCGGTTCCCTATTGGTTGCAGTTACCACAGAGGTACCGGGCCATGCACGACGTCTTCCATGTATCTCAACTGTGCCGTTATCACTCAGACCCATATCATGCCTTTCAGTCCGATGAGGTTGAGCTTCAGGATGATGTGACCTTTGAGGAGTGTCCGATTCGTGTTGTTGATAGAAGCACAAAGGTTCTCTGAGGATGGTCAATTCCTCTCATATGGGTGCTATGGCAGCATGACTGAGTGTAGGAAGAAACTTGGGAGCGGGAGACCGACATACCTGCTCAGTGGCTAGAGTTTTTATGAGCTTTATCTTCACTACCCTTGGAAGGGAAATTTGGGGATGAATTGATTTAAGGGGGGAAGTTTGTAAGAACCCGGTTTTTATTCTTGAGGTAAGAGTTTCTTATTTTCCTTTTTTCCTTTAAGGTTTTTGAGAAAATAAAGAAAATGGGGATAAATACCCAATTTTGTGGGTACACACCATGTAATTTTCCACACACTGTGTACTTTGGTCATGTGGGATGAGTACAGAGGGCGTGTAGGCCTGTCGGCGATGAAGGGTATAAAAACTGAATACACGTTGTGTACTTAGTATATACATGTCATTTAATCAGTTGGCATGTGAATAGTAAGGCAGTGGGAGTAGCTACCAACATAGCGACAGTACACACCGTGTAGTTAAAAATACACGCCGTGTACTCTTATCAACAGATGAACAGTGTGGTGGTGAAAAGTAGCTGCCATAGGAACAGTTAAATGACGAAAAGTACACACTGTGTACTTGAGTGTACATGCCGTGTAGTTTGTTTTTTTTCATTTAAAACATGCAGTAGCCTCTCCATTTGTCAAAGGAGGCAGCGGACACGTTTGGAGCACTGAGAGATAAGGCAAGATCTTGGAGGAGCTCCCGACTGCACACCGGGAATCATATTCTTCTGCTGCCGATCACATTTGAACTACGTGGGTGCTTTCTTCCCTCTTTGTGAGTCTTTCCTTCCAATTCTTTTCTGAGTGGAAGTTATTTGATTTTGAACATGTAGTTTTTTATCCCATATCTATGTCATTCTCAGATGTTTCAGAAGGGGATGTTCATGTATATTGATCAGAGGAGATCAAGGTAGGTGGTCTGATGTTTAATTCCAACTGTCATGTTGTTTTTGTGTACCATTATGCTACGCACCCATGTTTGGAGTTTCATATGGCTGAGGCCTTGATTAATTATAATATCTATAATTGAATAGATAATTTGATGATAATTATAAACTGCTATTTGGGATCATTTCTTGGATCCAGGGCCACCCAGTGGGTGCGTTTTCCTTGTTTATTCATTTGGACAGGATACCCGATGGTATACCATGATTTTAGAATGCTTTGAGTTTTATTGAGAGAAAATGTGTATAAATTTCTTGTTTATGTGTTGGGATTGGCCCAGTTACTTGTTTAGCCTGATGGAAGGTGTTTGTTTAGCCTGAGGGCAAGTGTTTCATTTAGCCTGAGGGCAATGTTTCATATGACTGAGGGCAGTTGCTTCCGTGCCTGAGGGAATTATCTCGTATGGCTAAGGGAAATATTCGTTATTCCTAAGGGAAATCACCTGAGGTTTTCGATTCTGATTAGCCTGAGGGAATTTGTTCTGATTACCCGAGGGTAAGGTTTTTCATGTCTGAGGACTCTGTTTACTTTGTATATTCACTATGGTGATTTTACACGCTATACCTTCCAAGATAAATCACAGGCTTGATATTGATTTACCTCATACTTGTTAGATATCTTGTTTTACTTTTGATGTAGCACTGTATAAGAGATTGTCGGCTGGGACCGGGTCTCAAAAACTTATAAGTCAATTATATTGAATTGTTAAATAATAATTAAATAGAAATGGAACTAGTAGGAGTATCTTCTTTTGAGTACTTCCTAGTTTACTGTATTTTAATTATTTCACACTACTGTTGCACAAACTCACTGACAGTTGGGCACGGGCCTTTGGTGGTTGCCTACTGGGATTTATTTCTCACACCCTGTTTGGGTCATGTATTTGGCCCAAACAGATTATATTGCTATAGGTGTAGATAAGGGAAAGAGTCCCTATACAAGTAATTGATTGTTATAGAGGAGTAGGAGAGCATGGGACCGAGCTTAAGCTTGTGATGCTGCTGAGTTCCTACTGTGCTGTTTTATTTTGCTTTACTGTATTTGTCCCTTGTATTGTATTGTTTCAGATTACAGCGTATCCTGTTTTGGTTTCTTTCTTAGACTTAGGGAAATATTACATCATTATATATGACTATTGGTCTTTTATTTACTTCAGTACTGTGTCCATTTCAGCATTGGTATTGTTTATTGCTTCTAAATTTAGCATGTTTGTATTTCCTCCATTGTGTTACACTTTGAAAAATGAGGGAATAGTTTCCCTACTATTAGACATAGGCCCTCGCTACTAGTCAGAAGCCTCTGGCGTTTGGGGAAATGCGCTTGAGGTCATGTGACCAACCGGGTTTGGGGCATCCATTGAGTGGCACCCGAATCTGGGACATCACATTAAAAATGGATGAAAAATACCTTATATTATAATATAAGGATTATAAAGTCTAAATATATTCAACCAATCAATTTTAGATTGGTTTAGGTGTCATTTTAAACCTTATCTTTTGGTTTAACCCACTATTGGAAATGAAAGGTATACCAACGGTTGAAAACCGTTGGTATAGGGTGGAAACCCATTGGTATAAATTATACCAATGGTTTTAGAAACCATATCCCAGTAAGCTATGAAAATAGACATATACCAACGGTTTGAGATAAACTGTTGGTATATGTGAAGAAATCTACTCTATACCAACGATTTATGTAAACCATTGGTATAGAATTATTATACAACACATATTCCAATAGTTTCAAAACCGTTGGAATATCTTTTTTAGTCTTCAATTCACCCCTATTCCAACAGTTTAAACCATTGGTAAATGTTTTTAACCAACGGTTCAGAACCGTTGCTGAAAAAAATACATACATAACCTATACCAATGGTTTAAAACCGTTGGTATAGGCTTTGTTGTACAATTCACACAGCGGCCTGCTCTGTGTGCTGCTTTGTGAATTGTACAGCAGGATATATAATTATATGAATACAACAATCAATTATGAATATAATACATTAAAAGGATACATAATTTAATAATCAATTATGAATACAATACATTAAAAACTGAATACGTAATTATATGTGATACAGAATTAAGAATACATACAAAATTTCATTTTTTATAACACATACACGATTGAATTCAGAAATTAGAAGCTAATAACCCCAAATAAAGAAATGAATAAATGAATTCAACCAAAAACAAATATAATATCATGATTTGGGGTGGGTGTCTTTGAACTTAGTGATGATGATAAGGGGTGTGTATCAATGAGCTTGTGCGACTTAGGGAATATAGTTGTCCTTGGCGTATTAAATGTCATGTGTTTTAGAATAGGGGTAGGAGTTCCTCACATGAAAAGTGGATTGTGTGAGGCTGGACCATGGATCATTGTGCTAAAGCATCAACATAATCCGAATATGTTTGGTCGGTTTTCCGTATGCCAGTTGTTTTTACTTAAAATGATTTTCATTTTAAACAAAATAGAGATATTTAGAGTGATACCGGCCACACCATTCCTCGAATTGAGGCGGGGTTGAATCATACACGTCACATATGACCCATGGATTGTTTTCCTAAAGCATCAGTACAATCTAAATGCGTTTGGTTGGTTTTTCATATGCCAGTTTTTATTTTCACTTAAAATGTTGTCCATTTCAAATAAAAGTGAGACACTTTGAGTGGTACCGGCCACACTGGGCCGCAGATTGAGGCTCAGTTGACTCGTATATGTCATAAATGACCCATGGATTGTTGTGCTAAAGTATCAACACATTCCAAATACGTTTGGTCAGTTTTCTGTATGTCAGTTGTTTTTACTTAAAACAATGTCCATTTTAAACAAAAGAGAGACACTTAGAGTACTACCGGCCACAATGTGCCTTTTATTGAGGTGGGGTTGACTCGTACACGTCAAAAATGACCAATGTATTTTTTTTCCTAATGTATCAACACAATCCAAATGCATTTGGTCAGTTTTCTGTATGCTAGTTGTTATTTTCATTTAAAATGTTGATCATTTCAAATAGAGGTGAGAAAATTTGAGTGGTACCGGCCACACCGCACCTCAGATTGAGGCGGGATTGACTCGCACACATCAAAAATGACTCATGTATCATTTTCATAAAGTATCAATAGAATCCGAATACGTTTGGTCTGTTTTCTGTATGCCAGTTGTTGTTTTCACTTAAAATGATGTTCATTTTAAACAAAAGAGAGACATTTAGAGTGGTATCGGCCACACCGTGCCTCATATTGATATGGAGTTGACTTGTACACTTCAAAAATGTTCCATGGATCATTTTCATAAAGTATCAACACAATAGAAATGTGTTTGGTTGTTTTTCCGTATGCCGGTTGTTGTTTTCACTTAAAATGTTGTTCATTTCAAATTAAAGTGAGACACTTTGAGTGGTACCAGCCACACCGAGACTCTTATTGAGGCTTGGTTGACTCGTACACGTCATAAATGACCCATGGATTGTTATGATAAAGTATCAACACAATCCTAATACATTCGGTCGGTTTTCCATATGTCAGTTGTTTTTACTTAATACAGTGTCCATTTTAAACAAAATAGAGACACTTAGAGTGCTACCAGCCACACTGTGCCTCATATTGATGCGGGGTTGACTCATAAATGTAAAAAATGAAAAATATATCGTTTTCCTAATGTATCAACACAATCCGAATGTATTTAGTTGGTTTTCCGTATTCCAGTTGTTGTTTTCATTTAAAATTTTGATCATTTCAAATAAAGGTGAGACGCTTTGAGTGGTACCGGCCACACCGTGCCTCAGATTAAGGCGGGGTTGACTTTTAAACATAAAAAATGACTCATGGATCATTTTACTAAAGTATAAATATAATCCTAATATGTTTGTTCTATTTTCCGTATGCCAGTTGTTGTTTTCACTTAAAATGATGTCCATTTTAAATAAAAGAGAGACATTTAGAGTGGTACCGGCCACACCGTGCCTCGGATTGATGCAGGGTTGACTCGTACACGTCACAACTATCCCATGGATCATTTTACTAAAGTATAAACACAATTCAAATGTGTTTGGTTGTTTTTCCGTATGACAGTTGTTGTTTTCACTTAAAATGTTGTCCATTTCAAATAAAAGTGAGACACTTTGAGTGGTAACAGCCACACCGCACATCATATTGATGCAAGGTTGAGTATTACACGTCACATATGACCAATGGATCATTTTCCTAAAGTATCAACACAATATGAATACGTTTGGTTTCCATATTCCAGTTGTTTTTACTTAAAACAATGTCAATTTTAAACAAAAGAGATACACTTTGAGTGATACCGGCCACATTGTGCCTCAGATTGAGGTAGGGTTGACTCTTACACATCACATATGACTCTTGTATCGTTTTCTTAAAGTATCAACATAATATGAATGCATTTGGTTGGTTTTCCGTATGCCAGTTGTTGTTTTAACTTAAAATGATGTCCATTTTAAACAAAAGAGAGACATTTAGAGTGGTACCGGCCATACCGTGCCTCAGATTGATGTGAGGTTGACTCTTACACATCAAAAATGTCCAATGGATCGTTTTCCTAAAGTATCAACACAATCCAAATGCGTTTGGTTGGTTTTTCATATTCCAGTTGTTGTTTTCACTTAAAATGATGTCCATTTTAAACAAAAGAGAGACATTTAGAGTGGTACCAGCCACACCACACCTCGGATTGATGCGGGGTTGACTCCTACATATCCCAAATGTACCATGGATAATTTTATTAAAGTATCAACACAATAAGGATTTTTTTGGTCAGTTTTCCATATGCCAGTTGTTTTTACTTAAAACATTGTCCATTTTAAACAAGAGAGAGACACTTAGTGTGGTACCGGACACAAGGTGACTCATATTGATGCGGGGTTGACTCGTGCATGTCACAAATGTCCCATGGATAGTTTTTCTAAAGTATCAAAACAATCTGAATGCGTTTGGTTGGTTTTCTGTATGCCAGTTGTTGTTTTTAATTAAAATGTTGATCATTTCAAATAAAGGCGAGACACTTTGAGTGGTACCGGCCACACAATGCCTAGGATTGATGCATGGTTGACTTCTACACATAAAAAATGTCCCATGGATCATTTTCATAAAGTATCAATAGAATAAGAATATGTTTGGTCAATTTTCCATATGTCAGTTGTTGTTTTCACTTAAAATGTTGTCCATTTCAAATAAAAGTGAGACACTTTGAGTGGTAACGGCCACACCGTGCCTCATATTGAGGCGGGGTTGAGTCGTACATGTCAGATATGACCCATGGATCAATTTACTAGTGTATCAACACAATCCAAATACGTTTGGTCGGTTTTTCATATGCCAGTTGTTTTTACTTAAAAGGGTGTCCATTTTAAACAAAAGAGAGACACTTTGAGTGATACCGACCACACCGTACCTCGTATTGAGGCGGGGTTGACTTTTACACGTCAAATATGTATCATGTATCATTTTACTAAAGTATAAAAACAATCCAAATGCATTTGGTCAGTTTTCCATATGCCAGTTAGGCAAATCGTGCAACAACAGTGATAATATCTTATACTAAAACTTTAGACATTGTGCATGATGTGCATCCCCTGGTGCATGGTTTGGGAAAATCATGCACATTGATTCTAATATATAGCCCTATATTTTTGTTAGATACCTTGTGGGATGGACTTAAATTTTTTACTAACTGTGAGGCATAGTGTTTTTCTACGCTGTCCGGGGTTCCAAGCTCCAAACAAGCCCCAAAAGCCCCATAAACCATTATAACATCATTAGGATTCCATATTTGGTCAAAAATAAAGAGTTATACTGAATTAAAAAATATCCACACCAGATTGAAAAACAAGTTTCTTATAGTCTTCCCATTTAAAGTAACTCATTCTGAAGTTCACCTTCAATGGGTGGTAAAAATTTATTTGAGAACAATTCTGTCCGAGGGGTTGTCCGGGGTCCAGGGGGGGTTGTATGGGGGGATATTCGAGGGGTTGTATGGGGGGCCGTCCGGGGTCCAGGGAAGAGGGTGGGGGGCTGTCCGTAGGGTTGTATGGGGTCCAGAGAGGAGGGTGGGGGGCTGTCCGGGGGCTGTCCGGTGGGATATCTGGGGTCCAGGGCGGAGGGTGGGGGTGCTGTCCGAGGAGCTCTCCAGGGGACTGTCCTGAGGGATGTTTGGGGGGCTATCCAGGGTCCAGGGAGGAGGGTTGGGGGGGGGGGGGGGTTGTGATGGGTGTGTGCAAGGTGTTCTAGGCTTTGAAGTAGAACGACACATCCATATTAAATCAAAAATAAAATGTCATAAATATCAGTCAAAAATGTAATGGATCAATATACCCTTGATCACCATCACCATCACCACTGTCATCATCAGCCTCATCCTTTATTCCATCCCTTTCCTCATCGTCTTCCTCATCCTCGTCCCTGTGATCATCCTCGGCCCCATCCTCGCCCTCATCCTCATCCTCATCCTCGCCCTCGCCCTCACCTTTATCCTCGCCCTCGATCTCGACATCAACATCATCCCCAACATATTCCTCTTTAGCATCCTCGTCATAACTAGGAACGTTATCATCTTTACTTCCACTAGAACTTCCAACTGGTGCATTGGATAATGCACCCATAAACAACATATATTTCTGACAAGCCGCACTGGAATCTGGTGGAAGTGATGAAGATAAAGCTTTGATCAGTTTCATAAATTCTTTTTCCCTTGTTTGAACCTGTTCTTCCAACACTGTGACCCTTTTATTAGACTATCTTGCATTCTCCTTAACATGTTCCAACTCGGTGGTACTAGAATGGATACCTAGAGAGGACCAATAACTCATCGAGACTATATTCTTACCAGGTCAGCATTATACTTGACCAAAGTGCTCATCTCCCAAAACCTGATATAAATGATCGTGTGGCCCAAAATTATCAGGCTCCTGGGCATCAAGGGACTCTAAAGAAGCCTATTAAAAATATTAATAGATTATTAAATTTCAAAATAGATATTAAACTTTGAAATAAACAAATTAAAACTTACAATCTTTTCTTTTTTCGGTTCATTAACCACAGTTCCATCTTTTTTCCTTCTACTCAAGCAAAACAATTTTTCTCAAGGGAGACGTCCTTCAATATTTAATTTGTGCTTCTGTAATGACATTGAAACAATATGAAGTGAAAGTATAATCATATATTAAATATTCAATAAATCACATAATTTAAGTAGGAAACAATAAAAAGGGAAAGTCCTAGCACATGAGCCACATCCCAGTTGGTGAGGACTCACTAGGTATGTCCAAGAGACCCGAGATCAAATCTGGGTGGAGACATATTTTTGGGGTACTATAGAAGTACTGTAGCAGGCACTGTTTGGTACTGTAGCAACCAGAACTATTCATCCATCTGGGCCTTCAGGCCACCAGTTTGGTCCTCGGGTCTTGCAAGGATTTCAGGCCATCCAAGGCCTTTGGGACAATTGATTCTCAAGGCCTTTGGGCTACATTAAGGCCTTAGGGCCACCCCAGGTCCTTCGGTCCACATGAATGCAGGCCCCAGACACACTATAAAAAAGGAGCAGCCCCAGAAGAGGATTAAGAGTAGGTGCACTCACCAGAGCAGAGCCAAATGGATTATCAGAATGAGAGGGTATGGCTATGCCATTGGTACCAGCCTGTGCTTGTACGGGAAGCCTAGCCAGACGGTCATGCAAAGGTGGAGAGCTACTATCAAGATGCAGATTCTAGGGGAGAGGCAGTTCCTTGTAGATAGTCTGGTTGAATTCCCTAAGTCTTTCGGGTCATGTAATCTCCTAAGCCTACGGGCCATGTAATCTTTGAGCCTACAAGCCTTGTAAGGGTTCCCCCTCATCCCTTGAAAGGGGGGTTATCAAAAATCAATAAAAATTAAGGCCTTCAGGACATTCAGGAAAGTCCTAAAGAAAAATTATAAACAACTATATCGTACCAGCTGCCTCTCATGATCTGACATAGTAGTGCGCCTCAACATGTGGGGGTATTTCTTTGAATCAATGTTTTTTTGTTTTTTTCAAAAGATTAATAAATAATGTTTAATAATAAATAAGATAATATTAATTAAAAATATGAAAACTATCATTCAAATACCTCAAATGGGATTAATAACTTAGATTTGGCAGTCTCCCAATGGGTAATCATTTGGTGATATTGCTCTATCGGGCGGTCATCCATGATAGGTACTATCTTCTACTCCATGTCCACTCTATCACACCAGCCAACATACAAATCATGCTTATAAGCTCTCCAAAGCTCTAATATCTCCTTTAAACATGCTGGTCATGCACCCTCACCATCAGGGAATTTAAACTGAATATGACACCCAATAGATTAATTTATATAAATACAAAAAATATTACATTAAAACAAATATTTTTTTACCTATATTTGTGCCCACACATTATTCTTGACTTCGTGTGGAAGATGTATCCAAGAGAGATGGCTGACCGGAATGATATTGGAGTATTTGGCTAGCATCGCCAAAAAACCCCGACATTCCTGCCCAAGTTTATCAATCATCTATCCATCATCATTGTATTCAACCATCAACTATGTCTGGTGGTTCCATACCACACACAAGTGAGTACATCCCCTCCTCCGCCTCCTATCAGTAGATGAATATGTTATTAAAGAAAAAAATGTTAGTAAAAGTTATAATAAAAATAAATTTTGGTATAAAAATTTGTTAGAGTTATATAAATATACCTGTGGTAGTCAGATCAATGGGTGTCATTGGATGTACAGAAGCTGAAGGAATATCCTATATAGGTGGAGTGTCCCTCAGTGTATGCTCCTCAGCCACATACCGTGTTAGAGAAGGAGTCAAAGAAGGTGGAATATAATAGATCAGAGATAATGAACCAGAAACAAAAGATGATGGCACAGACGTCTGGCCAACTGGTAGTGTAAACATCGGAGGCCTAAATATCCTGTGTATCCCTAAAGACACACCAGGATCAAAATGGGGCATAGAAGATACGTCTGTGGTAGGGGCATAGTCCAATCGGGTACAACCAGTGGATCGTCTAACTCTCACACCACGAGCCCTCGTACCATTGGCCTCAATACCGGGACCACCAGATAATCATCTAACTTTGACACCACCCCATCCTACCACCAGCCTCTGTAATGGGAGAAATATCAGGCTCCTCGTCTAATATCTCTCATCTAGGGGGTGGATCCTGAAAAAAAGTTTAACACAAAAGTAAACACATGATATTATAAGTTATTGAAATATATATATTTGAAATAAAATACTCACAACATGGATGAGTGGAGGAACGCCCATCTGTGTCATGCGACAATTATTTTCTGTCATCTTTTTCCACCGAATCTCTTCAATGGGTGTTATTTCCTACAATGAAAACAAATATGGAAGTAATTAGAAAAAAATAACTAATGTGTAACCCAAAAAACAAAATATGGAAAAACCATTCTGATAAAAAAACATAAAGAAACAGAAGATTTACAGTGGTTTGAAGGTAAGTACGAGGATACACACTCTAAATGATGTAGGTGAAACATGTAGGTGAGAACATGACTATATGAGGAGTAGGATAAGGATACACACTCTTAATGGTCTTGTTGTGAGTACATGAGTTTTATACTTTAACTTATTCAGTGAGATCAGGATAAGGAGCAGGATGAGGATCACATCAAAAGTAGTTACGACCTCATCAAGTTTCACCTTAACCATGGATTAAAGGATCCTAGGTTTGGGGCCATAGATCATAGGTTGGTAGGGTGTATTCATTGAATCATGTACCAATTGATTTTGGATAGGGAAATTCAATAGTTATAGGTATGGATTTGATTATATTAATGCTATTAGTTCCCTAATGTACTAATCGGTCTTCACATTCATTTATTTCTGATCTCATTTTTTATTTTTTTGGTTCTTGATAGATTTCCCCCCTATTTTTTAGGGCCTTAATAAAAGTCTTTAGAAGAGGATGGATCATTATTAGAAATGACCAATGTTTCCTGTAGTGGTTTTATGTTATAGACATAAATGGTATATCATGATCCAATATATTAAGAACTTTGATGTTATTTTTGGTACGAGATAGTTTACATATTATAAATATCACATTGATTTTTATAATAAGTGGATTTATTTTACCACCCCTAATGACTTGGAGTACATTATTACTTGGGATTGAAACCTAGAGGTATGCATAGCATGTCCATGCCTAGCCATGATTGGGTAAATTATGGCATAGATGGTATGTGTGGTTCTAAGAATGAGGAGGCACTTATGTCTTGGGTATAACCTATAAACATGATTCAGTTTCAATGTTTCCGATTAGGTTGGTTGGTTCATTAAATAAATTTCTTATTTAGAAACACCTATAAAAAGGATATTCGGGAATTGTGACGTCCCAAACCAGGATGCCACTCATTAGTGATGTGAACCCAGATGGCCACATGGCCTGAAGCACGTCTACCAAAATTCCAAATGTTATTGACTAATAATGAGAGACTTTGGTGTGTCTTGGGGGAGACTATTCCCTCATTACCTAAGTTGCACAATTTTAATATTATCAATTAAAAAGTGGAAGAAAGATAACAATGGGAAAATATTATAAATAGATGAAAATAACCAAATCAGTAATAGAAACTAATAACAAAATCATAAACTGAATGATGGTAATGTATGTCATGTATCAAGAAGAAAAACATAGGTACAACTAGTAGGAAGTATTACTATACAATAGGCTCAATAAATACTAAAATTCGACCTAGCTTCTTGAGCTAAAACCTAATCATCTGCTACAGGCTCTATCCTATGTCATGTGAGTAGTCATGCATATGTAAGATGGTGATTCCCCTTATCTAAACATATAATCATGTAGTTTATCTGGGTACCTAATGGAATCTCGAAAAATGTGTGAGATACAATTCATGTAGGTGACCACCAAGAGGTCTATAACTATTCAGTCTATTTATATAAAATTTTAATATAATGATATGATAAATTAAAGTGAAAACTAAAAAATCTAAAAGGGGTTTCTATGGTTCCAGAGAAAAAATACCTTCATCTTTGATGGAGGGTTAAAGATTTAATTAATTAAATGGATTCGAATGAAGAAATTTTAGGTTAAATCAAAACAGAAACAAAAACATATACACATAAAAATCAAAAATAAAAACTGAAATATTAGATAAATTTCAATAAAAATAAGGTACCACTTAAGAAAATACCTAATTTGGGATGGTTTGGATGGAGATTCAGCAGGAGATTCAACAGCTTGGATGGGATGGAGGAAGAGGATGTCGAAGGAGCTCCTAGATCACTGAGAGAGAGGGGGATGCTTCAAATTTGGGGAAAGTTCTCCAGTTTAGGGTTCTATCTCACGAATGGGGGAGAGGAGGGGCTGCTGTAAATTTTTGGGGAAACTTTTACCAACGGTTTATAAAAACCATTAGTAAAAATGTTAGGGCCACACTTATACCAACGGTTCCTTAGAACCATTGGTAAAAGGTCCCCTAAGCCATCCATTTACCAATGGTTCTATTTAAACCATTGGTAAAGGTTTCTTAGAAGGCGATTTACCAATGGTTTTATAAAATTGTTGGTAAAAACCTTCTTTACTAATGGTTTTATGAAACCCTTGTTAAGGAAGTGTTGGAAAAAACCCACATTCCAGTAGTGACCCCCTCATTAACCATGTTTAACCTTAACTAATGTAACACAATTTTCACACTGGTCATGAAAGTAATTTTAAAAATGAAATTGGAACATAAATGAAACATGAATGATAGTATATAAAATTTACTATCCAATTGAGTAAATATAATATTTTTAAAATTTTATAATGATTTTAAAATTATTTTTAAGCATTAAATACAATTTAAGGTAATTTTCTGGACTATTTATATATATCGACTTTAAAGAAATAATGATTATAATTTAATTAGAATATAATCTCTTTATAAATCAATTATAAATTATAATTATCCAATAAATTCATGGGAAACCATAATTCATCCAAAATATATTACTTTTTTTTAAAATCGTTTATTTAATTTTTCTCTTACTTGCACAAGCACTGCGTCAACATTGTTTAAGTGTTCATGACGAATATACCATCTACAAAAAATAAAAATAAATTACTATAATAAAAAATATTAATATTTAAAATAACCATTTATAAGAATTCATATATTCTTTTTATCTATATGAAAACATATTTTAGATATTAAAAGAGAGAGAGTGACACTTTGTAATTATTCTTAACCTAAAATAATATAAAGGTCATAATCAAAGTATAGTGGATAAAAAATGACATATTTTCAAATTTATGGTGTTATGATCAAATTAAAAACATAAAATTAAATAAAATAATGTTTTGTTTTTATTTTGAGACCTTATCCCATATTTTAACCTTAATTGACATGTTTTACCCAGTACCCTGGTGATAAAATTTTACCATGATTATTATTCATTATTAAAAATAATGAAATTGAACTATTAAACGAATTGTAAACCTCATAATTCCAAATATGAAATCAATTTTTTAATATTCAATTTTTATAAGTGGAATAAATCAATTTTAATGTAATTCACAAAACATAATGAAAATATTTTTTAGAAAAATACATTTTAAGCATAAAAATGAATTTATACAAAATTAAGTATAATGATGATTACCATGAAATTAATTATATTATGTTTAATCAAATGGTTATTATTTTACTTTAAATTAAACTAAATAACATAAAGGCACTTTAAATTTATTTTATTTAAGTAAAATAATTTTTTTTTAAAAACCGATATTTTCAACTATTCACTAAAAATATCAATATTCTTATAAAAATACTCTAAATTTATCCTAAGACTATTATTACATGATTATTTCAAAAATGATATCTATTTTTCAAATAAATATATAAAAGTGTCATAAATTAATTATAATATCCACACAAAAAATGCAATAAAAACCATTTTTGAAGAAAATGTATTATTGAAACATAAAATGACTTTATTCCAATTTATTTCAAAATAAAAATAATTAAATGAATATAATTGATTAAACTATATATATAAAATAATTATTTTATTATATTTATTTATTAATAGTGATTAATTTAATCTATTAAGATAAAAATAAATTACACAAAAAAAAAACAGTTTTATGAAAAATATGTTTTCTTCCTTCAATAGATTTTATCTTCATTTACCACCAATTTATAATCAATTTATGTTTTATTGTTAATTTTATTAAGGAAAAAATTTCTACATATATTTCATTATATGGTTATTTCTATTCATACCCACCAAACCAGTGACTTTGTGAGAATGATTATATTTAAATAATAATATTTTAATCATATATCATAATTCATTTTAAACTTGATATTTCATATAAAACACACTATAAAATATATTATTTGAAGAAAATAAATTATAAAATATTGGGGTGTTACATTCTACTCCACCTAAAGAAATTAAATCCTCTCAATTTTATCTCATGTTTGATAAAAAGGATTTAAAACATTAAAAAAATTCCTTATAGTAGAAGATAAAATATATAATCATAAAAGGGAAAACATTTTTTATATTTAAAAATTCCTTGTTTAAAACCATTATTATAAAAAGGGATAATAAAATGTCTTTTTGAAAATATAAAAAAGTAAATTTGAAGGTCACCTAGAATAAAACATAATTGGGTTCTCATATAAAGAGAACATTGATAGGAAATTAAAATATAAGTAAGGAGGAAAAAAATAACATTTAGGGAATAATAGAGAGTTATAGGGAACATGATCATGATAATGACAATGTCCACAAAACCATAAATTAGTAAGGGATAAATAAGACTATCAATTCATCAGAAATGATGTTAAAAGGGTAATTTTTTTTTATTTTAAGATCATTTTCTTATAGTTGAGGGATTCTTTTACTATGAAGATAAAGAACATGAGAGAATATACTTACTTGATTTATTTTCATTTAATAAGAAAAAAATAATCCTTTGGGTTTGATTCAATCAATTTACACTTATATCACATCTCTTACTCTATGAAATGAATATTCAAGATGAAATTTTCATTCCTGAAGTAATAAAATTAACTTTTAATGGATCATAATATCCACAAAAGGATAATAAGTCATTCCTCCTATCTTTATAAATTAACCGAAATAAAAATGGTCAGCACAATATAAAATAATTCTTAATATGAATAAACCTTTATTTGAAGATCTACACCATTAATCTCCAAAACCTCAATAATAATACCAAAATTTTAGCTTAAATAATTTTATATATAACTATCCTAAAAAATATTCAAAATATACCTGACCAAGTTCAAGACCCAAAAATCTGAAATATTTTATCACACATTCTTCCAATATAAACTTAACATTTATCTCCAAATAAAATTAATCATTCCTAAAGTCACATAAAAAATGTATATGCCCTAATCATATAATCTCTAAAATATGATAATATTTTCCATAATATCATGAATCACTGTAAGACCATAATAAAATCACATATGATTCCAAAATATAATTTAACCTTAATTCCTAAAAAAATCCCATATTAGACAATAATATTTCCATTTACCTTAATCATATAATATTCCCAATATAGTAAAAATATATAATCACTTAGTCACCAAATCACTTTTCAATCTTATAGTTATCTATAAAATAAAACATATGTTTTCAAAATGTAGTTACCCTTTTATCCCAATTAACCCTAATGGTTACCAATACCTTTCATCTTATAAAAAAAAATATCAAATAATTATTTCTAAAATAACATTTTCATCACAAAACAAGTAAATATTAAGGATTATGCATACATAAAACATCTATTAAAACTCCATAGATGTATCCCAAATTATACCCATTACATAAAACCTCAAAAGGGGTATCTATGCATTTAAAATTATAATATAACATAGAATTATTAATCCATGATGGAATCTAAAACTCATAAATTATTCTCACTTGATAAAATCCCAGCCACTAATGTTATCTAAACCCTTTCCTATGATACTAATTATAAGGCCCCATAATATAAATTTACAATAATTACATGATTTATAAAAAGGGTTTCTCTTTCTTACATTTCAAGGATTTTTTTGTTTTATATTTATAGATATTTAGGAAAAGTTTCTATATATCAAACCCTTACAATACAAACTGAACACTTTTACTCAATAAATATTTATTCCATAAAAATAGGATTCTTAAATTTTAACTATTGTTTCATTCAAAATACTTCTTCATATTTTAATATGATTCATCAAAGTAGAATGATTGACTATTTTGTAGTTCTTACACATCCTTATATCCTATTAAAATCATTTTAAAACATGGGATGAAAAAAAGATCTGTAATGGATATAAAATAAAGGAATCCTATTAGTCTAGTAAAAAATATGAAAATACATGACAATGATTACCTTTTTAACAATAAAACATATATCACATATATAAAAATTATTCATATTATAAAATCAAACATTTATCAAATAAAACCTTTTAAACCCATTAAAAATCATAAGTAAAACATTGAAATCATCATGAAAAAATTTATTTGAAAAACAAACCTTTCACCTTTAAAAGTTTACAAACATTGTTTACCTTATGAAATCAAAATATTTCCATAAAAAACTTTTTAAGAATAAAATAGGCATCTCAAACTATGTTTACTAGTTTTTAAACAGTTAGAATAAATTATTCCTAGTTAATTCTATAAGAGTAACATGCTATGTTATCTCCCTTATTTTTCACCTTTGAAGACTAAATCATTTTCCAATTCATTGTAGAGCTTATCGACCTCACCCATTATCATGAGATATATTGGGATAATCAATTATCATATATAATTATAGAGTACCATATTGTGAAGAAAAAATTTAAAATCTTTCACTTTTTATCTTAAAATGATTTTAAAATCATTTGATCCCATAAGAAAAATCACTTCCCATTTTCATATAAAAATTCTAGGAAATATCCCTTTATTTTGAAAACTCTTTAAAATGAAAAATTTCACAAAATGATGTGAGTTTGAATTTAATTTATAAAAAAATTAAAACATTCAAATGAATATTAAAAACAATTAAAGTGTATGATATTTAAAAAATACATTAATTCTATATACGTTAATGAAAACATTCATTTTTACTTTTTAAAAAGTGTCAAGAGTGACCTGTACAAAAAAAATTAAAAACATTCCTTTTAATAATTTTTTAATAAATTAAAAATCAATTGAAAATACCTTTAACATACTTTAAATTATAAATAAAAGCATTCTTAAATTTTTTAATGAAACATGTACATAGAGTAAAAAGTTTTTAAAATATTTTAAAAAATGTTTTTAAAGAAAAAATTCCTTACGTATTTGATAGCTTTTAAATAAGAAGTAAATTGAAGGAAAAACACGAATTGAATTTGAAAACCACTATAATTTTAGGAATTAATGATAATAAAACTTTAATTTGGTAGTTTATACACCACACAAAAGAAAACATGTGGTGAAAATGGAATAAGTCTCAAAGAAAGTAAATTGAGATAACAAATCCCTTACCTTAAGTCTTGGTAAGATTTGTACATTCTCTAAATCATGAATAATAAAATTATATTACATTTATAATTTCCTAAGAATTTTTTTTATTTTCATTTTTTATCATTATTTACTTTTTTTTAATTTATTACCATGAATTTATTAGTAACTAAATCAGTTATGTTTATGTAAGATATTTTGAGGATGTTCAGTTCATAATCCAAAAATAAATTCAATAGGTTGATTATGGTGAAAAGGGTCATTTTTTCATCCTCTAAAGATTATTAATCATGAAATATTTTTTATTTTTATGTATTAAATAAAATTTTAGAACAATCCATGAAAGATAGACTTGAAAAATGAATCACATTGCTTTATAGAGGGGGTAGTCCACATTTATGCATGAGCGACATTATCATTTTCTAATAGGTGGAAAGGTAAGAAGGTAAGTAATATATTATATTTATAGAATCACAAATATTTCAATAATATCGGGTATATTTAATAATTCCATCATACTAACCATCCATGTAAGGTGGTGATGAAAAAAAACATATCACTTCATGGAGGTGGTAGTCCACACGTACGCATGAGCGATATTTTCATTTCCCCAAGGATGGAAAAAGAGGTAAAAAAGGGTTATATCATAAACAAAATAACATTTAAATATATGTAAGATAAAAATGTTATCATATCAGTATGATTATATAATATTTGAAGGATGTGAAAGAATAAATAAATATGAAGACGCTCGGTTAAGAATTATTCCTCTTCTTTGAGAAACCTCATTTGGATTACACCTTAATAATTATAGGTTATTATTTTGGAGAGACTAACAGTGATCAACTGGAGGGCTTTGAGACGGGTTTTTTATTAGGGTTAGTATTTTAGTTTCACTGGGATTCCATATTTTATATTTTTTCTCAATTCCCTCAACCCTCAATCAACTTGTACGGATCTAGGGATATTTCCTTGCCTGTTTTGGAACTCACTCTCTCAAATATTTGGTGTTTGAAGAGTGTTTAGTTGAATTTGATTCATATGAGTAATTATAACCAATTTTATGCCTTGGACCACTATTTCTTATTAGTTTATTATTCTATAACTCTAAACTGATTAATTTGGTGCTTCTCTAGGGTCCTTGACTCGACATGATCAAATTATGAGGCGATCCTTATCAAATTGAGTCTTGTTATTATATAGGTAGGTGGTATCAAACTATACCTTTATGTATTATTTATGTTATCTTGTATATATGATGTGGGGATATACCATCATATTGTGTGATTAGTCTTACTCAATTAATAATTTAATTATGATTCCTAATTAAATATGCTAGACCTTCTAATATTCTTGGAATGTACTCTAACTTCAAGTAATTTATTTGAATTAATTTTTTTAACCCTTGATGTAATGTAATTATTAAATTCTTATCCATGGAATTTTGGTGGATGAATTGGTTAATAACCTGGTGACCAGTGGTTATGAACTTGGTTAAATGACATTATTTATTTTTACTATTGGTGGACATTAATGTGATTCCAATGATATGGTATTCCCATATTATTGATTATTACTATTGGGAGACCATGATGTGATTTTAAGGATTCAGTATTCCATATTATTGATCATTAATAGTGGGGGACCTTTATGTGATTAAAAGGATACTATATGCCCAATATTGTGATTATTACCATCATAGGGCCTTGATGAGATAACTTGGATATGTTGTACCAGTATACTTATGAAATGGACTATGGTGTTTTGGATAGAGATATCCAACACTGTTCGAAGTAGGTATGGTTGACCCCAGGTGACATCCTGGATCTAAGGGTTGACTTTATTTATAATTTATGCATTTTTATGCCAAAATTCATTTACCTTACTTTCATATAAGTATATAAATCACTCATAATAGATATTATTTAGTCACCATTTGTTGTGTCCTACTGAGTTTTAATCACACCATGATTGAGCCACCTTTTGAGACACCCAAGACCGCACTTCCATAACTGGTGATAAACAAACATACTTATTAATTTATCAAATGAATTATAAAAAATGGGAAAAAAATAAGAATAGGGTGAGCTATAAATCCCAATAAGGATTAAATATTAAAAATATAAAATGAATTAACATCATGGGTATAACATGAGGCATGATATGAGAACATGAAAATGAGAAAAAGAGTCATAAATTGATCATAAGAATATGATTCATAACATGATCTTAGGTATATAAGGAATAACATGATCATTAGTAAATGAGGTATAATATGATTTCATAAAGATAAGGATCATGGATAAACATATGGTGGAATAACATAATCATGGAATGATAAGATCATGGAATCATAGGAAAATAAAAAAACATATAACAAGACATAAGCATAACTCAAGTCTAACTACCAAGACAGCATCACATGGTGGACAGAGTCCCATCATGGATTATGTTCACTCCCCAACCCCATGCATATCATCTCATGAGACAAAACATTACACAATGAATTGGATCACTATCTGGATACACCCATCATAACATATTCATTATTATGTATGACACAAAAAAGAAAACATACATAAATTCATCAATAATAATTGTGTGAACCCATGGAAATAAATTAGTATCTAATGAAAGTAAGCATCTCTGTAAATACCCTTCAATCAAGAAAATGAATTACAAGGTATTTACACCTTATAGAAAAAATTTTATATTATTTAATGAATAATTTCCTTAGTTAATAGGTAGATGGGTATCTAGGTGAACACCCTTAAATTATAACAATCACTAAAGGGTATCCACAAGGGGAAGACATTGGAAGAAAAGTTATTCATAGTAGATGATAAGGAAAGATAAAGGAATTGATGGATAATTCTCTGTAGAGATAATATTTCTACTATAACACATGTACATAAGAACATGGATATAGAAAATAAATTTAAAATCTATGGGAATTATGGAGAATGAATGAGAACGCGAACATTGTTTACAAATTGGGTGGGAAAGAAACCCTTTCAATGGGTTAATGTAGCTATCTTATTGAATACCAAAAAATCAACATTAGAAACTATAGTATGTTCACAATGAAAATGGTAAGAACCTAATTGAAGTAATTATAATAAGAATAGGTGAAGGGTTTTTCATGGAAATGGGATATCAATTGAATGTAAATCTCAATCCATATATTCTGATCCTTTAATATGGTTCGTATTGTCCAAAGAAAATCCTATAGGAGTGTCATATTAGGTGTGAAGTAAGGATTATTTATCATGGATCAGGTGATGATCAAGTTATTTTATAATGTTAAGTTTTAATAATTATTACCTATAGGTATAACTATACCATATCCACAACCACTTGTAGTATCTAGATAGGGACTTCATTTCTAGTAAAACCACACATACTAATCTTCACCAAATTTAGGATGGTTTTATGGATATGGGAAATCTTGAGAATTATAATGGATTATGAAGTTACAATAATAATAAGTAATAATGATATATCATTGATAAAATAATAATAATGTTTTAAAAATAATTCATAATAATATTTCCTATTGAAAAGAAAAGTATTTTAAATGGTTTATCAAAGGAAATGGGGAAAGAGGGGCAATGAACCAACATTTCAGCAGAGGAATGGCTTAGGAAGATTCCATAATTATAGTGAATAAATAAAATATCATAAAAATATGTAAAATTGAATAAAATAACATGGAATAAAAATCAGTTAGTATGAAAAGTTAATTTTAAAATACATTATAACATAATTATTTTACTTAAAAATGAAAGTTAAGGATTGAGGAAACCCTTACCTTGGGTAGATGATTCTTAAAGCTGCAGAGAGACTACTTAGAACTATATAACCACATTAGAGAGACTATTTAGAGAAGAATTTATAGATGATTAATGCTAAATATATTTGGTGTGGATAATGAAGAGGTAGTGGGTAGTATTTAGAATTGAAGAAGTGTGGTTTTAAGGGATAAAATAATGATATTTTTATTGTTAAGGTTAACCACTTTCAGGTGGAATTAATCTTAATGAATTTGGTTGACAATAAATTTTAAAAAGTTCTTTAGGGAATATTAATACCTCAAACACCCATTTAATGTTTTCATTTTTAGTTTTATTATTTATTTACCTTTTAATTTTAACCTTTTACACTATTTTACCTATACTATAGTAACTATTTTTTTACCAAGGTAACTTTTTTTGTGTGTATAAAATGAAATTATTATTATTACCTAATTTTTAACTTCCAATTAAAAATATGAATTTAATTCTAATTGATTCAATTTATAAAAGCGATAAAAATTAATTATAACATGATAGAAAAATAACTTACAAAAATAGTGTTTTTAGAAAATATAAAAACATGGGTTTCAAAATGTTAAGAATGCGTTTCTAAATGAAATTCATTATGTATTATTTTATTCTTTAATTTTTTTTATCAAGAATAAGGATTAATAAATATTAAATCATGATCATATCATTATTATATAATAAGATTTATGGTATTTGGTAACAAAATAGTATTTTCACATTTTACCCTAAAAATAATTTTTTTTGGGAAATTACCTTAAATTCACCCTAATTTAATTTTGATGTGATGAATAAAATAATGATATTTACTTTATAAAAATAATCCCCTAAATATTAAAATTTCATATTTTAAATAAAAATTCCCATTTATTGAAATTTAACTAATTTTATGACAGAAATAACTTTTGAATTGTGATAAAAATTAATTAGGACTTTGTTAATTTATATTATCATGTCAAAGTGTTTTATAAGATAATTTAATGAAAACAAAATTTATTTAAAACATATAAATTTCTCATAAAATATACTTTTAATGGAAATGAAATATTTTTATAGTTTCTAAAAATATAATCATAAAATAGACCCAACATTCACTTTATTGTGCCAAATATAAAAATGACCAATTATGTTATTAATTAATGGTCATAATAACCATCATCCATCTAAAACCAAATGTCCATATTTACCTATAAACACATCATCATTATATATTCATCATTCACTACATCACTTACAAATGTTCTTACACATTCATTGACAATGTATATCATTTTCCTAACAATGTTTTCTATTTTTATAATTCTTATGGAATGAGAGATAATTATTGTGGAATTAAAGCCTATGGAGTTCCTTTTAGTTAATGTACTATTATTTCATGTATATATCCTTTTACTATTCATGGTTTTTTATTCCATATCAATGTATCGCTACTCCAGAACAAGATTTTAATAGTGCTAGAAAAATTCTTCATCATCACTAAAAAGAGTTGTTGATCTAAGATCCATTAAAAGGGGCCCCTTTTATCAGTGATAGAAAATAAAAATAAAATGGGACCTTTATCAGTGATAAAAAAATATTTAATAAAGGTTGGCCTTTATTAGTGCAACTTATAACACTAATAAATGGAAACCTTTATTAAATTTCTTCTAGCACTGATAAATATCCCCGTTTATCAATGCTAGAAGTATAATTGATAAATTCCATACCACTATAGTATTCAGTTAAAATTACATCACACTGTAGTAGGAAATACAACCAAATACAGGATACAAAAAATTCATAATTTAATTAAAATAAAAATTACATTACAAATACAAGAAAAAATACACTATTATATACATTTCAAACATTATTTTGTATAATTACATTATGAGTACAATTTATCACAAAATTTGAAAAACATCAATGGTTTCATTGTATTTGGAACCCAACCCACTCTAAAAAAAGCTTGATCATAGTATCAGTTGCTGAGAAAATCACCCAAACTTGAGAAAAATAATCCACCTTTATAAGAAAATAGTCCTTATGTTAGTGATACTATAGAGAAATAAATTAACCAAAAATATGAAACAATACATTAATAAAATGTCATTTTTAAATTGAAACCACACAATTTGAGTAATACTGGTCATACCATGTGTAATATTGAGGTGATTATGATTCCTCTATGTCTTAAATGACATATAGATTATTTTAATAAAGTATCAAAATAATATGAATGTGTTTGATCAGTTTTGAGTATGTCACTTTTTTTACTAAAATTTCATTTTAAACTGAAAACATACACTTTAAGTTATATTGGTCACATCATGTGTTAGTTTAATGTGATACTGATTCTTATATTTTAAAAATGAGTTATGAGTATTTTCCCAAAATTAACAAGATAATTGAATAATTGTTTCTTTGTTTTAAGTGAGTAACACACGTTTTGATCTAAAATGTCAATTTTAAACTGATAATAGACACTTTGAGTCATATTAGGCACACTGTATATTGGGTTGAGGTGTGTTTTATTCCTACATATCACAAATAATTTATATATAATTATCCTGAAGTATCAAAACAATCAAAATGATATTTCTTAGTTTTGAGCATGACACTTGTATTTTTTACTAAAATTCCATTTTTTAATTGATGCCACATGATTTCAGTAATGACTATCACACCATGCTTCAAATTAAGGTGTGTTTTATTCTTACACATAAAAAACAACTTATGGATCATTTTAATAAATTATCAAAATAATATGAATTCTTTTTCTCAGTTTTGATTATGTCACATGTTTTTTTTACTAAAATGTAATGTTAAACAAAAAACATGCACTTTGAGTCATAATGGTCACATCGTGTGTCAGTTTGACATGAGAAATATTCATACATGTCAAAAATTAATTATGAATCATTTTCATAAATTATAAATAAAATTTAAGATTTTTTGATCAGTTTTTAGTGTGTGGCACATGTTTTGAACTAAAATGTCAATTTTAAACTGATAACAGAAACTTTGAGTCATACCGAGCACATCGTGTATTAGATTAAGGTGAAGATGATTCCTACATTCCAAAAGTGACATATGTATTGTTTTAATATAGCATTAAAACAATCTCAATGTTTTTACTTAGTTTTTATTATGTCACTTATCCTTTATACTTAAATGTCAATTTTAAATAAAAACACATTTGGAGTCATACCGGTCACACCATTCACTAGATTGAGGTTAGGATAATTCCTACACATAAAAAATGAATTATAGATCATTTTTATAACATATAAAAATAATCTGAATATGTTTTTTGTTTTGAGTATGTCACTTGGGGTTTTTACTAAAATTTCATTTTAAACTGAAAACATGAACTTTGAGTCATACCGATCACACCGTGTATCAGACTGATGTGTGGATGATTCCTACACATAAAAAATTACTTATGAATCATTTTACTAAAGTATAAAAACAATACAAATGTGTTTTCTCAATTTCGAGTACATATCTTTTTTTAATAAAATTTCATTTTAAATTGAAAACATGAACTTTGAGTCAAACTAGTCACATTGTGTGTCGGTTTGATGTGAGACTAATTTCTACCCATAAAAAACCACTTATCAATTGATTTCCAAAATTTTCAATACAGTCAGAGTGAATTTTCTTGGATTTTAGTTACTGACACACATTTTGAACTAAAATTTTAATTTTAAACTAATAACAAACACTTTGAGTCATACTGAGCGCACTATATATCAATTGAGGTGTATATAATTCCTAAATTTCAAAAATGATAGATGTATTGTTTTCCTAAAGTATCAAAACAATAAAATGTGTTTTTTCAATTATGAGTATACCACTTTTATTTTTTATTAAATGTCAATTTTAAATAAAAAGACATACTTGGAGTCATAATAGTCACACCGTGCATCAGGTTGAGGTGAAAATGATTCGTATATGTCGCAAATGTTTTATATACTATTGTCTTAAATTATCAAAACAATCTAAATGCCTTTTCTTAGTTTTGAGTATGTCACTTACCTTTTTTACTAAAATTTCAATTTAAAATAAAAAGGCACACTTGGAGTCATACTGGTTACATCGTGCATTGGATTGAGGTGAGGAAAATTCCTATATGTAGTAAATGACTTATGGATCATTTTCCAAAAGTATCAAAACAATCCAAATGAGTTTTCTTAGTTCTGAGTACACCACTTGTTTTTTTACACTACTGGAAAAATACCCTATACCCACTATTTAGAAAGATGGTTATAGCCCCTAAAACCATGGTTATAGGCTATAACCATGGTTTTAAATACCATGGATGATGGATCCATTAGTATAAACCTATACCCATGGTATTTATAGAAACTGTGGGTATATCCTTAGAGATTTTATCATACCCACGGTTTAACCAAAACCATGGGTATAAATTTTCCTAGTAGAAAACATATACCCATGGTTCATTGAACCATGGGTATAGGTAGATGTCCCCATTTGGTAGAAATAGCTCTTACATTCCATCCTGAACCTATCAATAAAATAAAAACCACAAAACACATTAAACGCAATATAAATGTTGTATATTTAGCATTCAACCAACTACTTGTAATAATTTTAAAAACACTTAAAATACTATATCATACATATGCATCCATATAACTAGTCAATTCAAGTAATTAAACAGAAACCAAATGTCTATTTATTGCTAATTCAAAATAACAGGGGATTAATATCTCCCCCATATCCAACATCCTCATCCTCATCACCATCAACAATATCCTTATCACCAACAACATCATCTAGAGCAGTAGGAACATCATCATCACCATCATCATCATTTCCACCAATAACATCTCAAACGCCACTAATAACCTCATTTTAATCACTCTAGGCATAATTTAAATATATAATTGATTCCATATATGAATCAATAGTAGTATAATACTATGATGGAAGTGATTGAATTATAATTGACACATCTTTCAAGAACTGTTTGGTGATCAGTTTACTTCTTTCACGCTCATGTAAAGATATTTTTTCCTCAGGTGATTTTTCATGAGAACTTTGAAACTTGGTGGTATAAGATGTTTTATAGGAGACCTATGAGGACCAATACCTAGTGGTAATTATTTTTTTCTTGGGTTGATATCAGAATCTCCCATAATGCTCCTCGCATAATACCTGACTCAAATGTTCATTTTACTTGAAGTTGTCATCTTCTTTATCATATAGTACCTCTAGGGAAGATTGTTTAAAATATAAAAAAGATATTTAATTATTAATTTCATATAAACATTTTAAATTTAAATAAAAAAACTTATAATCTTTTCACGTTTTTTTTAATTTACTGCACTTCCATCCTTTTACTTCCTACTTGAGGAAAATAATTTTTCTTGAGGAACACTATCTTCGATGCCCAATAATGCTTGATGAAAATGAAATTTATTGGTATAATACTATATTATTGAATAATATGAAATTGATAAACCTAGAATTAATTAAAATTGTATCTATTGAAGAAATCCATAAAATGAAGAAGCATTTATGTATACATTTAATTTGAAATTTAATACTAGTAGGATGTTCGACACAAAGTCCCTTTACTAAGGGATATTTAATTCATAAGAGATTCCAATTCATCATAACTATAATTCCCCATATGTATAAACAATATTCAATAATGAAATTGAATTGAGTAACATTAATTATAAACTAAAGTGAAGGTAGATAGAAACAAAATCTATTATTATACCTGATGTATAACTAATTAGTTGCATGTATGATAATATCTTGATGTAGTTTTAAAACTTTAAATTATACACATATTCAAAATATAAAAATTTTATAATATTGAATAATAATAAAAGGGAATAAATTTTAAATGAATGAACAATTCATAAATTTAAACATGTGATAAACATTGATGAAAAATTAATAAATAAAATCTAATCATAAACACATTATAATTTTAGCTACTCATTATGGAAATTCCATAATCTTGAATATGAACGTTTTATATTCACTTAATAATATTAACTCCTTCATATTATTCATTATATGTAATTTACTTCATATATATGACATTTTTATTAAATATAAAGATTTTATATTTCAATTTATTATGAAAACTATTTAGAGGATCTAAATTTTACATATTTAATAATATTTTATCCTTGATCAAATCAATCATAAAAAATATTTTGACGTGGTTTCAATAATATCAAAATAATCCCCTAATTAGAATAATTCAAATTATGTATTTATAAATAATTCATAATCATTAAATATAAATACTTTCTTTCCAAGTCATAAGGAATTCCAATTGGCCTAATAGCCTAATTTCTATTAGTACAATAGGCCATTATAACATTATCCCAATTGGTCATTAGGCAATTAGGCCAATTGGCCAATTGGTCATTAGGTTATTAGGCCAATTATCCAATTGGAAATTAGGTCATTAGGCTATTAGGATGTTAGGAAAATTATTCCAATTGGTCATTAGGCTATTAGTACAATTGGAAAATTATACACTAGGACATTAGGACAATTTTTCATCAGTACATTAGAACAATATTCCATTATACCAATTTTCCAATTTTCTTTTAGGCCATTAGGCCAACTGGACATTATAAAATTAGGCCAATTTCCCAATTTTCCATTAGGCCATTAAGCCAATTGACCTATTAAAAATTATACTATTAGGAAAATTAGTATTTAGGCTATTATTACAATTTTCCAAATGGACATTAGGCCATTAGGCCAATTGGAAATTAGGCTGTTAGGCCATTAGTCCAATTTTCCATTAGGAAATTAGACCATTAGTCAAATTGGCCATTAATCTATTAGGCCATTAGGCCAATTTTCCATTAGAACAATTTCCCATTAAGCTGTTAGTCCATTAGGATAATCGTCCAATTGTAAATTAGGCCATTAGACCAATTAGAAATTAGGACATTATGCCAATTAGTCATTAGTCCATTTGGATGTTAGGACAATTGGAAAATTAGGTTGTTTGGCCAATTGACCATTAGGATATTAGGCCATTATGACAATTGTCCATTAGGCCGTTAGTCCATTATACCAATTATCCATTAGGTTATTAGGCTAATTGTCCATTAAAACATTATGCCATTATGCTAATTGACCATTAGGATCATTTTCCATTAGGCCATTTGGCCAATTGGTCATTAGACCAATTGGCTGTTAGGCCATTATGCTAATTGGAAAATTAGTCATTAGGCAACTAGGCTATTAATCCATTAGGTCAATTGGCCAATTAGGTCGTTAGTACCATTTTTCATTAGGTTATTAGGCAAATAGTACAATTGAATAATGGGCCATTAGGCCATTATAATGTTAGTTCATTAGGACAATTCTCCAATAGCTATGAGGTTGTTAGGCCAATGGTCATTAGAAAAAATGGCCATTAGGCTATTTAGACATTAGACCAATTGGCCAATTGGCCATTAGGCCATTAGGAAATGAGGCCAATTGGATGTTAGGAAATTATTCCATTAGAATAATTTTCTATTAGGCCAATTGGCCATTATCCATTTGAAATGGGTATTTTTAGCCTTATATTAAAGAGATTACAGATAATAAAACTTAAATTTCAGCATGTGATGCTAACTAAGTAACAATATAAGTGTATATATTATTATTATTCCTATTAAAGTACCTAAAAATTCTCATGCTCAGGCATTGTAGTACATCCCAAAGTGTGAAAATACATCATTTAATCTTTTTTCATTTTTCCCCCGATGTATTCTAAAAGAAAAAAAATCAATACAAGTAATAAAAAGTAAATTTTATATGCAATCTATTAAAGATTGGGAATAACATAAACTCACCACTCTTCCAATATTAGATCATTTTTTGATATTGTGCTATTGGATAGTAAGGGAATATGGGTACAACCTCTAAATCAGAACTTACTCTATTCCTCCAATCAACATACAACTCATGATTATATGATCTCCAAAACTCCCCATGATCCATCAACCTTGCAACCTTATCATCTTCACCTTTGGGAAAGTTAAACCGACACTTCAATGAACATGTTAATTAATATAAATACAATATTAATATAGATATAAATTTAACAAATTTTCTTATCCATATTTTTACCCATGATTTTTCCTTGATGTCATTATAGTTATGTCTCTGTGAGGCTGGTTCCACCAGAATGATATCGTGGTACTTGTGTAAAGTTCCCATGTAACATATACCATATCAGGAATTTTACCTATCAACTAATTGTCTTCATTTTAATACACTATTATTTGTGTTTGGTGATTCTAGGATTCCCACATATGTGTGCACCCATGTCACCTATTATAAGATCCCATTAAATAAGATAAAATGTGAAAAAAGAAGAATTAAGTCATGATAAAATAGGTAAAAAATGATGTGATATAATTTGACAAACTTATAATAAAAAACCTGATGCATGGTTCTCAATAGGATCTAATGAAGATGTGGGCTCTCATAAATCAATAGACTCTAAAGGATGTGTCTGTTCCAATGCATGATCTGAGTGATATTCATGCACCAGAGTAGAAGATAATGGAACAAAATCATTAGATCCTAGATAGATAGTAGTAAATAGAGGCCGTGTAGACATGGAAGGATATGGGTAGCAGGTTTAGGGATACATCAAAGGGTATGGATATGGTAAATGTGGGAACATTAATAGAGGTAGAATAAACATGGTATGAGAAGAAGAGGCTAAATGAGATGATGATGGAGGAATGTGTGTGAACATCCCTTAAGGTTCAAGTGAAGGATGAAAGGTGTGGTAGATGTGGTGTATGCTAGGGGGTCAAGGTGGGAATGAGTATGATGGGTGCTTCATCTAGGTCTAAGAGAATCTCTACACAGACCCATGCTAGTAGGATGTGGAGGATTCAAATATGGTGCAAATGAATGTCCCTAAAAAAATTTGATAAAGAATATGAACATGAAATTATATGTAATGCAAAAGAAATATATTAGAATTATTATACTCACTAAAGAAAGTAGAGGAGGAAACCCATGCTCGCACATCTGTCGATAAATATCAAATAATCACTTCCTTTAAACATTAGTAGTATTTTTCATAATATTCATAAGAATGAAATGTACATTTTTTAGAAACAGTTTTAAAAAATCACGCATACAACTTAGAAGTCAAAGAAGTCATAAATAATGTCATAACATGTTTTAATGAAAATAATTTAAAACCAAGCTGTACATTTTTAAAAAACCCATTTTAAACTTGGTTTTCTAAATTGAAATAAATCTAATTAAATTAAACAAAACCAAAAAATACTAAAAAAAATATCATTCCAAAATAAAACTAAATTAATGTAATTATAGTAATACCATCCTGTGAAACCCATGTCAAGGTAAACTGAATGAACTGTGAACATATATGGTTGCTTATATATATTACCCACCACTACGTTAGGTTCAACATAAACTCTAACAATAGGAAAATTTGAGTCATCAAATGCAATATTTTGGTCAACACTAATAGGGGCGTCAATGGTGTCAATTTCATCCCCAACATCATGAAAAATATGTCTTGGGTTACATCATTAATGACATCATAATCAGGTCTATGATGATATTTCACATAAAACACATTTTTTACATTAATTCCAAAATGTATAGTTCATATGTAGATAGGAATTGACTCATGTCAATAACTCTAAATCCATAATAATCAATAAATGTTCCACATTGCACTAATGAATCAAACCATTTATATTTCATCATAGTGACTCGATCTTGAGAGTAGTAATACAATAACAATATTTTCTCAACAACCCTATAATAAAAAAACATTTTCATATCGGGGCCAACTATTTAATGCACTGGAATAATAGTCCATTGTAGCAGTTAACATAACACCATCATGTTGTGTTCTCATTTTTGCTACTCGATTAGTTGTAACAAATTTATACCCATTGATTATTAATATTTTCATTCATGAACTGAAGAATTAGGACCAAAATCCAATGATCTTAATTCTTGAGAAACATAGTTAATAGGTAAACTCAATACCTAAAATATATATGAATAATATAATTAAATGAATATCTATATTTTAAGTTAATTAAATTAGTGGTCATATCTTTGATTTCAACCAAACAGGAAACTCTTTGCTATGCAAAGCATCTATTCTTATTGAAGGCAATGATCGATGAATACTACTTATAATATTTTTATGTTCTCTATATAAAATGACTATAAAAGTTTAAGGTATATGTGAAATGAAATTTTATGAGATAAAATATAAATATTCAAATTACTTACTTGATATAGTCATTGAAAAACTCATTGTTATACAAGACTTTACGATGTGCCATACCACGCTCTTTAAGTCTCAATATAGCCAATGTATATGAACCAAGAATTCCTCTTTTTTGGGGAAGAGATGAAAATGAGGGCTCAATTTCTGCATACTGATCATCTTTATTTCTCATTGGACAATTATTTCTAGTTCTCACATCAAAAAAATACATTGAACAAAAGTCCATACATTCTTGATCCAGATAACCTCTCATAATGGAACCTTTAGAATGATTCTTGTTTCAGACATAAGATTTCATTATGGAAATATTTATTTCAGTAGGATATATTCATCAAAAATCAATGGGTCCTCTAATAAATTGGAAGATGAAATGTTAAATAAAACATTCATGTGAAAAATTATGGAGGAATATTTTTCCAACCCACACAAGATTAATGGTACCTCTTGCTGCTTTTTTATTAATAAAGAATTTAATAACCTTTTATCACAACATTCTCTAAAAAATGGAAAAAGTAAATCACTATCACCCTTAAATTATTTTATAGTAAATGCTAGATTTCTATTGGAAAAAATTCATGAATAAAGATGTGATAATCATGAGTTTCTTGGGATTTTAGTTTCAAATACCTTATGTTGACTCATTTAGATATGTTGTTGGAATAGCCATAAAGAACCTTGATATTATACAATTATTCTAGAAATTGATTTTTCTCTAAAGGTTTCATCACATAATATGCATAAGGAAATTTCTATATATTTTCACCAATACACACATGATGTAATTATAGTTGAATACCCAAATCCAATAGGTCCTAGTGAGATCAAAAGTCATATTTGGCCTTCCCCTTAATATTTATAAGAATTGAAAGAAAAATATAACATATATTTTTCACAATGTGCATTACATAAAAATAATGAAGTAACAAATTGGTAGACCAATATGAAAACTCAAAAAATATACTTATCATTTTCTAATTTTATGTGGCTTCAAAGTCAATTTTTCTATATTTTTAGATCTCATATGTCCTTTACCTAATGAAAAACTAAAAAATTTCAATTAATTAAGTACATCAGTTCCTGAAATATTTTTAGGTGTTTGTTCGATTTCAAAAATATTATCAAACCTCCTATGATTCTTCCCATATTAATGATCCATTAGAAAGAATCATCAATGCCCTATGAAACTGAAACTACGATGATATTTAAGCCTTCTAGATCATGTATTATTCATAAAAATATGACATGATAGTTTTCTATTCATTTAGTAACCATAAATCATTTCATAATAAAGAAAATAATTTATAGTCCATAGATTAGAAGAAATCATCTGATATATATATTTTTAAGAAGAATAAAATTTGTGCACACCCATATACCAAAGATGATTCAACTCTCTTATTAAAGGTTGTAAGTAGACATCTATATCATTGCCTAGATCATAAGGTCTAGATATAAGTATAATCAATAAAGTGAAATGTTTTTTTATATAAATCCATGGAGGAATATTATAAATGTAAATAAAAACTTTCCACGTGATGTGAGTAGCAAGAATATGACCAAATAGATTAAAACTATCATATAATAGACCCAACCAAACATTATGCACCTCAGATGCAAAATCAGGATGTTTTGCATCAAATTCCTACCATGTTAATTCATCTATAGGATAAACCAACTCATCATTACCTTTAATTCTATCAACATAATTTCGTCACATATTGGTTGAGATTTCTACAAACATGAATATATTTTGAAGCCTGAGAATCAATGAAAAGTTCCACATGACTTTATGTGGAACACGAGAGTGTGTTCCATATGTATTTTCCTTCCATCGAGATATACCACATTATTTACAATGATTAAGGTCATCTATTTCCTCCCAAAATAAACTAAAATATTTTAAAACAGAATTAATTTTATTAGTAGAAAATCTAATCCACTTAATTAACTTCCATGAATTATAATTATTTGAGAGAATATCTGTACCATTAGGAAGAAATTCCTTCAAAAAGGTAAGAATATAATCAATGGTTGTATTAGAAATTACATAGATGGGTTTTCCATGATATACTCACATTGAAAAATCTAACTTTGTCAGTTTAGTACATTGCTAATATACAGAAGTTCTAGAATCATCCATTAAAATTTTCACTCTCTCAACATCATCATCTTCAGTCTTTTCCTCATGTGTATTGATAGCATTGCCTTCTTGCACTGGCATACTATCTCTCTCATGATGATGTACAAATGGAAACCAATCAAATATCAAATTCTCTATACCAATTATTTCTTTCCATTCATGAATAATAGATGATTGTATAGTCTATCCATTGTGATACAAAACTTAAAAGTTTTTTTTTGAAATAAAACTTTTGTAATATGGTAGTTAACTTCTTACCAGATTAACTGTGGTCTTACAACAAAATAATTAGATGTACACTACATACAAACTCAATCTAAAGAACTTTTAAATGAAAAATATATTTTTTTTCCAAATTATCTTCAAACTCAATTGAAATCTGATTGGTATGATACATTCTACTTTTATCCATTCTATTATAGGGGGAAAAATAATGTTCCAATCAAAAATGTAACCCATAATTACAATGATATCCAAATTCAAATACAAATTAAAATTATAGTGTAAAGGAAATTAAAGAAAACTAATAGGCAACCAAGTTGAATATAATTCATGATTTAAGTAACCATTAGAGAATACTCTACTATCCATTTCAATAAAGAATAAGGCATATCATCAACAAAAATCTAGGCAGACTCATAGAAATCCAAAAAAGGTGCATGTATTGAAATAATTAGCAACTAAGGAATACTAAAAAAAATGAGTATTTATTATCCATAGAGGTATTCTAATTTGAAAACATAATTAAGGCTGAAATTTAGTCATTAAATTATTTTATTTAAATTTAACATTAATTATATTATTAAAACTCAAGGAAAATAGATTCTACATGATGTCCTATTTCAATTTAAGAAGTATTTAACTTATGGAAGATCGATCAGTACTAAATAATTAATCCATTACATCCCAATTTATGAAACCCATCCATTATTTCATATATAAAGAAATATTCTAGATTTACTTATAATAGTATAATCATGTACATTATCCTACACTTATTTCTTTTTGGGTTATAACAATCCAATAAATAGTTTAACCATGGTTCATGATATAACAAATTAAATTTCAATAACTAAATCCCATAACTCTAGGATAATAAAAACCAACATTAATCTATATAGTTAACTTAAATATGATTCCCAACACTAAAAATATCTAAATCAAAAAAATATTCCTCCAAAAGAATCTTTAATTTAAGTTAAATTTATAAGAATCCCTAGGATAGTTTTCAAAATAAATAAATTATAATTAAAACAATACATTTTTGAATTTAATAGACTATATTTGAACTCTATTAGACTATAAATTTAAAAACACAATGATATAATTGATTCCAACATGCTTCATTATAATCACATGCATAGATAAAAATGAAAATAATAGCCAATAGATGAGAAGATGGATTCAAAACTCAATAATTTGATGGAAAAGAAGATTGAAATAAAATAATCCTTGAATTAGGGTAGAATTCTAGAGAAGACAAGAGAAAAAATAAGAGCAGGGAAGGAAATATTACCTCTCAAAGATTGCAACAAATAAACTACTAGAAATAGAGTAAGAACACTTGGTCGATGGGTGCAATGTCACCTGAGGAGGGGAGGGGTACACCAAAGTCACCTGAGGAGGGAAGGGGAGATACCAAGGCTGGTGGGAGTTGAGATAACTAGGGATTCAAATGAGAATAGGGAGGGAGATCCTGAGCAAGATTGACTATATAAGGGGTTGTACGCATAGTTTTTAAAAAACTGCTAGTATAGCTCAACCAATATCGACGGTTTTTTCAAACCATGGGTATAGGTTTGGGAAGAATGTCTATACACATGGTTTCTCTAATAAATGGGTATATATCTATGGGGATAGTTATAGTTTCCAATAGCTGTACTAAAATGTGATTTTAAACTTAAAACACACACATTAAGTCATAGCAGACACATCATGTGTTGGTTTGACCTGAGACTAATTCTTACACTTCACAAATGACTTATGAATCATTGTCCAAAATTATCATAACAATTAGACATGTTTTCTTAGTTTTTAGTGAGTGACACATATTTTGAACTAAAATGTTAATTTTAAACTAATAATAGACACTTTGATTCATATCAGACACACCATGTATCAGATTGAGATGTGGATGATTCCTACATATCAAAAATAAATTATGGATCATTTTACTACATTATATAAATAATCCAAATTCACTTTCTGAGTTTTTAGTATGTAAATTTTCTTTTATAATAAAATGTCAATTTTAAATAAAAAGATACATTTGGAGTCATATCAATCATGTTGTGCATCATATTGAGGAGAATCTAATTTCTACACATAAAAAATTACTTATGAATCATTATTCTAAAGTATAAAAACAATCAGAATGTGTTTTCTCAATTTTGATTATGTCACTTTTGATTTTTACCAAAATGTACTTTTAAATTAAAAACACGCACTTTGAGTCATATCAGTCACACTGTGTGTCGGATAAACGTGTGGTTGATTCCTAAACATAAAAAATTAATTATAAATCATTTTTATAAAGTATAAAAATAATTTGAATGTGTGTTCTCAGTTTTGAGTATGTCCCTTATTTTTTTTACTAAAATGTCATTTTAAATTAAAAGCATGCACTTTGAGTCATATCAGTCACATAATGTGTTAGTTTGACATGGTATATATTCCTAAAAGTCAAAATGACTTATGAATTGTTTTCCTAAATTATCAAGAAAATCAGATCATGTTTTCTTAGTTTTCAGTGAGAAACACAGGTTTTGAACTAAAATGTCAATTTTAAACTAATTACAGACACTTTGAATAATACCAATCACACCATGTATTATATTGATGTTTAGATGATTCCTATACATCAAAAATAACTTATGGATCATTTTACTAAAGTATTGAAACAATTCGTATATGTTTTCTTGATTTTTAGTATGACACTTGTCTTTTTTACTAAAATGTCAATTTTAAATAAAAAGTCACACTTGAAGTTATAATGGTCACAATGGACATCAGATAGAGATGTGGATGATTCATACATATTGAAAATGACTTATGCATCATTGTTCCAAAGCATAAAAATAATCTGAATGTGTTTTCTTAGTTTTGAGTATGTCACTTATGGTTTTTATTAAAATGTCATTTTAAACTTAAAATAATAACTTTGAGTTATATCGGTCACACTTTACATTGTATTTTGGTTCAGTTGATTCCTACATGTCACAAATCACTTATAGATCCTTTTCCTAAAGTATTAACACAATATGAGTGCATTTTCTTGATTTTGAGTATGTCACGTGTCTTTTTTACAAAAATGTCAATTTAAACTGAAAACGCACACTTTGAGTCATACAGGTCATATCACGTGTCAGTTTGACACGATGTTAATTCCTAAAAATCACAAATGACTTAAGAATAATTTTACTAAAGTATCAAGATAATCTGAGAACATTTTCTTGGTTTTTATTGAGTGGCAAACATTTTTAACTAAATTGTAAATTTTAAAATGATAATAGACACTTTGATTCTTACTGAGAACACCCTATATTGGATTTAGGTGAGGCTAATTACTACCCATAAAAAAATAATTATAGATCAATTTCCTAAATTATAAAAATAATCATAAGTGTTGGCTTGGTTTTGAGTATTTGACATCTATTTTCAACTAAAATGTCAATTTTCAATTAAAAACCCACACATTGAGTCATAACAGACCCACCATGTATTGGATTAAGGTTTGGTTGATTCCTACATGTCAAAAATGAATTGTGGATAATTAACCTAATGTATTAGATAAAAATGATAGGGAACTTAACTAAAAAAATTAGATAAAATGATTAAAAAATCAACTAAATAAATGGTAGGAAGTCACATATTCATGATTTCTTTAATATTCTGATACTAGGTAAGCTGACTATTTATTTCCAAACAAATATATTTTCTATTATGAATAAGAGGACATTTCATAGTTCATGTAATACTAGAAAATATAAATAAACAATGGATTAATAAATAATTTAAATGAAATTGTAATTATCTTCAAAAATACATCCTCAGAGTGTTATTTTGTTGATGGTATATGATATCTTTCATAATTTAAAAAACATAATAACCATAATATTTTCCATTTATTTGTTTCAAACACTACTGATAAAAATAAGTAATTGTTTATATATATATTTTGATAGTGAAATTTCATTTTATATACCCTAATACTTATCCACTTATAGAAGCTAATAGGATCATTGTATTCATTGACTACCCTCATGCCATTATTTTGATGATATTTAAACACTGCCCCTATCATAATATAATTTTCATTAAAACATAATATAAAATATATAACTTTAATTTCATTTGTAAAACATTACATATAATGTATTAAAAATTGAGAAACATCATCACATGTGGTCAGTTTGTTGGGTATCCATATATTGAATCTAGAAAATAAACCATTGGAGTATCCAAGTTGACTGCAATGAGTAACAAATGCTATCTAAAAAAATTAATAAGTAATGAAATGAATTAAAATATATTTTATATGATTAAATTGTAGAGTTTTACCCCTACATAATGGGTATTAAGAATAATCTATTATCTGTAAGTTTTTTTAAAACATTGTGCCCATTTTTTCCATTATTCCTTCATATTTATTTGGTTCTGATGAGAATAGTTGTGTAGACGTGATGTGAGTACTAATGTGTCAAAATTTCTATTCATAGGGGTTTCCATTTAAATTTTATCAATATATCTGCCTAAAAAAATTATGAATAGTATTTAGTCATAATTAATATAGTATATCATCTATGATAAAAAATTATGAAATCACACCTCATGTATACATTTAAAACTGAAACTCCTATCTATTCATGCATGAGGATTTAATTTACATTCTAAATACGAATATAGTCTGAAATGGACTCTCCATACATCTATTATTTAAAATCAATTGTGGTCATATCACAACTTGATAATGCTTTATTCACATGAACCTATAATGTTAGTAAAGGAGGAAGTTTAATGGGAAGGATAAATGATACGTGAATTTCATGCATATATTTTAAGATGGTTTGATAAATGAATTCTTGTACTTAATTGAACAGTATTTCAAATTTTGGAATAATGTAAGTTGTTTTGTGTTTTACAGAAGAAAATGACTGATAATTGAAAAAGGAATAGAAAGAGGAGAAAATATGATCTGAACGACACTTCAGGGTGCGAGTGAAGCGAAGCGGCATGACACCGGATTTTATAGATGAAGAGGAACTGTAAAACTGAAGAAAAATTTACTACATGTCATATACCACAATTATATATTGTGACCATTTCAAGTGATTAAAATCCGTGCTGGACAAGTCGTGACAACAGAACATGATGTGAACTTCAAATACACATCATATACCATCAGTACCTAAGGTGATGAAAGTCAAACAAGCGTATGAAGCTTCCACAGTGGTGAAAAAATTAGATATGATGTTATATGTTCACCAAGAATTAAGATACATTGGGTTCATCACAAATGATATAACATTAGTTTATTAGGTGAGAAAGTATTTATCCCATTTGTCTCTTGATGAAAGTTAATATCTCTAGCCCATTGATGGGAATAAAACCTCTTGATCAAATCCATGACCATGGTGTTTTATGGGTGAGTTTAGTTCCAAAAATTCAATGAAAGATATATCGAGAATATAGGTTTATGGCACCAATATAAAACCCGAATTATTTGAGATATTTTGATAAATTGATTATATTACACAATAAATATTTATAGAAGGTTGGATGTCATTGTGATGTAAACTTCATTCTCTATGGATACCTTGGTGTGTTTCTAGACACTAACCTTGTAATTTAGGTGGTTATTCTGAATGCTACTGAGAAATAGTCCTAGATGGTCACACACTAATTGCATTCACAATCTCAGTTAATTTGTAGTATTTAATTTAATAAGTTATAATAAATAATATTTATTCAGGTTTGGTTGATCACTATAATTTAATCAAAAGTTATTTTAAGTAATAAGTGAGAATAATAATAATAATAATAAATATTTGTTTTCTAATTTGGTTATTATAATATTAATTATATTTATTAATAAATAATGCTGTGATGTTTATTTATTCAATAAATAGTCATTATTCAAGGATCAGTAAATGTGTATGATGGAAAGCTAACTGAGTTTAATGGTCTGATTGGAACTAGTATAAATGAAATTTATTTATATTCTTTAGGTGTTTCACATGTCAATCATTTAATAATGATATTTATATTATTATTATTGGACAAGGGGTCAACTTATAATTTTTTATTTGGGAACAAACTTATGTGTGATTTACCAACCCTAAATCCTCCAAAATAAATATATAATTATACCACTTTCCTAAAACACAATTGGAATTCACAATGGATAGAGTGAGACTCTATCAATACCTAGAGAGATATCAAGAGATCAAGAGTTATCTCATAGAAAAAAAGAGATCAACAAGAGTTCTCCATCTCTCAAGAAGAATTCAACTATGATCAACCATGAACATTGAAAGTGATTAGGATTTTCCATGCAAGCACCCAATAGTTTTACATCATCATTTAGAGATTGTGGTGCATGTTTGGATCATCGTTAGAGGGATTCTATACTTCGATCCTACAACACAATGGTGGTATGAAAATATCTTGTTAACTAGACCACCAATAAATGTGGAATTATAAGTAGAGTTAATTCTATATCTTCTCATATATTAATTATAAATTACATGTGAAGATCCTTCACCCATGGTTATTGTGTTTTAATATTGTCAAATAATCTACTATTTTTTTATTAAAAATGAACTCTTGATCATGTAAATAAATGATTACACATGATTTAAGACTAAAATACAAGTTGGTAATACAATAAAAGGACACTTCTACTACACCTATAACCTTTAAATACAAATCCATATATTCCAATCCTTTATTTTGTATCATAATCTTTATATGAATTATCCAAAGAAAAAACCCTAGGAGTGTCAAATCAGGTATAAATTAAGACCTACTTTTTGTGCACTAGGTGAATATTGAGTTAATACCCAATGTTTCATTTTTAGGATTATTACCCCTAGGTATAACTATTCCAGAGATACATCCACTTGTAGTATCCTGATAAGTATCTTGTTTCTAGGAAAACCACACACACTTTTCTTTACCAAATTTAGGATGGTTTTATGGATACTAAAAAGCATGAACATTATAATAACTTATAATGGTATTGTAATGAGAGGGAATAATGATCAATTATTTATAACATAGTAAGGAAGTTTAAAAATGATACATAATAACATTTCATATTGAAACGAAAAGTAATTTAAAAGAGTTCTCAATGAAAATGGGGAAGGAGGGGTAAGGAACTAATATTTAGACAGAGTAACATTTTAGAAATAGGCTATAATTTGGAAAAACAAATAAAGTATCATAAAAATATGCCAAATGGAAGAAAATAACGTGGAATAACTAGCATGTAAATATAAAAAAATAATTTTATAACAATATAACAAAATTATTTTACTTGAAATGGAAGGATGAGGATTGAGTTAACCATAACATTGAGAGGATGATTCTTAATGATAAAGAGAGACTCCATAGAACTATAGAAACACCTTTAATATACTCTTGAGAGGGTAATTAAGAGAGTATTAATGATCTTTGGATTTTTTGTGGATATTTAGGATGGAATTTGGTGTATTTATACATGAGGAGGGTGGTTTTAAGGGATAAAATAATGATTATTTTTTTATTAAGGCTAACCACTTATGGGTGGAATTAATTTCATTGAATTTGGCTGATAATAAATTTGGAAAAGTTTTTTTGGGATGATAAATTCCTTAATAATCTATTTAATTTTTTCATTTTTATTTTCCTTATGTTTTAACATTTTAATTTTAACTTTATTATTTTACCTATACTACGATAACTCTTTTTTTTACCACAATAACTTTTTTGATCCTAAAAATAAAATAACAATTATTAATTAATTTAGAAATTATAATTACAAATATTTAATCAATTTTACTTGATTCACTTTATAAATGTGATAAAAATCAATTCTAATATGATACATGCATAACTCATAAAAATAGTTTTTTAGAAAAGATAAAATCATGTTTTTCAAAATGTTAAGAACGTGTTTATAAATGTAATGATTTATGTATTATGTTATTACTTAAATAAATTTTGATCAATAATAAGTATTAATAAATTTTAATTCATGATAATATTATGATTATATCATAATATTTGTGATATTTCATAATAAAATGGTATTTTCACTTTTTCCCCCAAAAATAAACATTTTTTGAAAATTTTCATAAATTCACCATAAGATAATTTTGATGTGATGAATAAAAAAATTATATTTATTTTTATCAAAATAATACTATAAATATGATAATTTTATATTTTAAATAAAAATACTTATTTATTGAATATATTTTATGACATAACCCCGTTATAAAAATTACTTAAGACTTAGTTAATTTATATTATCATATAAAATTATTTTATGATATAATTTCATAAAATAAAATTTATTTAGAATATATTATTTTATCATAAAACATACTTTAAATGAAAATTAAATATTTTTATAGTTTCTAAAAATAAAATGATAAAATAATCCTAACAATTACTTTATTGAGCCAACAATCATAATGACCAATTGTCTTATTGATTAATGATCATAGTTACCATATGACATATTTTCCAATGTTCTTAATATAGAACAACTATATTTCCTTATAAATACACTATCATTCTTTATTCATTAATTCACTTAGAAAATTTATTACACATTCACTGATAATGTCTATCACTTTCCTAACAATTCTCCTTTTTTATAGTTATTATAGTGGGAGTGATCTTTATAGGAGAATTAAAGCCTTTGGAGTTCCATTTAATAAATATAATATTCTTCTATGGGTACATCCTTTTACTTTTCCTAGTTTTAGTAGTTAATATCAACACATGATGTGTAATGTTATTATGAAATGTATTAGTCTTTCTATGTGATTATAATAAAACAATCATTAAGAGTTATTATATAATAACATAAAGGTATTTTCATGTCATTACGCCTTTGGTACCCAGCCAAGATTCATGTATATAGGTCAAGATAAGGGTAAGACCCTTGTGTTTGGGGGGGGGTGATCAGGTATATCAGGATTGGATCATAGATAGTGGGACTAGGCTTGGTCTCGAAACTAGTTGGGAGTTACCTTTAGGTTTGATTTATTCTGGGACTTGAGTATTTTATATATTAATTTAACTAATTCATAATGGTTATATGTTTTAGATTATTTATAACATTCCTTGGTATGTACTTGTGATGGTATGTGATGGATTTTATTATTCTGATTTCCACTATTATTGCTAGTCCGAACAAAGGGTTTAGTCCCCCCAAAAAATCCTTTTAAACCCTCACCAATTATCAGTAGCCTTTGGCTTACAGGGAGCCACATTTTAGGCCTTACAATGACTTGATTTGGTATTTATGAGTGAACCTAGATAGGGACCTTATAGGATCGATTTTGGCATCTTCAAGAAACGATCACCGATGATGAGAAAAAAACACCTACACATTCAATTAAATAAGGTAATAGTTCAATTTTATTTTTTTTCTTATTCATAATCCCATGAGATCTTCGGGTGATTACTAGGATGCAGTTATTCTGAAGATGATGTCTCAAAGTTTATTATTGTGTATTTTTTTAAATTCTTGATATTTTGGGCTTTAGTTGCACACCCAGTACCAACAATAATGCTAAGAACCATCAAAATGAAGGTGATTTTCATTAAAAGTGAGAAAATTTTACTGAAATCCACACCATCCTTATTTTTAAATACCTTCACTTTAAAACCCCATGGACATGAACTTCTCATAATCACATGAATTATATAAAATATTGCATTACAAACATTTCCAAAACCTTTTAGGTTCAATTTTTTAGAGAATTAAAACAAACATGAACTATAAAACACATGTATTTTTCATATAATGGGAATTTCTTCCAATATATAGGAAAATTCTTAATCCATAACAAGTATTCAATATCTACCACAAATTGATAACATTATATAGTCTTCTAGACATGAATTATGCATTAATTTTCTTTATAATATGGGGACATAGAAACATTAAAAAGGGGTGATCTTAGATACTCAATAAAGGATAAACAATGAAATCAAAAACATATCATGGGTAAGACATGGGGGATAATTTAAGAATATGAACATAAGATCATGGAGATAAGTACATTAGGCATAACATGATCATAAGTACATGAATCATAACTTGGGAATGTTACCAAAACATAAACATGATAAATTCTTGAAAATATCACCAAAGTTCATCACTAAGGTTTTGTAAAAGCATATTACCAATGTTATTCACCATGGTATCATAAAACATTACCCTTTAATGTTGTTGAGGTATCATGAACATGTAATATCTAGAGATTAATTTTTTACCCAATGAATTGGAGTGCTATCAAGGAACACCCCTTATATTGCTAAGGTTTTTCACCAAGGTATCATAAAATATTACCAAGGCATGCTACCAAGGTATCATAATCATATCATCTATATAGATTAATTCTTTTCCCAATTCATTGGAGTGATATTAGGGATCACCCTTTATATTTATATCATTATGTGGGCTATATAAATCAAATATCATGGGAATATATCATTTTAACCCATGAGTAGGGAATGAGGGTTTCAAACATTGAAGTCCCCAATCAATAAAATAATGTTATCTCTATATAAACACCCTTGAATGATATTAGGTTTTGGTATTCCCAACATAAATATATGGAATGGAAAATCAAGGAATGATTTTGATAGCATGATACATATAAAAAGGGATTATGGAATGAGTTTAATGATAAATATGGATTTTCTCTCATCAACAAGTAATAATTCATATAGTAATGGTTTGATTTTGAACACATGGAATCATAATCACATGGAAATCAAAAGGCCTGCAACAAGAAAATATGACATGGAAAACCATGGAGTGACATTGGAAGCCTGAAAGGTATACAAAATAGATTATGAAATGAGTTTAATAAGAGATAAGGGAATAATATCATCAATAGAGGATCATTTTAATATTAATTGATTATAAACACACATAATCACAATCACATGGAAATAAAAAAGGCTTGTAACATGAAAATATGACATGGAAAATCAAGGAGTGACCATGGAAGTATGAAATGTATAAAAAATGGATTATGGAATTGGTTTAATGATAGATAAAGGTAGTATATAATTAATTGGGTATCATTTATAAAACAAAGTATTATTTTTAAACACATGGAAGTATAATCACATGGAAATAAAAAAATCTTATAACATTAAAATATGACATGGGAAATCAATGAATGGTTTATAAATCATGATGACTATAAAAAGTGATTATGAAATGGGTTTAATGAGAGAGAAGGGTAGTACCTCACCAATAGAGAATCATTTGGATAATAAATGATTGATTATGAACATATGGAAGTATAATAGTATTGAAATACAATGGGATTTTATGAAAATAACTACTTGAATCAAAAGGATGAGGAGTACCCTTACTTTGATAAGTAGTTTCTTAAATATTGGTAGGAATATATAGATCCTTATAGACTCATTTAGAGTTATTTATAGAGGTATATGGAAGGGAAATTAGTGATAAATTCTCATGAGGTGAAGAGGGATGAGATAATGAGTGAGAGTTAACTCCTTTTATAAGTGAAAAAGATGCTATTTTTCATGGAAACTAAAGTTATATTAGTGTTAATTTAATTGTATATATGTTTAAACATCATGTTATAGTCTTTATTTTAAAATATATTAATCTAATTTAAAATAAAAATATTTAGAAAAGCACTATTCCTTGAAAAATATTAGTTTTACCCTGGTAACTAATATTTACCTTGGTAACTTAATTCTATGACTAAAAATTAAGTTGATCATAATAATTAATTTTACCAACCTGATTTAAAATATTAAAACAATTTTGTTTGATTCAATTTATAAAATTGTTGAAAATAAATTTTAATATAATAAAGCATAATGTATAAAAACAATTTTAAGAAACTTGTATCTTTTGAGCATAAAATAAATTTATTACTTTCTAAGTAATAAATATTGGCTGGGTGTCAACTTATTTTATTGTACACATTATTAATAATTTCTATTTAAATAATTGTTTAAACATAATATAATAAACATCATATCTCATGAAAATGTAATTTTTAAGAAAATATTTTTTTATGTATAAAATGATTTTATTTTTTATTTAGATAAACTAGTTGAATTAATGTCTATATTTACCTGTTAATTCAATATAAAAAATTTAATGGTTATATAATGTTCTCCAGTTCGTTTTGGTTTGATATTTCTTGTGAAGCAAGCTATTGAACACATTAGGTTTTATAGGAAAATATAATTTAAAATATTAGGGTTTTACATTCTCCCCAATTAAATAAAATACATCATCCCAATTTTAATTATCACTCACTAATAAAAACACTTAATTGTATGTAAAGATAATATATACACATGATATATATTCTAAGAGATACATACCTTTCTATCATAGGGAAGACTTTGTAACATATATTTACCCTCATATTAATCAAATATTTTGATTCTCAACCATTTTTTCCAAATTTACCAATATAGATAAGTCTTAGGAGTTTCTAGAGACATACCTTCTAGTGATTCATTATTAAGATCATATTTCCAACCAAATATTAAAACAAAAATGAGTATGATAATATCCAATAGAATCAGAGTAAATTATAATATGAATATGAAAGCTCAATCTAAAGATATATTCTCTATTTAAACCTTCATTTCAACCTAATATACTTACATTTCAACCACGTCACACTTATTTCATACTATAACTCTCTTGGTTCAACCTAGGTTACTTTAACTTGTGTTCTCTCATGATTCATAACACAATTCATTAATGTAATTAGGAAATAAATAAAACATAATCACTTATAAAGAGAATGTAATTAACCAAAGAATATCCCCCAGGAGTGTTTATCCAAGTGTGTTGTCTTAGGCCCACTCATCATGAACTAGAGTGAATATTTAGTTAATACTCAACAATTTTATAGGGTGATTAACCTTAGGTACATATATTCCATATCCATATCCACTTTTTAGTATCCAGATAGGGATGGAAGTGAAAGGAGATCCACACAATCTCTACTTTACCAAAACTCTAAGATGTTATAATATACATTGAATTATACCCTAGACTTATCCATAAGGTTTTAAGTAAGGTTTTATTATCTTAATACCTAAAATATTAAATATTACCTTAAATAGCCTAAATGGTCATCTATACCATTGAAATTATTATCAACCTTAACATATGAACCCTTAAATTATCCTCAATTAGCATCATATCACATAAATTTATCTAAAACCTACCATGATTCCAAATATAACACCCCAAAAATGTGACCATATCATAATTACATTACCTATAGAAAATATTTCATTATATATGTCCTTAACACCTTTTAGGGTTTGAGTTTTAGAGAATTAAGGAAAAATGTTAACTACAAAACCCATGTCTTTTTCAACTAATGGACCTTTCCCCACTATGTAGGTAATAAATTAATCCATAAAAAGTATTTAACATTTCCAAAAAATTATTCACAAAATATACTCTTCTAGACACATCTAATGTATTAATTTTATTCATAACTTGGCGAAATGGAAACATAATAAAAGGGTGAGATCAAATTCTCAGTAAAGGACAAACAATGAAATCAAAAATATATCAAGGGTAATATTTTGGAAATAATAGAAGAATATGAAAACAAGAAAATAAAAATAAGTACATGGGGTGTAACATTATCATAAGTACATAAAGAACAACTTGGGAATGTAGAAACAACATAAATATGATATATTCATGAACATATCACAAAATTTCACCACTAAGGTGTCATAAAATCATATTACCAAGGTTATTCACTAAGGTATAATAAAACAGTACTAGTGCAAGTTTCTGATGTATCACTAACATTCCAACTATATAGATTAATTTATTACCCAATGAATTGAAGTGATTTTAGGGAAGACCATTTATATCACCAAGGTTGTTCACTAAGTTATCATTAAACATTACCAAGGAATGCTACCAATATGAAAAACTATATCTTTAATAAACATTAATTCACGATTTACCACATAAAGATATAATTAATATAACCCCATATTATTGTGAGGCCTAGTGTCTTTGGGTAATTAGGTAAATATAACATTAACTTGCAACATGGGTACAATAAAATTATTTAAAAGCTTTGAAACATGCCCTTATATTCCTTGGAGATTCAAAAACTATATGGGATAACCATGGGACATGCATAAGAAAGAGGTGAGCTATAAAACCTAGTAAAATAATAAACAAAACATATAATAAGGTAAATTAGTACATGTTATATAATAGGTTTATCAAGGTAACATATGAGGGGTGAGAATCATAATGTTGAACAATTATGCATGATATAACATGATAACAAAATGGAAACATAGGAATGTGGAAACACAATAAAAAATGACATCATAAACATAAGTCAAGGATAACCACCAAAGCAACATAACATATTTTTCTCAAGATAACCTCCCATTTACCATACTTACACCTCATAAGATAAAAAAATTACACAATGTATTGGAGGGCTCTATAATTTTGGGACCACTCGTCACTTTCATATAATGTAAATGCATAAGTGTTCCACATAGATCATAAAAAATAAGTATTCCACTCATGAATTTTAACCACCATGATTAAGGAGTTAAATTTATATACATATAAATACCTAATCAATGAAGGATAGGTACAACTAGGTGAATACCCATGAGTGGAAATTGAGATGGGTATTCACTACGCAAATGTTTGGCATGGAAAATCATAGGATAATTTATGTAGAATAACAGGTGTGAAAAAATACTTATAGAAGGGGTGAATGTGATTGAAAGAGGTATATCATTACTTGGGAATCATAAAGACAGTAAGTTATATGTGTAAAAACATATCCCAACTTGAAAAATTGTAAATCAAAAGGAATGACATAAAGAAGTTTCTTGAATAAAGAGAATGATAGGATCTATGACCTTAAGAGGGTGCTTCTTTAAGCTTGGAAGGATATTATTAACAGATTAGGGGAACCTTGGTAGAACTATAGGGAGAAAAATACTTGTTTTTTACAATAATAATTTTATAACCCTTATAAAAATTACATTTGAATTCATAAAACTATATTATAATTTATATTTAATAAATATAATTTAATAATAATATTTTATTAAAATATCATTTATTATAAAAAATTTTAATTCATCAAAAAGAGTGTCTTGATTGAATCTATATATTTCCCAAAAGTACAAATTGTGTTTCATCATATAAAAATATAATTTTTGTCAAAACTATTATTTAATCATTATAAAGTAATAATAAAATTTAAATATAATCATTAATTTACAAAAAAAACAAATTCATAATGTTAGGGTCTAGATACATAGACCTTTCTTACAACTGCGAATTACATAAGGGTAAGTTGTGTGATGGGGAGATTTTCATGGAGTAGTTGGGTGAACATGGTTTGGGCCATAATCTTGATGAGCTTCAAATTTCCCATAAATAGTTTTGATCATACTTTAGTTGTTCAATCTAGACTCTGGATTAGTTAAGGGGAAATCCCAATAATGTTATCACCCTCATAATCTATGATAAATGAGATTTATTAGGAATGCTCCTTCTAGTCGAGGCCATCACTTTCTTTGTGTGTGTCAATTGTATTTATCATAACCCTATATATATAATAATCATATGATATCTTTATAACAAATATACTATCAATGGTTATGATTCTTAACATTATTTTACATCTCATAGGATATTACTTATAATGGTACAAAATAAGTGAAGTAATTCATGTTTTTTCTAAAACTTTATTTATTAACAAGGAATATACTCATTTAAATAGAGGATTTAATTTGTAAATGTTTGGTTTGTTACATTATTTCTCCATTGAAAAAATTCACCGTCAAAATTTTTATTCTACACACTAAAAAATATGAGGGTACTTCTATTTTATCACCTCTTCCAGTTCCCATTTATCTTCCTCAAACTTGTGGTTCCATCAAAACACTTTTATTGGGTGATTTTTCTTGTTTCATAAAACATTGTCTCTATGATCTAATATCTTCACCGACTGTTCCTCATATGAAATATATTTCTCTAATGCTACCACATATATATTGAGTACATGTGAGGGGTATAATATATATTTCCTAAAGTGGGATGCATGGAACACATCATATACCTTAGATAAGTTATATGGGAGTGCTAGTTGATATTCCACCACTCCAATGGGAACAATGATCTCAAAGGGGATTATGTATCTAGGTCTAAGCTTTCTCTTCTTCCTAAACATCTTTAATTTCTTCTATGATAATATATGAAGGAGCACATTATCTCTAATATCGAACTCCAGGTCTCATTGATGATTTTTTGTATAGAGTTTTTATTGAATTTGTACAGATTTCATATGATGATGATTGGTTTGAACCTTCTCCATCATTTCTTGGATAAGATTAGGTCCCATAAGCTTGCACTCTCCAAATTCATCCCAGAATTTTTAAGTGTGACAATTATTACCATTTAGAGAATCATAAAATGTCATTTGAATTCTAGAATAGAAACTATTGTTATATTATAAGTCCATTAGGGAAAGGTGATGGTCCAAACATCCTTGTAATTCCATTTAACATGATCTCATCATATCCTCGAGAGTTTTAATGGTCTTTTCAAATTGATAATAATTTTGAGGGTGATAAGAATTTGTGAAGCTTAGTTCTATATCCAAGACTTGCTGGAGGCTTCTCTAAAACCTCAATGTAATAATTAGATCCTAATCAGACAAAATAGAGATTGTCACCCCATACAGTCTTACCACTTTTGTATATCATAGAAATTTGGTTAAGAGAGAAATATTTCTTGATAGCATTGAAATGCACTGACTTTGTAAGATAATCAACTACCACCTAGATGGTGTAATATCCTTTAGGTGTCCCAGGAGTCCTATAATAAAATCCATGGTTATTTTTTCCCATTTTTATACTTTTATATGAAATGGATTCATTATACTCTTATACTTCTATCATTCCACGTTGACTTGTTGGCATAACAAGCATCAGGATACAAACTCTGCAACATCCCTCTTCATGTTATCCCACTAGAAGTTTTGCTTCAAATCTCTATAAATATTAGTTATTCCTAGATGAATAGAAAATTATGATCTATACAAATCATATATAAGTTATCTATTTAGTTTTTATTTTGATGAGACGCATATATGGGTTCTAAACTTTTAACTCCATATTCATAAAAGTTTAACTCCATAATACTCATTACCTTATTTTGTGAAAACTAAATATCTTTATGTGTCTCTTATATCCTCTCAAGAATATAGAGTTGAGTAGTTATTTGAGAAAATTATGATAAATAACATTTTTTATTCCCATATTCATCTTTTTCATATCCAAGATGATTGGATCCCCTTTAATCATCATCATAGATAGGGTTATGAGATCCTTTCTACTCAGAGCATCTACCACTTGTTTTCCTTCCAAGTATGGTAATGTATTGAATAATCATAATCCTTGATCAAATCTAACCAACTTTATTGGAACATAATCACATCCTTCTATGTAAATTTATACTTGAGAATTTTATGATCTGTATATATGTCATACTTTTATCCATAGAGATAATATTTATAGTCTCAAATAGAATATCACTACTACCAATTCTAGATCATTCATTTTGTAGTTATGCTCATGATTACTTAATTAGAGGGAGGAATAGGCTATAAAATTTTCATCTTGTATATGTTCACAACCAAAGATCATTTTGGACACATCATCATAGACTGAAAATCCTCCCCCACTGGTGGGTAATGTGATAACAAGTGCAATGATTAGCCTCTTATTCATCTCTTTAAATATTTATTTTCATTCATAAATCTAGAATTTTTTTTCTTCCTTTAGAGTAATCTTGGTTATTATGATTGAAAATCATGAGAAGTTTCTCACAAATAGATGATAATACCCAACTAATCCAAGGAAAATATAGATTCCCATCATAGATGTTGGCCCAGCCTATCCTTTTATTGCCTATGTTTTTGAATAATCCATAGATATCCATTTTTTTGGTGATAACATTCCATAAGAAAGTTACTTTATCCAATAAAAACTCACATTTACTATACTTTTTGTATGACTTTTATTTTTAAAATCTCTTCAGTATAGTATATAAATTCTCCTCATGTTCCTCTTTGATTTTGAAGTAGATAATAATATCATTTATAAATACTACAACAAAATTTTCAAGTTAATCCCTAAATACTCTATTTATTAATTCCATGATTATTGGTGGAGCATTGGTGAGAATAAATGGAATCAAAATTAACTCTTAGTTCTCATATATTGTTCAAAAAGTAGTCTAGGGGATATCCTCTTTCTTCACCTTTACTTGATAATATCCCAAACAAAGATCCACCGTAGGGAAGTGTAGTCCCCACATAGATGATCTAAAAAGTCATTAATCGATGGAATATAATACTTGTTCTTTTTTTTGACAATTTTATGATCACTATAATCAATGTAGTGGCACATTGACCCATCATTATTCTTGAAAAATATTGATGGGTCACCCTATAGTGAATCACTTGGGAATATAATGAATTTATCAAAATTCTTCTGTAATTGTTTCTTCAGCACCTCAAGTTCAACAATAGCCATTTTATATAGAGTCCTAGATATTGGAAAATCTATAAGTATGAGATCAATTAAGAACTCAGTCACAACTAAGAGGAAGATCAGAAAATTATTTGAGAAACACATCATATAATTACCATACAATGGGCATGTCATTAAGGATGATATTTTCTTTAGTCTTGATTATTTGAGCTAGATATGCTTGCTTGTAAGGGAAAAATGTCCATTCTTGAGATGTTGGTACCAAATATGATTCATCATCCTCCATGAACTTTTATATAATTAGAGGGTGATTTTTTTCTATAAAGGGTGATTTAATTCCCTCAAAAAGTTATGCTGGATCTATACAAGGAAATTCAATCGATGCCTAGAATAACATCAAATTCTGCTAAAGGGATCATCACGTGATTTTCTTGGAAATTTGGATGGAAAATTTTTACTAGGGAGGAGTGATATACTTGGGATAAAATAATTTCACCATTTTCCATTTTCACCAATATCTCTACTTCCATGTTTTTTGGTGGTGTTTTAATAGTTCAACTAAACTTGCGTGATATGAAAGAATGCATAGAACCATTGAATATAAACCTTCCTTTCACGATTTTATTCTTGTTCTAATCATTTAATTCATCCAAAATATACTTAGGGATGAGAATTTTCAAACTATTAAACACATAAAATTAAAACTATGAACTTTTAAGGTATAACTAATAAATGATATATATTCCTTAACATATAAATTTTTAGGTTTCAGTTTGATTTATCGATGATCTATTTCCCAACATAAAGTATTATGAGCATTTTCCCACTTGATAATGGTTTATAATGAGCGTGTGAAGTTACCAAATCATATCCCTTGGGAGTATCAAACTAGGTGTGTATAAAGGCCCATTGACATGTACTAGGTGATGATTGAGTCATTATCAATGTACCATTTTTAGGGTTATTACCCCTTGGTATAAATTTTCCAGAGCCACTTCCACTTGCAGTATCTAGACACAGATGCATTTTCATAGAAACCACTTACTATATTATTTACCAAAATTTAGAAATGTTTTCCTATGTTTAGTCTTATCCCTAAGGCTTTCACTATAGTATTCTAATCCTAATATCCAAACATAACTAATATTTGATCTGATAACAACTATGTCAACCCATATATTTAATACACATTAATTCATGATTTATTATATAAAAATATACTTAATATAAACCCAAATGTTTGTGAGGCATAGTGTATTTGGGTAATTAGGTACATAGAACATTAACTTATAACATGGGTACACCAACATTATTTAAAATCTCTAAAACATTCTGTTATATTCCTTGGAGATTCTTAAATTACATGGGATAACCTTGGGTCTCACATAAGAAATGTGTGAGCTATAAAAACCAATAAGGGAACAAATAAAACATAGCATAAGGTAAAGCAGTGATTATCCACTGAAAGAGGATAATATTCATTTTTTATGTTATAATATTCATGTGATTTAATGTTAATAAAAAATTTAATAGTTCATTTTACAATTTGAACTTCTTTTCTTAACATGTTTGTAATTTATTCTTAAGATGAACTATTACATGGTACATATTTGGTGTGTAAAAATAATTAGGTACATTTTCCCCATTTACTTTTTCCTTTTTTTGGTTTTATTTAAGGGAAACTCAAGGGGCTTCCATTTCATTCTAACGACATTGGTGTGTAATATTTAGGTGATGATAAGGTTGAGGTATTTTTTAGGAAAATAAAATTTATTCCAAGATTTCAAACACAATATTCCATCATTGATGAAGTTTATTTGAGTGATATGGAGATAAAAGGAGTAATAAAGAGCATCCTGAACTTCAACTCCAACCACTAGGTGACTTTGTTCTATATTTATTATTTCAATTTCCTTTTATAACTCCTCTTCTCTGCCTCTACCCCTTATGAATTTTCATTTATTTAAACACTGGGGACAATGTTATTCTATGTTGGAAGGGGGGTAAAATGAAAGAAATAAAATTTTATGTGTCAAAGAATTTTTTTATGTGTTAACAAAAAATAATATTTATATGACTCTTCATGATAATATATTTTGAAAAAATTAAAAATGAATATCAAATAATTTTATAAGCCTCGATCCTTATTTTAATGAAAGTTTAAGTTCACGAGCATATATTTTGGAAAGTGTGGTTGTACGTTGTGATTTTTCACCCTTAACATTTTCATCATATTTAATAAAAATATCACTTTTCACATCCATCAAATTGTGGGGTATTAGTTTGTGTTTATGGAGTCCCTTAATAAATATCATAGTTTTGGAAATCACTTAAATTTTATAATATGTATTTAAAAAAATCATCAAAAAAATTTAAATAAAAAAATAATAAGTTTGCGCGTAGGGAAATGGATTGACCTAATGTATGGATTTAAAAAAATTGGGATCACGAATCTGTAGTTTTCTAGCCCAAATTGGTAATTTTATCTCTATTTTTGACATTTTTTTATTTAGTTAACTTGAGATGATACTAGAGTATGTGAGTTTCACTTGGTTCCCTAAGGTCTTTAAGCCTAGGAGTCATCGAAAAAGTCTTGCTACATGGGTTGACTTGATTGAGTGAAATTTCAATTACCATGAAAAAATTGTAAAAAAATAATTAATACCCATCTTAATATTAAAATTTGATTTCACCTAGTTCTTTCATATTTTCCCCTTGAATAAAATTGAACCCCCATGTCTATTGTGATTCACATCACATCATTATGATTAATTGAGCATTGATTAAATGTGATGGAGAATTTGAAAAAAGTAATGTTATTGGGATTGGGATATTCTTCTGGACCTATATTGTTTTAAATGATTCTGATAGGTTTGATGACTTTTTTATTTGAATTTGAAATGGTAAGCATTATATGTTAGAATTTTCTTAGAAAATTGAATTCAATTTTTATATTTTTAGATACTTTTTGACAGGGACTATAAAGAATCAAGTTGGGGGTGTGATTAGACACTGAAAGAGGACAATATTCATTTCTTATATTATAATATTCACGTGATTCAATGTTAATAAACATTTGTACTAGTGAATTTTACAATTTGAACTTCTTTTCTTAACAAGTTTGTAATTCCTTCTTAAAATGCGTTATTATGTCGTACATTTTTGAAGACCTCAAAAAAAAAATCAATGATCTTGATTTTATTTTCATATTTCTATTTAATATTTCAAATTAAATCTGTAATATTTCATTATTCTTGAGAACTTGAAGAATCACATTGTAAGATGATGAAAGTGTGCTTTCATTCCAACACATTCTAGACAAAGTGAACTATAAAAAAGACCAATAAAATGACTATAACGACCAAGATCCAAAACCAATGTTTCTGAATTTGTATCTAGATATAGAGGAAATAATAGGGAGCATTTAATTCAATAGTTACTAGAGCTAATTATGATTTTTAATGGAATTTGAGGCAGACCAATTTGAAGAAGAAATTTTGTGCCAAATTCTGTGGTCTAGAAAAACAACCCACCATTTCAATCATATCTTTAAAAAAATTCAAATTAGGATGAAATTTTATAGGATATTAGTGGAAATCTATGGATTCATTTTATTACTATATATCCCACCCAAATTTGGCCATATATAATCTTATTTTGGAGCCTCTTTTTTTGTGGATGTAAGCTTACTCCTATTCCGGGTCTAGGGTGGAAAAGTCCACATTCCACAAAATATCCACCACCCTAGGCCTACCATAATTAAGTGATAAGACATGGAAAATTGGGAGATCCACCCAAGGCTTACAAAATTACTAAGGTAGTGGTGGTGAATTTTTTTTAGGTTTGTTTTGTATGTTTTCATTGTAATGTTATGTTGTGATTTTGTTGTCTTAAGTTTGTCTTTCACATGTAAGTTGTTCAAATTCCCCATAGATTTTTAATGAAACTTATTCTTATTATCATTTTCTATTATTTTTTAACATGTTGATACTATTTCATTAAGGTGTGAATTTATTCACACAACAAAGAGATATATCCTTCACACAACGGTGGAGTGCTCATTTTTTTTGTTTTATCTTCTTTAATTATGCTTCTTTAATCCGACTTATGCATTCCATTAAGTTATTTTCATCAATGGTAGAATAAAACTATTGTGGTTAAATTATAGATATTTGAATGGGGTTGGTTTGGATTCTATTTTATGTGATTATATTCTTAAATTAGTTCATTATTTTAAGAGTTTGATTCAATAACTTATTTTCTTCTTTATCTTCACCAATTTCAATGATGACATATTTTGAGTGCTAGTAAAATCTAGTTCCTCTGAGTGACCATTAAAGTTATACTCTAAGTTAATTGGTTATTAGCCTTGGAAATTTTTATGTATTAAATTCGTGAATTGTTTTGGGGACATATCTCATTTATTTGAAACTTCTTAAACTAGTGAGCTTAAATTTATAAAGAAAACAATTACATTCATTCTAGTCTTAGAAAAAACATATGAAAAGCACATATTCTTTAATTTTTTACTTCAAAATATTAAGGTGTTTTATTTATTCAATTCAATTCATTCTGTTGGGTACTTTATTATTCTATTATCCAAATTTCAATCAACCCCAAAGTTGGCCACTTCATAGCCAAAATCCCTAACAAATCTATGTGTATCAAGGTTACTTATTTGGTCCTTGTGGATTAGACCCCTACTTGTACTACATTGATTGATTCTACCTCTATGGTACATTTGGGTAAGAATAAGAAGTACATGTGAACCAAGAGGCATATTAAGGTAATATAAGATGGGTGATAATCATAACCTAGAACAATGAGGCATGATATAACATGATAACATAAAGGAAACATAAGAATGTGGAAAAAACATAAGACATGGCATAATGAACAGATGTCAAGGATAAAATTCAAGAAAACAAAACATATTGTTCTTAGGACAACATCCCATGCACAATAAAAACATTTACCAATACATTGGATAAATATATAATTCTGAGCCCACCCATCACTTTTATATATTGTACATGCATAAGTGTGTCACACAGATCATACAAAATAAGGATGTATATAATCAATTTAAACCCCACTACTAAGGAGTGTGGGTAAAATACATATAAATACCCAATAAATTATGGATATATACACCAATTTAAATAAACTTGAGTGAAAATGGATATGAGTATTCACTTCAAAATTGTTTGGCATGGAAAATCAGAGGATAATCTTGGCAGCATAACGAGTGTACATAAAGGTTTATATAATGGGTGATTGAGAGTGAAATGGGATTATAATTACCCTAGAATCATAATTATAGTAATATATATGTGTAAAAACATATCCCAACTTGAAAAATTAGAAATAAAAAGGCTTGAAATAATGATAGTGCTTAAATAAAGAGGTGAAGGAGAGGTTCCCTTATCTTGGGAGGGTGATTCTAAAAGCATGAGAGGATATTCTTAAGAGTTTAGGGGAACCTTGGGAGGACTATAAAGAGGTAAGGTCAGATTAAATCCATGATCCAAGGATTTTTAGTGAAGATTTATGGGAGGTATGGTGGTTTTTTATAGAAAAAGAGAAGATAATTATTTATTAATTTCTAAACATTGGACCTGGACTCTATATGATAAATTAATCCAAACCAAAAACTAAACCATGTTTTTTACACATGTTTTCTACCAAAGAGGAGTGTATTTAATTATTTTATAATTCAAAGAACTGAGATCATTAAAATAATACCTGTGGTGATGTGTAAGTGAGTCGTGTTTATAAAGAATTGATTTTAAATCCTTAAAATATAATATAGGTTTTAGTGGATACATTAAGGGTTTATAAAATCAAAAAAATAACATAAAAAACAATATACTAAAGGGGAAACATAATTTTGGAATTGGATACTCTTTATAATATTTATTACATAACTTATAAGCTTTATGATGTTATAAAACATACCGTATATAATTTTTACCCAAAAAATAGTTTCTCTTAGAAAATTATGATAAAATCACTATTAGATAATTTTGAAGTGATGATTCAAAAAATAATATTTATCTTATCATAATAATTCATTTAATATGTGGATTTACAATTTTAAATAAAAATACACATTTATTGTAAAATATTTTTTTAATAATAGTTTTCTAACCCTTATAAAAATTACATTTGACTTCATAAAATTATATTATCATTTATATTTAGTAAATATTATTTAATAATAATATTATATTAAAATTTAATTTGTTTAAAAAATTATTAAATTCATATAAAATATTGTATTTATTGAAACTATCTCTTTCCCAAAAATACAATTTGTGGTTCATTGTATCAAAATCTAATTTTTATAAAACTTATTATTTAATTGTTATAAAGTAATAATAAAAGATAAATATAAAAATTAATTTTTAAAAGGATAAAAATTTATACAATTATATTCTAGATACATAGCCCTTTATTACACCATTGAATTACCTATGGTTAAGGTGTACGATGGTGAGATTTCTTTGGGGTGGTTTGATGAACATGATTTGTGTTGTGATATTAATGATCTTGAAATTTCCCACAAATAGTTTAAATCGTGATTTAGTTGTTGAAACAAGGTTTGGTCTTAGTCAAGGGAAAATATTAGTGATGTTATCTCCCTCAGAAGCTCTAATAAATGGGATTCATAGGGTACGATCCAACTGGATGAGGCTGTCATTTCCTTTTTATTTGTCTATTGTATTTATCATAACCATATATATATATTTATCATATGATCACTATTTAATGACTATACTATCATCAGTTATGATTCTTAATAATATTTTAAATCTGATAGGATATATCTTATAATAATCTAAAATAACCAAATTAGTGCATTTTTTTCTATAAATTCATTTATTAATAAGGAATTTACTCATTTAAAAAGGGAATTTCATTTATAAATGTTCAGGTCATTAAAACCAATGTATCAAAAACATTTAATCTCTAGAAATTAATTATTTACCCAATGCATTAGAGATCTATCAGGGATAACCCTTTTTATGTTTATTATTATGTTTTCCAAACCAACTAATGATCATAAGAACATATCATTTTAACCCATGAGTATGGAATCTGGTTTTTAAGAATTGAATTCCTCAACCAATAAAATAATTTTTGTCTATATGGATACCCATGAATTATATTGGGGTTCAGTATTCACAACATAAAGATATGACATGGAAAATCAAGGAATGATTATGGTAGCATGATAGGTATACAAAATGGATTATGAAATGAATTTAATTAGAGATAAGGGTAGTATTTCATAAATAAGGTATAATTTTTATAATAAATGTTTGATTATTAACACATAGAAGTATAATTAAATGGAAATAAAAAAGGATTATATTATGAACATTTGACATGGAAAATCAAGGAGTGTAATTGGAATTATGAAAGGTATACAAAAGGGATTATGGAATGGGTTAAAGGAGAGAGAAGGGTGTTATCTCATCAACAAGGAATCATTTTGATAGTAAATTATTTATTATAAACTCATTGAAACATAATCACATGGAAATAAAATAAGGCATACGACATTAAAATATGACATGTAAAATTAAGGAGTGACTTTGGTAGAATTAAAAGTATAAAAAGGGGATTGTTAAATGGGTTTAATGATAGATAATGGTGGTATATCCTAAATAGAGAAAAAATTGGATATTAAAGAATTAATTATAACCTCATGGAAGCATAATCTCATATAAATTAAGTAGGATTACAACATGAAAATATGATATGAAAAATCTTGGAATGATTTAAGCAATATGAAGACTATAAAAAATTGATTCTACAACAGAATTATTGAAAATGAAGGGTAGTCCCTCATGAATTGGTAATCATGTTGATAGTAAAGAATTGATTATGAAAACAAGAAATAATAATCATATGGAAATAAAAATTTCTTATCACAAAATAAGTACTTGAATTAAAAGGCGGGGGATAAGAACCGTTACCTTGGTAAGTAGATTTTTAAAGCTTGTGAGGAATATTTATAACCTTAAAGAAAAATTGGGAGGTAATAAAAGAGGTATAGGGGAGGGAATTTTTTTATAAATTTATTTGGGTTGGAGAGGGATGTTATAATGGGTGAAAGTGATTTTTTTATAGGAGAAAACAAGTTAATTTTTCATGGAAACTAAAGTTAGGTGAGGGGTAAGAATGGTATCAGATAAACTTTAGGTGAATTTTGAGAGTTAGGGGAATTAGGTGGGGATATGTTGGTGAAACATGTGGGTATGAATTTATAACCTAGAAATGGTATTATAGAAGGTATATTGCTTAAATTTATTTAGTAAAATTCAAGCCACATTAAATTACCCAATTTAATAGTTATTAATATTGATTAAAATTTAACTATGGTAATTATTTTATTGCTAAAAATATATTATGACCCTTATTACCAAATTTCAATGTTCTTAATCCTAATTTGGGATCTATTTTATCTAATTTATTTTCTAAATATGATAAAATTATGTTTAAATTAAAAAACATAATGTGTTGAAAAATTGTTTAAAAAATGTTTTAATTATTAAGTGTTCTTAATCTTATTAAACATTGATTACTAATTAAATTAGTGTTAATTTATTTTTATATATGTTTAAAAAAATATATGAGTCTTTATTTTAAATTATATTTATTTAATTTAAAATAAAAATACATATAGTAGTATCATTCCTTGAAAAATAGATGTTTTAACTTAGTAACTAATATTTACCTCGGTAACTTATTTTTTAACTAAAAATGAAATTCATATAATTACATAATTTAATTAATATGATTAAAAATATAAAAATAATTTTATCTAATTTAAATTCTAAAATTGATAAAAATAAATTTTAATATAAGCACATATAACTCATAGAAATAGTTTTCAGAAACATGTATATTTCAAGATTAAAATAAATTTATTACATTCCTAGTAATAACTATGGGATATATGTTAAATTATTTTATTGCATATATTATAAAAAATTTCTATTTAAACCATTATTTAAACATAATTTAATTAACTTCATGGAGTTTAAAAAGTAAATTTCAATGAAAATATACTTTTATGCATAAAATGATTTTATTTTTTATTTTAATATACTAATTGAATTTTATCAATGAATTAGTATTAAAAAAAGAAATTTATTTTTATTTATATAGATATTTCATTATTTTTTCCTATATATTTACCTTCTAATTAAAATGAATATATTTTCATGATTATATAATGTTCTACAATTCATTATGGTTCGGTGTTGGGTGTGAAGAAATCTATTGAACAAATTAGGTTTTATAGGAAAATAAAATTTAAAATCATAAGGTGTTTCATTCTCCTCCTTAAATAAATTGTTTCCTTAAAATTTTAATTATGATTCACTGAAAATCATACTTAATAGTATTTAATGATAATTGTGATTCATGATATAAATTTTATGATATATTAACCATTCTATATTAGAAAAGACTACGTAACATATTTTCCCTCATAGTTGGCACAAATTTTGATTCTAAACCACTCATTAAAAACTTTCATCTATAAATAAGTCTAATAAGTTTCTAGAGACAAAACTTTTAACTATTAATTTTAAAGATCTTATTTCTAACAAAATATTAAAACAAAAATGAGTATGGTAATATATAATATAATTATATTAAATTAGTACATGAATATTAAATCTCAATATAAATATGTCTTCTCTAATGACACCTTCATTTAAACCTATGATAATTCCATTTCAACTATGTCACTCTTTTTTTATCCTATTACTCTCTTGGTTCTACCTAGGTTACTTTAAGTTGTGTTCTATTATACTTATTAATCAATTACTTTAATGTTATTAGGAAATAAATCCTTCATAATCACTTGTAAATAGAATGTGATTAACCAAATAATATCCCCTAAGAGTTTCTATTCAAGTGTGTAGTCTTATACCCACTCATCATTAAATAGAGTGAAGATTGATTTTTTACTCTACCAACCTTTTTTCTGGGTTATTAACCATAGGTGTGTTTATTCCATAGCTGCATCCACTTTCCTTTATCCAGATATGGATGTAATTTCTAGGAAAACCACACAATCTCTACATTTCAAAAAATTTAGGATGTTATCCTATACATATACTTATCTGTTAGACTTATATATATGGTTTTTACTAAATATTTATTATCCCAATACCTAAAATATTGAATTTTACCTCAACCAACCTAAAGGTTTAACTATAATTTTGAAATTATGATATACCTTAACTTACTGACCCTTAGATCAACCTTAACTAATATCTTAACATCTAAAATTATCTAAAACCCTATTTGATGACAACTATCACACCCCATTGGTGTGATCATATGATAATCACATGACTTACAGAAAATATTTCATTACATACATTCCAAAAAAACATCTAGGTTTATAGTTTTAGATAATTATGATAAAAACATTAACTACAAAACCCATGTATTTTTCAACTAATGAACATTTTCTCACTATATAGGCAAAAACTTTATCCATGAAAATTCTTCAACATATCCTAGAAATTATTTACATAAGATAAAATTATTTAAAAATATTATATATTACTTTTATTCATAACCTAGTGAAATTGAAACATAAGAAAAGGGTGAATTCAGATGCTTAGTAAGGGATAAATGATGAAATCAGAAACATATCATGGGTAATACTTGGTGAATAACATAGGAATATAAATATAAGAACATGAAGATAATTACATGAGTCATAAAATGATCATAATTACTTGAAACATAAATTAGGAATATATCCCCAACATAAAAAATATACATTCGTGATAATATCACCAAAGTTCTCCACAAAGGTGTTGTAAAAGCATATTACCAAGTTTATTCACTAAGGTATCATAAAACATTACCAAGGCATGATTCCAAGGTATCATGAACATATTATCTTTAGAAATTAATTCTTTACCCAATGAATTTTATCACTATTAGGGGAAACCCTTTATATTACATAGGTTTTCTATAAAGGTATCATAAAATATTATAAATTAATAATAACAAGGTATCATAAATATGTCATATTTAGATATTGATTCTTTACCCAATACATTAGAGTGCTATCTGGGTGCACCATTCATATTTATATTTTTATGTATGACACATCAATCAAATAGCATAAGAACATATAATTTTAAACCATGAGCAGGGAATGTATGTTTCAAACATGGAACCCCCTAATCAATAAAATAATTTTACATCTAAATGGATATCGTTGAATGATATTGGGGTTGGGTATTCACAACATGAAGTTATGAATTGAAAAATAAAGGAATGATTTTAGTAGCATGAAAGGTATACAAAAGAGATTATAAAATGGGTTTAATGAGAGAGAAGGGTGGTATATAATTAATAGGGAATCATTTGTAAAGTAACGTTTTTATTATAAACACCTGGAAATCAAAAGGCATATAACATGAAAATTTGACATGGAGAATCAAGGAGTGACTTTGGAAGCATGAAAGGTATACAAAATGGATTATGGAATGGTTTTAATGAAATAGAATGGTAGTCTTTGATCAATATGGAATCATTTAGATAGTAATATATTTATCATAAACACATTGAAGCATAATCACATGGAATTCAAATAGGTTTACAACATGAAAATATGACATGGAAAATCAAGGAGTGACTTTTACAGCATAAAAGGTATACAAATGATATTAAGTAATGGGTTTAATGAGAGGGAAGGGTAGTCTCACATCAACAGGGAATAATTTTTATGGTAAAGGATTAGTTATAAACACATGGAATCATAATAACATGGAAATTAAAAAGTTCTATAACATAAAAATATGACATCGAAAATCGAGGAATGATTTCTACAACATGACAACTATATTAAAGGGATAATGAAAGGGGTTTAATGAGAGATATATAAGGGTATTACCTCAACAATAGGTAATCATTTGGATATGAAATACTTAATTATGAACACATTAAAGAATAATGATATTATAATCAAAAGGGTGTCATAAATTAAGTACTTGAATCAAAATAAGGGTGAGAAGAACCCTTTCTATTCTAAGTATATTCTTAAAGATTTAGAGGAATGATTATATCCTTAATAACTCCTTGGTAGGGATTTACAAAGAGTTAGGAAAGGTAAATTTATGATCAATGCCTTTTGGGTGGAGAGGTATGAGATAATAGGTGGGTGTGAGCTCTTTTTATTGGTGAAAAGTTGGTATTTTTCGTTGAAACTAATGTTAGGCGAGGGGTAAGAATAGTATCACATGGGTGTTAGGTGGAATTGGTTAGTTAGGTTAATTATAAGGGGACATGTTGGTGAAACATATAGGTATATATTTATAACCTTAAAACGTTATTCTATAAGGTCTGATTATTAAATTTATTTAGTAAAATTAAATCCTCATTTGATTACACATTTTAACACTTATTAATATAAGGACCAAGCCTTAAACCTTACATAATCTTGAAATAAATTAATAATTCAAATTGAGTATCTTTTTCAGGTTTAGAGATTTAGAGAATTAGGTCATAACTTATACATAACAACTTGAATATTAAAAGTAGAAACTTCTACTCACTATCCATTTTTTTCATAAAACAAAAACTCTTTAAAATGAAACACGACATCGTTTCATGTTTTAACCGCATAACTTTTCCTTGATCCCATACTTGACTCTATTATTTTTTATGTCCTATGGAAAACATTTCAAAACTTGGGGTGAGCATAAAAAGAACAGTAAGGGATACATAAAGAAGGAAAACTGTTAGTTTTTTCAAAACAACAAGTAAACCATGAATACTTTATCATAAAGTAATACCATTCACTTTTAAGAAGTTGCAAAAACACTTCACTAAATATAAACTCATTAATTACCCTTTTGTGAACAAAGGATTACCATAAATCCTATAGAAAGCAACATATAACATATAAAGGTCACTTGGTGTATAAACATACATAAATGGAATAACCATATGGTCGACTTCCACACATATCACTAAATAATATAGCCATAAGGCTGACTTCCATACCCAATGCATTGGAGGTTATAATATAACCACCCATCCTTGGTGAATCACGTAACCACCCATAATTTGTTTTATCATGTAACCACCCATTGTTGGTTTATCATATAACCACCTGCCAAATGTCCAAGTACCATTATATAATCATGAAACATAAAATAGTGCAAATATCAACATTTCACTAATAACATTTCATTTGTAATTAAAAGAAATAATTTCAAGACATTGAAATACTCAATCCAATTCAAAAACCATTTTCAATACCAAAATACATAAAAATGGTATATGGTATTTATTTTCCTTTTAAAAATAATAAAACTTGTTAAGGAATCCATATATCAAATAATGCTCTTGGTGAAAAAAGGTGGTTGTCACCACCTATGTTAAAAACATTCCTTTTTTCATTTAGTAAAATGATTCGTAGAAAAATATTCCCTTTGAATGAAAGTAAAGTTCAAAGGGGTTTATTATACATTGTGTAAATTAAGGAGGTGTATATTATCAAAATATGCCTCAATGAAAGGAGATTGAGATGAAGTCCCTTACAAAGATCATTTTTTTAATAAAAATAGATCAATTATGTGTATTCACTATAAGTAAACATAATTAAAGTAAAAATAAAAGATAGGACATCAAAATTTATTTCTCACATAATCATATCACGACATAATCATGAAGTATAAGATTAACTGAAAGAATGGAAATTGGGTTAAGAAGTCCCCTTATGAAAATTCAACAGCCTAACAACATCACTTAAAAATTCAGAAAATGAGTTGATGAGAGATAAATGGGTCTCTCATCACTTGGACATAAAATTTACAGAAATAAGGATATATAAGAGCATATATCAACATAATAAAACGGAAATTGAAATACATAACATAAAATATGTCTTTGACTAAAAGAGGAGGGTGAAAAGTTCCCTTACCTTGAGTCCGAATCATCACGTATGTTCCTTGTTCTTCTTGAATAATAAACATAAGTTAATTTATACTTTAGTCAGAGCCTTTTTAAAGTTTATAATTCCTTTTATATCACTTATTACCTTTCTATAACAATCATATAATTATTCAAGTTCATATCAGTCGTTTTGTCGATGTTCGGTACTTGAGTCAAAAATGAACTTATAATAATTAAAAAATGTCCATGTGGTCAAAATTAAATTATCTATAGAATGATATTCATGATTTAGATATAATATATATAATATATATCCATTATATATGTATTTATAATAGTCCATATCATTTTTATATAATAAATGAAATGCACCGTTCATGGAGACGGTAAGCCGTACATACGCATGAACGCTACTTTCATTTCTTTTTCATATTTAAAGGAATGAAAACTAAATGATACATAGGTATATTATAATTACAGTATAATATATATGTTATATATTTTACATAAGTTCATTAATTATATCCTTTATACATTCCATTAATATCATGAATGAGTTATATCATTTTGAGGGGGCGGTAGTCCGCACTTCCTCAAATGAAATTATCATATTTATACAACATGAATAGCATAAAGGTATGTTATTAATGATAATTACAGAATCATAGAGATAAAATAAATATCATAAATATCATATATAATTTCAGTTCCATCATAATTTTCACCATGAGAGGTGGTAGGGGTAAATTGAACAATCATCATTTCGTGAGGCAACAGTTCACCATACACAGAAATAGTATGTTCGTATCCATTAGATAGAGGTGTGTGTAAGTGTAGTTAGAATAATTCTCATAAAAACAACCTAGTATATTTAGGATACTGGTTTTGGTATGTAAACAAAGAATAATAAGAGCATAGGGAGTGGAGAAGGAAAAATAATGGAAAGGAACTTGAAAGAAGACATTACCTCAAATCAAGTAACTTATTTTGATTTGAGCCAAATGGATTTTATGAATTGTATTATGCCTAATGGAAGGATTATATGAAGAAGGGAGAAATTTTGGGAGATTATTTGAGTAGAGTTTTGACAAGCCAAGTGGCTTGAGATGTGTGTGCAATGGGTTAGAGGTGGTGTCCTTTTATAAGAGGGAGGAGGGGTACTTTAGGAAAGTTTGAAAAATTATTTTATTATAAACTGAATTTTGATTTTCAAAAGGTCCAAAACTCATTTAATTATAATTTATAATGATTAATGCTCAAAATAATCTCAAACAATAGTTTTTAGAAAAGTTTTGGTTTTAAATTTAACCTTATCATTTAGCTTTAACCATTAGTTAACTTATTTGACTCTTACCATGTCTTCTTGTATATTCATACTATATGGTTAATATAGTTACTATAAAATTACAATCGAACCTAAAGTGGTTCATTAATTACATTATCAACCTTATCTAAGTCATTTTTCTGAATCTTATATTTTTATAACTGTTATATCATTTAATAAAATAGTATTTGTTTTAAAAAATCATTTATGTCAATTTATAAAATATTCATATCATGACTTTTACAAAATCTTTAACAACTTGATTAATTCAAAACAACTACATTAATTAAAAGATAACAAGTCATAATCATACATAAAATTCTTGGATGGCATAAAAAGTTTTAAAATAAATTTATTTTAATATTTATAATCTCATTAATTAAATCTTTCATTAATAAGGTAATCACTACATCATTATTGTGCCATGATTAAATTTATTTATTTGATATCTAAAAATTATAAATAAAATACCATGATGTAGGAAATATTTTTATATTTATAATGACTATTTATAGTTGAAAATATCACTTATATAACCCCATATTAATTTTTTTTACTAAAAGATACATGTTTATGTTATATTTTCTTTACTTTAAATTAATTCTTATAAAATGTCATTTTCACATCCAAGTAGATCCATGAGGTCCTAAAATTTACCCAAGGATGACCATGGTCTGAAATATATCATACAATAGGGTTAGGACACGTTTTAGATAAATTTAATATTATTATAATATTTTTTTTACCCTTATTTACCAGATTTACCCTTTAACCATAGTAAATAAAATATTTTCTGAAATTACTATTCATAATGTCTAAAAATAAAATGTACCTATTTAAATAAATTTTACCTCATAATTCCAAATATGGAATCAATTTTTACAAATTTAAAACATATAAGTTTCATTAATTAATTTAAAATTAATTCCCATTGTCAAAACCAAAAAGCGTGTTTTTCAGAAGTAAAAACTACCAAATGATTGACCCGTGTTTTTGTCCAATTTCAATTTTAAATTACTTAAAATGACCAAAATTAGATTAAATGATAAAAATATAATTTAATTACACTATAAAACCAATTAAAATGATTATCTAATCATATAAACAAATTAGATGAAAAAATAGTTTTGACTTAAAATGCAGTATTTTTCACTATTCATTAAAAATAAACTTTATCAGAAAAATACCAAAAAATTACCCAAAGTAAATTTTGATGTCTCTATTATAAATAATAAGTTTATTTTATCAAATGGAACATATAGAAGTGACAAAAACTATATTTAAAAAGGGTTCTCCCTCAAAAGGTGGTAAATCGACCTTTTAAAGAATATTAAAGTATTTCATGCTTAAAATCAGATTCATTCTTATTTTAAGCCTATAAATTTTATTGGATAAATGTAAGAAAATTTATAAAACATATTTAATCATAATATGGTTAGTTATGTTCTTTCCCTCCAATACAATGACTAGGCATTAACTACCATAATAATATTATATTATTATTTTTTAGTACATCTCAACGTTGTGTGCAATGTAAGATTTCGGAGAAACCCCTTGTTGTGTGTAGAGTACACTATAGGAAAAATCATCCCCTTTAATTTAAAATTTATATCTTATTCATAAGTATTAATATAAATTAAAAAGTATTATTCTATAAATACCTGGGTCATTATAGTTAATATTGATTAAAATTAACCATTGTAATTATTTTATTACTAAAAATTTAAGATGACCATTATTAATAAATTTTTATGTTATAAATACAAATTTTTTATCCATTTAATCTAATTAAATTTCTAATTATTCAAAAAAAAACTTTAAAATTAAAACATTTATTTTATTGAAAAACCATTTTCATATAAAAATGTCCTTTTAATCATTAAGTGTTTTGAATATTATTTAACATTGATTACTAATTAAATGGGTATTAATTTAATTTTATTTATGTTTAAACATATTATTAGAGTATTTATCTTAAAATTGATCAATTTAATTTAAAATAAAAATATTTTTAAAATTATTACTTGTTGAAAAATAACTCTTTTACTATGACAACTAATATTTACATTGGAAACTTAATTTTATGCATACAATGAAATTATACCCATTAAATAATTTCATAAATATGATTAAAAATATTCAAATAATTTTATCTAATTGAATTTCTAAAATTGATAAAAATAAATTTTAATATAAGCACACATAACACATAAAAACAATTTTAAGAAACATGTATCATCTAAGAAAAAAATAAATTTATTACTTGCCTGGTAATAATTATTGGATGGACATTAACTTATATTATTGGTTATATTATCAATAATTTTCATTTAAAACATTACTAATCCATAATATAAAAAACTATTTTTTGCATTAAAAGGTGGTTTTAAGAAAATATATTTTTATGCATAAAATGATGTTATTTGTGATTTAACTATAATAATTGAATTTTATCATTATATTCGCATTAAAAAAGATTGTTTTCTTATTTATACATATATTTAATAACTTATTTTCTTATATATTTATATATGAATTTAGTGACTACATTTTAATAGTGATATAATGTTCTATGGTTTATTTTTTTAGTGTTGAGTGTGAAGCAATCTATTGAACACATTAGGTTTTTAAAGAAAATATAATTTAAAATATCAGGGTTTTACATTCACCACTATCCTTAGCATTTATCTCCTCTTACCATCACACTCTTCCTTAGCTCAATATACCCATTTTTTTCTTCTGTTCTTTCTATTCTTGGGGAAATGAATTCAAGTTGTAGGAATTGTTAGAGTGTAAAGAATAAATCTCCTCCTTCATAGCCATCTCTCACTTACTAAACTCCTTTAATTTCATTTCCTCTTAAAATAATTCTATCTATCCATTTCCATTCAATAAAAAATAGCAAAAGGGTGATGAATATCTTTTCATATGTCTTCTCACCCTTGTTGATCACCTCAACTACACTTGAGGAGTAGGCTCCACTAGTTCTATTATCTCATGCTTAGGTAAAATTTCAAGCTCCACTTGATATTGGATCCTATGTTATTTATTTCCATTATTAATTTCAATTGAATGATAGTCCTTGTATATGAAGACTTAATTAAATATCATTTTTTGACTTCTGATGATCTTACTATTCTTATCATCTTAGAATTTATATCATAACTCCTTAACACCATATCCAATAAAGAAACTTGATTTTTAATTAGCATCAATCTTTTCCATTACATCTAAATTTATATGTACATATTCCAAATAACCAAATACTTCTAAATGAGAGTATTATATCATTTCCTAATTAGATATCATTTGGTAAACATTTTACCTTTAGTATAGATGGTATCTTATTGATAAGATACATTTATATATCCACTAACTCTACCCCGAATTTCTTTGGTAACCTTGAGTGAATCCTCATACTCTTGAAATATTCATTCAATGTTCTATTCATACACTCAATAAAATTATTATACTATATTATACCTAGATGATTATTCTCCAACCAAATTCCATTAGCAGCACTAAACTCATTAAACTCTATACCATCATAATATCCTCCATTATAAAACCTCAATCACTTAATCTTTGATCCTAGCTCATTTTTTCATTAGAGTCCTTATCTTTTGAAAAAAATTAGCCTCATTGGAATTATTTTTTTAAAATAAACACATACATTCATTATTTATTCATCGATAAATGTCAAATTATATAGTGACCCTCTATGGGAACGCATCGGTGTGGGCCCCCAACATTAATGTGCACTAATTCCAGCTTTACAGTGTTTGGGGTTATGTCTTATTTTTTAAAAGAGACCTTTTTATTTCCAAACATATAATCAACCCATTTTTTAATTTCCATTGACTTAAAATGTAGTGGATTTACTTTTGTTTCTAGAACCTTCTTCCATTTAGCACTCATATGGCCTTACCAGTAATTACACATTTGTGAATCCCCAACTAAGATGACTATAATAGCCATGTCCATTTGATTTTATATTATATTGTATAGGGTTGAATTCATCACCCCATGATCTATAACCATAACCCATTTGGAAACTTTATAAGCACCACTAATAAAAGTGGTATTAAATCCTGCATCATTAAGATAGTCAAAAGAAAAAAGATTCCATCTCTACCTAGGAATCTATTTCACATTCTTAAAAATTAGAAAACTCATATGGTTAGTTTTGATCCCCATATCAACCTTTCCAATAGTCTATAAAGGTACACCATCTATAAGGCATACCTTTCCAAAATTCCCTAATATATAGTTATTGAAGAATTTTTTTCTTATGTATAATAAAATGATTCTCCAAATTTTAAAATCCAAGACTCCATAGAACTTCCCACACCTAACAACAAAACATAATTAGTTAATTTTGAAGTTTTTTTTATAAATTAGTTTTAGGTGCCTTCAATTTAACCCTAAACTCCTACTTTTCATGTCCTTTATTCCCATAAGTCCACAAGGTAGGACCAGAACACTTTCCTTGTATTGACTATTTCCAATTGATTTCAACCATCCTACATGGTTATTCCAATTCATATATTTTCCTTTTCCTTAAATGTTCAAAATAGAACCATATAATTTTCATGATTCTCTTCTTTGATTATCCTCATAGATGATTATATATTGCGAATCGATCAAATTCACTTTTGTAGTCCTTGAAGATATTCTCATGATTTTTATAGTATTTTATCAACTATTAAGTAATAAAGACAAAAAAACTAGTGCACATACCTCCTTATATAATGTAATTCCCATTGTTGTCAATTAACTTGTGGTGGTTTTGAATTCATTTATGTGATCAAAAAAATATACCCTTAAATCATATTTAGATTGAATAACCTTCACATCAAATATAATTTTTTTAAAACAAATTGATTATCACACACACACACACACACACACACACACACACACACACATATATATATATATATTCCTGAGTGTTTCTATCAACCTAACCATCATCATCTCCTCTCTGGTGTTGGAAATCATATTATTTACGAATTTAAGATGCATAACTCCTATAACCTACCAATCTAGTAACCCCTACACTCAGGTTTTTCAATATTTATTAGTTTAACACCCAGATGTGTAATGTGAATCATTTTCTAATAAAGATAGTCTTCAATATGTAGAATCCATAAACTAATGTTAGATCCATTGAATCTATCAATATTCTACATTTCTTCTTTTATATAAATTGTTTCACATGATAAATATGACATAAATCTATCAAACTTAAGCTCTGATACCAGTTATGAACAAAATATAGTTGGAAAAAATGAAAAAAACCCATAATAAGAGTAAATGAGAGGAAGAAGAAAAAAAGATGAATAAAAATATCATAAACACATAGATTTACATGGTTTGAAAGGAATACCTATGTTCATAAAGAGGTAGAAACATTTCACTATTTTTGGGAGATAATTATAGGGCATGCACAATTCCACAAACCTTTTCTAAAAGATAATAATATAAATAAATTCAATGAAACTATAACCCACCTTATTACATTGCTAAATCCATGCATTATTCCATACTGTTATAGCATCCATGTCAATAAATTACACACTACTATAGTTACTATGTTGATAAATTTCACATGACTACAATACCCATTATCAACGTCAATGGTCAAATCTACTATAGTACCTCAAAGATTTGGGTCAGAGACCTTAAGCTCCTTAACCTTTGGCTTGGGGTGAAATTCTCCCAGAACCCCCAAAAAACTCACTTCAAAATTCTAACCATGATATTTCTTGAACTAGTGTTCTTTATGGGCCACCTATATTTTTTACAACATCATTAAATTGATTAGGTTTCTCCATTCCAATAATATTCACACTTGAAGCCTGATCCAACAAAGTGACCTCTTTCCATTATTCTAACTTGGAAACCTTACTTAATCTGAGATCCTTTACTCTTTCACTAAATAATAGGAATTTTTCTGTAAATAACTAATTTCAAGCTTATGATTCATGAAATACTAGTTTCTTTCCCTTCCATGATATCACGACGTGATTCTACATTCTACCTCTCAAACTCCATTCATCAATAAAGACCAATAGAGGTACAACAATGCCAAAAATTCTTAATCATCATTGGCTTCATCAACATATAAACTAAATTACTTGTTACTTAAATATTATACATTATAAATATCCCATATAGTATTAATCCTATGATAAAGTGGTACTTAAACTATATATGCTTCATCCTGATAAGAAACATTGGGTTCATCACATGATTTATAACACTGTGATTGTCACAATTAAATAAATTTTCCTCTAACATTCTATCTATATCATACAAGAATTTATTTATCCAAAATATCCCCTTACTATCATTTGTTATAGTAATATAATCTTCCCCTATGGTGGATAGTTACACCACCTTCTGCAACTGAGATATCCAATTTATTATAGTTCCTTCACAAGTAAACACATTACAAATGGTATTCCATCTTCTATTGATAGCACCTCAAGGATCATCATACACATACCCCAACATTGATTTTCCTTTCCAAAATTATATATATACTACTTTGATTCCATTTAAATATCTTATTATTCATTTCAAAATTTTCTAATGTTTTTTTTCAGGGTTATTAGTGTACCTTCCCAAAACACCCATTACATGAGAAATATTTATTCATGTAAAAACCATGAAATACACCAAGACTCAAATAGTTGATGCATAAGTAACTTTAACTATTCACTTAACCACTTCTTTTATCTTTAGTTCTTTCTCCTCAGATAGATTAAAATGACATATCATAGAAATATAAACTGTCTTTTCTTCAAACATACTAAAACCTGTTAAAAAACATTCAAATGTAATGAGATTATAATAACATCAAGCTTCTAGCCGTGTAGTCTCTCTTGATCTCATCCCCTAAATCTTTGTATATTATCTAAGATATTTTACCTCAAACACTCTAACTAGATACCTTTCATCTCATCAATCATTTTTATGTATGATCCTATAATGAGCATGACATCCATGAACGAAAGAAATATAATGAATACATCACCAAATGACTTAAAATAGTAGCATTGGTCTATGTCGCATAGTTTTTATACATTTTTTCTCATGAATGCATGAAGCTTATTATTCCACTATCTAAGTTCCTACTTCAACCCAAATAAGATTTTTTGAAGTTTGCATACCCAGTATTTATTTCCCAATTTAACAAATACTTATAGCTTCTCTATATAAATTTCCTCCTCTAGATCTCCATGAATTAAAGAAGTTGTCACATTAATCTTGTAAAGATAAAAATAAAATAATTCAATAATCCTAATAACTAATCAATTGGTGGTGAGATTTACTATAGTTAATAAAATTTCAATAAAATATACACCTTCTTTTGTTGAAATCCCCTCACCACCAGCCTTGACATGTATCTCTTCTTACCATTATGCTATTCCTTGACCCATTATACCCATATGTTTTAAAATTATTTCTTTTATTATGGAAATGAAGTTAGATCCCAAGTATTTTTAACATATAAAGAAGAAATATTCTCTTTTATAGTGAGCTCCCACTTACTTGACCCCTTCAACAATATTTCCTCTTTAAATATTTTTGGATATAAACTATTAGTCAATATAAAATAGTGTAAGGATATTGAATACCTCTACACAAGTTTTATCACCCTTATTGATCTCCTCAACTTTACTTGTGAAGTAGACTCCATTGGTTATGTGGTTACGTACTCAAGTACATCTTCAATATCCACTTACTCTAAGCATAAAAATTGTTTATTCCCACTACTAGTGTTAATTTCCTGATATTGCTTGTACATGACACTTTCATTAAATATCACATTCTAACATTTTATGATATTATTATTTCCATTATCCTATAAGTGATATCTAAAATCCTCAACATTATATTCAATAAAGAAACATTATTTGGAATTAACATCATGATTTTACCCTTACATCAACATCTATATGCACATAAGACAAATAACCAGACTCATAAATGAGGGAGTCTTACCTCTTTTCCTGACCAGAGGTCCTTAGGAAGACATTTGTCCATCAGTGCATATGGAATCATATTGATATGATATGTTTTCATATTCACTGACTTTTCCTAGAATTACTTTTGTAACCTCAAGTGCAGCCTCATACTACTACATTGTCTATGTTGGTAGGGTCCACATTGACATAATACTCATTGTGAGTGTCGCTGGTCAACTCTACAATAGTACCTCAAAAAATAAGGTTGTCATCCTTTAGCCATTGAATCTAAGTCTAGGAGTTTGATGACCATTGGAACCCCCATAAATCTCAGCATAGAAGTCATATCATGAGAGTTGAAAGAATCATTTTCAATATGGAATTCTTACACTGAACCTGACATCAAATTATGTAATAGGATCCACTATTCTAGTAGTTTTTTATTTGTTGTAATATAGTCACTGATTGATGATGGTGAAGAACTTTCTATAGTGATAGGTACGATACTAATCGCATCCACCCTGATTGATGCTTTATTTGATATTGGTGTTATCATTATTTCATTTTATATTTTCTAGTTCCTAATTTAGGGCTAGTTTTAGAGTGTTTCATAGACTTTCTAACCTTGTTTTCCTTGAGGGAAAGATAGTTGATCTTGTGAGTAAGTTCCCAGTATGTGGAGTGATAGTAAGTGGATATAAGAAATTATGGGAATTATTTGTGTTAGATATTCCCATTTTTGACATGATCATTAACATAGACTATATAACTCATTTCTAAGCTAACATATATTGCTTCAAAAATTGAGTGTCATTTTATTTTTCATTGGCCAATAACTGTATATTTTTTTGTGATTTGGATATATAGGCTAGTTATATAGAACATGACCTTTTACATTTGGGTTTAACCAAATGTATAGTGTGGTCCTTGGGAGAATGATGAGAAAGTTCTTGTTATTTTCCACTTTGTGGTGGATTTTAATCTGTAATTATTCTAGAATGAATTCTAAAGTTTTCCACCTAAGTGAGAGATTTTGTTTACTATTGACCTAGTATTAGGTTTTGAGATCATATCGATAATTTCATATTGTATGATATTGGTTGAATTGAGAGAGTTTAAGGTCCATCTTGAGGACATTTAGTTATAGAGATTAATTTTCTTGAGCACATATACATGGTGTGATTTGGTGTTTTTTGTTAGGAAGGGTGACTACAACTTGATATTATTCATAGGATATCATAACTTAAACCAATTGATGATATATAATATATATCAAATTCCATGAATTTTTAATTTATTTTATCAATTAAGTGGAACCTGATGGTTTTCCAAGATTGATTTATGATCAAGCTATCATCAAATAAAGATAAAAGTTAAGGACATACAATGAACAAAATTCATGAGAATATATTAGTTTTATGTGTTCTAAGTGATGATATTCAGTCTGTAGAACAGGTTTATGGTGTTGATAGTTCTCATGAGCTTGTTTGTCCACCCATACTTGGAATTCTTTGTGGTGGATTTTATGGATGAAATTTCAAAATACCCTCATACCTAGAAGCAATATGATGGGTACTCAGAGGCCATGATTGTTTCTCTTTTAGAACATTTAATTTACATGAAACTATTGAAGTTTTACTTTTGGATTTATGGGGTATGGTTTTTGGGGCCTCTATCATCAAAGTTTTGGATTTTATATAGATCTGTAGAAGGTGGAGACAATGAATTCTTAGATAAACCTCATGAATTTATTTAAGATCTAGAATTTATTTGGTTTAGTAAGTTAATGAAAATAATTTATTTAGGATTTATATTGATTAGAAGGTCTAATTATGAACTTGAACAAGAAAGGGGTTTAATTTGGGTGGTGATAATATTATGAGATTGTATAGTGAGACGTAATTTTTTACTGATCCTTCCTATACTTGAGTTGGGTAATAATTATATAGTTTACCGTAAAAAAATCTTGGATTTTTATGGGGAATGTTAATGTAATATCACCTATTAATTTCATATGGGTTCTCAAAAATTTAATCTATAGCGGGTATTTAAATTAGTAAAGTTGATCTGAGAATCACCATGATAAATCATGATCATGGAAGTTGAATTTAATGCTCGATCTTGATTCAATATTAGCTGAGTAAAATAGTCCAAGTTCAATATATAGCTCAACTCAGGGCTCGATCGATTTATTTGATCTATTTAGTTTATAATAGGTTTTGATGTTGATGGAGTTCATTGGTCATCGATATTGCACTGTGAAACCCCTCATGTAGAAATTATCCTCCCTCTAGTGCTGTAGAATCAGGTAGGTTAAAGGGTGGTGTAGGTAGTGGTGGTTGGTAATAGTTTCAAGGGGGTCGATGATGATATAGAGTTGGTTAATGGGAGGAATATATAGGGGTGGGGTACAAACAGGATTAGAAATATGTGACGTAGTGGTAGAGGTTGTCAGCATAGGGGGTTGATGTGAGGGAAAGGCAAGAAGTTAATAAACTAGAGGTGGATTGGGTGTAAAGAGAGGTACAAGTGGGGAGTGTTATTGGTAGAGAGGGGTTATAAGGGCTGATACGTGAGGTGAATACTATATATGGGATGGGTGGTGTGATTTTACATCACTCAGTTAAGAATGTGTACTAGTGTGAGGCCACATGCATGCTTTAAAGATTATGGGAAGAAGACCAATGTGCCATTTGCGTACTGAAACATGAGGAGATAGAGTGGAAACTCGATCCGAGTTGGGAAAGGATCAATTTTTTAAAGTATTAAATATTTAATATAAATAAATAATATATATTAAAATAGTAAATACTTGATTAATCTCATGAGTAATCAAGTATATTAATTTAATACTCAAACTCAGCTCAATTTATAACTTGAGTAGATTGATATCTATCTTGAATTGAAAATAGTACCAGATTTGAGTATTCTTCATGCTATGCTAGAGTGGATTGTGAGTATTAGTATATTTTTTTAATCCCTAAGCTTCATGAGAGAGATTACCTAACCCATGGCTTAGAACTGGTAGTTGTGGTTTGTAGGTTAAATTGTTGGCACTACTAAATCTTTTGAAAAATATATATTGTGTATATAGACTACAAGATCTAGATACATATCTTTTCATAGTGATATTTGAATCTTAGTTAAAGGTGATAAATTGGGTACCTCAATTTTTTTTATTTTGAGGTGGTTTACTCCTTAGGAAAGGGTAAGTAAGTGGTAGATTCTATTAGTTGGAAGATGCTAGAGTAGAAGATGCATGAATCAAGTAAGGAATGGTGTATAATGAGTTTCTTCTTATATTTTCACACATACATGACAAAGTATTGAGGTATAGTGGCTTAAGATCCTATGAGAATTACTTATTCATTTTTGGGTAGGGTGAAGGGTAGTCAAGAGTTAGACTCAAACCATTACATCATGAAGAGAGGATATATGGTTGGGAGCACATTGTCAGCTAGACTCAAGATGCTAATTAGGTGTTATATATCCATGATAGGGTGGTAGTCCAGACCTGTAGGAGGGAGAAATTTATGGGGAGTTCCCATGACTCATGATGGTTAGTATATACTACTTTGATGAAGATGTACTATGAAATTAGATGTTGTTTTTATTGGACATCCACGAATATGGATATCACCAAATACAATTTATAGTGCCTCACTTTTTAGTAGGTGAAGGATGAGCACTAGATTCCTTCGAAATTACTACAACCAATTTACATCCCTATGTGGAAGTGTGAAAAGGTCACCATGGACTTTATGATAGGGATTTTGTGATCACCTAAAGGAAAAGGCACACTATTTATTATCTTAGATATACTAAACAAGGTTTCTCACTTAAATCTTATTAGTGTGACCCAGTCGGTGGACAAGTTGGGTAGACTATATAAACTATAGATGATCTAACTACACTAAATACTTATAAGTATAGTATTTGATAAAAGATGTGGACTTCACATCATGATTTTTTCAAGGGTTTTAGAAGGAAATAAGGACTCAATTGAAATCTTAGTACAACTTATCATCCTCATATGGACGAGTAGTCAAAGAGAATGATCAAGATTTTAGAGGACATACATTAGGTCTATGTCCTGGACCTTAGTGGTGTATGGGGTAAATTTAATATTGGTAGTGTTATCTTATAAAAATAAATATCAAGAGTCAATACAGATGGAACCATTCAATTATCTCTATGGTAGTCCATGCCATTCTCCCTTTTGTTGGATATAGGTGGACAAGTCAATAATCATATGGTCGAATCTTATATAGGAAACTCCAAAGAACATCCAATTGATTTGGATGTGGCTGTTTACCTGTAACACCCAAAGATTTTATGGTATGTTCCTCTTTAAATAAATTTAATTTCTTTGATAGATTGTGGTGCCTGAAACCTTAAGATTTTAAAATAATTCTATGTTCAATAGCATATACAACATGCAACACTTATCTTAAAATAATTATGAAACACTATTAAAATATTATTATTCCGACACAGTCATTATAACCTTGCCATTAAATCAGTGGGTGTGAATAGGTTTTACCATATTATGAAAAAAATATAAAGGTCTTAATCAATAAAAATTTTCTTATTAATTTTTAGAAAATAAATAATTAAATTCTAGTAAAGTCATTTTATATGATTTCTTTAAAAATATTTTTTATTACTTTTTATGAGAAAATAACATAATTAATTATTTTAATCTTTTATAATTTTTTTTATAAAATTAAATTAATTTTTCAAATCATTATATAAAAATTTTATTATTTTAAATTTTTGGGATTTTTCTAAAAACATTGATTTTTTAGTGAATAATGAAAATACTAGTTTTTATTGAAAATTTTATTTTATTTCAATGATTTTAAAAGTACCATTTTGTTTTGAAATAGTTTAAAAGAAAAATTAGTTCTCTTATATTATTTTTAATCTAATTAAGTTCATTTTAATCAATTTTATGGTTGAATTTTGTAAAAAAAATTTACTTAAAGGGATTTTTTGTGAAAAAATATTTTCCATTGCATTTTGTGTTTAATATTAAATGGAATTTTTTACAATTTTTGAAAATTAATATTAAATAATGGATTCCATATTTTGAATCAAGAGGTCCAAATTTAATAAATATTTCCCTTTTATTTTTAGCCATTATGAATAGTAACCATATTAATTTTTGTTACCATAGTAAAGGCTAAATTGGGAAATTAATGTTAAAAATAAAATGATAATAACTAAAAAATGATAATAAAACTTCCCTAAATTTTATTGGATGAATATATTTAAGACATACTCATATAATATTTGATTATATTAAATTTTTTCTATTTGTATGGTATTATGACCTTTATAATATTTTATGCAAAGAAAAGTAAAAAATATTACACTCTTGTTTTTAATAACTATAATATTTTTAAAATAGGGATAACTAGAGGATATGTTTATTTATAAATATAAATGATTTATATTCATCATATTAATTTATTTTTAATTTTTTAAAGAAATACTTACCTTAAATTCTTACACAATACTGATGTAGTAATTATCTAATTAATGAATAAATAAAAGAAATAATATTAAAGTCACTAAAAGTAGTATAATTTGAAATAATTAATGTGAACAATGAATTTTATAGAAAAAAATTACATATTATATATTTTTAGATTTATTTTATTCACATTTCTTTGTTTTCTTCATGTTATTAAAGTCAAACTAAATGAATTGTTCTAAAATTGACATTATTGATATTCTATAAAAAAATATTTAATTAAATGATTTTAAATTCATAAAAATATTAATTTTTTCAAATTAGTGGTATATGTTTAATTAAATATAACATGGTAAATTTATGGGTTTTTTATTTTATAGTAAAATTATTGACCATTAGAGTGTAGAAAATATTAATAGTATGGTAATGTCAAAAGGATGAATGGAGGGTTTAAACTAAAAGATAAGGGTGAAAATATTTCCAAAAAATGTAAAAATTTTATTGTATTAAATTATTTAGAATTATACTCACCTTATTTTATAATTATATTAATTTATATTAATTTATACATAATAAATAATTTATATTAATTTAATATTTTATGAATTTCCAATAATTACCCTCCCCTCAATTATAAAATAGAACCCCTTCCTTCATTTATTTTCACATTTTTTAAGCCATTTATATCGACAAAACCCTATAAATTCCTCTTCAAAACATAATTATACAAGTTTTTGAGGTTTTGGAACTTCTAGAAGGGCAACTCTGGGTCCCTTAAGAAGAGACCTAAATAAAGTCCACCGAAGAAGAGGTAATTGTCTTTACCAACTCTTTCAATTTTATTTTTTCTTCTAATTACTCTCCATGTGTTGTAACCATACTAAAATAATAAATCCAATATCATAAATATACTTATATGTTATTATTATTATGGTAAAACTATATTCCCTCTCTTTTCCATCCTAAAAAAATCAAAAACATTACTCGTGTATATGTATGGCTTACCGTCTCCACATAACTGTGTAATTTGTTTTTCATCACCACATTACTTAGATGGTTATAAAGATGTTAATAATGAGTATATATGATAATTATGAAATAATTATATCTATGTAATTATAATTTCATTCGACCTTCTTACCTTTTACTATGTTGGGAAACGATAATGTTGCTCGTGCGTACATGTGGACTACCACCTATATATAGCATTTTGATTAGTTTTTCATTTATTTTTTACTTGGATGGTAAAAATTAGATATTTGATTAAAATATATGATATATATGATATAATAATTATTCTATAAATGTGAAATATTATTTAAGTTTCTTTCATTTCATCTATTGAAAATTGAAACAACGCTCATGCGTACGTATAGTCTACCTTCTCCAAGAACAATGTAATTAATTTTCTATATCTAAATTATATGGATTAATATTATATATATATATATATGATTAATATATATGATATTTATATAATTATAAACATTATGGACTGATGTACCCATAATCAAAGTATAAGGTCCAAACTACAAAACCAAAACATTCATGAAAAATGAAGTGATTATCATCTAGAACAGTAATTTTAACAATGAGTTGTTAATAAAAGAATGATAAAATTTAATATATAGTATACTAAATATTAGTATGGTTATATAATAAATTCTTAATAAATCTACACTTATTATATTTGAGGTTTGAAGACATTTAAAGGAAGGCAAACTCGAGGTAAGGGTTTCTCATCTCACTTTTACTTTTGTGAGACATATTCTATATTCACCACTTATTTATTTTTTTGGGTGTATATAATACCCATTGGATATATTATATAATGAATATCTTTGTGTTAATGGTATTTAAAGTTTCATTTGAATTTATTTCTTTTATGAGTTTTATGATTCCAAAGAAACCCAATTGGTAAGGGTTTATTTCACAATCTCATCATTATTTAGGATTATTTATTTTTAAGTCTTAGCTGGGGTATATTTATCATATATGCACATGATTTATAAAAATGTTTTCAAAAAAGTTTTTAATTTTCTCCAATATTTTTTAAATTAAATTTATCTTTGTTTTAATTTTTATAAAATGTTTTAAAAGTAATATTCCTTTCATTTTCCAAATGAGGCATTTTTTGACTTTTCTTAAAAATGTGTAAAAGGAATGTTTTTTAACTTATATGGTATAATTTTTTTTCTTATTTTAATTAAGGATCTATGATTTCTAGATTCCTTTACAGGTTTATAAGTTTATTTTCAAAGAAAATTACTTCTTTATTACATGCACAATTTTTATATTTTAGAAATTTATTTTCAAAGTAAAAAATATATTTTCCTCAATAAATATTCTAATAATATCTTTAAAGTATTTTAATCTATTTCAAAATAATTTTTTGAATATTATGTTTATAATGTACTCTAATTATTCTATTCATAATATTCCATTACATTGTTTATGATCAGTTTTATTGGGGATAATATATTGGTTTTCTTCAAGTCATGTTGATTATGTTGTATTTTTTTATTAAAATAAAGAATTCATTTGACTTAGTGAGTGATGAGTGGGGACCTCTATATACCCTAGATTCATCAGTATGCATCATGAGACAAACTATCTTGAGTTTTGGCTGAGGCCTTACCCATTTATTCAAATGTCATGGAAAAAGACCTTGATGGTACTTTTAGATGTCGTGGATGAGGCCTTGATAATATTTTTTTAGATACCGATCATTATGCATTCTATAATTATGAATTATGTTATTTATTTCCATGTGATTATTCGATTTGTTTGAATATTCATGGATAAGTTTCAAGATCATGTGATTATTTACATGGATTTATTTGATCAACCTTTATTCCTGTCATATTGTAATCAATTTATTGTTTAAATAGAATGTGTTTTAGTTATTTACCTTTCTATATTGATTATGATCATTTATTAATGATTTATTAAACTATACTCTTACCCTTACTGATCATTTGATCTCACCCCTTTCTTATGTTTTCTTTCATCAAGATACCTGGAAGTGTTTTATAATTGATATGCAGGGATATACTAAAGGGGAAAATAGTGCTCTCAAATAAAATACTATGTTGTATTTTACATTTTCAAATGTAATATGAAATTCAAGTATGTATCCAGTTCACCAAGACTATTAAACTATTCAGTCCTTTAGAATGTGATTGCTTGTATCAAGTTACAATTTTATAAATTAACCATCGACTTTGGGATAATAGAGTTGATATCTTTACAGTTGGTATCATGACAAGTTTAGTAGAAACCATGGGAAATAGATAGATTAGGGAACATAACCCTATGAACAACTTTAAGTATAATTCTAAGTATAGGATAATATCCTAAACATTATTAGGGTATAAATTATGTGGTTTAACACTATTATTATTGCTTCTCATACTATTATTTTTTGTTTTAGTAAATGGATGGAACTATAAGGTATCGTGTTAATATTGAACATGATGGAAAATATGGTTAATATGGGAAACCAAATGGGATGATTAATGGAGTGAAAGATATTATGGTTATGCCTAATAAATTATTATGATATATAATTAACAACTTTCACCTTAAGAAACTCTTGGACTCTCCAAAGAATAGATGGATATATTTTATTGAGAACATAGGTAGTGGAGACCATAGAGCCAAGAAGGAAAAATTTCCTTTATATCAGAAATATGGAAATATACATCTTGGATAATGTCACAAAGGAATGGGTAAATTTTTTATATTTGAAAAATAAGGGCATAAATAAATGAATTTTCAAGTAAAAATTAAGAGTATGATGGAAGCGATTAAATTACATCCTACAACACCATTTATAGTTCAATTTCTTATGTTTGGGTAATATGGGAATTAACCGAGTCAATTCCCAAAACTAAGGGTTACTACCTATACTAAATAAGTCTATATGTTATAAAAATTTTTTAATTTAAAGGATTAAAGTGTTTTTGTTGTATAAGTATTTTTATCAATGGTAATATTGTTAAAGGAATCATAAAACATCTAAGGATTTCACCTCAGTAGTTTTTCTTTAATTATTTTAAAGTTCATATTGAATGGTACCAATAACCAAGAAAAGTAATTTAGTGATAAGGTAATATTTTATGGAAGCACATGATTTAAGGACATATAACCCTTAATATTTGTTTTATATTTGGATAAAACTAATGTGTCTTGGGATGATAATTCTATGATTTATCATAATTTTAAAGGAATATATACTATTTTAAAGATTTATATTATGGGAGTTTATCATGATATTTTGGAATAAATTTATATGAATAAAACTCTTTGGTTTAGTATATGTAATTTTTTTAATAATGATTTTATATTTTGTGGACATAATTTTAAAATTACTGATAACCTTTAAGGTTAATTTATTTTTTTGGTTGATTTATTTAAGGATTATTTGGATAAAAGAGATAGTACATTTTAGGAATATAACATATAGAAAATAATAGCGGTAAAAAAAGTGATTTGATGAGTAATGTTATTTTTTGAGGATGTTCATTATATTCTTGTGAATATTATAGTTTCAGAAAAAGGAATACCAACATACCAAGTGACAACCTATCACATCTGATAAGGATGTGAGGCTTGAACCCACAACCAAAGGGCGATAAGTGTATGGTGCCTACCACTGGCCTATGTGATGTCCTGCTTAGTATAATTTTTTTACTTAAATGCATAATAAGTTGATTATAGGAATTATATTATAGGATAAAATATTTTTTTGGGGATTTTTATGTGATTAATTACATTTTGGGAGACACTTCATTGTATTAAATTATATGTGACCTTTAGGTTTTACATAAATGATTATTTGTCAAGAATGCTATTATGTATTTGTAAATTCAAGCTGAAGGGTATGCCATAAAAATTGAATTTAAAAATAAATTCTTTAACATTTAGGTTATTATTGTTATATGGGGTATATGGAATAATGATAAAGATAATGATGATTCTGGTTATTTGTATATGTGATTTAGGTATTCACATGTTTGGAATGTGAAATTATGAACTTCTTTATGTTGTCTCGGGATAAATGTCTGATTAAATGTTTGATTTTTGAATATGGTTAGTAATATTTTGGAGGAGTATTAAGCTTAAATACTTATAGAGTGGATTTAATTGAACTTGGAATATTATTATTTGAGGTTAAAGTATGGTTTGTCATATTGGATAACCTATTATAACCATTTTTTCTTTTAGTAATGATTTAGAGCTCGAAAGAATGACTTAAGGATCTTATGATTCATTAAAAGTGAATTAGGAATAAAAAAATTATATTTAATATACATCTCTTTGTGTAGGAGATGAAATGGAAATAGATCGAAGAACAACCAAAGGATGTGATTATTCTGATGACATGTAAAGAAACCAAGTAAGTTTATTTCCCTGAGAGATTTATTTGGATAGTAAAAGAATACCTCAACTTTATGAAAATGTATTTGAAATAAAAATATAATCTTTTTAATTTTATTACTAAGAAATCAATTTTATTTTAGAAAATCACAAATTTACTATTTTTTAATGGTTAACTTTCTCATGACAATTTTATATATCACACTCTATTAATCCTTGGGTGTTAGTTTTCTCTTCTATATCCATATTTTCACTTTCCAATAATTTTTTCCTTTTGGGAATCCAAGAGATGCATTATTCCAGATGACCTTTATATTTATATTTACCACTTTTTAAGAGGATGTTTTATTAACCCTTTTTTACTATGTGCTTTTTCAAAAAAGTTATTTTCAAATTTCAAACCCTTGATTACCAAAAAAAGTTCAAATTACGAGGGCACAATTTATTTAAGGGGGAGAATGTAACACCCCAATATTTTATGGTACGTTCCTTTTTAAATAAATTTAAATTATTTGATATGTTTTAGTTTACAAAACCATGATATTTTAAGATAATGTTATGTTCTATAGCGTACACAACACACAACACCAAGATTAAACAAACTGTGATACACTATTAAAATATTACTATTTTAACACGATGGTTTTAACCTAGAAATTAAATTGGTGGGTGTGAATAGAATTAAATATATTATGAAAAATATAAAAATTTATTAATCAATAAAAATTTATTGATTAATGTGTTGGAGATAAAAATTCAAATTTTAGTAAAGTCATTTTATATGTTTTCATCAAAAATGAATTTTATTACATTTTATGATAAAATAATATATTTAATTATTTCCCACTTTTAGAAATTTTTTTTGATAAAAATAAATTCCCTTTTGATATAATCCTATCAAAATTTTCATATTTTGAATATTGGGTATTTTTATGATATTGATTTTCCAGTGAATAGTAAAAAATATTGCTTTTTATTGAAGGCTGTATTTTTATTTCAAGAATTTTAGAAGAACATTTTTATTTTAAAATAGTTTAAAATTAAAATTAGTTATATTATATTTTAATAATTCTATTAAGTTCATCTAAGTCAATTTTATTTTTGAATTTGGTTTAAAAACATTTTTATACATAAAAGGCGTTTTTCTAAAAACTATTTTTCGTTGTGTTTTGTGTTTTAATATTAAATTAAATTCAACTAATTTTTTAAAATAAATATTAAATAATAAATCCCATATTTTTAATTAGGATGTAAAAATTTATTAAATAGGTCCCTTTTATTTTTTTATCATAATGAATAGTATCCCTAGTAATTTTTGTTACCACACTAAAGGGAAAATCAAGCAATTAAGATTAAAATAAAATGGTAAGGACTAAAATATGACCATAAAACTTGTATTAATTTTATTAGATGATTCCATTTCATCCATAATCACATAATATTCTTTTATATGACCTTTATTTCTATTTTTATGATATTATGAGCTCTATAATATTTTATGTAAAGAAAAGTAAAAAATGTCACACACTTGTTTTTAATAACTATAATATTTTTAAAATAGGGATAATTAGAAGATATTGTAACACCATGAGATTTTAAAATAAGAAAATTATTTTAAATATTTTTAATTATACACAAAACTAACTTAGCTTATGTTATACGCAAAAACTTGTTTCTTTGATACCTTGCGTTACACGTAAGACCATGTTTTACTGGACAACAATATGCTATTAATATTATTATTTAATATGATAGTTATCAAATAGAAGTTGGAATATTGGGTATTAATAGGAATAAATAATTATATTTTATACATTTTTATTATTTATTTATTTATTATTAATAAAATAAGAATCATTTTAAAGAAAAGGAAATGTTCTCTCGAAAACAATTTGTTTCTCTAAAAAATGGTTTAATCATTCTTGGAACACATAATTTAAAATTAATTTTATACTTTTAGAATGTTTTTAAAAATAACATAATTTATGAAATAATAATTACAAAATTATGTTAGGGTTAATTTTTTGGTATTTCTTTTTGAAATGTTTCATTTTTTGATGAATAATGAAAGACACTAGATTATAATTGAAACTGTATTTTCATCTAAATAATTTATAACGTTAAATAAAAATTTTAATTGGATTTAAAGTAAAAATTGTTCAATTATACATAAATAAATAAAATTTATTTCAATGGAATAATTTTAATATTGATTTTTTAAATAAAAACTTTTTAAAGTGTGTGAACTTTTTAACTTTAAAAAGACTCTTTGTCATCACATCTATGGGATTGATTTTAAATTAAATTCTTCCACTTATGTGAATTGAATATGGAAAAATTTATTTCATATTTGTAATTAAAATAATTTAAATTATATAATAAGTTCAAATTGGATTTTTTACATTAATGATTAGTGAAACTAGTTAAAATTAATTACAATGATTAACGTAAAAATAAGTTTACTTAGTGGGTAAACTTATAATATAAGGTGTAAAATGACCTACCAATTTTTCCAACACCCATTGGCTTGAAATATTTATAACCTTCCCAACTTTGGATATATTTTTATGAGTTATTTTTATACTATTACATATATGTGACCCATATAATAAGTTAAGTAAAGAAAAAGACAAAAAAGGAACCTTCCTTTATTCTAATATCTTTAAAGCTTTTGGATATGGAAAAAAGAAACTTATGATTGGTTATAGAAATGGTTTTCAAATATAAATTAGTTTTTTTATCATAATAATTTATATTTATTTTATATATATCAAATAACTACTTAAAATTCTAAATAAATTCCAACGTAGTAATTATTTAGTAAATAATTAACTAAAATAAAAGATGCTAAAAATATTATAAGTGAAGTAAATTGAATGAATTATTGCATTTAATTGAATTTTTAAATTAGGATATCATGTTACACTGGTTTTAAATTAATATATTCAAATTCTATCATGGGATTTTCTTTTTTTTTAATTTAATTTAAATAAATAATTTAAAAATTGACATTAATGTTATTTTATAATAAACGATACTTTATTAAATGACTAAAAATTACTAAAAATCATATATTATACCGAGTGATTTGTAAATTTTAATAAATATAAAATATTCTCCATTAATGGATCAATTTATCTTTTATAATGAACATATTGACCCCTAATTAGTAAAAACTTTGTTAGCATGATTAGGGTTAAAGTAGTGTTTTTGGACGTTACATGCGCTTCAGTTAAAATTAATTTCTAACACACATGTGATTTTTGTTTTATAAATGAGCTATAATATTTAGAATTAGCATTTATAAATTTTCTAATAATTCTCACTTTAATTTAGTCTTAATGGATAAATCACCCAGGGTAGAAAAAAAGTTACTGTGGTAAAAAAGAAAAAAGGATAAAATTGACTAAACTTAAAGTCTTATTAATAAAATGATAAAAATAGATTAATTTTCTATGGTGAAGGTTTTTATAGAACAAGTAAAACCTCCCCTTAATTATTGTTCAATTTTGGAGGCACATGAGGTAAGGGAGACTACCCAATAGTGAATACTTTTGAGTATCTACAAGAATATCAGTCTTCCTCAACTATAAAAGGGAATTTATTCATATCCTTTTTTCACACCCCTCAAGCCATTTTTATTTACCAAAACCTAAAAAAATAACTTCCCAAATTCTCTCTACTAATCCTATAATCCTTATTTTGGTCATAAATCCAACTTTTAAAGGTTTTAGTGCAAACATAAGAAGGATACCTAAATAAGAGGTATTGTTCTTCATCAATAATTTTTATTTTATTTCTTTCCCCACACCCTTAAATTATTCATATACAATTAAGATATAATAAAATAATTATATAAATATAATAATATTTTTTTTATGTTAAGGTTTCAACCTAAAAACACACACACTTCAATCAAATGTGTTAAAAAATCATCATTTGTGTGTATGGCGGACTACCGTCTCACAAAACGATGTCGTTCATTTTTCCATTACCAAATATAATTGTTGGGTATAATGATGGGTATAAATTTTATATATGATAATAATAACATAATTATACTAGTGTATTAATTATATGATATATTCCCTTTTTATATTCCAATACACAAGGGATGCGATAATGTCATTCATGTGTACAACGGACTACCAGATCACAAAACAATGTGATTTGTTTTCACCAACGCATTACATAAACAGTAATAAGGGTAAAGATAATTAATATATGTGATATAAATGAAATATTTATGATATTGATGAAATATTTTTTTAAGTGTAATATAACATTTTATTTCTTACCTTTTCACTCACTGAAAAAATGATAACATCATCTGTGGGCGTGTCGTCTACTGCCTCCTCGAAGAGATGAGATTCTTTTTTTTCATAACCAAATAAAAATAATGATATATATAAGTATATATATATATATATTAAATATTATTATATTTATGACAAAATTATCATTCAAAAAAGATAAATTTCACTTACCTTCTTTCTATAATGATCATTGAAAAAATGAAATGGTATTCATGTGTACGTATAACCTACTGTCTCCATGATCGTAACGTTAAGTCATTTTTATAAGAATATTACATGATTGGTTTTAAAAGTGTAATTTATGTATAAATATAATAATTATTTCATTATTATTATTCTTTTTATGTTTAAATAATGTCTTATTTTACCAGAGTCAACCTAGCAAATTCATTTTGATGCATAAGCCGAATATGGTCAAAATATCCAACTTAAAATTAATTGATTAAGTAATTACATATAAATTTTTATTAAGTGAAATAAAATTAATGATAAAAAATAAAAATGTTATAAATAAATTAAATAATTAACATAAGTTTACTATTATATAAGATAAATACAGATATGATGAATTAGACTCAAGGCAAGGGACTTCATCTCAACTTCCTTTCATTGTAACATGTTTTGATGTTATGCACCTATATTATTTTATAAGGTGTATAAACAGACCTTTCAACATGTTATATCATGAATTTTTCTATTATCATGATATTTTATGTTTTGTTTCATGTTATTATTTAATGGGGTTTGTTTAAGTGTTTCCCAAAGGATAAAATACTTTTTAAAAAAAACATCTTTTAAATTTTTTCCTTCCAACTCTTTCTCTTCCATGTCCAATTTTTATAATTATTTCATGAAGGTTTTTATATAGAAAAAAAATAATTATAAATTATTTTTTTCACTTTATTTTCAAAGGTTTTAGAAAAAAATCATTGTACATTTTTATATAGAATGTTTTATCAAATGACAAAAGGAATGTTCTATTCTTAACGTACACTTTGATGATAGGTTTTCCTCCACTGTGACCATTATTTTATTTCAAGATTACTTTAAAAGATTTCATTTTTTATTCAGAGAAAACCATTTTATTTTTCTTTTATTATTTTGTTATTGAAAATGGTTTTTCAAAAGAAAAGTTTATTTTTATCTAAAAGTGTTTTTCATATGAGTTTTAAAGAGTTTTTCAAAGGGTTTTATGATGAAAGTGTTTTATCCATGATATGGTACTTGAGAATTATAGGAGATGGGTGAGATTGATATAGATTATATGAAGGGATGATTCCCATTATGGATCATAAGTGATATTGATATAGCTTATATGAAGGGTTGAGATCTATTATAGCCCATGAAATACAGGTGAGCCCGATATAGCTTATACGAAGGGTTGAGCCCCATTATAGATCATGGGTGAGCCCGATATTTCTTATATTAAGGTTGATCCAAATTATATATCTCCAATACATTGGAAAATGATTATATTGTAATTTGGTTGGGTGGTTATTCTAATTAAATGGATTTTGAAAGGATTTTATGAATATGACGCTCTAAGTTATTTAAAAGGATTTTTAATTACTTATTATGAGTTTTAAAGGATTTATTTGGGAAAAACATGTGTGAATTTTTCTTTTTAAATTTTTTTTATTTATATCAATTAAAATTGATTCTAAGGAAAATAATTTGTTTGTTTTCATGTTTTTACTGAACTAATGGTTTAATTTATTTTTATATACCTTACTATGCTTTTGTACTCATCCAATGTTTTTAAAATGTTTTTTCACAGGGTTTAAGGATGGTTAAGGGAAAGGAATAAGTCAAGTTGAAATTTATGGATATTTTCCTTGAAAATAAATCATGATTTATTATAAAATTTTTATATTATGGGTAAAATGGATACTAATAGGAAGTGTCCACTTTTTATTCCATAGTTTCATTATGTTTGATTTATAACCTAATTATCTAAAATTCTAAACCTGAAAAGATCCTCAAATATAAGAGAATAAATTATTGACTTAAAACTCAAGATTATGTAATGTTTAAGGTTAGTTAATTATATTTGTTATAAAAGGGTTGATTTAGATAAATTTGGAGGTTAGGAAAATTATAATAGTAGGCTCTTGAAATATTTTACCTTATGGTCATGTTAAAATGATATTTCATTTGAAGATTACCATATTGATTTATCTAAACTATTGTTGTTCATAAGGATTTTCCATAGATTAAATCAGAAATATATAATAGGAAGCCAACAAGAGGAAAATATCCTTGCAAATCATCATCCTCAGATGGTTGGAATTGGAAAAATAATTTTTTGTGGTGATGGACCAGTTGACACGAGTTATAATTGGTGGTGGTATTCAAGATGGAGAGGAACCCAATATATCAGGGAGGAACATGTCTATAGTGAAGAATTTCATGAGACAACATCCCCCATCATTAAATGGACCATATGAACCAATATTAGTCGAAGGATGGATCAATTCCTTGGAGAATATATTTGAATTCATTGAATATTCAGAACATCAAAAGGTAACTACTACCATCTATCATTTTGAAGGTGAAACTGATCAATGGTGGTCCTTGGTTTAGAATATCATAGAGAACGATGATCTTGATGCTATAAAATGAGACACATTTAACAATATTTTCCTTGAGAAATATTTCCCTATGGTTTTTCAGATTACGATAGAAGAATAATTTCTAGAATTGAGGTAAAAGGATGAAGATTTTGGGGTAGCATACGAAGAAAACTTCACCAGACTTTCTAGGTATGTGCCAGTATTTATTCGAGACATTGATATTAAAATTAATAAATTTTACTTAATATTAAAACCAAGCTTATGAAGATCAATGGATTTACAAGATTATAAAAGTTATTGGAAAGATTTTCATTGTGCTGAGAAAGTTGAGATGGAGTTTGCTGACACGTATGTGCCATGAGATGGCAAGAGTAATAAATGGTTACGGTGATAGGAAATGGGGAATAAACCAATGAATAATTATAGAGGTAAGCCAAAAATTTGTTCCAAGTGTGGTAAAATACATTTTGGGGAATGAATTTTAGGATCTGGAAAGTGTCACTAGTGTGGTAAGTTTGGTCACAAGGGTTATGATTGTAATGAAAAGAGTCCTGAACAATCCAAGAATGAGATAAAACAGAGAAATTCAATAGTAATATGCTTTATATACTATTATTTTTGAAATTATTATAACATGTTTCTAAAGTTACTCATGGTGGAAATCATTAAGATCATAAGAAAAAATGGGTGGCAAAATCATTTGCTACTTCTATAGTTGATGTGGGTCCATCTAGTGAAGTTGTGACAGCTCTAGAGATCTCTATATTTTTTTGAAGGATGATTATTAGATCAATGAATTAGGCACCTCTCTTTGTTTTTTTAAGTAATGTATTTAATTTTTGAGATATTTATTGAGTTTTAATAGACATATGAAGTATATGTTTTAGTAGAAAATTTATTTGAGGAATAATTCCTTTATATGTTATAGACATATGTTTAAAGGTATTGATAATATTTAGGGTCAATATGATCAATAATTAAATTTTAATAATAGTCACATAATATTATTAGACCTTGTTAAAAATTGTTTTATTGAAAACCTTAATAAAAAAAGTTATTAAATTATTAATTTTATTTCAAGGATATTCATCCTTTGATTACTCAGATAAAGTTCAAATTGTAAGGACACAATTTATTAAAGGGAGGGTTATTTAACATCCTCATAATTTAGAAAAGAAAATTAGGTTCAATAAAATAAATGATACAAAACACTAACTTAGCTTGTTTTACATGAAACATTAATTTTTTTTGATAGCTTGCGTTACACGCAAGACCAAGTTTTACCAAAAAACAATATACAATTAATATATTTAGTTAATACTATAGTTATCATCTAGATGTTGGAATGGTGGGAATGAATAGGATTAAGTAAATATTCTTTACACATTTTTATTAATTTTTTATTTATTAGTAATAAAATAAGAATCATTTGATAGAAAAATATTCGTTTTCCAAAAAATAGTTTTTTTTCTAAAAGACGAGTTAATCCTTCTTAGCACACATAATTTAAAATTACAATTTACCAATTTTAAATGTTTTTTTGAAAAAATAAAATTCACTTTTGAAATCGGAATACAAAAATTATATTATGGTAAATATTTGATATTTTTCTAAAATGTTTTATTTTTTCATGAATAGAAAAAAATACTGGATTTTAATTGAAAACTGTCTTTTCATATAAATAATTTATAATATTAAATTAAATTTTGAAATATTTTTAAAGTCTAAATAGATAATTTGTGCATAAATTAATCCATTTTAGTTCATTATAATAATTTTTATATTGAATTTTTATATAAAAACATTGTGAACTTTTGAAATTGTTTACTTTTAAAACCCTATTTCTTATCACAAATGTAGATTTTTTTAAATTAAATTCTGCCAGTTCTGAGAATTGAATTTGGGAAATTAGATTTCATATTTGGAATAATAATAATTTATATTATATAATAAGTTTAACTTGGTATTTGACCATAACAATTAGTGAAAATAGTTAAAATTAATTACAATGATTAAGGTAAAAACTAGTTTACGTAGTGGTTAAACTTAGAATATAAGGTGTAAAATGACCTTAAAATTTTTACAAAACCAATTTTATGGAAAATTTTATATCCTTCTCAAATTAGGATCAATTTTTAAGAGTTATTGGAATATTATTCCATGAAAGTGACCTATATAATAAGTTACGTAAAAAACACAAAAAAGGAACCTTCCTTGATTTTAATACCTATAAAGCTCTAAGATAGGGACAAAAGAAAATTAGGTTCAGTATAGATATAATTTTGAAATATAAATTAGTTTTTTTATCATTATAATTTATCTTCAATTTTTATGGATGAAATAATTACTTCAAATTCTTAAGAAATTCGAACACAGTAATTATTTAGTTAATAATTAACTTAAATAAATAATACTAAAAATATTATAAGTTTCTTAAATTGAATGAATTATTTTCTTCCATTATTTTTTAGATAGATGTATAATGTTAAAAAATTCACTTAATAGATTCAAAATAAATAATTTTCTTGATATTTTTAAAATTTAAATTAATTAAATAATGTCAAAATTGACATTAATGTTATTTTATAATAAATGATATTTTATTAAATGATTTAAAATTACTAAAAAATCTATCTTCTTCAAAGTGATTTTTAAATATTAAAAAATATAAAATATGGATCATTCATGTACCAATTGATCTTTTATGATGAACATATTGACCCCTAAATAATAAAAACTTTGTTAGCATAATTAGGGTTAAAGTAGTGTTTTTAGCATTATATGTGCTTCTGTTAAAATTAATTTCCAACACACATGAGATTTTTGTTTTATAAATAATTTATAATATTTAGAATTAGTTTGTATAAATTTTTTAATAATTATCACTTTAATTTAGTCTTAATGGATAAATTACCTAGGGTAGAAAAACAAGTTACCATCGTAAAAAAAGACAAAAAGAGTAAAATTGAGAAAACATAAAGGCTAAGGAATAAAATGATAAAAATGAATATTTTTTGTGTTTTGGAGGTTTTTATCAACAAAAAAACCTTACCCTTAATTATTGATCAATTTTTAAGTCACATGAGGTAAGGGGGACCTTCCAATAGTGAATACTTTTGAGTAATTACAAGAATGACACTCCTCCTCAACTATAAAAGGGAATTCACTCCCCTCACTTATTAACACATATAAAGATATTATTAAAAACCAAAACATCCATAATAACTTCTAAAATTCCCACCCTAATCCTATAATTATTAGTTTTTTCATAAATCCAATATTTTAACGGTTTAGTGAAAACCTAAGGAGGATACCCGAAGAAGAGGTAATGTTCTTCATCAATCATTTTTATTTTATTTCTTTCTGTACCACCATAAATTCTTATTATACAATGATGATATAATAAACTCAATTTATTAAATAAACCTAGATTTTTTTATGTTAAGGGTTTTCCCTACAACCACACAAACTTCCATAAAATGGGTTATGAAATCATTACTCATGTGTACGATGGACTACAGTCTCGTAAAATGATGTCGTTTGTTTTTCCATTACCACCTATAACGGTTGGGTATAATGGTGGATATAAATTTTATATATGATATTTATAATATAATTATAACTATAGATTCATTATATCATATATTAAATTTTTATATTTAAATATAGAAGAGACACGATAACATCATTCGTGTGTACGATGACTACCGCATCGTGAAGCGATGTGATTTGTTTTCACTAACATATTACATGAATGGTAATAAGGGAAAATATAATGAATATACATGATATAAATGAAATATTTATTATATTAATGACATATTTATAATCTAGTAATTATAATATAACATTTTATTTCTTATTATTTCACTTTTGAAAAAGTGATAACATCATTCGTGGATGTGTGGACTACCGCCTCCTCGAAGCGATGCGATTCCTCTTTTCATCCCCACATCATAAAAATGATATATATAAGTATATATAATTAAATTTTATGGTATTTATGATATAATTATCATTATAAAAATATAAATTTTACTTACCTTCATTCCATAATGATCATTGAAAAAATGGAAACGTTACTCATATGTACGTACGACCTACCGTCTCCATAATCATAAAATTAGGTCATTTTTTATAATCATATTCCATGATTGGTTTTAAAATTATTATTGATGTATAAATATGATAATTATTTCATTATTATAATTTTTTTTATGTTTAAATAATGACCTATTTGATCTTATTCATCCTACCAAAGTCATTTTGACACATATATGAATATGGTCAATACATATGACTTAAACTTAATTGATTATGCAACTGTACATAGATTGTTAATAAGTGAAATAAAATTAATAATAAAAATTATAAAGGTTTTAAATAAATTAAATCATTAACATAAGCTTATTATTCCAGAGGATAGAGAAACATGTGATGAATCAGACTCAAGGTAAGGCGCTTCGTCTCAATTTCCTTTTATTGAGGCATTTTTTGATGTTATGCACCTATATTATTCTATAAGGTGTATATATAGACCCTTTGACATGTTATATCATGAAATTTTCTATTTTAATGATATTTAATTTTTTTAATGTTATTATTTAATGGGTTTTATGATTCAAGTGTTTCCCAAGTGATAATGGGATTTTCTTTAAAAAAACCATCTTTTCAAGTTTTTCCTTACAACTCTTTATATTCCATTTCCAAGTTTTATAATGATTTTATGAATTTTTTTATATGTACATATAAGATTTATAAAGCACATTTTATTTATCTTTTTATTTTATTTATATTTTTTTTTCAAAATAAATATTTTTACTTGTTTTATATAGAGTGTTTTGACATATGACAAAAGGATATTTCTATTCTTAATGTACAAGGTGAAAACAAATTTTACACTATCATGAAAATTATTTGATTTATACATTCCTTTGAAATATTTCATTTTTTCTTCAGAGAAAAACCCTTTTATTTTTCTTTTAGTATTTTGGTATTGAAAATGTTTTTTCAAAAGAAACATGTATTTTTATCTGAAAGAGTTTTTCCTATGAGTTGGAAATTGTTTTTCAGAGGATTTTATGATGATATTATTTTATACATGATATAGTATTTAAGTATTATAAGAAACGAGTGAGATCAATATATTTTATATGAATGGTTAAGCCCATTTATATCTCATGAGTGATCGCTAAATAACTTATATGAAGGTTTGAGTCTCATTATTGAAATACCCCAATATTTTGTTAAATATATATTTTTGAATTAAGTTAATTTTTTTGATATATTACATTTTAGGAAACACTGAATATAGATTTTTTATATGGAATAAGTATGTTCGGTTTGAATTTCATGGAACACCAAGTTATTATTTCACTAAATGCAACGCTTATATTATCTTTTGGTATACACAACATTATTTCTATCTTGTGTTAAACTCAATGTTGAGTTCCTTTGATTTCTTACGTCACATGAAAAACCAAGTTTTACCATACTACAATGTATTATTAATAATATTATTAAAATAATATTATAGTTTTCACATAACCATTAAAATGGTGATTATGAATAATATTTATGAAATTATTAAAATATAGATCACACAAATATATAGGTAGAATTATTTTGCTGACCAATTAACTATAAATGAAAATAAAACCCTTTTGAAAATATGTGAAATCATTTTCTCGGAAACTATATTTACACAATTACCTCAATAAATTTATTAAAAAACTTTTGATAAATGATTTTAATAAAATATATATACATATATATTATATTTATTCAACTAATTAATGTTTATCATATGTTTTTATAGACAATAGATAATAATAAAACCAATTTTACACATAAAGATATATACTTCTCTAAAAGGCAATTTTACCACCTTTTAATGACATACCTATTTTAAATCTAAATTTTGAAACTTTAATAAAATTCATTCGAAAAAAAACTTTATTTTTTAAATCAAAATATAAAAATTTATTTTGGGTGATTTTTTTTTATTTTTCAGAGAAGTTTCATTTTTTGATGAATAGTGAAAAAACCCTGGTTTTTTATTGAAAAAATCATTTTATTCTATTATATTTATATAGTTAAATCATATTTAAATTTTTTTAATATATATTTATATAAATTATATAGATATTAATAAATTTTAGGTTATTTTAATCAATTTAATTTTATATAAAAACATTTCAAACTTTTGAACATTTTAACATTAAAAACTCGATGTCTCATTCCGTCTGTATGATTAATTTTAAATTAATTTCTACCACTTTTGTGTTTATAATTTTGAAAAACGGATTCCATATTTTTTATCAAAATAATTTATAGTTTCTATTAAGTTCTTCTTAGTTTTTGAATAAAAATATTAGTGAATGTAATTAAAATTAATTACCGCGATTAAGCTAAAAATGAGTTTACTTAGTAATTAAACATCGACTTAAGGGGCCAAAAAACCTAGAAAACATGTCCAAAATCCATTTTATGGCCATATTTAGATCATATAATCCATTTTATTTAAAATAAAACATTTTTTGAGTCACATTATATAAGTGATACCTCTCAATATTGTTTACCTTTTTATATTTACAAGAATGTCACTCCTCCTCTACTATAAAAGGGAACTCACCCCCTCATTTATTTACACCACTCAAGCCATTTTTATCATCCAAAATATGACCAAATAATATCAAAAAATTACTAATCTCATACTAGAATAATATATTTTAGAATAAATTCAACCAAGGAATCTCTTTGGTGCAAAACAAAAGGAGTCACTCAAATAAGATTTAACATCTTTCAATAAGAACTTTTCTATTATTCCTTTATATATCCCCTAAATTATTAATATTCCATTATTATATAATATCCACAGTGTTATAAATATACTAATATGTTTTTATGTTAATCTTATGACCTAAAGTCTCACACACTTCAATCAAATGGGATACATAATTATCTTTCATGTGAACGAAATACTACCACTTCACGAACCAATGTCATATGTTCTTCCATTTATACTTTTCATGGTTTGGAATAATGATGGAATTTATTTTCTTATATGATATATATATGATATTTATAATTTTCTTATGCTTCTTCAAATATTATATATCACATACCTTCATGCTTTCCATTTTGTGGGATTACAATAACTTTGTTTGTGAACGTGTGGACTACCACATCCACAAAGCGATGTGATTCGTTTATAATTTACATGAAATGAATTAAGGATGTGTTTAATAAGGCCCCAAACTTAAAAATTACATAATGTTTAATTAAGTTAATAATTCACATTGAGGATATTTTCATGTTTATAGATTTATAGAATTAGGTCATAACTTATACATAAAAACTTAAATATTACATGTAGACACTTCTACTCAGTATCAATTTTTTTCTTAAAATAAAAACTCTTAAAAAAAAGAAATATGTTTAGTTCCATGTTTTAAATAGAATTAATTTTCATTTATCCCATCCTTGACCCTATTCCACTTTATTTCCTATGAAAACATTTGATAAACTTAGTATGAGCATGAAAATCACAGTAAGGGATGCATAAATAAAGAAAATTGTTAGTTTTCAAAACAACATGTAAACCATGAATACTTAATCATAAAGTAATAGTTTTCACCTTAAGGAAATAGAAAAAACACTTCACTGAATATAATCTCATTTATTACCCTTTTTTTGTAACTAAAATATTACCACAATCCCATAGAATGCAATATATAACATTTAAAGGTAACTTGGGACATAAACATACTTAAATAGAATAGCCATATGATCAACTTCCACACATATCAATAAATGGAATAGCCATACGACTGACTTCCATACAGAAATGTATTGGAGGTTATAATGTAACCACACATCCTTGGTTTATCATGGAACCACCCATCATTTGTTTTATCACGTAACCACCCATCAAATGTCTAAATACTATTATATAATCATCACACATAAAAGATTGAAAATATCAACATTCCAATTATAAAATTTCATTTTCAATCATAAGAAATAATTTCAAGATATTGAAATATTAAATCCACTTTCAAAACCATTTTCAATACCAAAATATGTAAAAAGGGTATATGGTATTTATTTTCCATTTAAAAACATCACGACTTGTTAAGGAATCCAAATATCAAATAATGTTCGCGGCGATGGAAAGGTCATTGTCACTATATAAGTTAAAAAAATTCATTTAGTCATTTAGTAAACTGATTCATAGAAAAAATATTCCTTTTGAATAAAAGTAAAATTCAAAGGGGTTTTTTATACATCGTATAAAAGAAGGAGGCATGTATTATCAAAACAAGCCTCAATGAAAGGAGATTGAGACAAAGTCCCTTACAAAGATTGTATCATTAGATTAACGATAAATTAATGAAATAATTATGTGTGAAAAATATAAATACACTCAATATAAGTTTATATTATGTTTAAAACAATTATAGGTCATTCAAAAATATTTATATCATGACATAATCATGAATTATATGATCAAACCAAAGAATGGAAATTGGGTTAAGAAGTTCCCTTACATCGCGTCCGACTTGACTCATTAATTCTTTAATTTATTGAATAATAAACTTAAGTTAATTTAAAATTGATTCAGAACCTTTTTAAAGTATATTATTCCTTTTATATCACTTATTAACTTACTATAACCATTAGTTAATTATTTTAGTTCATATTAAACATTTTGTCGATGTTCTAAACATGAGTAAAAAATGAACTTGATAAAATTATAAATTGACCATGTCGTCAAATGCCCATTATCTAAATAATTATATTCATGATTTAGATATCATATATATAATATATATCTAGTATATATTTATTTATAATTGTCCATACCATTTGGATATAAGAAATTAAATGCACTGTTCATGGAGATGGTAAGTCGTATGTACGCATGAACACTACTTTCATTTATTTTTCATATTTTAAGGAATGAAAACTAAATGATACATGGTTATATTATAATTATAGTATAATAAATATTTTATATATTTTACATAAGTTCATTAATTCCATCCTTTATACGTTTCATGTATAGTATGAATGAGTCATATCACTTTGAGGGGGCGGTAGTCCGTACTGCCTCAAATTAAATTATCATATTTATACAACATGAAAAGTATATAAGTATGTTATAAATGAGAACTAAAGAATATTAAAGATAAAATAAATATCATATATATCATATATAATTATAGTTCCATCATAATGTTCACCATGAGAGGTGGTAAGAGATGATTAAACAATCTCTATTTCGTGAGGCAGTAGTTCATCATCCACAGAAACAGTATGTTCTATATCCATTAGACGGAGGTGTGTGTAAGTTTAGTTAGAATAATTTTCATAAAAAAACCTAGTATATTTATTATACTGGTGTTTTTATGAAATAATTGAATAAATAGAGTTTAGGGGGTTGGAGAAGGAAAATAAATGAAATAATCTTGAGAGAATACATTACCTCAAATCAGGTAACTTCTTTTGATTTAAGCTAAAAGGCCTTCTTTAGTTACCTTATTCCAAAATTAAGGCTTCTAGGAGGAATAGAGGAATGTTGGGTGCTTATTTGTGCAGAGTTTGGATGAGACAAGGGGTCTTGAGAGGTGTGAGTAAGGGTTAGAGGTGGTGTCCTTTTACAAGAGGGAGGAGGGGCACTTTAGGAAAGTTTGAAAATATTATTTTATTATTAATTGATTTTAGAATTATAATACCACCAAAGTGATATATTTAAAGATAATATTAGGAAGGTTTGAAATCCTCTCATACAATGGATTTTAGACAATTTTAGGTCATAGAATTAACCTTATATTTTAGCTTCAACCCTTAGTAAACTAATTTAACTTTTACCATGTCTTCTTTTATATTCAATATATATGGTTACCATAGTTACTATAAAATAACAATAGACTCAAAAATGGATCATTAATGAAAATTTTAACATCATATATGTAAGTTGGCCGAATATTATATTTTTAGGACTATTATATCATTTAATAAAATATTAATTTATTTAAAAACTCATTTATGTCAATATTTATATTATTAATATCATGACTTTTAAAAATCCATAACAACTTGATTATTTCAAAAAAAATTCATTAATTAAAAGATAAAAAGTCATAAAAATCACTAAAATTTGTGTATGACATAAAAAGTTTTAAAAAATAAATTTATTTTAATATTTATAATCTTATTTATTAAATCTTTCATTAATAAGGTAATCATTACATCACCATTGTGTCATAAATAAATATATTTATTTGATTTCTAAAAATTATCAATAAAATACCATGATTTAGGAAATATTTTTATCTTTCCAATTAATATTTATAGTCAAAGATATCACTTATATAACCCCATATAGAAATTTTTTAGTAAAAGATACATGCTTATGTTATATTTTCCTTAACTTTAAATTAAAAGTAATTAAATTTCATTTTCACACACAAGTGGCTCCATGGGGTCCTAAAATAAACCCAAGGATTTACATGGTCAAAAATATCTTATAAAATAGGGTTATAACATGTGTTAGGATAATTTAATATTATTATAATATTATTTTTTACCCTTATTTACCATATTTACCCTTTTACCATGATAAATAAAATATTTACTAAAGCTACTATTCCTAATGTCTAAAAATAAAAGGTAACTATTTAAAAATTTTGGACATCCTGATTCCAAATATGGAATCCATTTTTCCAAATTCAAAACACCTAAGTTTCAAAATTTGATTTAAAATTAATTCCCATTGTCAAAACTAAACAATGTGTTTTTAAGAAGTAAAAACTACCAAAAGATTGACATGAGTTTATGTCCAATTTCAAAGTGAAATTACTTACAATGACCATAATTGAATTAAATGATAAAAATATATTCTAATTTCACTTTAAAAACATTTAAAATAATAATATAATCATATAAATGAATTAGATGAAAAGACTGTTTTGACTTAAAATGCTATATTTTTTACTATTCATTAAAAATGATCTTTATCATAAAAATACCAAAAAATTTACCCAAAGTAAATTTTTATGTCCCTATTTTAAATAAAGAGTTTATTTTTTCAAATATAACATATAAAAATGATAAAAACTAGATTTAAAAAGGGTTCACCATTAAAAGGTGTTAAATCAACCTTTTAAAGAATATTTGATCATTTCATGCTTAAAATCAGATTCATTCTTATTTTAAGCCTCTAAATTTTATTGGATAAATTTAAAGACATTTATCAAACATGTGTATTAATAATGTAGTTAGTTATGTTCATTCTCAGTAATACAACTACCATGCGTTAAATACCATTTAAAATAATAATAATATTATATTATTTTTCGGTATAACTCAAAGTTGTGTGAAAAATAAGATTTCAAAGAAACAATTTGTTGTGTGTTGAGTAAGTTATCAAGAAAATTTTCCTATTTAACATAAAATTGATATCTTATACATAAATATTAATATATATGAAAAGGTATTATTATATAAATACATGGGTCGTTATAGGTTTAGTAAAATTATATTATATATATGACATAATAATGATAATTAAATTATAATAAAAATATATATATGTCACTTTATTTCTTTCAATGTGACAAGAAAACAAAAACAACGTTCATGTGTACATACGACCTATCATCTCAATGAATGGTGTATTCTATAGCATATTTCTATATTTTATAGATTATTATAAATATTTATATACTGAATATATATATGATATTTACATCATGTTTTACTTATTTAAAATAATTAAATCATTATCTAATCAAGATGATCAAGAATAACAAGTCAAAACATGTACAAAAAACAAAGCAGTTATTAACTAAAACACAATATTAACATGAAATTGTTAATAAAAGGGTAATATAAAGTCATAATAAAATAATATATGGTATGATATATAAGAAAAATATTTTCTATGATGTATGTATAAAAAAATTATACTTATTATAAAATATTTTTCAAAGTGTACAAAGAAATTAAAGACTTAAGGTAAAGGTTTTATCGTCTCACTTTTATTTCTGTGAGATATATGTTATATTCACTATTTATTCTTATTGTGTGGTGTATATACTTCCATATTACATGTTATATCATGAATATAATTTATTTAATTATATAAAAAGTGTTAATTTATGTTATTATTTCACAGATCTCATGATTCAAAAGTTACTCATGTAGTAACGAGATTTTTGGTATCGCTTTTATTTCTGTGAGACTTATGACTTATTCAATACTCATTTCTTTTGTGTGGTGTATATAATGACCAAGAATGTATTATATGTTTATTATCATTCAATTTATTTTTATTTACATATCCATATTATGATATCTATTTCATGGGGTTTACGATTCAAAAGTTACCAAATCGTAAGATAATTTTTGTCTTAATTTTTCTTCTCCGAGACACATGTTATGTTATGCACCTATATTCTTTTCCAAGGTGTATATAATTAAATTTGAGAAGTTTTATCATGAATATAATTATTTTAATGATATTTTAAGATTATTTTAATATCATTATATCATGTGGATTATGATTCAAATTTACAAAAGTGGTAAGAGTTTACTTTTACAATCTCATCGTTATCAAGATTATTTATGATTATGCTTCCATGGATGAAATATTATGATCCATATCTCATTAAATATCTTGAATTTTATTATAATATGATAATTTAGGATATATTCATGTATTGGTACCATTTTTCCACTCTTTATAACTTAAGATAATTATGAAAACATTTTTAATAAAATCTGACTTTATCTCTCTCTTTGATTGGAAATATGTGTTCTTCCAAAAAAATGTTTTCTAAAAATGTTTTCAAAATTTTTCTAATATTATCCCATGATACATAAAGGAAATATTTACCCATGTTTTACCTTTTTTAAAAAATGTCTTTAAAAAACTAATCTTCATGTAATTTTCTGATCGAGGCACTTTTCAAAAGTTTTTATAGTGAAAAAGAAATGTTTGACATATACAGATTTATCTGCCATCATGACCATCAATTCTTGGAAGATTAATTTTAAAGTTTACAAGATTATTTTTTTAGAAATTTTTTTCCTAATATTATTTTAATTCATTATTTTTAAAGTGCTTTTCAAGTAAAAAGTGTTTCAAAAAAATTTTATGTTAAAAAGGGTTTCAAATGATTTTCAATCTTATTTTATAATTATTTAGGGTTATTTTAAATGAAAATGGTCTTTAAAATGTTTTTATTATTCCATCATATGTTTTAAGGAAATTTAGTTTCAAAATGCTTTCAAAATTCCTTTATAAGTTTTTAAAGAAAACGTTTTTCAAAGGTTTTTCAAGATTCCTTTCTAAGTTTTCAAGTAAACTGTTTTTCAAAAAGTTTTCAATATTACATTATATGTTTTATAAGAAAATGGATTTAAAATTTTCTTCAATCTTCCTTTATATTTTTTTAAAAGAAAAAGGTTTTCAAAATTATTCAATTATTCCATTATATTTTTTCAAGAATTTTTTTTCGAAATATTTTCTCATTTCATTTATAAGTTTTCCAGGTTATTTTTAAAGAAAATGGTTTTAAGAAGGTTTTATGTTTTAACAATAATTATACAAATAATAAAGTATATTTACTCAATAAATTTTTCTAAAAGATATTTCGAAATTATTTTCCATCTAAGATGATATCTGTTGGTGTTACTAATTCCTTTATGGGGATATGATCCAAGGGTTACATTCATATTATTTATCTAAATGGTTTATGTTATGATGGAATAATGTGTATGAAACCCATTTATCTTTCATAGGTTATATGTTTATGAATTTTTTTCTTTCACGTGTTATATTCTTATGAAAACCACTTATTTTCAAGGGTTATCCTTTGATGAAATGATTATGAAACCTATAAATTTTCTATAGGTTATGATATGATGACATGTTTATGATACCCATTTCATTACATGATTTATGATAATATTTTTTATGATCTTGTGGGAAAATTATTTTTGAATTCATTATGAGACAGGTGGGACCTATATCTCCCTCCAATGCATTGGGTAAAGATTTATATCTCCTAAGATGGGAATGGCTAGAACAGGGAGTGAAATTGGTCCAGTAATGGAATTTTTCTACTAAGATAGTATTGTGATTGAAACTTGACTACTAATATGGTGATGGGAGTGAACCATGAATACCAATATGTTTTGGTGAGTGAACTCATTTTACTAATATGTCCTTATAATTAATCCTTGACTACTCTGGAAATAATTTTATATGCTTATGTGTCTTACAAAATTCCATTTCTTATTCCCATGTTCTGTTTTTATGGATTATTCTCTTAATTAACTTATGATTCATGTCTTATGAACTGAAAATATTTATTCCATGACTCATGTATATGATCTTTGATATGCAGGTTATAATCTTCAAATGTTATTCTCATGTTCTCATACCCTTATTATCATGTTATGCTTACTTATCTCTCATGTTCACCCTTACTAAGAATATGAGCTCACCCCTTTCTTACATTTCCTTTCCCTAGGTTATGAATAAAGTTCTTATGTAGGAGTACTAAAGGGGAATATCTTTAAGGGATATGTTGAATATCCTCTACAAAAATAGAAGAATGTGTTCTAAGTTTCCAAATACACTATACTATTATGATCCTTGATAATTTTATTTTATAACGTGCTGAATATTCATCTCAAATGATGTAATATCCATGTATGTTAAGTCTGGGTCACTATAGTTAGTATCAAAGGGTGGTTTAGTCAACCTTTGGAAACTAGGTTGATAAAAATTTAGTGATATCCATATGGATATTTATAAGGATATTTATAGGGAAGTATCTAAGGATAATCCTAAGGTGTAATAGATTTAAAATAGGTTCCATAATTTAGGCATCCTATAAGTAATTTTATATGATTATGTGGTTTTATGTTATGATAAGTGTTGATCACACTATGATTTTTGGTCACATTCAATAGTGGGGACTAGAAGGAACTGGGTTAATTTTATTTTTTAAAATGTAGAATATTTGGTAATTATAAAAATATATTTCCTAAGTGGAAATACCATAAAGAGAATCAGGAAGGTGGTATGAGTATTGGTTATACTTATTAAGATAAAGAGACAACAAAAAACATGTGAAAGGTATAAGATTTTCTAAAAGTATTATTTACATTAAACATAATAAGCATGATTAAATAGAAGTTAAGGAACCTTAATACATGATTCATATTTCAAAATTATAGGAGAGATATATTAAGGAATAAGATGATGAAGCCTAAGTAATGGTTTAAGAATAAAGTTGGATTATTAATGTTTATATCTATTGGAATTCAAGAATTATGTTATATAAATAATGAAGTAAATTTTTTCCATTAAGGATTTGAAAAAATATATTGAATGAAACTAATTAAATAGAAAAGGTATTTAATTTAAAGGTGATATTTTTATTAAGGGAAGGAAACCCATAATGTGTCCCTGATATTGAGAAAACTGTGTTTAACATGGATAAAGTAATGATTCATATGGATAAAGTAAACTGAATAGTACTTATTACCATGTAATTAGTTATTTATTTGTTGAAAATCTATCTATGTTATCACTAATGGAGTTTACAACCTTTTTTTGGATTTGATTAATATATCAAATAATCTTTTTAATAAGAAATGACACATGTTTTCAATAATGATTTATAGTAAATTATTTTATTACCATGTTTCAAGAGGATACATGATGAATTTATTCTCATGTTTGGTATGTGACGACCAAGAGATACTTTATGATATATGGGTGATCAATGTTAATCTGATTTTGTGAAAATTAGTGATCTTATTTATATATTTTTTATTTTCATATTTTGGAAGGTTCACAAGGTTAACTATTTATGGAATGGTTTAAGTTAAACTTTGGATGAGGATTTAGAGATTAAATTATTATCTCATTTTATGAGGATTTATATATTTCTTATAACATGTTATAACCATTTTTCTATGATTATAACTAAAAAAATATGGAGTGACTTATCATTCTATTTATGGATCTTATGATCCATTAGTTCTTCTGGCATAAATAACTCACCCTCATTTTTGGAGTAAGTGATGAAGTGGAAATTGGTTAAGACACAAACAAAGAGTGAGATTGAGCATATGAAATTGAATGAAATAAAGTATGTATATCTCCTTTTATAAATTATTGAACATTAGGAAAATGATCTTGAAATAAAATTTTGTCCCATTATCAACATTTTTTTGATATCCATGAAATTTTTCAAGCCTTATTGGTTTATGGATTTGTGATTTTAACTTTATCTTGAACTTGTTCTCTATCACTCTCCATCAGAACATAACAGTTATATTTCTCTTTAATTCCCATGTTTTAACTTTCCACCTATGTTCTGCTACATGAAAACCTTGTTATGTGTTACTTTGTGTAACCATTATGGTTCCATATTTTATTTTTTTAAAATAAGTTTTAGTATTCATTTTTACGATGTGGGTTTCTATGAAAAAACATTCAAGTATTAAAACTTTCATAACCTAGATGAATTTAGAGTGAAAAATTAATTTTAATGGGGGTATAATGTAACACCCTATGATTTTTTGAAACATATTCTTTCAAATTAATTTAAATATTTTGATATTTTTCATTTCATGAAACACTGAATATAGCTTGTGTTCAATAAAAGGCTGGGGCAGGAGTATAATTCCATGGAACCTGCTTGGAGTTGATGCACTTGTTGCTTGACGTGTTTGAACTTCTTTGGTATATCATCATGTTTTTCTCTCGCTTTTGGTTTGGTGTAAATGCATTACACCTCGAGCTTATATTGTACTCATGTTGATTTAATAAATTCTAGGAACATGAATTGGGCGACCAATTCATGTCCCCATTTGTGTTAAAAAAACAAAACTAGTTTTGGATTGTATTAAACACAATTCTGAGTTCATTCGATAGCTTGTGTTACATGCAAGACCTATTTTTAACAAACTACAATTAACAATTAATAATATTATTAAAATATTATTATTAAAATATTATTATAGTTTTCAAATAACCATTGGAATGGTGGTTATGAATAAGATTAATTAAATTTTGAAAATCTGGTTTATATATGCATACAAGAAGAATTATTTTGGTGACCAATTAACTATAAATGAAAATTAAACCTTTTAGAAAATATAGGAAATCTTTTTATGGCAAACTATATTTACATTTTTTACAAAAATAAATTAACTAAACCAATTTTGATTTATGATCTTACTAAAATATATAAATATATATATTATTTATTCAACTAATTAATGTTCATATTATGTGTTTTCTAGACATGCGATAAGAATAAAACCAATTTTACACATGATGATTTATATTTTTCTAAAAGGTAATTTTACCGCCTTTTAATGACGCACCTATTTTAAATATAAATTTTTAATATTTAATAAAATTTATTTAACAAAATTAACCTAAATTTTGAAATTATAATATCAAAATTTACTTTGGGTGAATCTTTAGTATTTTCAAAGAAGTTTCATTTTTTGATGAATAGTGAACAACACTGTATTTTAATTCAAAATTGTATTTTAATCTAATTTTATTATATATTTAAATTATATTTTAAATTGGTTTTAAATTATATTTATATAAATAATATATTTATTAATAAAATTTAGGTAATTTTAATCAATTTGACATTGAAATTGGATATGAACACATTTCAAACTTTTGAATATTTTCACTTTAAAAACCCATTGTCTCATCCCATCAGTGGGATTAATTTTAAATTAATTTATGCAAATTATGTGTTTAGAATTTGGAAAAATGGATTTCATATTTATAATCAGAATAATTTATGATTTATATTAATTTTGACTTAGTTTTTGACAAAAAATATTAGTGAAAGTAACAACTATGGTAAAAATGAGTTTACTTAGTGGTTAAAAATTAACTTAAAAGGGAAATAATATAAAAACAAGTCCAAAATAAATTTTATGGAAATATTTAGACCATATACTCCCTTTTATAGAAACTTTTCTATTATTTGAGGCACATGGTGTAAGAGTGACCTCTAAATAGTGTTTTCCTTTTTATTTACAAGAATGACACTCCTACTCAACTATAAAAGGAAACTCACCCCTCACTTATTCACACCTCCAAAGAAATTTTGATCATAAAATACCTGAAAAGATATGATCCAATATTCCCTAATCACATCCTATAATCCTAAATTTTGGAATGAAGACCACCAAGTAAGTCTTTTGTTGTAAACCTAAAGGAGTTACTCAAAGAAGAGGTAACATCCTTCAACAAGATCTTTTTATTTTTTATTTTTTCACCCCCTAAATTATTCTTATTCAATGATTATATAATAAAATAAGAATAATAATTATATTTATATGGTTTTATGTTATGTTTATGAACTAAACTCACACAAACTTCCATCAAATGGGATATACAATCATCTTTCATGCATACGGAGGACTGCCTCCTCGTGAACTAACGTTGTTCATTCTTCTATTTCCACCTTTAAATGTTGGGAATAATGATTTAATTTACGTTTTTATATGATATATATGATATTTAATATTTATTTATGCTTTTATAATTATTATATAGAATATAACTTCATGCTTTCCACTTTGTGGGAATACAATAACTTCATTTGTGGACGTGTGGACTACCATCTCCTCAAAGCGATGTGATTCGTTCACACTTTATATGAAATGTATTAATGATTAGTTTAGTAAAATTATAGGATATACATGAAATAATAATGATACTATAATTATAATATATATATATATATATAATTTACTTTCTTTCTTTCAATACGACAACAAAACGGAAACAACATTCATAGGTATGTACAACCTACCATCTCCATGAACGGTGAATTCCATTTCATATTTATATATTTTATAGATTATTATAAATATTTATATACTGAATATATAATGTATTTAAATCATCTTTTACATTTTTTAAATAAGTAAATCATGATCTAATAAAGAGGATCAAGAATAAAAATTCAAAATATATATAAAAAAACAAAGCGATTATTACCCGAAACAAAAATTTAACATGAAATTGTTAATAAACGGGTAATATAAATTCATAATAAAATAATAAATGGTATGTTATATAAATAAAATTTCTATTTTATACTTATAATAAACTTATACTTATTATACATGAGGTTTGAATGTGTGTGATGAAATTCAAGACTTAAGGTAAGGGTTTTCTCATCCCACTTTTATTTCTGTGAGATATATGCTATATTCACCACTTATTCTTGTTGTGTGATGTATATAATTACCTATGATGTTTTATATCATGAATATCCTTTATTTCATGATATTAAAAGTTTTAATTGATTTTATTATTTGAATGATCTCATGATTCAAAATTTACAAAAGTAGTAAGGGGTTTTCTAGTCTCACTTTTATTTATACTAGACTTATGCCTTGTTCACCACTCGTTTATTTTTTGTGGTGTATATAATGAACATGAATGTATTACATTATTATTATCCTTAATTTTATGGGTATTTAAATATCCATTTTATTATCTCCAGTTCATTGGTTTTACTGTTCAAGAGTTACCAAATCGTAAGGTAATTTCTGTCTCAATTTTCCTTCTTTGAGACAAGTTTTGTTATACACCTATATTCTTTTAAAGGGTGCATATAATTCAAATTTAAATGTTGTATCATAAATATTATTATTTGGCTGATATTGTAAGATAATTTTAATTTCATTCCCTCATAGTTATTATGATTTAAATTTACCAATGTGGTAAGAGTTTATTACTATAATCTCATTGTTATCGAGATTATTTATGATTATGATTCCATTAATGAAATATTATGATCCATATCTCAAGAAATCTCATTAATTTTCTTATCTTTTTTATTCATTATATCTTCTTTCATTGGTACCATTTCACACTCTTTTTTACTTAATATAATTTATAATTTTTTTTAATAAAATTCAACTTTGTCTCTCTCTTTGGTCGAAAATATGTGTTCTTCCAAAACTATGTTTTCTAAAAATGTTTTGAGATAATTTAAACTATTATAATATGATCGTTAAATGAAATTTTTACCAATTTTTTACCTTTTTAACAAAATTTTATTTAGAAAAGAGTCTTCTTATTGATTTTAAATTGAGGCAATTTTCTAAAATTTTTATGGAAAAAAGTAATTTTTGACATTTATGGATTTATCTTCCATCATGAATTTCATTTCATTGAACCTTCAACTGAGAGTTTACAAGGTTAATTTTTTTTGAAAATTTTATCCCCAATATTCTATACATTGCTTATTTTCAAAGTTTTTTTCAAAGGAAAAGGTTTAAAAAAAATATGTTAAAAAAGTGTTTTAAATGATTTTAAAGCTTCTTTTATAAGGTTTAAAGGTTATTTTAAATTAAAAAGGTTTTCAAAATGTTTTCAAGCTTAATTTATAAGTTTTCGAGGAAAAATGTTTTCAAATGTGTTTTCAAGATTCCTTTATAAGTTTTCAATGACAAAGTTTTAAAAATGTTTCAAGATTCCTTTATAGGTTTTCAAATAAAAGTTTTTTGAAAATGTTTTCAAGATTCCTTTATAAGTTTTCAAGGAAAAATATTTTCAAAATATTTTCAAGATTCATTTATAAGTTTTAAAAGAAAAAGGTTTTAATTTTTTTTTCAAAATCACTTTATAATTTTTCAAATAAAAATATTTTCAAAATATTTTCAATATTCCATTATAAGTTTTCAAGAAAAAGGTTTAAAAATGATTTTTGGATTACTTTATAACTTTTGAAGGTTATTTTCAAAGAAAATGGGTTTCGAAAGGTTTTATTTTTTAAAAACCATTTTTCAAAGAGGAAAGGATATTTTACTCAAGAAATGTTTTTAAAATATATTTCAAAATTATTTTTTATCTAAGATTACATCTTTTGGTGTTACTCATGACTTTATAGGGATATGATCTAAGGCTTCCATTCATATTATTTCTATGAATGGTTTATGTTTTGATGGAATGATGTTTATAAAAACCATTTCTATTTCATGGGTTATATGTTTATGAAAACTATTTCTCTTTCAAGGGTTATATGCTTATGAAATCTATTTATTTTCATGGGTTATGCTTTGATTAAATGATTATGAAACCTATCTCATTTACAGAAGTTATGATATGATGGCTTATTTATTATACCCATTTCATTTCATGGGTTATGTTAAGATTTTTTATGATCGCGTGTCATACATATGTATGATTTAATTATGATATGGGTGGGACCTATATCTCCCTAAAATGAATTGGGTAAATATTTATATATCCTAAGATAGACATGGATGGAATGGGGAGTAAACTAAATTAATTAAAGGAATTTTTTTGCTAAGATGTTCTTGGGAGTGAACCTTGAATACTAAGATAGAAATGAGAGTGAACTGTGACTGCAAAGATGATTTGGAGAGTGAACCCATTCTACTAATATGGCCTTATCATTAATCCTTAAAAACTATGAAAATAATTTTATATGCTCATATGTATTCCACAATTCTATGTCTTATTATAATGTTATGATTTCATGGCTTATGATCTTGATTTTCTTGTTATTCATGTCTTATGAACTACCAATTTTTATTCCATGATTCATGTATATGATCTTTAATATGTAGGGTATGATCTTCAAATATTATTCTCATGTTCTCATACCCTTATGATCATGTTATTCTTACATATCTCTATTGTTTACCATTACAGAACTTCTAAAATCACCCCTTTCTTAAAATTTATTTCCCCAGGTTATGAAGAAAGGTCTTAAGTAGGATTGCAAAAAGGGAAGATATTTAAGAGATATGTTTAAGATCTTTCACCAAATTAGAAGAATGCATTCCCAGTTTCCAAAGACACTAAACTATTATGCTCCTTAGGCATGTAATTTTTTAATGAGCTAAATATTCATCTAAAATGATGTAATATCCATGTATTTTAATCTTGGGTCACTATAATTATTGCTCATGAAAATTAGGTGATCCTGATATAACTTATACGAAGGGTTGGGCCGCATTATAGCTCATAGGTGAGCCTGATATTTCTTATATAAAGGGTTATCCCCATTGTAGATATCTAATGCATTGGGTAAAGATTATATTGAATGTAAGACATATATTTATTCTAATTAAAATGGTTTTGAAAGAGTTTTATGAATATGATGATCTAAGTCACTGAAAAAGAGTTTTAATTGCTTAATATAGATTTTAAAGGATTTATTTGAGAAAAACATATGTGGGTTTTTATTGCGAATTTTTTTAATTTATTTTACTCAAAGAGAATTGATGTAAAGGTAAATATTTAATGGGTATTCATGTTTTTACTGAACTAAAATTTTCTTTTCTTTTTTATATCCCTTTATGAGATTTTTTTCCCATTCTATGTTTTTAAAATTATTTTCACAGAGTTTATGGATGTGTAAGGGAAATGAAGAAGTCAAGTTTAAAGTTGTAGAGATTTTCCATGAAAAGAAATCATGATTTATTATAAAAGTTTTATATAATGGAAACATGGATACTAATTGGAAGTGTCCACATTATATTTTATGGTTTTTTATGTATGAGTTATGGCCCAATTATTTAAAACTATAAACCTTAAATGATCCTCAAATGTAAGAGAATGAATTCTTGACTTAAAAAAGAAATATTATGTAATGTTTAAGGCTGGTTCCTTATAGATATATTCATTTATAAATACTCTTTTGAAATGTATATGATTTATATTCATAATAGTAATTAATTTTTTAATTTTTTTAATGAAATAGTTACGCTAAATTCTTACAAAATGTTGATTATGTAATTATTTAATTAATGGAAAAATAAAATAAAATACATTAAAATCATTAAAAGTAGTATAATTTGAAAGAATTAATCTGACCCATGAATTTTATAGATAAAAATGAAATATTTGAGATGTGTGGTTAAATTTTATTCAAATTAATTTATTTTATTAATGTTATTAAAGTAAAACTAAATAAATAGATCTAAAATTGACATAATTGGTATTATATGAAAAAATCTTTTATTAAATGATTTTAAATTCATAAAAATATTATATTTTTAAAAATTAATGAGATATGATCAATTATATTTACCATGGTCCATTTCTGGGTCATTTAAAATTTTATAGTGACATTATTGACCCTTGGAGAGTAGAAACATTAAATATCATCCTAATTGTCGAAAGGGTTAATGGGGGTTAAAATAAAATATAAGGGTGAAAACATATCCAAAAAGTTTCTAAATTTTATTAAATGAAAGGATTTAACCTCATTGTCACAATATCCTCTAATTATATCAAATTATATCCATTTTCATAGGAAATTTTATTTATGTTAATTTAATATTTTAAGAAATTCCAAGGATGCCCCTTCTCTCAATTATTAAAGGGCCCCCTTTTTTCATATATTTATACCACCTTAATCCATATAACTCGACAAAAGACTACCCATTAATCTTCTTAAAATACATAACCAAGTTCTTGAGGTTATGGACCTTCTAAATGAGAAAACTTGTGTCCCTTAAGAAGAGACCTAACATAAGTCCACTGAAGAAGAGGTAATCATCTTTACAAACTCTTTTAATTTTATTTCTTATTCTACTTTCTCTTCATATGTTGTATCCATACTAAAAATAATAAATCTTGTATAATAAATATACTAAGATTTTATTATGATTATGGTATAACTATATTCCATCTCCTTTCCATCATATGAAAAGTGAAAACATCCCTCGTGCGTACATATGACTTATCTTCTCCAGGTAGTGGTGTAACTCGTTTTTCATCATCACTTTAATTGGATTATTATAAATATGGAAATAATGAGTATATATGATAAGTATGACATAATTATAATTCTATAATAATAATATAATATCTACCGTATTAATTTCCAATTAGTAGGTAAATGATAGCATTGCTCATGCGTATGTGTGGATTACCACCTCCACAAAATGATGTGGTTAGTTTTTCATTTCTACTTTACTTGGATAGTAATAAAGAGAGAATTGATTAATATATATGATATATATGATATAATAATGATTCATTAAAGGTTTAATATTATTTACATATCTTTCCTTCCATCCATTGGAAAGTGAAAACAACGTTAATGTGTACGTATGGCCTACCATCTCTATGAATGTTCACTACTGGAAATTGAACTATTTGCGACGATACCCCATCGCAAATGACCCATCGCAGAAAAGGGCATCGAAATAAGTTTTTTTGCAATGGGATGTGGACCCGTTGTAAATAGTTTCCCTGAGATTACCTAAAAAAGTATTTGAGATGGGCCATCGCAAATATCTTAGAAAAATAAAAAAAAATAAAATTGAATAAAATAACATTATTAATAAAAATAAAATAATTTTAGATGATAATAATAAAATAATATTGGAAAATAATAATAATAGTAATATTAATAATATAAATAATATTAATATAATAATAATAAAATAATATTAATATTATTAATATTAATGAAATAATAATAATAATAATAATATTATTATTAATAATAAAATTATAAAAATATAATAATAATATTATTATAAAATAACATTAATGATATAATAATAATATTATTATTAATATTAATGAAATAATAATATTATTAATATTAAAATAATAATAATATTAATATTAGTAAAATAATAAAAAATTATAAAATAATAAAAACCTCAATATTAATAAAAATATAAAAAAATAATAATAAAAAAATAATAATAAATAATTAAATAATTAAAAATTAAAAATTAAAAATTAAAAAATTAAATAAATTAATAAAATAATAAAAAATTAAATAAAAAATAAAAAATTAATTAAATAATAAAAAATACAATATTCAAAATAATATAAAAAGCACCCTATATATAAATATAAATAGTTAATACTACAAAAAAATGTATTCAAATGTTTTATCATAAAAAACAAATATATCACTTGGGGGGCTCTAGAGGAGTTGGAGGAGATGGTGGAGGGAACTCTATCCCTAAACCATGAGTCAAAAGTCGCATGTACTTCATCTGCTCATGCTGCTATTGCTGCCATCAACATATCTTCTCCTGTTATTGCTGCAGCTATCGCTAAAGCTCTTGATGCTTCTACTGTTGCCATTGGTGCATCTCTTACTGCAACCATTGACGCATCTCCTCCTGCTCCCTACGCATACTCTCCACAAGCTCACTCTGATCTCACATCAACTCTTGATATTGTACAACATATGATGATGACTCTCCATGAGCTCCTCTTGAGTTGGACGCCAACATCATAGTGGTACCATAATAACTTCCAAGCATCTATTGAGAGCCGAAACCAACAACTAGACCTTTATCGAAGGCATAATAGGTCACCTACATCTATGTTGTATCATCAAATTGGTGGGTATTGGTCTGACCCTCGGTCTATGCTGGACTCTCAGTCTGTTTCTAAGATGTCGTGGCCCTATATAACTCATTTAATTGAAATTTAAAATTAAAATATTTAAAATATTATCTACATTTAATTTTAATACTCAAAAAGAAATTATACTAACCATTATATGACATTTGCGATCAACTCTAATCTCTCTATTAACTAGGTAATTGTACATCCTCCTATAAACGTCAAAATCCCTAACATTAGGCTGTTTGACTGCCTATGTGAATATAAAATAAACTATTACATTTAACGTTATATAAATTATTTACAATAAAGTACTTACCATATGTTCTGTGTACATATTGAATGTACAAATACCAGCTCAATGTGTCACCCCCTAGTTTTTTCTCCCTACCGATGATCTCCTCTAAATATTTCCATCTAACTAGTCTAAACATAATCCCTTCCAAACCTGATATGAAATGTAATAAAGTTGGCGTGCACGACAAGACTCATCAAACTCTCTCACTCCTGCTTCCTTTATTGATATCCTTCTCAAATTGTGAAAATAATAATGGCAACACTCACGCATAAACCCCTCTGATGCCTTCCAGATAGCATCATGCATGATCTCTTTGATGGAATACCATAAAACCTATAAATAATCTATAATACGAGGTTATTAATAAAATAAATTTTAAAATTAATATTATTTATTTATGTACTAGCCAATGAATGAACATGTGGTGCTGAATATCAATGGGAATCTCATCCCATGTGACCCAAGCTTCAGAAAAATAATTTCACAATATAGTGCTCCCCTTTCTAATAGTTATATGTGAAAAGCTATGAAAAAAAAGACCAAATAATCAAAAAATTAGTATATAAATGAATTAATGAAAAATATAACTAAGATAAAAAGGTAAAAATACCTATGAATACGTGGATCGAAGCCAAAACATTGACATAACATTGGGATAGGGTCAGGAATCTTCAATCACGCAAGACCACACCCCCTCCGAGTACTCTATGGACTGCTATTAGTCTGAGGGTTAAATGATCCAATATCTTTCTCATATAAAGGTAGATAAACCTCTAGTAACTAATGAAAAAATACTTATCCATCTGAAACATGAAAGGAATATTATTAGAAAACAGTTGAAAAGAACTATTATATATAGATATATATTGTATATGATTATAATCAGCATTTAACTATGCCAATTTTTATCTTCAGCCTCATATTCATATCGGATGATGTTAATGTCTTCATATTTCTCCTCCTCATCATCAATTTTCATATGATTTTTAGTTTCATCATCTCTTATCATTTCAAATTCATTTGTAACATCATTGACAACATCGTCACCATCAACCATTAATTGTGGGGTGTCATCATCAATATTCATGTCTCTTTGTAAAAAAGTTGTATTTGGAGTAGTCTCTTAAAAAAATTCAATTCCTTACATTCCAATAGAACCACACTTACTTTGAATAAACTGGTTTTCCCAAGATTTAATTTTTATTATACTCCACCAATCACCCAACTCTTTTAAAGTTTCACAGTAATTTTAAAAATAAATTTGATGTGCCTCATGAGCTAATAAAAATGGTTTATTTACTGCAAGAATGCTTTTATATTTAATATCAATGATTCCATGGGTTAGATAAACACAAAATCCTATCTCAGTATACAACCACTGATATTTAAACATTGTTATGTATTTTTGTCCCAAATAACACAATTAAATAATTTCTTCCAATATGTTGTAAAATTCAACGTTAGTTTCTCTATAATTATATCCTCTCAAGATGACAAAAATATTCATTATTTTTTTGATTCCCCATATGTGAATATATGAAATTGAAAACCATTCATGGAATATGCATTATAAGATTTAACCATTCTGGATGGTGGGTTACTTAAGACACACTCAATTATCAATTTTATCAGCATGTTGAGATACCTGAAAATTTGTAAAAAAATTATCAATATAATGAATAATAAATTTATTTTATATGTTAAACCATAAATAATGTATGTTACTAGTTTTTGAAACCAGTATGAAAAATTATATTTTCGACTTTACTCAATAGCAGTTTCTCTAATTTACAGAAACTATTTATTAATATGATTATCATATAACCTACAAATAAAATAAGATTAATTTATTGTAACAATGATTATAGAATAAGTGATAGGATCACTCATAGTAAAAATTATGTCATTTATTCAAAGTTGAGCAGAACATTTATATGAGCTATGGGATTTTCATTATCTGAGAGCCATCGTTCATGAACTCCACTAAATCTAAGTTTGGGATGATTAAAAACTGATAATTGATTGTTAATTTTATTATCAATATTTCCCTCATTATGGAAAATGAGGTTATTATTTGATGGATAACTATATTCAAAATAATGAGAGAGAAAAAGAAATTTCCTATTGCAAATAAGCTTCTGTAATTGAGCCTTCAACTGATTATTTGTTTCATACTTTTTCTTCAATTTCTTCATGCATCTCTCAAATGGGTACATCCATCAGAATTTTATAGGACCTCCACATTTTGATTCATGTGGAAAATATAATATCAAATGTTCCATTGAGTCAACGAAAGTCAGGAGGATTATTTTTTCCAGTTTACATAAAATTAAAATAATAACTTCTTATAGTGTTCTTAGTGTATTGTGGTATTTTTTTCACCACAAAAATGTCTTATAGAAAATATGATATGTCTATTATTACATCCCAAATCATATAATTCAACAAACCTCTTAATCCAATCGGTAGAATTATTTCTATTATAACATGATAGTCATGACTTTTTTATCCGGTAATATGACCATTTCTAACACATTTTCCCAAATTAGAAGCATAACCATCCGGAAGTCTCAAATATACAATCCAATGAAAAAATAATAATAGATTTTCTTTGGATAGTGTATAAGCTTCTATTGGAATTATTAAATTATGTAATCTAACATTTTCAAACAGTTCATATTCTGGTGGCCTACAAATTTGGGAATTATCTAATCATGCCTTTACATTTTTTTGGTCTTACCTGGTGTATCCAAAGATATATGAAATAAATTATCAAAATAGTTATTCTCAATATGAATAACATCAAACATGTGATGAACCAACAAATCAGACCAATATGACAGATCCCAAAAAATGTTCTGTTTTATCCAATTGTGTTCTTTCCAAAAGAAATTAATGTTTTGTTGGTTTTTTGGTCCAAATGTGATGGGAGGTAATGAAGATACTATTGATTTTACTTCTATACCTTATATCATTTTTGGAGGTTCATATATTTCAATTTTATATTTTTGAAATGATATTTGTTCCTCCAAAAAGTATGATCAGTTGGAAGGAATCTGTGATGATAGTAAAAAAAACATGGCTTTTTTCCACTGACTATTATAAATGATTTGTTGTCTCTCATACAGTATGGACATGATTTTGGACCATGTGTACTCCATCCATATAGCATACCATATGTTGGAAAGTCACTAATTGTCCACATCAATGCAGCTTTCAGTAGGAAATTATGTTTCACGACAACATCATATGTACTAACACCATTACTTCATAATGAATTTAACTCATCAATAAATGATTTCAAATAAACATCAATATTATTTTTCATATGTATTGGAATTAATAAGGTCAAAAATATTTATGTATCCTTTATCAATATCCAAGGAGGTAAATTGTATGGAGTTATAAAGACAAGACAACATTACTACTGACTACCGTAAGAACCAAATGGATAGAAACCATCAGTAAAAAGACCTAATGACACATTTTGGGATTCTAAAGAAAATCATGGATGCAATTTTTCAAAATGTTTCCATGAATCAACATCAGAGGGATGATTTAAGCTTTTACCAGTTGAAATATTGGTTTTGTTCCATGATATCAATGTCGTTGTGTTCTGAGACATAAATAAATGTTGTAATCTAGGTGTAAGCGGGAAATATCTCAACTATTTTATAGGAATCAATCCAAACTTCCCTAGTTGATCCACTTTATAACTCGATTGTCCACATGTGGGACAACTATCTAATGACTTATTTTCACCAGAATATAAGATGAAATCAGTTGAAAATGCTTGAATCTTTTGATAACCAAGATCCAGATTATGAACTAGCCTCTTGCTCTTATAGAAATTTTTAGGCAACACATTTTCTTTAGGAAATAGTTTTTTAACCAAAGAGAATATCTGATCAAAATAACTATTTGACATTCCATTATCTAATTTTATAAATATAAATTTTGTAACTGATTCAAATTTTATTACCATGCATCTTGGATATAAGGCTTCCTCAGGGAACCGCAATAACTCGTAAAATTGAGATGGTTCTAACTCAAGAGTTAAATCAATATCATCATGAGTTTTAGTTTTTTGAAAAGACAGACTTAACACATCATGTATTAAATTTTGAAATTGTGATGGATCCAAAACCAAATTATTAGTATCTTATCTAGAACTATGTTCACCATGTTGATACCAAAAAACATAGTCTGGTTGAAAACCAGAATATAATATATGGCCTCCAACATTTTCAAATTTTCCAAATGTCCTCAAAGCACATTTTTACAAGGAAACTTACTTTTCCATTCTAAATAAAATTCTGGTTTTGATGATGCAAATGATACGAAAGCTTCAACACCCTTAATATATATATGTTTTAAACCAGGATTCCTTTACTGATTTATTCAAGTATAATCATTTAATAATTATTTTTTTAACTTACCTGTTCCATATTTCTCTAAAAATATGAAATAATTAGTTTTTTTTCTGAAAAATTTGATATAAGACAAACACAATCCAAAAAAGAGAAGAAATTTAAATTCACTTTTCTACTAATTTATAATAATTTATATTATTTCATAGTCATTTATAGTATTTGTTTTAAAATTTATATTAATCTACACTAATTTATAATAATTTATATTAATTACCTCTAATTATTAGTACTTACAGCTAATTTATACAAATTACCACTAATTACAAGTGGCACAATTTCCAATGGATTGGCGATAGCTCTTTTACCCAATGGATAATCTCTTTGAAACTTTCTATGACTGAAATGACTATGAAAATTTTACTCTAATGTAAGAATATATATTTTTGTATACACGAAAATGGAGAACAGAGAGGCCACACCACACTACTCTCCATTCTCGTGCATACAAAAATGGATATTCGTACGTTAGAACATATTTTTCATAGTGATTTCAGTCATAGAAAGTTGCAATAAGATGAATCATCAGGAAAAAGATCCACTTTTTCTTGACTGCTCATCACCTTGTAACTTTCTCTCACTGAAATCAGTATGAAAAATCTTCTCTAATGTTCACATATCGATTCTCATGAATACGAAAATGGATATCCATATGTTAGAGAATATTTTTTCAGAGAGATTTCAGTGAGAGAATTTTTCAAAGAGATAAGCCATAAAGAAAAAGGAATGCCACCAATCTACTGAAAATTATTCCAATTTATAACAAAATATTGCGAAGTATTCATATTTATTTTGAATTATTCTTAATTATTACTAATTATTCCTAATTATTGCTAATTATTGCTAATTATTTATAATTATTACAAACTATTTCTAATTATTGCTAATTATAACTAATTATTTATAATTAATCCTAATTGTTTCTAATTAATCCTAATTATTACTAATTATAACTAATAATTACTAATTATTCCTAATTATTACTAATTATTCCTAATTTTTACTAATTAATCCTAATTAATACTAATTAATACTAATTTTTACTAATTTATGCTAATTATTATTAATTATTACAAAGTATTAGTAATTATAACTAATTATTACTTATTATTACTAATTATTACTAAATATTACTAATTATTACTAATTATTCCTAATTTTTACTAATTATTACTAATTTTTACTAATTAATCATAATTATTACTAACCATTATTAATTAATCCTAATAATTACTAATTATAATTAATTATTACTAATTATTACTAATTATTATTAATTATTACTAATTAACCCAAATTATTACTAGTTAATCCTAATTATTACTAATTAATCCTAATTAATCCATCCTAATTAATCATAATTAACCCATCTTAATTAATCATAATTATTACTAATTAATCCTAATTAATCCATCCTAAGTAATTCTATTTATTACTATTTATTACTAATAATTACTAATTATTCCAAATTATTAATAATTATTACAAATTATTACTAATTATTACTAATTATTACTAACTAATGATAATTATTACTAATTAATACAAATTAATCTTAATTATTACTAATTAAAACTAATTAATTCTAATTATTACTAATTAAGACTAATTATTACTAATTATTCCTAACTATTACTAATTATTACTAATTGATCCTAATCATTACTAATTACTACTAATTATTACTAATTATTACTCATTAATACCAATTATTTCTAATTATTACTAATCAATCCAAATTAATACTAATTATTAGTAACTAATCTTAATTATTACTAATTATTACTATTTATTACTAATAAATACTACTTATTACTATTTATTACTAATAAATAAAAAATTTACTAATAAATACTATTAATTACTGTTTATTACAAATTAATACTAATTAATCCTAATTATTACTAACTAATCCTGATTAATCCTAATTATTACTAGTTATTATTATTTTTTACCATTTTTTACAAATTATTACAAATTATTACTAATTATTACTAGTTATTATTAATTATTACTAATTATTACTAATTATTACTAATTAATCCAAATTATTCTTAATTAATCTTAATTATTGTTAATTATTGTTAATTATTGCTAACTATTGCTAATTATTGCTAATTATTCCAAATTATTATCAGTTATTCACAATTAATGCTAAATATTACTAATTAATCCCATTTATTCCTAATTTTTACAAATTAACCATATTTAATCCTAATTATTACTAATTAATCCTAATTATTATTAATTAATCCTAATTGTTACTAATTAATCCTAATTATTACAAATTAATCATAATTATTACTAATTATTATAAATTAATCCTAATTATTACTACTTAATCCTAATTATTACTAATTAAGACTGATTATTACTAATTATTCCTAATTATTACTAATTATTCCTACTTATTATTAATTATTCCTAATTAATAATATTTATCACAAATTATTACTAATTATTACAAATTATGACTAATTATTTTTAATTATCACTAATTATTAACAATTTTGACTAATTATTACTATTTATTATTATTTATAAATATTTATTTCAATTTACTACTTATTAACGCTAATTTTTACTAATTATCGCTAATTATTACTAATTATGACTAATTATTACATATTATTAATAATTTTTCTAATTAATACTAATGACTACTAATTAATAATAATTAATATAACTATTGATTAATTCTAATCTCCCGTATTTGTAAAAAAATTCAAAATAAAACGATCTAGTTCTAATTTAATTTAATTGCAGCTAATTAACAATAATTATAACTAATATCAAATAAAATGAATTAACTAAAAAATAAAAGAAAAAGATAAATACCTTAAAACTAAATCTTTCAGAGGATTTAAGCCACGAATATTGCTCGAGTTTAAAATTTTTAACTTAGAAAGATTTTGAGATAGAAAATGTAAGTATAGGGGGAGAGAGGTGTAGAGAAAGGAGTGGAATGAGAGGAAAAACAAATAAGGGTATATATATGTTAGTTTAGTTGCGATGAAATTATTTACAATGTGTCCCATCTCAAATACTAACTTGCTTATTAATTAGGGGCAGTGGTTAAAAAGTTATTTGTGATAGGACCTCTCGCAAATACCAAGTTGGCGTTGGGTATTTGCGACAAGCTTTATGTCCATTGCAAATACCCTTCTCGCAGTTTGGCACACCACTCTCACCAAACCTTTTGCGGCAGGTAGGGGGTCCCGTTGCAAATAGTTCTTCCCAAAGGACTATTTGTGATGAGACCCTTCCCCGTCACAAATACCCTGTCGCTAATACCCATTTTTTCATAGTTGATGTAATTCAGTTTATATATCTACCTTTTAAGGATTAATATATATATATATATATATAAAATTAATATATATTATATTTATATCATTATCAATATTCTAGAGATGATATAACCATAATCAAAGTAAAATGTTTGAACCTACCCAAAAAAAACTTACATAAAAATAAAGCGATTATCACCTAAAATAGTGATTTTAACACTGAGTTGTTAATAAAAAGATGCTAAAATATCATATATGGTATGATACATATGATCATGGTTCTATTATAAATTTATAATATATCTATGTTTATTATACAAGATTTTCAATCACATTTAAAGGAAGACGATCCTATGGTAAGGGTTTCTCGTCTCACTTTTACTTCTATGAAACATATCCCAGATTCACACTTTTTTTTGTGTGGTGTATATACTTCCCCTATGACATATTATATCATGAATCAATTTGTAATCACGGTACTTAATGTTTTATTTGAAGTTATTTATTTTATGTGGAATATAATTCCAATGAAACCCAAGTGGTAAGGGTTTATTTCACAATCTCATCATTATTCAGGATTGTTTATTTTTAAGTCTCAATAGAAGAATATTTATCTTCCATGTCCATTTTTTCTAAATATTTTTTCAAAATTGTTTTTTCTATTCTCTAATTATTTTTTAAATTCATTTTTACCCTTTTTTGACTTTTTTTAAAAAATGTTTTAAAAATAATCTTCTTGTCAATTTCAAAACTAGGTACTTTTTTACTATTCTTAAAAAACTCTGAAAGTAATGTTTTATAACTTATATGAAATGAATATAATTTCCAACCATTTTTACACCTCAATTATTTGAAGATTCCTTTACAAGTTTGCAAGGTTATTTTCAAAGAAAATTATTTCTTTATTACATGCACATGTTTTAGATTTTAGAAAGTTATTTTCAAAGTAAAAAAATATTTTCCTCAAGAAATATTCTAATAATCTCTTTAGATTATTTTTCATCTATATCAACATCTTTTTCTGAATATTATGTTGAGAATTTTCTATAATGACACCATTCATCATATTTCTATGGACTTTTTATGATCAGTTTGATTAGGGAAAATACTGATATTCTTTATGACTAGTTCTTCCAATACAAGCAGTTATAAATTTTCTTTAAGGCATATTGATTATGTTGTATTTTTAAAAAAAATGAGAACTGCGTTGGATTTAGTATGTGATGGGAATGACCCACTATACCCCCTCGATGCTTGGTAGGTCTTATGAGACAAACTATATTGATTTTTGGATGAGGCCTTACCATTTATTCATATGTCCTGGCATAGGGTCATGATGATATTTTTAGAGGTCTTGGATGAGGTCTCAATGACATGTTTCAATTATTCGACATTATAAATTCCATCATTATGAAATAAATTATTGATTTCCATGTGATTATTCAATTAGTCAGAATAACCATGGATAAGTTTTGAGCCCATGTGATTATTTATATGGCTTTATTTGACCATCCTTTATTCTTTCCATATTATGCTCAAGTTATTGTTGAAATGGAAAGTGTTTCAATTATTTACCTTTACATATTGACTATGAAAATTTATTAAGGATATATTATTTTTTACATTTAACCTTACTGAGAATATGATCTCACCCCTTTCTTATGTATTCTTTTCCTAGGATATAATGAAGTGTTTTATGATTGATATGCAGGGATATGCTAAAGGGGAAAATTGTGTTCTCAAAGAAAAATACTATGTTGTATTTTAAATTTTTAAATGTAATGTGAAATTCAAGTAAGTATCTAGTTCACCAAGTCTAAAAAACTATTCATTTATTTGGGATGTGTTTGGTTTTATATAGTTCCAATTTAATAAAGTAACCACCATTTCTAGGCTACTAGAGTCAGGGTCTTTATATTACCACTCAGATTAGGTACTGAAATTAAGCAGTTTAGAGAGGTTGACAACTAGAGTTCATCATGGATGAACCAATATTCTTACTAGTTTACTTGTGTTTTATACATCAATGTTTTAGTAGGAAAATAAGCTAGTTCCACAATTTTTGGGCCCATTTTAGATTTTACAGTGAGTCAGTACAATGATGTATCAAATGACACTTACTTTATGACATAGCATGATATATGATTAGTTTTAAGCATCTCAGCTAAGGAGATATGTGATAGACCCATCGAATGTGATTTTTAACAATGAGATTAAGTTAAAGTTGGATGTTTCATATAAGGAATGACCTTTATTTACAATAGACCAGAGGGAGAAGGTTCTTTATGGGAAGACAATTCCTCTATTATAGGTGCATTGGTAGCACAAACACATCTAAGAGGATATGTGTGTGAGAGAGAGGTGGATATGATATCCCAATGGTTGGATCTATTCATTGAGTATACTGAGCGATTCTTCTTTAGTACATGAAGTTTTATAGCAGAGACTTAGTAACAAACATGGATTTTGAGGCACATTTTAGAATTTATTTTTGAATCTTGTATAATTAATTAAAGTTGGTTTTAACTAAATTTGTTACTTTTGATGGTGTTTGATAGAGAATAAGGGTGGCATGCCCGGACATGTCGTTGGGTTCGTATGGGCTATGGTCATATTAGATTTATTGTGTCCAAAACTTTACTTACTACACGAGCATAGTATTGTAGAATTGAAGGGTCAATCCCACGAGGAGAAAGATGATTCTTGAAGGTTACTTGATTGAAACCCTTTTTATATGAGTCCTTTAAATTTACTTTGGAGTTTGTGAGTTTTATTACATCTATGGTTGAAAGTGAAATACAATAATTAAGGAGGGATTGGGATCAATTTCGAGTATCTGGAGAAAGGATGACTTTAAAACCAATATTGACAGGGTTCTAAGGCTTAGGCTGTGAAGCAAACAACAATCTCTAGTTGACTTTGTTCAAGTCACCTAGTTATACCAAGTAAGTTACCATTCCAAGATTAGGATTTAGTAACAACCCAAGTTCATTAAGTTTACCTTATAGGGAACAAAGTTTCCTAGTCTAGTGATCATATCCTTGTCTACTTTAATGAAGATAGGGTCTTCTGTTTGAATATCATGTGATTCGGGACGTTCAGATGAATTGGGTAGACTTTTATTATTTATCATGATTACTAAACCATTAAGGTTTACAAATTTATATTTAAATATTGATTATGAGTTCAGATACATATACTCTCGATCCCTACCCATGATTGGTTTATATACTCATGGTGGATTGGGATGCAAATAAATGAATAATGAAAGTCATACTGGAAATGATATTTGAATTTAATTGATTCAAAATAATTCAAGGATTCATATTTTTAATGAGAATAAGCATGAAATCAGATTTAAAAAAGATAAATAACTAATTTAATAGATCACTTACTTGAGATTAAAAACAGAAATGGATCTAACACATGTCATTGGAAATTGAAAATGAATGACAAGAATCAATGTAGTGGAAATTTGAAAACATTGAAGAAAACATGATCCATAGTTCATGAATTGAAATTAAATGTAAAACACAAAGAAATTTTGACTTTAAAGGAGAGACGGGCGAAGCAAACTCATAGGGAATGAAAAACAGAGATAAATCACATCTTGTAATGTTGTGAAATTCTCTACCGAGGTTTTGTATATATAGGAAAAATCTATCTCAATGTGTACTAGAGTTACCCTTCCTATATCATTGATCCATGTATATATTTGTGGATTTTGGATCTTACACATGCCACATGTGTATCTGGCCCAATTTATGAGGTTTGACTGCCTACACATCGTGTACGGAGGACTCATGATGTGTACTGATCCTCAAAAATTCCTCCATCTTGAATTTATTGTTCATCTGCTTTGATTGATGTCACTTTGTGTACTGATACTTCATAATGTGTATTGGCTACTTCCTCTGCTGACTTCATGACTTGGTACATGGCTTGGATCATGACTTGTCAAATGTTGTGAAATCCCATTACATGATGTGTAAGGCCGAGTCACGATGTGTAATAGGTGAATTTTGCACTTTTCATGCATTTATTTCTTTGAATCCTATGAAGCCTTATTCATGCAAAACTAAGAATATACCAAACACATTATTGAATAAATCAATTAAAATCAATAAGTAAATGACAGCAGAAAGTATATTTGATTTTGGATTATCAAATCCTCCCACACTTGAACAATTATTTGTCCTTAAGAAAAGAAAGTCACAATAATGATTTCAAAATAATATAATCAGTTTTTTTAAAGCAAGAAATATTCATTATGTCTTGGTAATTAAATCAAGTGTATGAAAAAAGGTAATCTTCTAGAATTATCCCTATATAAAAAAATTTATGCCTCTTAGTTCAATTATTTAAAATAAATTCTAATTTGTAATTACAATTTCTCAACTATTCCTTGAATTATATACCCATTCTTAATTTACCTCTCAATGAATTTTCTCTCATCTCTCAAGGAAAAATAAATTTGGAGTTATGATCATACCTTGAGTACATGTTGCTAACCATAAACTTGCATGGGTTATATCATCTTTACTTCATAAAGACAAGTATGAAAATAATCATGAGGGATTCAGTAGTAAGGTTTTGATGACTCTGAGTCTATAGTTAGATGGGTAAAAAGTGAAAATCAATCTCAAAAGAAGGGTAATATCTGAAGCATAATGCATGAATGTCAAGATAAGTGAAATTCAATGCATCATTCCTTCTATTCAAGTACACACTCTAGAAACTCCATTTGGATCTATATATATCAATTTAGTATACAAGGAGTATTTTGCTCTTTTCTTTTTTCTTTTTTATTTCTATTTTTTATAAGTTATGTCTAGGCCTGATCTCACATCCATCCCATAGCCATATATGATCCTTCAAGGGATTCATCGGTCTAGAAATAGTGATTCGTGATCTTCCTAGTACACAACCCATGTCTGTTTTTCTTTTCTTTTGTATTTTTTAAAGGAATAGAATAAAAGTAAAATTCTATAAAGTAGATATAGATCATAATACTATAGTATAATGAGTACAAAATACATATATGTAAATAGAAGCATCCCATGCAGTCCAAATTCCTCCCCCATAGTTGTTCAAAAGTAGAAACATGCATTATATAAGGAGCAACGTAGGAAGAAAAAATTATCTTGGAATAGCTTCATCCTATAAGGTCATTCATGGAAACTACAGTATAAAAAATGAAATATGTAAAGTGGGTCACAAGAAAAATGGATAATAAATATTGCCTCAATCATTTTAAATTTGTACTTGTTCATTTATTACTTCAATAAGATCTTCAGTAAAAGTTATGATGGGTTGACATCTCCCAGGAATCTCTCAAGAAATATTCTAAAAAAAGAATGAGTAATTGTAGACTTAGAGTCCTCTAAGGTAATGACAATAAAATGGAAAATGGAAATTACAGTGGGGATAAAAGTAAGTAATGGGCCAATTAATCATAATTTCAAAAATGTTGAATTTGAATCAAATTTCTAAACATAGAAATCATTCTAAAAAATATAAATAGAGAAAAAATGGATTCTAATAATTTACAACATAATTTTTTATTTAATTTACATGAGCATAATGTTTTTCAATTTTAAATCATGCTTATAATTTTTAAAAATGTCTCCTAGATAAGTGAGAATAAACAATAATTGAAGTGAATTATCAGTGAAAATCATGAAAACCCCCCCATACACACACACACTTAGAGAGAGACAGTGTTTTCACTATCCATGAAATGCTTGTGGGAGTGTTATGTAATATTAATCTTATAGAAAATGAAATAGAATTGCACAATTTTAAAAATATGGGAATCAAGAGATTCTTGGATAGTGTCATGCCATGAGGGAATTTTTGTGTTGGTATTATAATTCTACATCACCTGTAAAATGGATTACATAAAAATTCATGCACTAGATAAAACATTAGTCCATAGGTTTAAACATTGTAATAGTGGAATAATATATAAATGTATAGGATAACAAGAAGAGGTAACCCGTCTTTATTTAATTTTATGAAATTTTTACAATTCATTTTAATCATATACTTAAATAAAAATGAAAAATACTCAACTATGATGACTCCATCTAGACAAAAGATAAAATATGGGCTGCCTCCCATAAAGCTCTAACAAGATGTCATCAAATAGAAGGAGGAACCAAGATATTCTACAGTGGGTCCATCAGCTCAGTTTCTCTGTTTCTACTTGCAGCTACTGGTTGCTGTGTCTTCAAGGTCTTGATATTTATTAGGAGAGTTTATGACTTCAGGTGACGTAGCATGAGTGTGAATGAGATGAGGTAGGAAAGGGATCATAACTCTGGGAGGCTATTTCTATGCATTTATTTCCATAGAAAGGTCTTGAAGTTGACATGTGATGTATATGACGTGCTGAAGTACCTTTTTTTCCAAAACAGATGGTGGTACTGTACCATCTAGAACCCTAGATAACTCATAGGAGCTAGGAATTTCTATGTAACAAAATAAAGAAATGACAATCAAGAAAAAAAGGAATGCAAAAATCAATCCCCATATATATATATATATATATAATTAGCACAAAAAGAGGTCATAAACAAATGAAAAAATAAACACCCATCCCTATTAGAAAAAATCCCAAATCCTAAAAATAAATAAAATGGAAATATCAGGTGTTCAGGCTAAAGATATCCTCCAACGTCATCCCTCCATCAGGTGGTGATATAAGATGTCCAACTGGGCCAACATCTACCGCAACAGTAGGAGTTGGTGGAGTGGTGACTACAATGGATGGTGGGATTGTGGATGTAGGTAGATGGGTTGGGGTAGGTGGTGGAGAGGTACTGATCTGTAGGGAGGCCATGGGCTTCAAAGTTGGATGGACATAGGGTACCTATGGGGTGGAGCCCCTTGCCCCTCCAGACCTGATTGGCTAAATACTCCCATCGGGAAGTGGGGTCAGTAAGGTCTGTGGGTAGATCTGACTGGGTGATGGGTGATGTGGGGATGGTAGAAGAAGAGGGGTCGATAGGGGTGGGTGGTGGTGGTGTGGTAAACTCTGCAGGATCTATGAAGGTAAGATGGAGGTGAGTAGAAATCTAGCACAGGTTCGTTAGGATACATTGTTGAGTGGCCCAAAGTTCACTCAGGGCGGTAAGGGTGGGTGTAGGTAGGGTGGAAGATGTGGTGGTAGATGTGGTAGGAGGTATAGATGGTATAAGTGCGGGGGTGGATTGTGGCTCAATAGGTGGGTCTGATGCTGGTGCAGTTGGTGGCGGCGACTCCTACGGTGCTGCCTCTTAGACACCTGGTGCCCAAAAGTAAGCATCATCCTCCCTCACTAACATCTGCATCTTGTTCAACATCACAATATCAATAATCTCAATAGTTCATAAGGATGTGAGGGGTAGTGAAGCATCAAACCCACCAAGGTGCCTTTCCAAACATGTAATGAAAGATTCGCCCATAAAAGTACCACACCAGCTCTGGGCATGTGTCTTGTAATACTGGGCAAATCAAACAGCCATGTTGTTGGATGGGCCACCCATGACTATAGCAAGGATTTTCATGTCCATCTATATGACATACCATGAGACTCATTCTAAGAAAACCATCCATGATCCATGGATCTATGAATTATATGAAGTGTAGGGCCTCACAGCTGAGTGGATTTCATGATCCGTGGCTCATGGGGTAAGATGGGGTCATGGGTAATCAACTCCTACAAATGATGAGATTCCTCTCAAGGTGGATCTAACTAAAGAGTATAATAAATGTCAAAAGTGAAAAAATCCTCTATGTAAACACCAATCCATACCCCTAACTCTATGAAAGATAACTCATTCATTCATCCACCACGATAGAACCAGAGGCTATCAACGGTCATATGTAAAGTTGATAAAAACTCTTGAAAAAACTCCTGAAAGGTCTCCTCATAAAATTAAAAAATGATATTAATGTGTAAAATTTCTAGAAGGTAAAGGACAACGTCAATGATGTTCAATCGTCCCATGATGCACATGTCCAGAGTCTTGTTTATATGCATGGGTTTTTCCTACAACTGGAGATTATTGAATCGATGTTGTGGGTTGGTAAAATAGAGGATGGGGTGTATGTAAATGTCCTCATCAGTGGAGGATTAGTTTTTCTTGTCCTGAGAATTAGGTGTAGGTCGAGGAGGAAGAGTTTCGGTAGGTGCAACACGGGGCACTTGGCTAGTAGCTGTTCATTTTAGGCAGAAATTGAGGATTTGGAGGAGGAGGAGGGTTGGGTTTTTTTATTTGATCCATGAAGGCATGGGGTGTGGTTTAGTGTGGCTAGAGTGCAGGGGAGGGAGATAAATGGTTAGGGGGTTCGTGGGGTGTGGGTTGGAGAGGTTAGAAGGTAGGGAGGTGAGGTGTCAGGTCTTTTGAGGGATGCAGGTAATGAACCTAGGGTTCACGACCTGCATATTTAAAAACAAACTCGACATAGTATAAAACATGTATTCATGGTTCAAATTGTGTACGAGTAAATTGAAATGGATTTTCAGGTAAAAGGGTACACGTAATGAACCACTAGTACATGATGTGTAATAAAATATTTTAGCTCAAATTCTGTTCCTCCCTTGCCTTCAGTTCTTGGCCTACCTGAAACTCTCCTAAGAAGATCTGAATCTATACTTGTCTAATATTTCTTACCCTGGGTTTCCTCCTAGTTAGTTCTTATTTTTAAGTCAATATATTGACTCTATTAAAGCTTAATTGAACTTAAGGCTAAAGACACAACCTTCCCAGAAGGGTTCTTAAAAAATCATTAAGCTTTAACCATTCACTTTAAATGACGGTCCACCTTCTCTTTGGATGTTAATGGTTCCATAAGGAAATACATGAGTGGATTTGAATGGGCCTGACCAACGAGAATTCAGCTTACCCGTGAATAGTTTCAATATTGAGTTGAACAAAAGAAACTTATTCCCATGTATAATGGTATGCCTAACAATGTTCTAGTCATTCTATTTTTTTTTTGTGTTTTCCTTATAGATCCTTGCATTGTCATATGCATCTCTCCTGATTTCTTCAAAAGTAGCCAATTTCATAATTCTTTCATCTCCAACCTTCTCAAAATCCAAATTCAGTTTCTTGATCACCCAAAATGAATGATTCTCCATCTCGACTAGGAGATGACGTGGTTTCCCATAAACTAGTCTAAACGGCATGGTGTGTATGGGTGTCTTGTAGGCAGTTCGGTATTCCCACAGTGCATCTTCTAGTTTGAGGCTCAAATCACTTCGATTGGAATTCACATTTTTTTGTGAAAATTTTCTTTACCTCTATGTTTGATAGTTCTACTTTCCCAATCATTTGTGGGTGGTATAGAGTTCCAGTATTGTATCATATTTCGTACATTTATAGAAATCCTCTCAAAAATCTATTTTTGATGTGTGTTCCTTGATCACTAATGAGTAATATTGGAAATCCAAATCTTGAAAACACATTATTCCTTAGAAAGTTCATGACTACTTTTGTTGTGTCATGTGAGGTTGCTTCAACTTCAACCCATTTTTAAATGTAGTCAATTCCAACCAAAATGTAGGATTTTCCATGTGATGTGGGAAATGGTCCCATAAATTCTATGCCCAAAACATCAAATGTTTCAACTTATATGATTGGATTATGTGGTATCTCATTCCCCTTGCCTATATTTTCAGTCTGTGGGCATCTGTCACATCTTGGAAAAAATGCCCTTGCATCTTGGTGCAGTGTGGGCCAAAAAAATCCAATTTGTAGAATTTGGAATACTGTAAACTTGGGTCCATGAATTTCACCATTTGGTGACATGTGACACATCTCAATCACATTGTGGGTTTCTTCTTTAGGGATGCAATGTCTTAATAGTCCATCAACACAACACTTGAACAATAGTGGCTCATCCTAGTAGTAATGTTTAGAATCTAAAAAAAACCTTTTTCATTTTTGGTAAGATAGGTATTAATTTAGGAATCATGTGGAAAGATAATTAGAAATATCTAAGAACCAAGGTTGAACCTTGATACTAAACATGGTTTCATCTGGTAAATCTACTTCAATGTAAACCTTCTCATCTTCCTTGATGATGGGTAGATAAAGTCTGGAAAAAGGATCTGCAATTATATTCTATATCCCTTTTTATCATTGATCATGATATAGAATTCCTATAGTAGGAGGATCTAACGTATCAACCTCAGTTTGACATCCTTTTTTCTCATTAAGTATCTAAGGGTAGCATGATCAATGTTAATAATCACCATAGAAAAAACCAGATATGAATGAAATATCTCAAAGTAATATACAATGGATAAGAGTTATTTCTCTATAGTAATGTAATTGACTTGAGATTCACTTAGCACATGGCTTAAATAATAAATGGGATATAATATGTTTCCAATTCATTGTCCTACACACAACACCATCACAAGGTCACTAGAATAACACATTAACTCAAATTCTTTGTTCCAGTTGGGTGAAATGATGGCTGGTGATGTTATCTTACTTTTCTTTAATGTATTGAAAGTTTTCTTTAAGTCCTTAGTAAATTTGAAAAAAACATATTTTAACAACAAATGTGTCAATGGATGGGATACTTTATCAAAATCCTTCACAAATCATCTATAAAATCCAGCATGACCCAAAAAACCTCTAATACCCTTTATAGTTTAGGGTTCTGGTAGATACTTGATGATTTTGATTTTAGCTGGATCAACTTCTAGACCTTCCTTTGTGATTTTATAACAAATGACAATTCCTCCTCGCACCATGAAATGAAATTTCTCCTAATTCAGGACCAGAAATTTTTCTTCACAATGGTGGATAAATAATTCTATATTTCTTAAACATACTTCAAATGATCCCCCATAGATTAAAAAATCATCCATTAATATTTATTGGAACTCTTCATCCATGTCATGGAAGATATGAATCATTCCCCTCTGAAATGTTTATGGAGCATTGAATATTCATAATGACATTCTTATATAAGAAAAGGTACCAAATGGGCATGTGAATGTGGTCTTTGGGTAATTAGTGGGGTCAATTGCAATTTGGTTGTATCCCGAATATCCATCCATGAAATAGTAGAATAGATACCCCATTATTCTTTTTAGTATTTTATCCATGAAAGGTAAGGGAAAATGACCCTTTCTGGTTTCTAAATTCATGCATCTATAATCCATGCAGATTCTCCAACTATTGATGGTGCATGTTGAAATCAATTCATTTTCATTAGTTCTTTCTACTGTGAATCCTCCTTTCTTAGTCACAACTTGTAGGGGGCTCACCCATTCACTATCTGATATAGGAAAAATGATTCCTACATCCAAGAGTTTTATCACTTCCTTTTTTAAGACTTCCTTAATCGGGGGTGTGATCCACCTTTGAGGTTGTTGTTTCATCCTTGCACTTTCTTCAAGAAGGATTTTATGAGCATACTCATAAGTATTGATTCCATTGATGTCTTCCACTCCCCTGGAAATTTATTATTTATGTATTTTCAAAACATAAACTAATTTCTCTTATGCCTAAGACAGTTCAAAATTTATAATGATTGGAAGAGAGGATAACCCTCCTAAAAACGAGTACTTCAGTGTACTGAGTATATGTTTAAGTTCCAAATGGGGTGGTTGAATGATTTAGGGGATGAAAGTGGTAATTTGTCCCTTATGAGTAGGTCAATGAATCTTACTTACTCAAAATCATACTCTTCTTCCTTCTCTGAGAGTGAATCTTCACATTCTTCTCCAATGGCCATGTACCCATCTTCCTTTTAGGTGAGAGAGATGGAATTAAAATCCATACCATCATCTGATTATTGGGAATATTTAACTAGGTTGACCACTACCTATTATTCTCTCACTATAAAGATTATATATCCTTAATATGTGTCTATCAAAGCCTTTCCTATGGCTAGGAATGACCTTCCAAGAATTATAGAGAAATCACCTTCTTCTTTTATATCAAGATGTTGACATTCTATTGGAAAGATTAATTATCCGAATATAAACAAAACATCTTCAAGAATACCTATAGGATATTTTGCTGATCAGTCAGCTAACTATAGTGCCACTCTAGTTTCATTGAGTTCTTGGAGCCTGAGATTGTGGAAAACACTCATCAGTATTAAGTTAATGCTGGATCCAATATTTCATAGTGCACTTCCAAAATTTCATTCTCTTATAGCACAAGGAATTGAAAAAATTCTAGTATATCTCTTTTTTGGTGGAATTTTCTATTGCACAATAGTAGAGTATTCTTCATTCAAATAGATGACTCCAAAATCTTATTTTTTCCTTTTGTTGGATAGCAGATCCTTGAGAAATTTTTCATGTACTAGCATCTGGGAAATGGATTCTACAAATGGTATGTTGATGTGCAGTTTCTTGAACATATCTAAGAACTTATTATATTGTTCCTCCTATCTACCTTGTCTTTCTCTTTCTGGAAAGGGAATAGGTGGCATGTATGGAGGTGGGGAAACATAAAATTGTTCCTTTGGATCTTTTGGAGTTTAGTTCTTCTTAGCTGGTACTTCTTTTGAGGTGTGGTGGATATGGTTTTATCAATTTCTCCATATTCTTCTGATTGTTTCTTAGGATCCTCTTATTTCCTTTTATCTTTACTACTTAGTTATTGAAAGTCAAAAACCTTACCTCTTCTCAGTACTACTACCTTGTCTTCCTCCCTTGGGTATGTATCAGTGTTTTTAGGTAGGGTTCCTGGTAATATATCAGATAGGGCCTTCGAGATTTGAACCATTTGAATCTCAAGATTCCTCAAATAATCTCTTTGGATTTTCATTTCTGTCTTTTTTTTATTCATTCTCTGATATTACTTTTGGATGAATGTATCCAGGAGGTTTTCCAGGTTACTTTGAGGTGGTGGTGGTAGTTGTGGTGGTCTTGGTTGGGTGAGTTGGAATTATTGATGAGGTATTTCTTGGAAGTTCTATTGTTGCATTTGTTTCTACGATCTTGAAATTGGGTTCATTGGTGAATACCATGTTTTTCCTTGATTATGGAATTTTGTTTGACCATTTCTCTACTGAAAATAACCTTGACTACTCTGAGGTTTCTATTGAGAATGCCTCTACTATAAATATCGTTAATGTTGTTGAAATGATTAGTTGTATTGATTGTAATTGACATAATTACAATCATGCTATTATTAAAATCCTACTTTACAATCTTGGTAAAGATTCAGGCCAATACACATCTTGCATGACTGAATTTCAATTAGAAGAGCAAGAGGGGGTTGAGGTTGAGTTTGTGTAGTTGACATTTGAAAAGATTCTAGCTTCTTTCTGAATGCTTCAACTTGCACTGATAATTTGGATCTCTCATCTATTTTTTTGGATACCACACTGTGGTGGTCCACGATCACTATGTAATAGTCTGGAATTGCGATAAACTTCATCAAGAATTTCTCATCTTGTTTTGGGGTTCTTAAACACCAATCCTTCATCAGCTGAAGCATCGACAATAGTTCATGCAGCTGGATGGAGTCCTTGGTAAAATGTCTGCAACTAAATCCACATATCTAATCCATGTGTAAAATTCCTTATGATCTCTTTGAACCAATCTCATACTTACCAAGATGATTCTCCGCCATCTTGAGCAATGTTTTGGATGTCATTCTGGAGCTTCCTGGTCCGGATAGATGGAGAGTATTTGTCCAATTGTTTTGGGAAAGATCATCCAAAGTTGTGATTGACATGGGATCTTGGATTTTGAGCCATTCTTTAGATCTGTATCATAAGGAGAATGGTAAGAGATGCGGTCTGATTTCATTTGAAGAGACCCCCTGGCTATAAAATTTATCGCAAACTTCTAGGAAGTTGGAAATGTCCTCATGTTGGACTTCACTTTAGAGACCACTGAATTGTCCCATATTTTGGATCATGTGAATGAGTCGAGGTTCAATCTTGAATGTGTGATCTTGGATGGGGGTACATATGATGTCTGGGGTTGTACCATGGATTGATGACAATCCATAATCCCTGATTGTCTTTTCTTGATGCATCGGTAATTCCCCTGCAATTACTTGATGAGGTTTTAATGGGTTGAGTCCCACTTTGTTGTGTTTCTCTGCAATTACTAACTAGCGGTGGGTAAAAAGATACCTTTCAATCTCAGGATCGATGTTCAAAGGTTCTTCCAACTCAAGGTTCGTTTAACGAGTGAAGGTAACTTGGTACATGCACTATTTTGTAGAAAAATGGGGATGTAAGGGCGTCATGAAAGAAAGAGGGTAATGTAAAGGTAATCCTAAGTCTTATACCAGAGTTATTAAAAATGTACAACATTTCTCCTTAGTAACGATGCCAAAATTTGATGCACCCGCACACGTCATTGGGTTTGTATGGGCAGCAGTCAGATTAGATTTATTATTTCTAAAAATTTACTTACTACTCGGAAGTAGTATAGTAGAAGTGTGGAGTCAATCCCATGAGGAGGAAGATGGTTCTTGGAGGTTACTGGATTGAAACCCTTTTATAGAATTCCTTTTGAATTGATTTGGTGTTTTTGATTTTTACTAAATCTATGGTTGAAAGTGATTTCAAATAATTAAGGAGGGGTTGTGATCAATTTTTATTATCTAGAGAAAGGATGACCTTAAAACTGACCGTGGCAGGGTCCTAAGGCTTAAGATATGAAGAAAACGGCAGTCTCTAGTTGACTTTAGTCAAGTCACCTAATTCTACCTAGGAAGTGACTATTTCATTATTGGGAGATAGTAATAGCCTAATAGCATTAAGTTTAGCTTCTAATTAATAAAGTGTCCTAGGATAGTGATCATATCCTAGTCTACTTTAATTAGGATAGGGTCTTCCATTTGATTATCCCATGGTTAGGGACGTTCACATGAATTGGGTAGAATTTTATTATTTATCCTAATTACTAAAACATTAAGGTTTCAAAAATTATATTTAAATATTGATTATGAGTTCAAATACATCTACTCTTGATCTCTACCCCTAAGTGGTTTATCCACTAATGGTCGGTTGATATGCAAATAAATGAATAAATAAAATCATTCTTTACATGATATTTGAATTTAATTGATTCAAAATCATACAAGGGTTCATATTTTTTATGAGAATAAGAATTCAATCAGATTTTGGAAAAGATAAATCACTACTTTAATAGATCGCATACATGAGATTAAAAAAGGAAATGGATCTAACACGTGGCGTTGGAGATTGATGATGAATGATAGGAGTCGATGCAGTAGGAATTAGAAAGCATTGAAGAAAAACTTATCCATGGATCTTGAATTAAATTAAATGTAAAACTTGAATAAATTTTGAGTTTAAAGGTGATATGGGTGAAGGAAACTCATAGGGAACAAAAAAAGAGAGAAATCTCATCCTGGAATGCTATGAAATGCTCTGCTGGGGTGTTGTATATATAAGCGAAATCAGTCACAACATTTACTAGAGTTACATGTCGTGTACCACTGATTCATGTAGATCTCCATGGATTTTTTATCTTTCACGTGCCTCTCATGTATCTGGACCGATTTATGAGGTTTGACTGCCTACACGTTGTGTACGGAGGACTCATGAAGTGTACTGATACTTAGAAATTCCTCCGATGTGGATTTATCATTCAACTTCTTTTACTGATGTCACATCACGTACTGAGACTTCACGACGTGTAATGTTTACTTCCTCTGCTAACTTCATGACTTGGTTCATGGATTGTCTCATGACTTGTCACATGATGTTAACTCCCATAATAGGATGTGTAATGCCGAATCATGACATGTAATAGGTGAATTCTATACTTTTCCTTCATTTCATTCTTTGAATCCTGTAAAGCCTCATTACTGCAAAACTAAGCATATACTAAGCACATTATCGAATAAATAAATGAAAATACATAATTAAATGATACCAAAAAGGTATATATGAATTCAACTTATCAAATGGTGATATAAGGTATTTTTGTCTAAAATTTAGTAAAAAAACTAAAGGTATCCAATGGAATCCATGGGGTACCCGAAGAGGCATTAAAGTGGGTGGTAGAACCCACTAGATGAGCCAACATTCAAACAAAGGATTTAGAATGGGTGGCCAGTGGGACACTAGGTTACTAGTGGATTTATGGTTATTTTATCAAGAATGAATTTTTTTAACATGTTGCAAATCCATTTTAAAAATGATTCCCTTATTTCCTTGATTTAGATCCCAACTTCATGTTTAGAGTTAGAATCATATGGTGTGATTTGTGTTGAGATTTTTGAGGTAAGTCTAACCTCCATTTCCCTTTAATCTCAATTTTGTTATATTGTTTCATAGGTCTTCAAACTAAATCCTTAATTTCATGTTTTTTTATATAATTCATGGTTTTGATTGATCAATGATGAAATGGGATTCGATATTCAATTAGCTTAATTCCACTAGTTAGAGGATGGTCCTCAATATTTTCCTTTTCTTATATGTGTGATGTGTATGTTGTATGATTTGTAGGTAGGGGTGAGAGGGTAAGGTTGTGAGAGGCATATGAAAGACACAGTGTAGTTGTGGTAGATTGTTTTCACCATTCCTTTTAATTTAAGGTCTCTACCATGTTTCAATGATGCATGGGCTATGGAATTGAGTGAGGAAACCATGATGGGTATCTGGGTATGAAGAATGTTGTGTGAAACCTAAAGCGGTTTGGTGAAACTTTATGTAGTACATTATCTTGACAATGATATGTGATATGGGTTGGGAATGGGTTTGTCATTTTCTTTTCTTTATGTGAGTGCCTTAGGTTATGCGGATTTATACAATGGAAAGGGGGAATATGTGTTAGTTCCCCATTATGGTGTAAATGTTATAATGAAAATGGTTTAGTTATATATATGAGAAACTCACGGTATGGAATAGTAAATGGACTAATATGTGAGTTGGTTCTTTTTGGTGTGGCCAATGATAAGATGAACAAAATGTGAGTTTCTTCCTTATGGTGTATCTAATGGAAATAAGATCATCCATATGTCAATTATATAAAGAATTTTTTCCCCATGTAAGACTTTGGAATATTTTTAGGATTATTTTCAGAGCTAAACACTGAGATGGCGCAATTCTGAGGTTCGGTGATCCGAGAGTTAATTTTATAAAAATATGAAATATATTTTCATTTTGCACACAATTTTTTTCCTGAAAAAATGGAATAAATTATAAGGATGGACTCATATTAGAAATCTAAGACCACTACTACATTCGGAGCATGAGGTTTAACATAATCAAGACCTAGGGTTGGTCGACACAGAATGTCTGGTCAAGGCAATCATTGGCAGGTGTGTTGAATAAATAAATAAATTAAATTAATTTATATAATAAACCAAACCCAAATAACTCAAGAATAGGGACCTGGATAGGAAATTTAAGAACACTATTGAGTCAATAATATGGGTTTTACCCTCTACTTGATATAACTTTGGTCAACATCAGATGTTTGGCTTAAGAACCATCATGCATAAAATATTTAAATAAATAAATTATTATTTATTTAATTGTTTCATTAATGCACAAAATTATTTTTTTATATTTAAATATCCTTTTATGGAAAATCTATAGGGTTAATTGTTTAATCCTACAATTTCTGAGAGGATATTTCATCATTCTTTGTGGGCGGATTGAGATCAGACAATGACTAGAAATCAGATCAAGGTGAATCGAAAGGCAAAAAACACTGTGGATTTCCTTCATCGCTAGCAGATGTGTTCTTCCCCAACGATCGATCCATAATCAACATAGAACACATCAGTTTTATTTTAATACCTCATTATTAAAATATTGATCATGACGAAATATGTTTTATTTTAATCTACATTTAAATAAACCTTTGCATGAGTTCATGTTTCAAAATAAATTATTATTTCAATTTATTTCTTATCTACTCCATGTCTCTCACCTAGGTTTCTCCACTATGAAATCATTGTCCAAGAACACTTGTACAATGATTTTTATCACCGTTTTTATTGGTTATTTTCCCCAACCATTCTTCATGTTATTCATCATTGGACAATGGGGTTATGATTTGACTTTATCGAGGTGAGTTCGAGTGCAGTTAAACTTCCAGATTTATGGTGATAACACAAATGACATGTTAATTGACGGTTTGTGGATGGATTGAAAAATTAGTGGAATGGGGTTTTGTGAATGGATTAGTTTGGTACTATGGGTCTGAGATTTTTGATTAGTGGTGGTTTAGGATCATATTAGTGATCCCCATTTTCTCAGTTGATGTATGGTGATGACGTGTGGTGTGAAGGAATTGGTTCAAGGGGGGGGGGGGGCATACGTGGGGTCTCATGGTGGGGGTTTCTTGGTGTGGACATGATAGTGGATTTACTTGGATCTCCGACAAGGTGGTCAGACGTGGTCAATATGGTGGGAGTTAATATTATTATATTATATAATAATAAGGGTGGAATAAAAAGTGTGGTTGGAATAATATAATCATGAAGAGAGAAAAATAATAATAATTTTGAAAGAGTTTTTTTTAATATTATTAATGATAATAATACTAAATTAAAATAAAATAAATTAAAGGGGAAAATTAAATAGGGGTGGTGCCTCACCTTTTGCGTGTGAAATGGTTTAGGAGGGTTGAATGGTGTGACTTCCTTCCATTTTTAATAACGTTTAATAAAAAATAATAAATAGATGGTGCCATATTATAAAGAGGGATGTGGAGAACCTCTTGTGTGTGCACATGGAGTGTGAGAAATTAGGGGGGGTCCACCATTTTGAAATAATTTTTTAAAATAATAATATAATTAATTTTTGTTATGGAATTTTATTTCTGACATAAGTCCTTCATGCGAGATCCGATTGATGATCCTTCATTAGAAGCATGAACCTAGAATTGAGATAGTCATTTTAAGACTAATGTTGGATACCTTTTTCAGACTCGTGACTCAGGCCAAAGAAACACCCAATAATAATAATTTTTTTTTATTATTTCCAAAGATTTAATTTGATGTAAATATTTCATAAGGGTTCAAAATAATAAAACATCAGTGTCATCGCGACCCTGAAAATGAGGTAGACATATCCAGAGCAATATTGGGTGTTTAATTTAGATTTATGACTATGTTCCATGAATCATCGTTCATGCGTTATGTGGTGAAATATGTTTTTTCAATGAGTGTCCAATTTAAGAAAGTGAATAGCCTATCCCAAGTGTTTTTTCAAGATGATCTCAATAGTTTGATCTATTTGGACATCTGAGTCAATTATTAGAGTAAAATTTGTGGAATTACATTTTTTTCCCTTATCAATGATGACAATACTTGTGCGTTCATTGGGATTTTGACCAAGACATGTCGTGTATTACCCTTATAGCTCATGGATTACTACATGTCCAGTAATCCATGTGTGAAAAAATATATGACCATGAAGTAGAGAAAGACCACACACTATGTGGTTCCCTTACACGCCATGTACTCCTTTATGAATCTTTAAACTCATGTATCTCTTTTGTTTGGACTCATATTTTGGACCACGAGTTGCCTATCCTGAGTGTTTTTCCATGAAGAACATGATGGTGGCATCCCTAGAAGATTTTTAAAAGTGATGTGATATTTTCTAGGAATTATTCTTGTTTAGATGATGCTCGATGAGGGTTGTGATCGGGTAGGATCACTAGAGGATATCTGAGTGGAACCCGCCTGTGGGGCAGGGCAAGGGACCTCGATGACCTAAAGTGGCACCCTCCTATTGTTTCAGGGCATGGTTCCTCTACTTAAATATTTCTTCCCCTTGACCATGTAGAATAATGATTAAGCATGGACTGACTTGGATGCTTTTTACTGGTTATACATGCAATATATTGAGCATCATTATTGGACTTTTGGAACTATTGGTGATTATTTTCTTGGGTTGGGCTGTGAGATGGAGATATCCTTACTCTCTCTCATTTGGGATTATTATTTCTAAACACACACAAACACACACATAGATATATATATATATCCATGACTTTGGAATTGGTTACTCTCTTAAAATGGGTTACAAAGATGTGTGGGCTTTTTCACATTCTTTCTATGTTTATATTCTCATGGTTGGATGAGTTTACTCTCCTACTATTAGTAGAAAAGAGTCAACGTATATTCCATCTACACACCATGTCGTTCCCTTATGTTTGGATGAGTTTACCCTATCTTTCTATTTCTTTATGTTGAGATGCATCCTATTCATTATTCACTATCTACTATCTTTCTATTCCTAGGGTATCTCTTATTGCTCCCCCTTTATCTTTTTGGGATTCCTAATGGGTATGTATATAGTCACTCCTACATGGGATTTTCCTACACATTTCATTTCTTTTGAAGATGAAGGATAGGTCAATAGTGACTATAAAGGATCTTAAAGATATTGGATTAGTGTAACCCGATCCATTTGGATATTGTTGGGCTGAATGCTTATGGACCATAATGCGCACCAGGACACCCCGACAGGGAACTGTAACAGTTCAAACTTTGACATGACTACTATAGTAGCTTGAAATTTAGAGACAGTAGTACTATAGCTCAATGTACTTCTAGTCGTAGTCCATTGTAGCACCATGGGCATGAGTGGTCATGGTGTTGTAGCGATGCGGACTTCCATCCACCTTTCAATATAGCACAATGGACTTTATATGTGGTTGGTGGAATAGCAATTCATCTTATTTATTATCCCATTTTAGGATAGGGGTTATGTGTGTTAGAAACTATGAGATACTCCCTATAATTGTGATCTGAAATTTCATAGTGATATTTCTGACCCTATATGGATGTAGGGATCATTTCCCAAACCATATAAGTTTTACGTGTCCATGTTCTTATTCTTATTTTTTTTTAATTTTCTTCATCTCCAAACCTATTCTGTCACTGTGACTCCTGGAGTTTCCACAAAAACTAGTATCAAAGGTTGATTTCAAAATTTTGGAATTGAATTATGGATATGGAATAAGGAAAGGTGAATATCAATCACTTCAATGTAACTAACTTCAATTACTGGAGGATGTATATTGATGATTATCTTTATCAGAAAAAGATGTATTTTCCACTTCTAGGTTTAAAGAAAAAATAAATGTAGAAAACAGAGTGGGACCGACTAGATTGATAGGTTTTAGTATTTTTGAACCATACATTGGCTAAAAATGTATAATTCAACATTAGAGAGGAGAAGATGATGATTGGAGTGATGAAAACTGTTGAAAATATGTAAGAGAGGCCTTTTGTGTAAAACAAAGTGCACTATATGTGATGATTGTTCAATATGAAAATGATTAAAGGGAGAATTTTTGTAGATCACATCAATGAATTCAACACCATCATATGTCAGTTGACATCGGAGGAAATTGTGCTTAGTGACGAGGTATGTGCACTGGTTTTATTGTCTTCAATTTTTGATAGTTGGGAAGTGACTGTAACAGCTGTGAGTAGTTCCTTGGAGAATACCAAGGTGGGTCTAAATGATGTATAGGACCTGATGCTTAGTAAGGATATTCAATGAATAGAATCAGTAATATTCTCTAGTTCTAATCTAAATATTGAAGGAATAGGAAGATATACCTAGTGAGATAATCGTAGAGGATGATAAAAGTCAATAGGAAAGAGTCAAGATAAGGAAAAGGGTGGTGTTTCTATCTACTAGATTCATATGAAGAAAGGACATATCAAGAAAGAATGCATAGATAAATGGAAGTCACTTGAAACCAATAGAGAAAACACATTGGATGATGGAATTGAAGACATGTTTCTACTGAGCATGGTATTTATATGGAGTCTTGGATTTTAGACTCAAGTTTGTATTTCCATTCCACATCAGAGAAGGGTTTCTTGAATAATTATGTTTTGAGAAATTTTGGAAAGGTACATCTTGCCAATGATGTACCCTTGTAGATTGTAGGGAAGGGTGATTCATAGATCAAGATCAGCAATGCTAGTTTTCTGGTTTGAAAAAACTAGAGGTATATCCATGGTTTAATACGAAATATTATTATTTTTGGGTATCTTGATGATGTAGGCTTGAATAACATGTTTACTGGTGGTGCATAGAAAATTACCAAGGGATATGTGGTCATAACTCAAGGATTAAAGAATGGTACCATGTACACAATGATATAGAATTTTATGGACATGGTTGCATCAGTAAATGCTATCAGGGATTCAAAATTGTGGCACTACATGCTATGACACATATGTGAGAAGGGGATGAATGTTCTAGAAACAAAAGGGATACTTATAAATGTAAAGTCATTGGATGTTGGCCTTTGTGAAGACTGTATTTTTATAAATTAGAAGATGTTGTATCTTAAAAAATGAGGTAGAATACCAAAGGTGGGAAGTTAGACCTGGTGCACATAGATGTTTGGGGGACTACACCAGTACATTTCCTTGCAAGGTCACAATATTATGTGACATTTATTGTTGATTATATTAGGAAGGTATGGGTTTACTTTCTAAAATTAAAATATGATGTGTTTAAGAAGTTTCATAAGTGAAAGATCATGGTGGAGAATGATTTTGGATCAAAGATGAAATGTTTGACGTCAGAAAATGATGGAGAGCAAGGCATTCAATTTTTTTGAGAATTCTATTCCAATAATTGAATTTGGTGGGAGAAGAATATCCTAGGAACACCACATTATAATGATTTAGTTGAAAGGATGAATAAGACACTGAATGAATGTGCAAGGGGCATGAGGTTTCACTCATGGTTACTGAATACATTATAGGCTGATGTGGTGAACATGGAAATATATCTCATCAATAGGAGTCCATCTATACTAAGGGGAGAATTTCTACCTGAGGATTTGTGGTCTAGTAAGGAGATAAGACTCTCAAATTTATGATTCTTTGGAAGTATGTCATATATAAATATTGATGTTAATGCAAGGGATAAGATTGATACTAATTTTAAACCATGATTCTTAATTGGAAATAGCATGGATGAGTTTGGTTATCTCTTTTGAGATGATCTCAACAAGATGGTCATAATGAGCTAGAATGTGATATTTAATGAAGGTGTCACATAAAAGGATCATCATGCAGCTAAAGATGAAAATGGGAACAAAGTATCAGAGTGAAAATAGCAAGTGGGGAATGAAGGTGTACCTAAGAACAAGACCCCAAAACTAGTGGATCTTACTCCTCAAGTGGAGTTGAGGAGATCAATAGGGGTGAGAAGGAATGTTCATAGGTATTCACAATCCGTACATTATTTTTTAATTAACTGGTGGTGGAGAACCAAAATTCTTTGAAGATGTAATGAATTTGAATGAGTTGAGAAAGCGGGAGTTGGCCATGAAGTAATAAATTTATTCACTACATGATAAAAATACTTGGGAGTTAACACATCTACCACAAGAGAAGAAATCATTGCAAAAAAGAGGGGTATACCAAGTCAAGGAAGAAAATTATGGAAATGGGAGGTTTAAGGAAAGGTGGATGGTTAAAGGTTTTCAAGAAAAGTAGGGAGTGTATTTCATTGAAATTTTATAACCTATAGTGAATCTTACCACCATCTGGGTGGTTCTCAGCATTGTGGAATCAGAAGAACTGTATATTGAGAAAATTTTTGTGAAGAAAGTTTTCCTTCATGAAGATCTAGAGGAGGAAATCTATATGTAGAATCCAAAGGGATATGTTAAACCTTGGAAGGAAGGCCTGGTGTGAAAACTCCATAAGAGATTATATGTGTTAATACAGACACCTAGGTAGTGGAACAAAAAATTTGATGCATTCTTGACTAAAAATGAATACAAACGATGTCGTGTGGATCAATGTTACTACATAAATTTTTTTATGATGAATATATTATATTTATTCTATATGTGGATGACATGCTCATTGTGGGATCATTTATTTAGAGGATTGATGAGCTAAAAGGGTATTTGGCTATGGAGTTTGAAATGAAGGATCTTAGAGAAGCTAGTAAGATTTTGTGGATGAAGATAAAGAGATTCCATTCAGCTAGAACCTTAATGTTATCAAAGGTTGACTACATTGGGAAGGTTCTAAGAAGATTCAGTATTTTGGAAGCAAATATAGTCTCTATTCCCCTAGAGGTCCATTTCAAACTATCAAAGGAGCAATCACTAAAAGTAGAAAAAGAGGATGAGTATATGGAAAAGGTTTTGTATGCATCAGTTATTGGAAGATTGATGTATTCCATGGTCTTCAATCGACCTAACATTTCTCATGCAATGGGAGTTGTGATAAGGTACATAGATAACCCTAGAAATAAACATTGTGAATGTATGAAGTGGATATTAAGGTATTTTAAGGGCATCAAAGAATTATCTCTATGCTTTGGGAGATAAAATTCATTACAGGGATATGTGGATGTAGACCTTGGAGGGGAAATTGATATTGGAAAGAATACCATAGGTTGTGTATTTAATTGTGGAGGAACTACACTAAGTTGGATATCAAAACTGTAGAAGGTGGTGGATTTATCCACCATAGAGGCAGAATACATCAATGTAATAAAATATGAAAAGTAGATGGTTTGGGTGAATAAATTATCAGATGAGTTGGGTAAAAAGAGAGAGGAAAATTTATTTCACTATGATAGTTAGAGTTCTATAAATCTTGTTAAGAACCGATTTTTTGATGCCCAGATGAAGTACATTCAGCTAAAGTTCCATTTTATAAAAGTTTGGATATGTGATAGGTTTCTGACATTGCAGAATATATATAGAACAAAAAAATCAGAAAAAATGTTGATGAAGTCGATGATAATATAGAAGTTGAGGCAATGTTGTGCTTATACTAGTATCCACTGATGAATGAAGGATGATAGGTAGAATATGAGAATACAACATTGGAATACAAAGGTAAAACATATGGTTTTTCATGATCATTATCTTGAAATTGAAGTTATGAATGGAAAGCACACCACTAGAGAGTGAATAAGAGGAGGAGATTAGATTAACTAAGTTTTCTAAGTTAGTTTAATTGAAGTAGGTCAATGTAGTAGATTTGGATCAAAGTGGGACATTGTTGGTTTTTTATAGCCTGATATATTTGGATGTTGTTGGGCATAATGCTTGAAGCCCATATTGTGCACTAGGATGCACTGATAGTGAACTATAACAGTGGAGACTTTGACATGAGTACTGTTACAACTCATACTTTGGAGATAATAGTACTATAGCTCCATGTAATTACATCCACTAGCCATTGTAGAACCTTGGACTTGGGTGGATGTGGAACCACAACAACGTAGACTTATAGTCACCTTTCACTGTAGTACAATAGACTTTTTCTGTGGTTGGTGGAATAGTGATCTATCTTCTTTATTATCCCATTTCGGGATAGAGTTTTTGTGTGTTAGAAACTCTATGATACTCCATATAATTATGAACCAAGATTTCATACTGAGATTACTTCCTCTCTGTGTCTGTATTTCCCAAACCACATAAATTTTCTATATCTATATTCTTCTCCATCTTCTGTTTATAAATTTTCTTCATCTGCAAACCTGTTATGTCACTGTGAATCCCAACATTTCTGAAAAACTTGATACCTAGTACTTTGGATGACATATAGTGGTTGCGACTTAGAGATCAAGATTTGGGTTTTCTCAGTGTTTTACTTCCCAATTTTTTCACATTGGGACATCTTTCTGTCTGGGTGTGTATTTTATCCCTTTAGTTTTCAGTTTAGACTACTGTACTCTTACACTATCTATAGGTTTTACATTATTGTTTTCTACTATAGTGTTTTTTTCATATTTTACTATCATTACTTTGAACTTATTCATTAATATGGCTATGTGTGTGTACAAGTACTTAGGAAAAGGGATCCCCATTTCATTTATGCCTTTGGCACTGGTCTCCATCCCCTGACCTATGGAGGCGATCTTGAGGTAGTTACGTCTCGGGCCTTGGTTAGGGTAAGGTCATGAAAGACTGGTATGAAATGGGATTAGATCCTTGGGAGAGTGTTTGGAGTAGTCCCCTTATGAGGATTTAGTTAGGATTTATGGTAAAAGTTTCAATGTGTCTTGAGTGTGGATATCAGGAAAGGTAGCCCAATGATGGTATGTGCTGATGATGTATCCATTCACCAGGACCTTGAATACCTACTTATCGACTTAACATACTGATACATTGGTTGAAGGGATCAATGGTACATGCCTCATTTATTATTGATTCTTTTTCTTTCCTTCTTGAGTCTTCTCCCCATTGTATATATTTATTCTCATCTGACCATGCATGTCTTGACTAAAATCTCAGGATTCATCCATGATAACAACCACTTAGGACACCAAATTTGGATCGTGATGACGATATAATGAGTGATGAGGCCTCAGTTCAGGATCCATCATGTGATATCCTTCCTCTGAGTGGAAAAGTAGAAACTCCCCCATCTATCGAGCATCATATAGTACCAACTGAGTGGGTTGAGGATGCATATAGGCTTAGTGAACTCCGAGATTTATAGAAATAGAGGCCGTTGCGGTTTCATGATGATCTAGATCCCAAGGCAGTGAAGGATTGGATGGAGTCAATGATCTAAGTTTTTAGTCTAGTACATATCCCAACTGATCGAATGGTTTCACTCCTAACCAATACTCTTCATAGAAAAAATGTATGGTTCTTGTAGTACTAGAAGATGACACACTTTTGATGAGTAAACATCCTAGGTTTCAGATATAATGATCACCCATGCATCATAGTGAGCCATTCTCCATTATTAGGTGGTGTAGGATTGGCTTGAGCTTGTGTTGTGAATTTACTACTTGGATAATACCCCTCCTGATGGTGTTTCTCGCGATGAGAATTCTCTAGTATGACACAAGGCATCAGTAGAGCCTTATGTTGGTGATGTTCAACATGGATTTAGACATTAAAGAAAGAGGGAAACTTCCTACACCAAGATTCATTCTTGAGACATGATCTAAAACTATGTGGGTGAGTCTGTACCATCCTAAAGTGGATAATATTGAGGTGTGGTAGATGAGTTACTTTGGATTGTGTGTTTGTGGTATTTCTGGTGTTCTGAGGTGTTCGAGAAATCCTTGGTTGAGGATAGAAAGAAAGTAAGGGAAATGCTGAGATTTCAAAAGAAGGGGATTCTCAATGAGAAGCTCAAGTGTGGTTTGGGGTATAACTTATGTCTTCACTACTATAGCTGTATTTTATATTATAGAGTCAAATTCCATATTTTCCCTATATATAGACCCAATTTGAGACATAGAGATACTATTTGAGGCCTTATTTTCTTGACCCTTATGTTGGAGGCTCTTTAAGAGAGAATCAATGATCACACATTTCTTCCAAATAGAGAGACCTTACTCTATGAGGAGAGAGAGAGCCTCACACAAAGCCTTTCTATAGTGGTAGTGATACCTTATGATGTTCCTCAGTATGGAATGGTCATTGATTATCCATGCACAGATGATTGATACCAGTGAGTATGGTAGTGTTTTCAGGTTGTGGAATGGAATTTTCCCCTTTGATAAGGAGTGATCCCTAGACAAAGAAGGATGAGCTCATTCATATAAGTTTACAAATGATTCAACTATTGGATAATATTACCCCTGGATTAGTGGATTTTATGAGGTCTTAGGTTCCTATAATGATGGTGGGGGTTGATAAAGTCTTTCCAAAGGATGTTTTGGGTTTACTTCCCCATCGTGAGATGGAACTCACCATATAATGTCACTAAGGGTGACCCGATGTTTTTACTAGAATATTGGATGATGAGAGCATCAAGATACATGTAGATTAACATCTCCCAAACCAGGTTACTATCTGGGAGAAGTATCTACCCCTAAGAATTAGTGACCTCTTCACCCATTGGATAGAGGTAAACTGGATCTAAGAGTGTGATCTCATGATGGGTTATTAAAAGATCCTAGTTCGAGAGGTGGATGTTCTGAGCATGAATTCCTAGAGAAGATGAAGTTTATTTGAATTCATTGTGATACTTTTTGGTGTGTTGAATTCCCCAATATATTTCAAAAGAGTTATGAGACAGATACTTAAACATTCATGGATTAGTTTGTGGTAATATTCTATGGTGGTACCCTAATGTACTCTATGTTAGAGTTGGATCATGCAAGACACAATAGGATGGTACAACATACCTACAGTCGATGGTTGTTACCCATTCACTTCTCCAGCATGTGACGGAGGCTCAGTTGGGAGACATCAACTTTGAGGTCCTACATGACCATACATTCTCAAGAGATTCACTAGATGTTTTCTCTCAGGAAAGGAATCACATCATCCTTTTATAGGGACTGACGGTGATTCCGGTCATATTATGAGAGGATGTGATAAAGGAGTTTCACACTTCTCTTTTGGATGTATATCCCAAAGTAGGGAGTGGGAGAGTCATATGTGAGCTCAATATCCCCACCATTTTTCTTAGTTTTTGATTTTTGGGGTAGAAAATATTTTTATAAAGGAATAATGTATAGAATTTTATTTTTCCATGTAAGAATTTTAAATATTACTAATAATATATTTGGAGTCAGGTGGTGAGATGATGCTCGATTCTGAGGTCTGTTGAGCCCAAAATTAATTTTATAAAAATATAAAATATATTTTTACTGTGCACACATAGTTTTCCTAAAAAGGTGGAATTACTCATAAAAGGAGGCTTGGATCATAAATCTGAGACCACAGTTGTATCCATATCATGAGGTTTACCCTAAGAGGTCCTAAGGTTGGTCGGTGCAAGACGTCTAGTCAAGGTAGTCATTGGCGAGTGCATTGAAAAAATTAAATAATTTATTTAATAAACCAAACCCAAATAACTCATTAACTATGGGAAATATGAGACCACCATTGAGCATGGAATATGGGTTTTACCCTAGGCACGATATAATTTTGGTTGGTGTCAGATGTTTGGCTTGAGCGCCACCATGGGATAAATATTGAAATAAATAAATTATTACATATTAAATTATTTCATTAATTCCCAAAACTGAATTTTCTCTTTAAATATACTATTATGAAAAATATATTGGGTTATACACATAACCCTAATATTTTTGAGAGTATATTTTTTCATCCTTTATTGGTGGATCGAGATCAGATGATGACTGGAGATCAGATCAAGCTGAATTGAAAGGCAACATATGTAGTAGACCACCTCCATCACTAGCGTATGTGTTCTTCACCAATGATCAATCCATAATTAAGGTAGGAATCATCATTTTTTATTTTCACCCTTATTATTAAAATAATTATCATGATCAAATATATTATCTTTTAATCCAAGTTTAAATAAACTTTCGCATGATCCCATGTTTCGAAATAATTTTTTCTTTCAATTTATTTTTTGTCAATTCCATGTTTCTCAACCCAATTTCTCCACTAGGAAATAATTGGCCAATAATGTTTGTCCAATGATGTTTATATCCTTTTTATTGGTTCTTACCCCCACTTTTTTCTGTTCTTCATCACTGGACAAAGAGGTTACGATTTGACTTTTCTAGGGCGGGTTCGAGCGTTGTTGAACCCCTGGATTTGTGGTAGTAGCACAAACGACATGAAAATTGATGGTTTTTGGATACATTGATAGATAATCGGAATGATGTTTTTGTGAAGGGATTGGTTTGGTACCAAAAGTGCAAGATTTTTTATCATAGGTGGTTCAGGGTCAAATTGGTGATCCCAATTTTCTTAGTTGATGTACGACGATGACATGAGGTGTGACCGATTTTTTTCTGAATGGGAGCTATACGTAGGGCCTTATATCATGGGTTGATCATAATGGATGTGATGGCGGCTATACTCGAACCTCTTATGAGGTGGTAGGACCTTGTCAGCGTAGTGGGAATTAATATTATTATATTAAGTAATAATAATAAGTGTGGCATAAAAAGTGAGTTTGGAAGAATATAATCATGGAGATAGAAAAATGATAATAATTTTAAATGAGTTTTTTAATTAATATTATTAATGATAATAATATTAAAATAAAATAAAATAAAATAAAGGTGAAAACACATTAGGGGTGGTGCCTCACCTTTTCTACATGAAATGGTTTGGGAGGGGTGAATGACGTACCATCCATCAAATTTTAAAAAAGATTAATACAAAATATTAAAGAGATATTATGGGAGTGGGGGTCCTGCCATCTTGTAAAGAGAGAAGTGGTGAACCTCCTATGTGTGCGCATAGAGTGTGAGAAATGGGGGGATCCTCTATTTTGAAATAATGTATTAAAATATTATTATTATTATTTTTTGTTAAGAAATTTTATTTCCAAAGTAAGTCCTTCACGTGATATCTGATTGATGATTTTTCAGTAGTAATGTTACCCTAGAATTGATACAATCATTTTAAGACTAATGTTGGATACTTTTTTTGGACTGATACCTTGGGTGAATGAAACACCCAATAAAAATAAAATTATTATTATTATGGAATCATGTATCTAATGTATCTTCTTCATATGGTTTCGGAATGATGAACCATCAGTGACATCACAACCCTGAAATTGAGGCGTACATTTCAATACCCATATTGGGTGTTTAATTTGGATTTATGGGTAGGGACTATGCATCACTTTTCATGCATTATGTGGTTAAATGTGACTTTTTCACTGTGTATTCGATTTAGGAAAGTGATGAGCCTATCCCGAGCATTTTTCCATGAGGATCACAATAGTGTGTTCTATTTGGATATATGGGGATGTTTAAAGAGACATTTTGTAAAGACCCATAAATTTCAAGGAAATTTTTTTCTTAATTTTCTTTGTATTTTTACAAGAACGCAGTTTCTGACGGCACCTGATTCCGAGGCCCGGTGTGCCCGGAATCATTTTCCGAAGTTTGCCTCGGGTACGTTCAGTGAACAGACAAGCGGGTTTTTCTAAATTTTGAACCGGTGCTCGGAATCGAATTCCAAGGGCACTGATGGAATCGCAGCACCTGTAATTGCTTAGAAACGCCTCTTCCGGAGTTGCGTTTGCTCGGGTGTAGTTTTTAATTTTTTTGGGCTTAAAGTTAAGAAATAAAATAAATTGTACGACAAACTTTATTTTATTTCACTTAAGACACTTGGAAGCCACTTGAAGCCACTTAAAGCTGCTTAAGCTGAGTTGATGCAGATAGGGTGCTATCCAAAAATATACTACCCTCTTGGTAGGATATTTGTGAGGTGGGGCCTGCACGAGCCCCACCGTTTCTTTTCCGCTAAGTAATGCACCCGTGAAAACCCGTCATTATGAAAGTCAACTGATGCGTATTCTTAATTTCTTAATGCACCAATTAATTGGGCGGTTTTATTCGTTGAATTAAATGGGAGGTTTATTCGTTGAAATTAATTCTATGAATTAATTCCGTTCGTTTCTTAACACGTTTTTGTTTTGTTGGCATGTTAATAAAATAAGGCCAACATACCTTCCTTTTGAAATGTTGTGTTAAACCTCTAAAGAACCTCTAAGGATCTTCCTCCTTCTTCGCGAAGAACACGAAGAACGCGAAGAACGCGAAGAACGCCGACCCCCGACGAAGAACGCTGAACCTGTGGAGACCAGCGACGCGATGCCATGTACCGCGACGCCGACGATTCTCCCTCCGTGATGCTTCTTCCGCGACGATCCAGCCCCGCGACAACCTTCGATCGACAACGACAAGGTAGGGGATTGCGGTCCTTTAAATTCTTTTGTGTATTATAACTTCAATATGGATTTAATTATTAAAATTAAATTTGTTGTTTCTTGATCCTCGGAGTTCGTCGGCGCAACGCCGGATACCGCGATGACGCGACAGTCCCCTCCTTCCGCGACAAGCAATTTTGCGAAGAACGCGCGTGCGACAACTTGACGAGGTAGGGGTTTTATTTATTTGATTCGTGAATACCAACTTGATGATCTTCGTGGATTTAAACCATTTGTTATCGAATAACGTGAGGGGGTCGGGCCACACAAACACGACCGACCTTCCTCCTTAATTTCGCGATGGTTCCTTTGTGGTTGGTACAGGAAGGCGTGGTGTCGTCGCACCACGTGGTTTCATGCGGAAGGATATGCGCGGCGCCGTCGCGCCGCGCCGTGGAAGGAATTTTAAGAACGCGACGCCGTCGCACCGCGTCGAAGAAAACCAAAGAACCGCGGTCGGAGTCGGGTCGTGGAGAAGGGGCGCGGCGCCATCAGGTCGCGCTGGAAAACTACAAAGACGACGCTATTTTTTTTGGCGTGCGGATTGATGGGCGACGATGAAGTAGACCGTTTTGGCGTTTGAATCCCTTCGCAGTGAAGGTGGGGTCCCGGGGGGACCATAGGCGAAGACGACAGGAGGAATGGACCACCGGAGCGCGTCCGGTGGTCCGCGGAAGGCGGCAGCGGCGCAGCAGCGCCGACGACCGGAGGGTTGGCGGCAGGCGGATCCTCCGCCGACCTCAATTATCGGCGGGCGGGGGAGTCGTGCACCCCGCTCTGCGATTCGGCTCGGCCGGTCAGGTCGGACCGAGCCGGAACGAGCCGGGCCGGGCCCAGCCGGGTCGGACCCAGGTCGGGTCGACCCGGTTCGGCCGACCCAAGGGGGGGGGGGGGGGGGTCGGCCCGGGCCCAGACCCCCGATTTCGGACCAAATTCGGTCAAATGCCCATATCTTGGGCTACGGACCTCCGATCGACGCACCGTCAGTTGCGTAGCGATCCTCGGAACGAGACGGTCGTTTCGGTATATCTCACTCAAGGTTTCGGAATACTTTGAGTTCGGCTGGGTTGGTTCGTACACGAAACCAACCGGGCCCTCGGAGCGGAAACGCTCATATCTTGAGCTTCGGACGTCCGATCGATGTGCCGTCAACTTCGTTGAATTCCTATAAGTGAGACGGATCTTTTGGCATACTCCGCCCGAGGTTTGGACGCAGGTGGAGTACGGTCGGTTTGGTTTTGCTTTTAAAAACCAACCGGGCCCCTGGGACGAAAAAGCCAATAACTCTCAGACCGGGCGCCCGATTGACGCGCCGTCTGCGACGTTAAGTTCCTGTTGACGATACAAAACTTTTGGATACATCAACTCTGGACTAGGTGGCAGTTGATGTATCAGCCTCTTAGCTCGTGGAGTGGACCCTCCCGGAATGAGCATGTTGTGTGCAGAAATCCTAGAGCCGGTTGAGATTTGACGACTGCTGATCGAACGAATTGGTGTGTTACGGATAGCGGCATAGGGGAGCGTTTGGTTATAGCGGCAGACCCATGACAGAGGTGCGCTTGGTTGTAGCGGCACAGGGGAGCGCTTGGTTGTAGCGGCAGACCCAGGACAGAGGTGTGCTTGGTTGTAGCGGCACAGAGGAGCGCTTGGTTGTAGCGGCAGACCCACGACAGAGGTGCGTTTGGTTGTAGCGGCACAGGGGAGCGCTTGGTTGTAGCGGCAGACCCACGACAGAGGTGCGCTTGGTTGTAGCAGCACAGGGGAGTGGTTTGTTGTAGCGGCAGACCCACGACAGAGGTACGCTTGGTTGTAGCGGCACAGGGGAGTGCTTGGTTGTAGCGGCAGACCCACGACAGAGGTGCGCTTGGTTGTAGCGGCACAGGGGAGCGCTTGGTTGTAGCGGCATACCCACGACAGAGGTGCGCTTGGTTGTAGCGGCACATGGGAGCACTTGGTTGTAGCAGCAGACCCACGACGGAGGAGCGCTTGGTTGTAGCGGCACGAGGGAGCGCTTGGTTGTAGCAACATGCCCAGAGTACCCGATAGGTGGAGTACTACATCAGTCCAAGGTAAGAGGGAAGCGCTTGGTTATAGAGGCATAACCACTGTACTTGATGGAGAAGGAGTTTCCCAATAGATTTGGGTCCAACTTCATGATCTATCCTATGTGGGTCATTGCGGGGGTTAGTACCTTCTGATCCTTTGTGGGTCCGACGGATTAGATGAATTAGTGCCTACATCTGATCATCTCTATCGTCATTTGAAGAAGTATACCTGTGTGAGCTGAATCCTATGTTACTATCCTGTGTGGATTTACGTTTTGCTTTCCTGTGTGGAATGGGTTGTGCTTGGGCTCGGATGTTGGAGCCGAACGAGAATTGATGACTTAGGTATATGTATGGGCATATACCTAAGTAGTGTCGTATGTTACTTCGTGATTGTATCTTTCCTTTGTGGATTATCCCTTGTGGATTCTGGGAGACCTTCAGGGGTCTCGGGGTCCCTACTGAGTAGCTTATACTCACCCCTGCACGGGCTATGCCCGCACTACGTTGTGTTGGTTGCAGACGACAGACAACGCTGATCGTGGTGGAGGCTTGCGGAGCAGGACGATACCTCGAGGTGGACCACTGGGCGGGACGTACTCGGAGCAGTCAGGTGGACCCGAGGAGCAGTGGAGGCTATCTGTACCCACCCTTCAGGTGGGACTTCCAGAGGACGGCTCGACGCTGCGGCTTTTCTTTTCAGTTTCTGTTTTCCCCTTTCAGTTGTACTTTACAGTTGGGCTTGTATTTCTGGCCCCTTTTACTTTCAGCACAGCTTGTTACAGTTTTTACTTAGTGTTTACTTTTGCTCTTGTTTACTCTGTGGTGCTTGTTTACTTTTCAAGGGCAATTCCTTCCCTTTTTCCGGGATTTACGCCTTAGTGCTAGTCGCCAGCCCCTGGCCTATGGAAGACGGGCTTGGGGTAGTCACAACATGGGCCCCGAGGACGGGTCGTGACAAATTGATATCATAGGAGTTCGGTTCTACCGCAGACTCTGATCTTTCTTCTATGTGAAGCAATAGTTTTCAGCGTATTGGGTGTGGTTATCAGTCTAGGGAGTCCAGTGTTGGTGCGGCGACCAACGTATCCGTACACCAGGACCCTGACTTCTGATTTCCGACTTAATGCACGAAAAAATTAATTTCATGTGTGTTCAAGTTTTCTTTGTGATTACTTGTGTCAGCTCACCAGGTATAAAGTTCTGACCGTGGCGCACCTGTTTCTTTTCAGGATGGCCCCACGACGGCAGCCAGCTAGGGTTCCGAGAGTGCAGCGTGATGACAGCCCACCGAGCGACGAGGCCTCGGTGCAGGGCTCCTTGTCAGCAGAGGCACCGGCGGTACCTTTACCCGCCGAGCCACCGATGCTACCAACCCTAGCTGCTGATGATGCACGTCGCCTTAGTGCAATACATGAGTTCCAGCGCCAGCGACCGCCCAGGTTCCGTGGGGAGACGGACCCTCAAGCCGCTGAGGATTGGCTGGAGGCAGTTGTACGGGTTTTCAGATTAGTGAGGACACCAACAGACCTCATGGTGATCCTCGCAGCGAGCCTCCTGCACGCGGCAGCAGGCAGATGGTGGATCTTGATGCTCCAGATGCATGACGAGACATCTCTCCTCTGGACGGACTTTGAGAGCATCTTCCGCTGCGAGTTTGTCCCAGCCACCCTCCGAGCGGTGCGCATCCAGGAGCTACTACAGTTGCGGCAGGGCAACATGACAGTGGCCCAGTACTCGGTGAGATTTACTGATCTCTCACGCTACTCCACAGATATGGTACGAGACCCGTTCTTCTGGGCCCGGACCATCGAGAAAGGACTGAGGCACGAGATCAGGGCTTCGATGATCTCTCTCAACATTCCAACTCAGACGGGAGTATTGGAGCGAACCCTCTTAGTGGAGAGTTTCCTTGCTGAGCAGTCTCTAGCAGCAGGACCCACCACTTGCCGTCATTCGGCGGAGTCTTCTGCAGTGGGCGATAGACAGATGACGCAGGGGTCCAAGAGGACTAGACCTACAGGTGGTCGACAACATGACTCTGGATCGTTTGTGCGAGGCACTCGGGGTGGACAATGACTTGCCATGAGAGGGCAGTGTTACTCCTGTGGAGGGATTGGTCACATGGCTCGTAACTGTCCGACCCGCCATACAGATGACCAGAAGATGAACGAAGGACCCCCCAGGCAGAGGCAGAGGTTCGATCAGGGCGGGCCACAAGGAGCAGGCGGCCATGGTAGGGGAGTTGGTCGTTCAGTTGGAGGTGGACAACGCTTTGAGGTGTTACCACCACCACCACCAGGAGGTCCACCCCGACCGCAGGGGACAAAAGGACATGGGAGAGCTCAGCTTCAGGCAGCTGAGGCCTACGATCATGGAGTTCCGGGAGCAGATGGACAGGAGCGGAACTAGTGGATACATCTTTTGTACTTCTAGTTCCTTTTTTCTATGGTGTAGTGTCTTTGTATTTTGAGCTGCAATAATAAAAGACGAATACCCTTGTGATGTTTTTATTCCTGTACTCTTTTGTGTTGTTACTAAGAGGTTTCGGTTTAGACTGTTGACTTGACCCTCACTTGTGAGACATTTACTGGAGGAGACCTAGTTACCATACACTGATGCCGACAGCGTGACTCAACCCTTAGAGGCGAGAGTAACGGTTGGATCTCTTGGTAGTAGCGTCGAGGCCTTACGACGTCATACTTGGTATGGATTAGTAACATCCATGTCGGAATTGACTGTATTAGGCAAAGGAAGTGGTTCATCCAGGGGATGAGACCAGATTTCTCTTATCGGCAAAGAAGAAATCTTAGCAGCTCTTGTGGGACCGGAGATGGTCCAGGCCACGACAGAGAAGGTCCTGGTCATCCAGGAGCGGATGAGGACAGCTCAGAGCCGGCAAAAGTCTTTTGCTGACAGGAGGCGGAGGCCACTTGAGTTCGAGGATGGCAATCACGACTTCTTGCGTGTCTCACCTCGACATGGATTACGGAGATTTGGCCAAGGCGACAAGTTGTCTCCACGCTTCATCGGACCTTCCAGGTCCTCAGCAGGATTGGCGAGGTGGCTTATCGCCTGGCTCTACCACCACAGTTGCACCGGGTGCACGACGTCTTCCACGTATCTCAACAGAGGAGATACGTGCACGACCCGACGAAAATCTTTGACCATGGAAAGATGGTCTTTGATGATGGGGCGACTTTTGCGGAGGTCCCAGTGGAGATCGAGGATCGATAGGAGTGGGTCCTATGTGGATGATCGATTCCTCTAGTGCGCTTCAGATGGAAGCTTGGGAACCTCCAGGAGAGCACGTGGGGGCGGGAGGCTCAGATGCGTGCTCAGTACCGCCTTTGTATCCCTAAGTTTGTGGTGAAGCTTTACGGGGACATAAAGCCCTATGGTGGGAGTAATGTAAAGACCCATAAATTTCAAGGAATTTTTTTTCTTAATTTCCTTTGGATTTTTACAAGAACGCAGTTTCTGACGGCACCTGATTCTGAGGCCCGGTGTGCCCGGAATCATTTTCCGAAGTTTGGCTCAGGTACGCTCAGTGAACAGACGAGCGGGTTTTTCTAACTTTTGAACCGGTGCTCGGAATCGAATTCCGAGGGCACTGATGGAATCTCAGCACCGGTAATTGCTTAGAAAAGCCTCTTCTGGAGTTGCATTTGCTCGGGTGTAGTTTTTAATTTTTTTGGGCTTAAAGTTAAGAAATAAAATAAATTGTACGACAAACTTTATTTTATTTCACTTAAGCCAATTGTAAGCCACTTGAATCCACTTAAAGCTGCTTAAGCCGAGTTGATGCGGATAGGGTGCTATCCAAAAATATCCTACCCTCTTGGTAGGATATTTGTGAGGTGGGGCCCGCACGAGCCCCACCGTTTCTTTTCCGCTAAGTAACACACCCGCGAAAACCCGTCATTATGAAAGTCAACTGACGCGTATTCTTAATTTCTTAACGCACCAATTAATTGGGCGGTTTTATTCGTTTAATTAAATGGGCGGTTTATTCGTTGAAATTAATTCTATGAATTAATTCTGTTCGTTTCTTAACACATTTTTGTTTTGTTGGCATGTTAATAAAATAAGGCCAACACACCTTCCTTTTGAAATGTTGTGTTAAACCTGTAAAGAACCTCTAAGGATCTTCCTCCTTCTTTGCGAAGAACGCGTAGAACGCGAAGAACGACGACCCCCGACGAAGAACGCCGAACCCGCGGAGATCAGCGACGCGACGCCGTGTACCGCGACGCCGACGATTCTCCTTCCGCGACGCTACTTCCGTGACGATCCAGCCCCGCGACAACCTTCGATCGACAACGACAAGGTAGAGTAATGCGGTCCTTTAAATTCCTTTGTGTATTATAACTTCAATATGGATTTAATTATTAAAATTAAATCTGTTGTTTCTTGATCCTCGGAGTTCTTCGGCGCAACGCCGGATACCGCGACGACGCGACGGTCCCCTCCTTCCGCGACAAGCAATTCCGCGAAGAACGCGCGTGCGACAACTTGATGAGGTTGGGGTTTTATTTATTTGATTCATGAATACCAACTTGATGATCTTCGTGGATTTAAACCATTTTTTATCGAATAACGCGAGGGGGTCGGGCCGCACAAACACGGCCGACCCTCCTCTTTAATTTCGTGATGGTTCCTTTGTGGTTGGTACGGGAAGGCGTGGTGTCGTCGCACCACGTGGTTTCATGCGGAAGGATATGCGCGGCGCCGTCGTGCCGCGCCGTGGAAGGAAGTTTAAGAATGCGATGCCGTCGCGCCGCGTCGAAGAAAACCAAAGAACCGCGGTCGGAGTCGGGCCGCGGCGAAGGGGCACGACGCCATCAGGTCGCGCTGGAAAACTACAAAGACGACGCTATTCGTTTTGACGTGCGGATTGACGGGCGACGATGAAGCATACCGTTTTGGCGTTTGAATCCCTTCGCAGTGAAGGTGGGGTCCTGGGGGGACCATAGGCGAAGACGGTAGGAGGAACGGACCACCAGAGTGCATCCGGTGGTCCGCGGAAGGCGGCGGCGGCGCGCCACGCCGGCGCGGCGGCACCGGCGACCGGAGGGTTGGCGGCCGGCGGATCCTCCGCCGGCCTCAATTAGCGGCGGGAGGGGGAGTCGCGCACCCCGCTCCGCGATTCGGCTCGGCCACGCTGGCCGAGCCGGACCGAACCGGGCCGGGCCCAGACCCCCGATTTCGGACCAAATTCGGTCAAATGCCCATATCTTGGGCTACGGACCTCCGATCGATGCACCGTCAGTTGCGTAGTGATCCTCGGAACGAGACGGTCGTTTCGGTATATCGCACTCAAGGTTTAGGAATACTTTGAGTTCGGCCGGGTTGGTTCGTACACGAAACCAACCGGGCCCTCGGAGCAGAAACGCTCATATCTTGAGCTTCGGACGTCTGATCGACGTGCCGTCAACTTTGTTGAATTCCTCTAAGTGAGACGGATCTTTTGGCATACTCCGCCCGAGGTTTGGATGCAGGTGGAGTACGGTCGGGTTGGTTTTGCCTTAAAAACCAACCGGGCCCTTGGGACGAAAAAGCCAATAACTCTCAGACCGGGCGTCCGATTGACGCGCCGTCTGCGACGTTAAGTTCCTGTTGACGATACAAAACTTTTGGATACATCAACTCTGTACTAGGTGGCAGTTGATGTATCAGCCTCTTAGCTCGTGGAGTGGACCCTCCCGGAACGAGCATGCTGTGTGCGGAAACCCTAGAGCTGGTTGAGATTTGACAACTGCTGATCGAACGACTATGTGTGTTACGGATAGCGGCATAGGGGAGCGCTTGTTTGTAGCGGCAGAGCCACGACAGAGGTGCGCTTGGTTGTAGCGGCACATGGGAGCGCTTGGTTGTAGCGACAGACCCATGACAGAGGTGCGCTTGGTTGTAGCGGCACAGGGCAGCGCTTGGTTGTAGCGGCAGACCCAGGACAGAGGTGCGCTTGGTTGTAGCGGCACATGGGAGCGCTTGGTTGTAGCGGCAGACCCACGACAGAGGTGTGCTTGGTTGTAGCGGCACAGGGGAGCGCTTGGTTGTAGCGGCAGACCCACGACAGAGATGCGCTTGGTTGTAGCGGCACATGGGAGCGCTTGGTTGTAGAGGCAAACCCACGACAGAGGTGCGCTTGGTTGTAGCGGCACAGGGGAGCGCTTGGTTGTAGCGGCAGACCCACGACAGAGGTGCGCTTGGTTGTAGCGGCACATGGGAGCACTTGGTTGTAGCAGCAGACCCACGACGGAGGAGCGCTTGGTTTTAGCGGCACGGGGGAGCGCTTGGTTGTAGCAACATGCCCACAGTACCCGATAGGTGGAGTACTACAGCAGTCCAAGGTAAGAGGGAAGCGCTTGGTTGTAGCGGCATAACCACTGTACTTGATGGAGAAGGAGTTTCCCAATAGCTTTGGGTCCAACTTCATGATCGATCCTATGTGGGTCATTGCAGGGGTTAGTACCTTCTGATCCTTTGTGGGTCCGACAGATTAGATGAATCAGTGGCTACATCTGATCATCTCTATCGTCATTTGAAGAAGTATACCTGTGTGAGCTGAATCATGTGTTACTATCCTGTGTGGATTTACGTTTTTCTTTCCCGTGTGGACTGGGTTGTGCTTGGGCTTGGATGTTGGAGCCAAACGGGAATTGATGACTTAGGTATATGTTTGGGAATATACCTAAGCAGTGTCGGATGTTACTTCGTGATTGTATCTTTCCTTTGTGGATTATCCATTTTGGATTCTGGGAGACCTTCAGGGGTCTCGGGGTCCCTACTGAGTAGCTTATACTCACCCCTGCACGGGCTATGCCCGCACTACGTTGTGTTGGTTGGAGACGACAGACAGCGCTGATCGTGGTGGAGGCTTGCGGAGCAGGACGGTACCCCGAGGTGGACCACTGGGCGGGATGTACTCGGAGCGGTCAGGTGGACCCGAGGAGTAGTGGAGGCTATCTATACCCACCCTTCAGGTGGGACTTCCAGAGGACGGCTCGACGTTGTGGCTTTTCTTTTTAGTTTATGTTTTCCCCGTTCAGTTGTACTTTACAGTTGGGCTTGTATTTCTGGACCCTTTTACTTTCAGCACAGCTTGTTACAGTTTTTACTTAGTGTTTACTTTTCCGCTTGCTTACTCTGTGGTGCTTGTTTAATTTACAAGGGCAATGCCTTCCCTTTTTCCGGGATTTACGCCTTGCTGCTAGTCGCCAGCCCCTGGCCTATGGAAGGAGGGCTTGGGGTAGTCACGGCACGGGCCCCGAGGACGGGTCATGACACATTTAAGTGGAATTATGTTTTTCCCATTGGATCAACAACAAGCCTCAAGCATTTATCAGGCTTTTGGTAAAGAAATTTCATGTATTACCCTTACATGCCATGCAGTAATACATGGAATTAGAAGAGAAATGGTCTTTAACATCGGTTTTTTTAATTTTAACATCATTTTTTACCCAATGTTGAATCTTATGATGTAAAAAATATATGAATTTTGATGTTGTTTTTTGTAAAACAATTCCAAAAAGTATTCACATCTATTTTTTGGCATTAGTTTCTTACAAAACTGATGCTAAAAAGACCGATCAATATCATTTTTAGAATCATTTTTCAAAAGAACTGATGCTAATAATGTATTTTTTCTACTATGTTTTAGATAATTTCATAAGCTTTAATTTGACCAGCTATGGAGTTAAAATGGAGTTACAGATCAAAAGTTATGGTCATCAGAAGTTGAACATCTCAAAGTTTCAATAGATACTACTCATTTCAAAGAAAACATGGGAAACATGAATGAAAATTACATACACAACATGAAATAAATTTAATGTAAGGTTTCATACATATTTCAATTATTTTAGCATATTCTATCAAAATGATATGCTGTTTATCATTATATCTCTTATTTTTATGGTAAAACTCATATGATAATGAAAATACTAATTAATAATGAATTTTCCACCTCAGTTGGTAAATATTATCCAGATTTGTTATATTTGTAACTCGATCATAAGAATAAATCATAATTATATAAAAATATTACCAAGATATTTATCAACAAAGAAAAATTATAATAAAGAAACTAAATGATTAAAATAGATACTGTGTTCAAATCTTTAATTGAAGTTTCCTTGAAAACATGATTGAATTGAAGTGGTCGAAAATGATGAACAAAAGAGAAAATGGATTTATATATAGTAAATTTTTTTTTCAACAATGTTGAATTAAATTTTAGGTTGTATTTTAAAAAGTGAAATGCACATTGTGAAAAAAATTGAAATACTAATCCCACATATTTTGGGATACTTTTTGGCGTTAGTTTTGTTTAAAACTAATGCAGTAGAGGATTTAAATTTGTTTTTTGGAATAGGGTTTTTTCAAAACACATACTAAAATTTAAATATTGTTTTTTATAATGATTCTGATCATTTATTAATATTCTATTTGACTATTCATGGAGCTAAAATGGAGTTACAGATTAAAAGTTATGGCCTTCGAAAGTTGGATTTCTTTAAGACTTCTCTTAGAGAAGTTCAAATTCTAACATCCATAAATTTTAATCTGTAACTCTATTTTTTCTCCATGACTAGTCAAATCAAAGCTTAATAAATGATATAAGTCACTATATTTTTTTTTTTAATTTTTGTAGTTGGTGTTTTAAAAAACAGAGGTGACAAATATTTTTTTTAATTTTTGGCATCAATTTTTTAAAAATTGATGCAACAAATGATATGATGATTATTTTAGCATCAGTTTTGTAAAAAACCATCACCAAAAAGTATTCATGAAAATGTTTTTCATCGATTTATAAGAAACTAAAGTCATATTTTTGACATTAAGGATAATTTTTCTACTAGTGTGGACAAAAATCCATGTGATGTAAAGGACACAACTAGGAAGAAGAATGAGACCGCACGCCATGTGGGCCCCTTACATGTCATGTACTTCTTTATGAATCTTAAACCTATCATATCTCCTTTTTTTGGACTTTTATTTTGGACCACGAGTATCCTATATTGAGTGTTTTTCTGTATAGAACAAGATGGTGGAATCTGTAGTGTATTTTAAGATGTCATGTGATATGTTCAAGGCATGTATCTTATTAAGGCAATGCTCGATGATGGTAGTGACCAAGAAGGATCACTAGATTCTCTTTGAGTGGTACCCTTCATTGTGGTAGTGCATGGGTCCTAGATTACCTAGAGTGGAACCCTCTAGATGGGAAGGGCATGGGTCCTTGACCTTCCAAGTGTCACCCCTCCTATGAGGTAGGGCATGGGTCATCGATGACCTAGAATGGCACCCTCCAGCTAGGATGGGCATGAGTTCTTGAGATTTTGAGTAGAACCCTCCTATAGGATAGGGAATGGGTTCTCTATGACCAAGAGTGTCACCCTAAAATCGGGTTGGTCATGGGTCCTCAACCTTCTGAGTGGAACCCTACTGTGGGGTAGGGCATGGGTCCTCAATGGCTTAGAGTGTCACCCTCCAGTTGGGATGGGCATGGGTCCTAGACCATCATAGTGGCACCCTCCTTTTGTAATAGGGAATGGTTCCTCTACCTATATATTGATTTCCATAAACTATTTGTCACAATGATGAGGCATGACTTAACTTTGATGTTTTCTTCTGGGAAGACACATGAGATACTTAACATCATTTTTGGACTTTTGGAACTATCAGCAACTCTTTTCTTAGAATGTGCTGTGAGATAGAGATCCCTTTACTCTCTCTGTCTCTCTCTCATTTGGAATTCTTTTTACTAATCATATATATTTATATATATGTATATATTCATACCTTTGGATTTTATTACTCTCCTACCATGGGTTGCGAAGACGTGTGAGGTATACCACATGCTTTTCGTCTTTAGCTTTTTGTTATAGGATGATGTTTCTCACCATATATAGGTGGAAAAGACTCGATGTGTAATATATCTACACACCGTATTGATCCCCTTATGTTTGGGTGAGGCTACTCTATATTTCTATTTCTTTGGGTTGAACTACATCATGTTCACTATTAACTATCTAATGTATTTATATTCCCATTATATCTCTTATCACCCTCTAACTTTCAGGGAGTCCTATTGGGTATGTGTATACTTACCCTTGCATGGGTTTTTTCCTAAACTTAGCATGTCTTATGTAGATGAAGGATGGGTCAAAAGTGACATCAGAGGAGCTTAGGGATACCTGGTACTTTAGACTACGTACGCTAGTCACAGCTTGGAGATTAGGATTTGGGATCTATCAGATTTTTACTTTCCAGTTTTTTTAGGTTGGGATATAATTTTGGATGGACATTCATTTTCCCCTTTACTTTTCAATTTACACAACCACACTCTTATACTGTCTAGAGGTTTTACATGCATGGTTGTTCCCCTTTAATTTTTTCATATTTTACTATTATTTATTTTCACTACTACATTGAGGTAGCTATGTGTGTGCATAAAAGTAGTTTAAAAAAGGCCTCCATGTGTCAGTTATGCCTTCAATACTTATCACCAGCCCCTGGACTACGGAGGCAAGCTTGGAATAGTTGCTTCTTGATCCCCTGTTAGGGTTGGGACTTGATAGGTTCATCATAGTGTGGTAAAGACACGAGGGTCCATTAAATGTATCTTATTACCTTATAGAATATTTTTTATTTTAATGTACATGGTTAACCAACAATAACTAAGGTAGGTAAGATCAAGTTTCATGGTATCTTAGTAATCACAAGATTATAAAAACCTAGTTTTTTCTATCAGGTATGGATATTTTTTTCCAGTTTAACCCGCTTTTGAATTATTTTTCTTAGACCCTAAATTTGGTACTTAAGCCTGTTGGTTTTTTTAAAGGAAGATACTGGAGGGATGTTCGCTGGATGTAGACTAATTAGACATCATATAATTGGAATACACAATGTGTAATATCTTAAGATGATCAGTTGACATCATGTAAGTGTTTTTTACCAGAAAGGAATATCCTAATATTTACATGTTGTGTAAACCATTTACACATCATGTAAATTAACAACACGTTTTTTAAAAAGAGATAAGTCCTTCTATTTTTCAGAAAAAACTTACCCACTCCTCTCCCACACACAGGAGCACCCCAAGGAGCCCTAAGGTAGGTTTATCCATCATTTCTTTTTCCAGACTTCGAATCTAGATCCGTTTGTCATGTTGAAATCATGCCAAAAATTGATTCGGTCTTTTGGATTCTCTCTACGTTTTCCTTTGTATCTTTTTCACTATTTTGGTGTAGACTCTTATGCCCTATTTTCAATGTGTTAACCCATTTGTATGTTTTATTATAATAAAAAAACTAAATGATGATACTAGATTAGGAGAGTGTTATAGGGATAAGGTAGGTTTTCTATAAATTATTCCTCAAATTTTGATGTTTTACAATATTTGTCATTATGTCGCACACCATTTTCACTATGCATTGCTCCAAAATTGCATTTGCATTAAATTGGTTTCCATGTTTGTAACCTAATTATCTTATTAAACCCCTTGAGATCGACTACCTTATATTGAGACATCCCATTGGGTGTTCCCTCTTACATGACTAAATGGATTTCATGAGAATATGGACAAGACACCTATTGGAGTGTTCAGTCTTACTTCTAAATTGTGATATTATAAATGAAATGACTGGATATAGTGTTGTAGAATGGATAACACTCTTATAAATGATTTAATTGAATAGTGGTGAGTGGTAATCCCATGTCACCTATTTTAAATTGAACAATGGTCACACCACTTTTTATATTAAAAGATAATGAGAAATGAGGTATACCTTGGAACATATTAAATCCAACGGTTATTTGTTAATGAATGGGACTAATGACCCTTATGCATAATATATAAATATGAATGGGCATGGAGGACCTTTATAATAATAAATGATCATGACGACCCTTGTTAATTATAATGAATGGGCATGGAGACCCTTATATAAATGTGATACTATACAGCATTGGCGTCTTTTGTGATACTATATGGGTATGGAATCCTTAGTGATACTTTATGAGCATGGTGTCCCTTGTGATACTATATGGGAATTGAATCCCTAGTGATACTTTATAGGCATGGCATCCCTTATGATACCAATTAGGCATGATGTCCCTAGTGGTACTTTATGATAATGGAATCCCTTGTGATACTATTGTGATACTATACGGGCATGGTGTCTCTTACTATAATATTGGGCATGGTGTCCCTTATAAACGTGATACTAGTCATGGCATCCCCTACACCACTGTGATACTGGGAATAGGGCCCCATATAAATGTGATATCAGGCATTGCATCCCCTCATTATTTTTTATAGTTATTTTGACATGGCCTGAAGTAGGTATTGTCATCCTAGTTCCCTTTCAGGAACCATAGCCTACCCATTTACAATTATTACTACTAATTTTCATTGTTATATCTGCATAATTCCATATTATATACACATGATGGATATTTATAGATGTCAATAGTGTTGTCCTACTAGAATTTATATCACAACCTATATGGGATGCCTCTAATAACGATATATACTATATGATTGTAGGTGTAGATAATTGGAAGCTTCCTCTTATAGATGTGTGACTTGTTCCTTGAAATAATATGGAGTGGGTAGCAGATGACTGATCTTGATATCAGGATTATTGGATAGACTTTGTGATTCTTGAACCTTTTTTTTATCATAAAAAACATGTATTTCCTGCATCTTATAGCTATTTTTTTCTATTTTTTAGACATGACATTACCAACCATTGTATATGATTTAGTTTACTACTACTTATTATTAATATCAGTTGCTCTGTTATTTATTATTCATGTCTGTTCTATTTCACCATATATTAATTATACCACTTCCACTAGTTTTCTATCTATTTACTTTTGTGTTACCCTAATAATGAGGGAATAGTCACCCCAAAGACACACCCTAATACCTCACTTCTAGTTGACAACCTCTAGTGTGTGGGTAGATACAGTTGAGGCCATGTGACCAACTAAGATCATGAAACTGTTTCAGTGGAATTTGGGTCTAGGACGTCACAAAGTAGTATGAGAGCATTTATTTTCTTACATTAATATTTTGAGTCAATATTCAGGAGATTATGAATGAATTGGGGTTTGGTAATGAGTTGTGTCTGGGAGTAGCTAACCCATGTACAGGGAAAATCCAAATTTCCTTTAATGGAAATTGTCGTTTACTACTTTTTTATTATTATAGTTGATATGAATCCACCATTGGGAGATGCACTTGAATTGTCTTATTACTATTGATATAATTGAGATTTAGTTTTTATCCATAGACCGATGAGATGAGGGAAAAGAAGTACTAATCATGCATCATTTTAGGAACCTTACAGGAAATTCACATGCTATGAAAATACCATTCCATATAGAAGAATTGTGTTATTTTCATTTCTTGTGATTTTCATGACTGATTTTACTTTTATAAATGTAATTGCTATCAGATAACGATTCTTGAAAGATATTGAAAAAACATAGATAGAACATAGAGTGATTTCCATAACCAAATAGTTTTTTCCTGTATAGGCTATGGTCAATGCCCTATACAATCAACTATGGGATGTTGATCCATGGACCATTGGTCGCATGAGATGGAATTCATTATGGTATGGATTGATTGGACACCAAAATTTGGTTCATAAGGAGTATGGTCCCTTATGAATCATATCTAGTGAAACATTTGGTTCAACCATTTTAATAGGGATGTAATTCAGATATGAATTAAATGAAATTAATTTTGAAAAAAACATAGAGAATGAACTAGTCCAAAGCTTAGTAGTAGAAATTAGCTCACATATATTTTGTTCTATATAAATGTTTCTATCACCCAGATCTAACTCCTTGATCCGAAAGACGGGTTAGAATATAACGTATAAATGATTTTTACCTATTCCATTTCTCTACCACGTCTTATTCCACTATCAAATCCTATCTGAGGTGTGTATATGGAAATTATAGAGAAATGCCACCATGAAGTCCTTCAGTCGTGCGCTAGGAGGGTAATAATGAACATGCCCTATAGGTGTTGGGTCATGATCTGCCAATTATACCTCCGGCAGTGTAACCTCTTACTTTTCTTGACATGGGGAATAATTCCCAATTTTGAAGATATTTCCTACGGCTTATGCAGACGATGTAGAGAGCTCCCCGCTCTGCCCATTCTATGGGAGAGTTGTCTAGAGAGTTCTAATAGCAGCATATGCCAATGTTTTGGGGGGATGGAGGACCACATGTTGCAGAGTTAAGGCTCTAGATAGTAATTTCTATATTCAATCATCTAGATACACCTCCTAATAGGAGAGTAAAACTTTATTCTTATATTCTGAGAGGATATTCCAAATTCTGGTGGGATATATTGAATCAAACTAGCCGGTATATAGAAGTGACGTGGAAGGATTTCTAGTCAATATTCTTAGATTATTTCTTCCCTAATACCTAAGATTTGGTCATTCTAGGGAGTTTATGAATCAGTTACAGGTTTCGATAACATTTATGGACTATTAAACTCATTTTATAGAGTTTTAGTGCTTTGTGCCTATCTATACTGCTGATGAGATAGTGAAAGAAAGAACATTTGAGTATGGTATTAGGAATCCTGTTCATTATCAGGTAAATGTTTTCTAGTTGACTACCATATATGATATAGTGAACCAGGACCTTATCACTGAGAAAAACTAGAGGGAAGAAGATAGTGTGAGCCAAGGTGGTTCAGAACCTGGACAAAGCAATTGTTCTACTAGTGGTTGAAAGTGGTGATTTGAAACTATGCACATGAGCAGTGATATCCAATCAAATCCCAAAGACAATTATGCAGTATGTCATTAATGTGGGAAGCCTAGGCATAAGAATCCTTTATTTCCTAGATACCCCATTGAGTGTTGAGGCTACAGAAGATTGGGGAATCCAAATCATTTCTATAGGACCTTCCCATTTGTTTCAAGTGGGAGATGATTTGTGCTAGCTCCACCTTTAAGAGCAGGTTTAGTATCACTTACCTAGGAAGGTATCTAGAGTAGAACTTCTCCAAGTAGTCATCTTGTAGTATAGATCCATGGATAGGGCCATATCTATTCAGTGCATCCTATACCAGAGGAGTAGAATACCAGACCATCTACTATTCAAGGTACTATTCTAGTACCCTCTACCATTATTTCTTTCTTATTCAATACATGTGCATCACATTCTTTCATATCTGTTCCTATTGTGGAGAGTCTTGGAATTCATGTTGATTACACTTTTGGTGCCATGATGTTTGATACAGATTTTGGTATACAATAAGAGAGCGTACTCCAGTGCAAGGAATTTCCTCTTAAGATAGGAAAAAATCATTTTACATGGAACCACTTCTCCTTGATATGAAAAGCTTCAACATCATTCTCGGAATGGTCTGGTTGGTCCCCTGACAGGTATATATGGATTTTTATATCCATAGGTTGTCTTTTACATAACTAGAGGGTGTTGCGTAAATTCAAAAGAGTGAGTGGGATGTCCAAGTAGGTAGATTTGTACTAGAGCATCATCTTATAGGTGGAGTGACCGACCAAATTTATATCCTTTATATGAATGATCAGGGACTATGTTAGATTGAGTTCCCTATAGTAATCAATCGATTTAGGGATTTCTTCCCTGATGTCTTTTCATGACAACCTCATGAGAGTGGGATAGAATTTACTATCAAGATAGTTCTTGTAGCTGCACCAATATCTGTTCCTCTTTAAAATATGACCACTACTGAGTTGTAGGAGCTCAAGAGGTATCTAGAGGACTTAGAGACCAAAGGTTTTACATGGACCAATACTTATCCCTAGGGTTTCCCAGTCCTTTTCTCCAATAAGGAGGAAAAAACCCTCAAGATTTGAAAGTATTACTAAAAGTTGAATTAGATTATATTGAAACACTGGTATCCCTTACCTTGGGTAAATGATCTTTTTTACCAGCTCAGAGGAGAGAGGGTGTTCTTAAAGATCAACATGATATTGGGATATCATATGGTTTGTTTCATACATTCAAATATTCCACATATGACTTTCCATAGTCGGTATGACTTATATGAGTATCTCATGATGTCGTTCGGTCTTATGAACATGCCTTCCATCTTCATATATTTGATGAATAGTGTTTTTTATCCCTACCTAGATTCCTTTTTCATAGTATTCGTAGATGAAATCTTTGTGTATTCTCATACTTGGAATGACCATTCTACTCATCTGGAGATCATTTTGAATACACTAAGAGAGAACCATATTTATTCTAATCTCAATAAATACAATTTATGGATTGAAAAGGTTCACTTCTTGGCTCACATTATCTTAGAAGAAGAAGTTTTAGTTGACCCATATAAGTTGAGAGTTGTGGTTACTTGGGAGAAACCCAAGAAAGTCTTTGACATATAGATTTTCTTAGGGATAGATGGTTACTACATGCATTTTATACAAGAATTATCATTCCTTGTTTTACCTCTTACTAGTCTTACAAAGAAGGATGAGAATTTCCTGTGGTCAGAATCATGTGAGAAGGCCTTTTAGGATCTAAAAGGAAGGCTTAACTCTATGCCAATTTTGATTATACCAAATACTGGAAGAGGCTATACAGTGATATGTGATTTATTAGGCATTGTCCTAAGAGTATTTCTGGTGAAGAATGATAGATTCATTGCATATGAATCTCAGCAGTTGAGGCATCAGGAATGAAATTACCCGACACATGATATCGAGTTAGCAGCTGTTGTACATGACTTGCACTATTGGAGGCATTGACTACTGGGAGAGAATATTGTGGTGTTTAGGAACCATAAGAGCCTCAGGTATATATTTACACAATGAGAATTTATTCTTAGGTTGTGAAGATGGGTTAAATATCTAAAGTCCTTCGACTTTGAGCTAGCCTATATGCCAGTGAAATGCAATGTTGTTATCGATACTCTGAGAAGGAGGACATAGACATAGGAAATTTAGGAGGCCCATAGAGAATGAAAGGTTATGAAACTGTTTTTTTAAGAAGAACATTGAGGTTCATGATCATTATGGATAGTATGTACATACATCGCTATCAGTGACCTCTTCACTTTTGGAGAAGGTAAAGATTAGGTAGTTTTCAGATTCTGAGGGTTTGGTCCTATGAGACAGTATTTTTGGTGAGGAACCACCTCTTAATTGGACTATTGATGATAATGAAATCCTATATATACATGGGAATATATGGGTTCCCACATATATGAGAGAGGAGATGATGTGTGATTCGCATGATTCCTAGTGGGATGTTCACCTAGGTATCTCCAAGATTTAAGTGATTGGCACCAACAATATTGGTGGATAGAAATGAAGCATAAGATAACAGGTTTTATCCCTAGGTGTTCCACCAATCAGCAGGTGAAGGTTGAGAACCATGACCTACAAGATTTCTACAGCTGTTACCAGCCCTAAAATGGAAATGGGAGGATGTTTCTATGGATTTTTTTTCATCGTCTTACCGAGGTCACCTTGAAGTATTTTCGTGATTTGGGTAGTCATGGGTTGAATAATATAGGTTTACCAATTTATTTTAATCTAGGAGAATTTATCTTTTGATGATTTGGGAATATTTTACATCCATGAGATTATTGGACTACATTGGTTCCCTCGTACTGTCATTTAAAATAGGGATGATCATTTTACATTGAGGTTATGGAAGGGGTTGCAGAAGGTTATGAGTTCAAAGGTTTTTGTGAACATATCCTTTCACCCTTAGATCGATGGTCAGTAAGAAAGAACTATATAAGTTTTAGAGGACATGATTCGAGCTTGTTTCCTTTATTTTAGTAGTTCTTGGGAGAAGAATATCCCTCTTATTAAGTTCCCCTACAATAATAGTTATCAGGTGACGATTCAGATGGATCCTTATGAGGCCCTATATGGTAGGCCATATCTTTCACCCTTATGCTATTTAGGGGATGGAGAGGCAGCACTACTGGGTCCTCATATCATTTAGGAAAATTCAAAGATGGTTCAAATGGTTATAAATTATATATCTACTACTTAGTCTAGATATAAATCATATGCTGATCACCATCGATGACCTATGGATTTCGAGGTCAGGGATCATGTTTTCTTACTAGTATCACCGAACTTGGGAATATATGGATATAGAGGCAATGGATGTTTTCACCATGATTTTTTAGGTCATTTGATATTTTGGAGATAATTGGATTGGTATCCTATAGGTTTATATTATCTCAAAGGTACTATTCCATGCATGACATCTTCCATTTTTTATAGCTTCATCATTATCATGCCGACACGTCTCATACTTTTGATCCCAAAGATGTTGGTTATTATTTTGAGGAGTATCTTATATGCATCATTGAATATAGATCAGAGGCTCTCTGAGGTTGGTTTGTCCCTTTAGTACAGGTGACATGACAACACGATCGAGTATAGGATAAGACTTGGGAGCAGGAGGCCGATATATGTGCTCAATGACCATAGTTATTCTAAGATGATGTTTTGCTGACCTTAGAAGGTAAACTTGGGGATGAGTTATTTTAAGGGGGGAAGACTATAAGAACCTTGTTTTTTCTATCATGTATGGATCTTTTTGTTTTATGGTTTAAGCCTTGTTTGTGTTCTTTTTATTAAACACTAAAGTTGAGTCGTATGATAGTTAGTTTGTTTTTATAAATTAAGAGACAAGAGGGTTGTAGGCTCTATGTAGAGTAATTACATATTATGTAATTGGAATACATGATGTGTATTCATTACACAACATGTAATGTCTTAGGCAGACAATTTCACATCATGTAAGGATTTTTCCCAGAAAGGAAGACCCCAATATTTACATGATGTGTAAATTATTTACATGTCATGTAAATGCTCGATTAGTTTTTTTAAAAGAGGAAAGGCCTCTTATTTTTTAAATAGAACTCACCCCCTTCTTCCTCATGAATAAGAGCATCCCAAGGAGCACTAAGGTATGTTCTTCTAAAATTCCTCCATTCAAACTCCAATTCTAGATCTGTTTATCATGTTAGAATCATACCAGTGAGTTCTTTAGTTCTTTGGATATATCCATAGTTTTCCTTCTTATCTTTATGCTATTTTGGTGTAGGATCTTATGCCCTATTTTTTAGGGTGTTAATTTTTTCCTCTATTTTCATTTGATCCAGGTCAAACTAAAGGCTTATAATAGACAAGGAGAGTGTTATAGGGATAAATAGGTGGTATATAAATTATTCCTCAAGTTTTTATGTTTTATAATATGTCATGTTGTGCCATATTCCAGTTTCACTATGCATTGCTCCAAATTTGCATCTAACTTAAATTGGTTTCCATGTTTGAAACCTAATTATCTTATTATACACCTTTAGATCGACTAAATTAGATGGAGACATCCATTTGGGTGTTTGAACTTACATGCCTAAATGGATTTCAAAAGAATATGGCAAAAACTCTTATTGGAGTGTTTGGTCTTACTTCTAAATTGTGATATTATAAATGAAATGGATGGATGTGGTGTTGTATCATGGATAAAACTCTTATAAATAATTGAATTGAATAGTGGTGAGTGGTAATCCCACGTCACCTATTTTAAATTAAAAAATGGTTACACCCTTTTTATATTAAATGATAATGAGAAATTAATTATACATTTAATTTTATTAAATACAATGGTTAGTTGTCAATTAATGGGCCTTATGACCTTTATGAATGATATATAAATGTGAATGGGCATGGTGACCCTTTGTAATAATAAATGGGCATGACAGCCCTTATGAATTATAATGAACAGGAACGAAGACCCTTATATAAATGTGGTAATATACGGGCATGGAATCCCTTGTGATACTATATGGACATGGAATCCATAGTGATACTTTACAGGCATGGCAACCCATGTGATATTATATGGGTGTAGCATCCCTATTGATAATTTATAGGCATGATGTCCCATGTGATACCAATTGGGAATGGAATCCCAAGTGATACTCTATAGGAATGGCATCCCTTGTGATACTATTTTGATACTATATTGAAATGGTGTCCCTTATTATGATATCGGTCATGGAATCCCTTATAAAATGACACAGGGCATGGATTCCCCTACACCACTTTGATAATGGGAATGAGGTCCCTTATAAATGTGATATCAGGCATTATATCCCTTGATACTTTTTCAGAGTTATTATGACATGGAATGAAGTAGGTATTGTTAGGCTGGTTTCATTTTATTAACCATAGTCAACCCATTTACAGTTATTACTACTTCTTTACATTGTAATATCTTCACAATTCTATATTTTATACACATGATGGATATTTATAGACGTCATTTGTGGTGTCCTACTAAGATTTATCGCACACCCTATCTAGGCCGCCTATGGTACCGAGGTAGACTATATTCTTATAGGTGTAGATGAGGGGAAGATTCCTCTTACAGATGCGGGACTTCTTCCTTCACATAAGATGGAGCTAGTAGTAGATGAATGAGCTGGATCTTGGGATTATTGTATAGACTTTGGGATTTTTGTAGATTTTGTTTATCTTGAACAACATGTATTTCCTACCACTTATATATATGTTTTCCAATTTTCTAGACATGAAATTATCATCCATTGTATATGATTCTATTTATTGGTTTTTATTATGATTATCAGTTTCACATTTATTTATTATTCATGTCTATTCTGTTTTTCCATCCGTTAATTATATGGCCTCCGCTATTTTTTCTATCTAATTACTATTGTTCTACTCTGGTAATGTGGGCATAGTCACCCCCATAGATACACCCTAGGCCCTCACTATTAGTCGGAATACTCTGGTGTCTGGGTAGATGCACTTGAGTCCATGTGGCTAATTGGGCTTGAGGCACCATTTTAGTGGCATCTGGTTTTGAGTCATCACAAAGTGGTATGAGAGCACTTATTTTTATGCATTACTATTTTGAGACAATAATCACGAGATTAGGAAGGAATTAGGGTTTAATAATGAGTTTTTATTGGGAGTATCTAACCCATGTATAGGGAAAATCCAAATTTCTATTAATTGAAATTGTTGTTTATTACTTTTTCTTATTACAGTTGAGCCAACTAGCCCGTACCAGAGTGGTAAGGGCTCCTGCTTGGCATCCAAGAGACCCAGGTTCAAAACCGGGTGGAGGTGAATTTCTGGGTACTATAGCAGTACTGTAGTAGTACTGTAGCAGGTACTGTTCAGTACTATAGCAGTCAGAACTATTCACTCAATTTGGGACTTCCGGCCACCGTTTTGGGCCTACGGGTCTCCAGGGCCTTCAGGCCTCAGGGCCTTCGGGCCACAAAGACCATGGAGTAGCCCGGTTCACATAGAGAAATCCCCAAAAGAGGACCAGAGTAATAAGAATAGTAGTCCCCAGATGCAGAGCTACCATATTGGAAGAATGAGAGGATATGACAACCGCTATCGGGACCAGGCACCGTGCAGCTTTGTACAGGGCAATGCTAGCCAATCAGAAATGCAATGTGGGGAGCTGGGTGATCAATGATGCAGAAGCTAGGGGAGGAGAAGTTCCTGTTGGTTGGGCCTACAGTTCATGTATTGGGCATAGTATTCCTCTAGGCCTTCGAGTCCTGTATTTCAAGTCATGTCAGGCCTTATGCCTTGGGCCTACGGGTCATGTTCGGGTTCCCCTTCATCCCATAAAAGGGGAATTATCTATAATAAAAATAAAAAATAAGGCCTTCGGGCCATTCTGGATTATTACAGTTGATATGACTCCACAATTGGGCGATGCACTTGAATTGTGATATTACTATTGATATAATTGAGGTTTATTTTTTATCCATGGCCTAATGATATGATTTCAAGGAAGCATTGAGCATGCATCATTTTAGGAACCTTGCAGGAAATTCACATGCCATGCATATGTCGTACCATATAGAAGCATTATGTTATTTTCATTTCTTATGATTTTCATGATTACTTTTACTTTTATAAATGGAATTTATATCAGCTAAAGATTCTTGAAAGAGATAGATAAAATATAGTTGGTACCTAGAGTGCCTTTCAAAGAAAAATATTATTTTTCTGCATAGGCTATGGCAGACACCATATGCATTCAACTATGGCACATTGAGTCATGGACCATTAGTTTCATGGACTTGAAAATTTCATGGTATGCATTGATTGGACACCAAAATTTCGTTCATAAGGTGTGTGGTACCTTATGAATCAGAATGGGTGAAACATTTGGTTTAACCATTTTAATAGGAATTCAATAAAAATATGAATTAAATGAAATTCATTTTGAAAAAAAACATTGAGCTTGACCTAGTCCCTACCTTAGTAGTGGGAAGTATTTTTCATATATTTTTTTCTATATAAATGTTTCTATCACCTAGATCTGACTCCTTTAGTAGGAATAAGGGTGAGAGTATTATACAGAAAGGTTTTGTACCTATTACATTTCTCTATCATGGCTTATTTCACTATTGAGTCCTATCTAAGGCTTGTATTTGGCCATTTTAGAGCAAAGCCACCATGACGCCCTACGATCGTATTCTAGGAGGGTGGTGATAACCATAACCCATAGGTGGTGGGCCATGATCTTCCAACTATACCTATAGTAGTGTAACATATTTCTATTTCTAACATGGGTGATGATGCCTGATTTTGAGGAGATTTCCTACGGATTATGTAGACAATGTAGGGAGATCTGCCCTCTTCCCCTTCTATGGGAGAGTTGACTAGAGAGTTATAATATTAGCATACACCCACGTTTTCAAGGGATGGAGGACCACATGCTGCAGAGTTAAGGCTCAAGATAGTGATGTATGTATTTGACCATATAGAGACACCTCCTAAGAGGAGAGTGAAACTTTCTACTTACATTATGAGAGGATATTCCAAATGATGGTGGGATATACTGAATTAGATAGGCCTGTATCATGAAACTATGTGGAAGGACTTCCAATCAAAATTCTTCGATTATTTATTCCCTGATACCCTAAGGGCTGGTCATTCCAGGTAGTTTATTAACCTGTAATAGGATTCGATAACATTTATATTCTATTCAACTCATTTTATAGAGTTTCATTTCTGTATGGCTATCTATACTGCTAATGAGATAGTAAAAGTAAGAAACTTTGAGGATGGTCTAAGGCATCCTATTCATTCTTAGGTAAATATTTTCCAATCGACCACTATATATGATATAGTGAACATAGCCGTTATTACCAAGAAAAACTAGAGGGAAGAAGAAAATGTGAGCCAGTGTGGTTTATAACCTAGACAAAGTAGTGGTTCTACTAGTGGTTGAAACTGGTGCTTTGATACTATTCATATGAGCAGCGACATCTAGTTTAAACCCACAAACAGGTATGCAATATGTCATCAGTGTGGGAAGCCTAGGCATAAGAATCCCCAGTGTCCCATAAACCCCATCGAGTGTCGATGATACAGAATATTGGGGGCATCTATAGGACCTTCCCATTTGTTTCAAGTAGAAGAGGATTTGTGCTAGCTCCACCTTCAAGAGTAGATTCAATAGAACCTCTCCGAGTAGGTAGCTAGAGTACTAATGTATGTACATGTAGAGGAGGAGGTTATGGCCATGTTATATGGGATTTATATTTTCAGCACCAATAGAGTGGAACTAATCTAGGTAGTCATCTTGTTACAAAAGGTCAAGGATTGGTCCATATCTATTAAGTGTATCCTATATCAGAAGAGGATACAAAACCATCTACTATTAAAGGTACTATTCTAGTACCCTCTACTATCATTTATTCTTTGTTAAATACAGGTGCATCACATTCTTTCATATCTGTTCTGATTGTGGAGAGTCTCAGACTTCATGTTGATTACACTTGTGGTGCCATGAAATTTGATACACCTTTGGTTATACAATCAGAGAGAGTAATCTAGTGAAAGGAATACCCTCTTGAGATAAGATAAAATCATTTTACATGGAACCACTTCATCCTCAAGATGATAGGCTTAAATGTTATTCTTGGGATGGACTGGTTGGTCCCCTATCATGCCTATGTGGATTGTTATTGTCGTACGGTGTCTTTTAGATCATTAAAGGGTGGTACGTATATTCAAAAGGGTGAGTGGTATGTCTATGAAGGTAGAATTAGACCATATAATCAATTCTTAGGTGGAGTTACCACCAATTTTCTCTCATTTATATGAATGATCACGGACTACGTTAGACTGAGTTCCCTTCTGTAGTTGATCGATTTAGTGATGTCTTCCCCGATGACTTGTTAAGACTACCTCATGAGAGAGAGGTGTAATTTACCATCAAGATAGTTCCTGGAGCTACACTAGTATCCATTCCTCTTTACTGGATGACAACTACTGAGCTGCAGGAGCTCAAGAGGTAGATAGTGGACTTAGAGGACAAAGGTTTTACATGACCCAATACTTCTCCATGGGGTTCCCTAGTCCTTTTCTCCAAGGAGGATAGAACCCTCATTCATTGTATGGATTACCAGAAGTTTAATTAGATTATAGTGAACCAATGGTATCCCATACCTTTCATAGATGATCTTTTTGACTAGCATAGAGGAGTGAGTGTGTTTTTGAAGATCGACATAAGATTGTGATATCATCAGGTTCGATTCATACATTCAGATATTCCACATATGACTTTCCATAGTCAATAAAACTTATATAAATATCTCATGATGTTGTTTGATCTTCAGAATATGGATTTTGTATTCATGGATCTAATGAATATGGGTTTTCATCCCTACTAAGATTCATTTATCCTGGTATTCATAGACAACATCTTGGTGTATTCTCATACTTGAAACGACTATTCTACTCATCTTGAGAACATTTTGAATACACTAAGACAGAACTAGCTATATTCTAATATTAGTAAATTCCATTTGTGGATTGAAAAGGTTCATTTCTTTGGTCACATTTTCTTAGAATAAGGAGTTTTAGTTGACCTAGAGAAGTTGGGAGTTATGGATACTTGGGAGAAACCCAAGAGCGTCTTTGACATACAGAGTTTCTTAGGGATAGCTGGTCACTACAATAATTTTATACACTAATTTTGATTACTTGTTTCACCTATTACTAGTATTACAAATAAGGGTATGAATTTTCTATAGTCAGAAGCATGGGATAAGGACTTTCAGGATCTGAGAGGAAAACTTAACTCATCGCCTATTCTGATTCTACCAACACTTGGAAGAGGCTATATAGTGTTCTATGATGCATCCATAATTGGTCCAAGAGTAGTGATAATGAATAATGATAGAGTCATTGTGTACTAACCTTTCCAGTTGAGGCCTCATGAAAGAAATGTCCCAATTCACGATCTCAAGTTAGTATATGTTGTACATGTCTTGCACTGGAGGAGGCATTACCTACTGGGAGAGAATTTTGTGGTGTTTACAAACTAGAAGATCCCCAGGTATATATTTACACAGTGAGACTTGAATCTTGGGTAGTGAATATGGTTTGAACATCTACAGTTCTTTGAATTTTAGCTAGCCTATATGCTAGTGAAAGGCAATGTTGTTGCCAATGCTCTAAGTAGGAGGACTCAGACACGGGCAGTTCATGAGGAATGTAGCGATTAATATCTTATGATGCTATTTTTTTAGATGCACCTGGAGGTTTAGGACCATCATTGATTATCTGTACTTGCACCATTATCACTGACCTCTTCACTTTTGGAGAAGGTGAAGATGAGGCAATTTTCAGATCTTGAGGTCTTGGTCTTGGGAGATAGTAGTGTTGATGAGGACCCACCTATGGATTGGACTATTGATGATGATGACATACTTATTATACATGGGAGTATATGGGTTCCCATATATATGAGAAATGATATGATGTGTAACTCATATGTTTCCCAGTGGGCTATTCACCCAGGTATCTCCAAGATGTATCGTGAATTGCGCCGACTGTATTGTTGTCCAGGGATGACACATAAAATAACATATTTTATCACTAGATGGTCCAACTATCGGCATGTAAAGTAGAGTACTAGTGAAATACAGAATTTATATAGCCATTAATGACCCAGAATAGAAATGGGAGGATGTTGCTATGATTTTTTTGTTGGATTACAGAGTTCTCCTTGAAGTAGTAACACAGTTTGGGTAGTCATGGGTCAACTGACACAGGTAGCTAACTTTATTCATATCTGGGGGAATTTCTCATTTGATGATCTGGGAAGATTGTACATCCATGAGACTATCTGACTACACAGGTTCCCTCATAATATCATTTTAGATAGGGATTTTCATTTTACATCAAGGTTCTAGAAGGGGTTGTAGAAGGGTATGGGTACACAAGTGCTTCTGATCATATCCTTTCACCATCAGACCAATGGTCTATTGTAATAGACTATATAGGTTTTAGAGGACATGGTTTGAGCATGTGACCTTTATTTCAATGGTTCTTGGGAGAATCATATCCCTCTCATCAAGTTCTCCTACAATATCAGTTATCAGGTGACAATTCAGATAGCTCCTTATGAGGCCCTATACGGTAGGACATGTCATTCACCCTTATGATAGTTATATGAAGGAGAGTTAGAAATACCATGTTCTCATATCATTTAGGATACTTCAGAGTAGGTTCAAATGATTATAATTAACATGTCTACTACTCAGTATATATTGAAATCATATGCCGATCACCATCGACGACCTCTAGATTTCGAGGTCAGGGATCATTTCGTATTACCGGTATCACCCAAACATGGGCATGGAAAGATAAAGAGGGAAATAAAAAATTTTATATGCTTTTCAGGTCATTTGATATTCTAGAGAGAGTTGGTCCTGTAGCCTATAGGTTTATATTACCTCATAGGTACCATTCCATGCATGACATCTTCCTCATTTTGCAACTTCACCATTACCATACTGACACGTCTCATAATTTTGATCTAGAGGATGTTGAGCTTGATGTTGATTCTTATTTTGAGGATTATCCTATATGCATCATTGAATGAAGAATAAAGTCTCTTTGAGGTCGGTCTGTCCATTTAGTATGGGTGTTATAAAAGCATGGTCAGGTATTGGATGAGACTTTAGAGCGGGAGGGCGATGTAAATGCTCAGTGACCAGAGTTGTTCTTGGATGATTTTTTGCCTCCCTAAGAAGATAAACTCATGGATGAGTTTATTTAAGGAGAAATATTGCAAGAACCCCATTTTTCCTATCAGGTATGGATATTTTTTCCAATTTAATAATTTTTTGTGTTCTTTGCATCAGGCCCAAATCTCGGGCCATTGGCATGTTGTTTTTTAGAAATAAAGAGATATGAGGGTGGTATTCTAGATGTAGAGTAATTACATGTTGTGTAATTAGAATACATGATGTGTATTCATTACACAACATGTAATGTCTTGGAAAGACCATATCATGTCATGTAATGGTTTTTCCCATAATAGAAGAGCCTAATCTTTACTTTATGTGTAAATTATTTACACGTCATTTAAATGATTGATCTATTTTTTTAAAAAGAGGAAGGACGTTCTATTTTTCATAAATAACGCACCCCTTATCTATCACATTTAGGATCACCCCAAGGATCACTAAGGTATGTTCTTACACCATTCCTCCATCTGAACTTAGATTATAGACCCATCTTTCATGTTGGAAGCGTGCCAGTGAGTGCTTTAGTCCTTTGGATATGTTCGCCATTTTACTTTGTATCTTTTAGGCTATTTTGGTGTAGGTTCTTATGCCATATTTTTAGGGTGTTAATTTTTTCTTCTATTTCTTTACGATCCATGCCAAAACGAAGGATGATACTAGACAAAGAAAGTGTTATATGTATAAGGTAGGTGGTCTATAAATTATTTCTCAAGTTTTGATGTTTTATAATATGTCCCATTGTGCCACATGCCAGTTTCACCATGTGTTGCTCCTAAATTTCATCTGCCTTAAATTGGTTTCCATGTTTGGAACCTAATGGTCTTATTAGTCCCCTTGATATTCACTACCTTAGATAGATCCATCCCTTTGGGTGTGCCCTCTTACATTCCTAAATGGGTTTCATGAGAATATGGCCAAAACACCTACTGGAGTGTTTAGTCTTGCTTCTAAATTGTGATATCATAAATGAAATGGATGGATGTAGTGTTGTAGAATATCTAACACTCTTATAAAGGATTTAATTGAATAGTGTTGAGTGGTAATCTCATGCCACATATTTTGAATTGAAAAATGGTTACACCCTTGTTGATATTAAACTATTATGAGAAATAAATTATAACTTGACTTGTATTAAAGTTAATGTTTAGTTGTCAATGAATGGGAATGATGAACTTTATGCATGATATATAAATGTGAATGGGAATGAAGACCCTTTATAATAATATATGGACATCATTACCATTGATAGTTATAATGAATGGTCATGGAGACCCTTAAATAAATGTTTTAAAATATGGGCATCACATCCCTTGTGATACTATATGAACATGAATTCCATAGTGATAATTTACTGTCATGGAATCCCTTTTGATACTATATGGGCATGATGTTGACAATGATACTTTACATTCATGGTTTCCCTTGTGATACTATATGGGTACGGCATCCCTAGTGATACATTATTGGCATGATGGAATCCTTGGTGATACTTTATGGGAATGATGTATCTTGTGATACTATATGTGAATGGAATCCCTTATAACTATGATACTCGACATGGCGTCCCATACACCACTATGATACTGAGCATGACATCCCTTATAAATGTGATACCAGACATTGTGTCCCTTAATACTTATTCATAGTTATTCTGACAGTGGAAAAAGTAGGTATTGTTAGCTTGGTTTCCTTTTAAGAACCATATCCAACCCATTTACAATTATTAATAATAATTTACATTTTTATATATGCACACTTCAATATTGTATACATAGGTTAGATATTTATAGATGTCGTTTGTGGTGGCCTACTAAGATTTATCTCACACCCCATTTAGGCTACCTATGGTACCCCGATAGACTATATTCCCATAGGTGTAAATAAGGGGAAGCATCCTGTTATGGATGCATAACTTATGGCTTCACATAAGATAGATCTGGTAGTAGATGACCAGATTGGAGCTTGGGATTCTTGGATAGACTTTTGGCTTTTTGTACCTTTTATTTATCTTGTACAATATATATTGTCTACTTCTTGTATTCATGTTTTCTTGATTTCTATACATGAAATGATAATTCATTGTGCATGATTCAATTTACTACTTTTGATTATGATTAACAGTTTCTCAGTTATTTAATATTCCTATCTATTTTGTTTTGCAATCTGTTCATTATACTGCTTTTACTATTTTTTATATCTATTTACCACTGTGCCACTCCAGTAATAAGGGCATAGTCTCCCCATAGACACACCGTAGGCCCCCACTTCTAGTCAGTATCCTCTTTTGTTTGGGGAGATGCGCTTGAGGCCATGTGGCTAACCAAACTCGGGGCACCTTTTTAGTCATCTGGGTCTGGGATGTCACAACGATGACTTGAGATGGTTATTGTGTGATTTGTGTTACTAGTTTTTATATTATCCATGATGAAAACATGGAATTAATTAAAAATTTTATAAACTTTTAACATAATTCTATAAATTAGTTTATCCACTTCTAGTATTTTTATTTTATTTTTTTATTTTCATAGTGTTTACCTTATTTTTTTTAAATTTTAGATAATTATATATTAATATTAGTTATGAATATTATATTTAGTATATAGTAGTATTTAACATTATATATTAAAATTATTTTTACTAAGTTTAATAATAATAATATTTAATTATTTTAACATCTATTAATATTAATATTATTATTATGTGTATAATTATAATTTTAGCTAATTATATTTATAGATTATGTATTATTCTTTGTATATATAATTATATATATATGTGTGTGTGTGTGTGTATATATATTTATATAATTATATCTATTAATTATATCTATAATAATAATAATTACTAGGATATCTTATGCAACCTTCTAAATAAAATAGAATATTAAAATTTTAAAATTTGACAAATGTGTTTTCTTACAGGAAAGCATGGGGGGTTGGGTATCTAATTTTTTTGTGCAAAACCCTAGTAGGCATTCTTGAGGAAGCCTATACTAGGTCCAAAAAAGCTGACTCCTCTGTCCTCCCCTCCCCACCACTCTCTTTTGTTCACACTAAGTAGCAACAAATCTGAGTGGCACTGAAATCCGCTCCTTTCCAAATATATAGTGAACTAGCCCAAGACCATATCTCATGGTTATTCTTCAACATTCCATGAACACCATGAATAATTCCATTATATTAATCACTTTTAACAACCCTCATGTCATGTGAAACCTTTATTTAGCAGGTGTGACACACCATCTAGCTCGAGACCCTCTCTCTCTAGACTCACACACCACCAAATCTAGGCAGCACTACTAAAAATATTGGTTTTATCAGTGCTAATAAAAGATTTTATCAGTGCTAAAAAAGAATTGATAATAGAGGCACTATTAAAAGGGGTCCCTTTTATCAGTGCTAAAAAAACAGCGGATAAAGGCCCCTTTTATCAGTGCTAAAAAAGCGATGATAATAGGGGTCTTTTATCGGTGCTAAAAAGATAAACTAATAAAAGGAAAAAATTAACAATTTTTTTAAAAATTGTATAAATCGTAGGGTATACCCACCCCTTTTAATAGTTCTTGACCTCATTTCAATAGTTCTAGGAAGCCCCACCCGTGCGTGCCCCCGCAACCCCTTTAACAACACTAGGAACACACCCCCACCCTTTAATTACACTATCCCCTACACCCACCCGCACACCCCAGTCTCCACTTGGATTCAAACTCAATACCTCTCCCTTGCAAACCTGCACCTTTACCAGTCATCCATCTTGTTTCATTCTCCGTTTAATGATATATCTATTTATTTATATTTATTTTTATATTAATATAAATTTATGTTAATATATATATAGTTATATTAATATATATATATTTGTATATTAATATATATATTAATATACATATATATACATATATAGTTATATTTATATATTTATTCATACATTAATATATATATATATATTAATATATATATAGTTATTTATATTTATTTCTATATTAATATATATTTATATCTATCTATTTATATATTTATTTATTTAGTTATAATTTCTTATCCATATATTTATTCATATATTAATATATATTTAAAAATATTAGTTTTAAATACATTTATAATTTTTTTTGTGTATGTTTATAAATAAATAAATAAATACATATATACAACATACATACATACATATATTTATTATATACGTGTATCTGTATGTATAATTATACAAATTTATATATATTTATATATATTTACATATATTATATATTAAAATGCATATACATATGTTATAATATATAGATAATATATATCAGTTTGTTAATACAGACAGTCACTAATACACACACACACAATATATATTAGAATATAAATATTTATATATTTCTATTTTAAATAAAATGGATATTAGTTTTTATTTAGATAAGGCTTATATATTGAGAAATATATTTTATATATAAGTATGTTTTATTTTTTGTTTATAAAATTAAATTTTTATGTGTGAATGTATTAAAAAAATGTATATATTGTTATATATTTGATTATAAATAACAATACATTGTAAAAATTGATAAAATTTAAAATTCATAATATTAATATGAATGTAATCCCTAGGAATAGATTCAGTCCCCACTGAAAAAGGGCCAAAATACCCCCCATAAATGAGGGTTAAATTCCATCAAATGTTAAAAAATCTGGGTATCCTAACTAAAAACTCAGTTTTTGAAGACTGATGAATATTTTTGGACTTGAAAAATGTGATAGAGGGTTCCACTTTATCATTAGTGTGTAGATCTCATCGTAGGTTTCAATTTGATATTTGGTAGAGCTCAAACGGACACCCGAAACAAAAGTTATGACCCTTTGATGTTTGAGTTACGTTTTCAACTTATTTTAGATATTTTATTATTTTTTTTGATTTTTTGTGTGTTTAATTTTTTATTAAATTATTATTACTCAATAATAATTCTTAAATTATTAATTAATAATATATTTTTAAATATTTTATAATCCATTTTCACTAAATATCTTATATATTGAGTGTAAAAGTCTATTTATACTTATATAAAACATATTTAAATAAATATATATATATATATTATTTATATCAATATATATATTTATATCAATATATATTTATATATTAATATATTATTTTTAATGATTTTTTTGAAATATACCCTTTATCAGTGCTAGTAAAAAAAGTGCTAATAAAGACCCCCCCTTTATCAGTGCTACTAAAAAGCACTAATAAAGGGGGTCCCTTTAACATTGCTAAAAAAGCACTGATAAAGGGGGTACCTTTATCAGTGCTTTTTTTTGGACTGTTAAAGGGTGGCACTACGTAAAGTTGTTTCTGTGGCAGTGCAGCTATCTCTACCCCTCCCTCCACCCATGAAACACCACCTCATACCTCTTGCATAAAAAAGATCATCAAACCTACGTCCTCCCATTGATTCCTCCATTCACATGTGGTATCATTGGTGATTTGTGTGCACAATAGTTCATTTCAAAATCATGATCAGTGGGGACTCCGATTATGCTCATGGTTGTTGGGAAGCTACGTGTGTCCAACTTCTAAATGAAGACAAACAAGAACTATTAGAAGATAATGATCAAAAGAAACAAAAGGCATAAGAACAACATAAGTTTTGACATGGTCAATACCCTCATCCTAATCCATTGAGGGAACACTATAATTTTTTAATCAAGTAAACATAAGATGATTACAATTTTTCACACAGTGATCCTAACTATTTCTATATCCCACTATTACATAGTAAGACCCATTCAATGATATTGGTTGTTACCACCATCCAATATTCACAGGACGAAGTCCACCTTACCTAATATACATGGTAAATCCTCCATTTGTTCAAGACCTACAAACACAAAAAATCCTTCATCTAATGGATAATTCACACTTCTAGCGACCCCACATAGTTTTTTTATAAAATTGGTGACATGAATTGGTCACCAAATTTATGAACCAATGGAATTTATTAAAAAACAAGAGTATTAGTACAAACACGAGGTGTAAATAGCTTACACTATAAGGGATTTGGTGGATTACCAACCAAAAACACCAAGAAAAGAAAGAAAAATCTCAAATAGAAAAAAATGATTGAAAAAACCTTCTATCAAATAGTCTATGATCTCTATAAAGGGTTATACTATCCAATGGGGACACCACCAAGGGAGGCATCGATCCACTCTCAAGGGAAGAAAAATCATATATCAACAAATTTAATTATCTATAAACATAAGTTATGTCCTTCACACTGCTATACAATTGTGATTATAAAATTAAAGGCTAAGATTCAACCTAAAAAGACCTGTGATCCCACATAGTATCACTAAATAAGTCTCCTTTATGTTTTCTGCTCTGCCTACTAATTGAGTGATCAAGGGTAACTTCTAGTTGTACCTTCCAACTACACCATCTAGTTTGTATTTTCTTGTCCTTCAGACATCATTCACTACCACTGCACTATACTATTTGTTCGTTAGAAGTATGGATTATGGAATTTATTCTTTTGTTAGTCTTAGAAAACAAGCTGGAATATGGTTTTATCAACCTAGATTAATAATCTCTCACTAGGGAATAATTTTATGATATTTACTATTGAGTCCTCCATTAGTGCCCATATACCTCCTTCCACTCTTGAATCTTTTAATATAGTCACATGGCTCCCCCTCCATGATTCCAGTCACCCCATCCCAAATGAGGCACAAAATCACCTCAACACATCACAGAATACACCTTTCTCAACACATCTTCTAGATTATGAGACACAAATATCTTCTATAGATCCAATACTACATCCACTATAAAAAAGTTCTTAACAATGGTTTATTAGCAACGATTTTAATAACTTCCATGAAATAAATCATTATAAAAATAATTTATAATATAGAAGAGGTTTAATATAACAACCAATATATATATATATATATTTATTTATTTATTTAGCAGCAGTTTTATTTCAACCTGTAATGTCCTGACCTAGGGGCCATGAAATGGTGCCTCAAGTTGGTGGGTCATAAGGGCTAAAGCGCGAATCCCCATACACCAGAGGCTATTGACTAGAAGAGTTTTTGATGGTTCATTTGAGATAATATACCTTCATAATCAGAGTAACACAGTAGTATCATAAATGAAGACAATGTGGAAGCATAAATTATCCAACAATAGAAGATATATCATCCATAAAACAAAAACAATAATCATATCAAAGTTCAAAATCATATAAAAAATGATGTGTATGTCATGAAGTTATAAAAAATACATGAATTACATGGAAACATGCATCCAGTACAATATATTCAATAAAATTACAAAAAGACCAAAAGAAACTATCTCCAGATAGCATCACAATCCATAGACCAATCCTATGCTTCCATACTCCTATTCAAACATCAATCAATCACCTCCCAGAAGACTCTTTACCCTATCCCTATCTATATCCATGATTTCTTTCTAAGTATCAAACAATGGCCCAAATAGGGTGTGAGATAACACTTTGTAGGCCCCCACAAATGGTGTCTATAACGAGTACAATCTGTGCATATAAGCTGAAGTAGTGTGCAAATATAACATGAGAAAAATTAATGAAATTATAATTGTTTTTTATAGTCTATCGAGGATTTTTGTGATAAAGAAACTAAAATATAAGGTCCATTTATAAATATTGGTAAGAAAATTCAATGACCTACATCATATAATCCTGTATCATACATACACATGCCATGATCCAAGGATTAGAAACTTCAAAGGCATCCTAATAGGCTAGATCCAAGGATTAGAAATATCCAAAGAATACTTGTAGGTTAGATCCAAGGTGTGAGAACCAAGGCATCCATGTAATCCAGATCCTAGGAGTATAAATGTCCATGTAATCCAAGTAAGTTGGATCTAAGGAGTAGTAATTTCTATGACATCCAAGTGGGTCATTGGTACCATAATGTAAACCCTTTAGTGTCATCATAACCAATACATTAAAAACATCATAAACCATTTCATTAATCATTTCATTAAAACCTTCATAATCATACACAAACCAAGGGATTATCCATTTCATTAATCATTTCATTAGTCCCTTCATAATCATAAACAATATAAGGTATTATTTATTTCATACATTTCAAATACAAATGAAAATGTTCATTAATGTTATTACAACCATTGACAATCCAATTTATTTACCACATTTAATTCCCCATAAAGAATAATGAGATTAACTCACACCAAGGGTGATATTTCTATAGTAAAAGGTAATAACCCACCCTATGTGTTGTTCATGTGGAGTTTCACAACCTCTAACATAGTACAAGAGTTTCATGGAATGTCTTGAACTATAATTTAGCATTTGATTTAGGTGTTTGATAATTCAGGAAGCAATTAAAGAAATATCTGACATGCAGAATAATGACATATATGTATAAACAAACATACATTGAGGGAAAAGGTATGTACCACCTACCTTATGCATGTCTAGGACCACTTTTCTAAGCTCAACCTCTAATTTGGTCTAGATGAGAAGAAAACAGAAGAAAATTCAAACACCCTAAAAATAGGGAAGATGAGATCACACCAAAATAGCATCATTGATAGAAATAAAAATTAAAAAAGGAGACTAAGGACTATAGATCCTACTGGTGGCTATCCAACAAGACAAACATATCTTGAATCAGAGTTCGTATAAAGAAAAAATTTAAATCCTAGGTGATAGAGGCTTGAGAGATTCTAATACGAGGAGAAAGAGGTTCTATCCCCTGGAAAATAAGAAAGAAAAATTTTGTTTAGGTTTTATGTATTTTAAGTGAAAAAGTGGCCATTTTTACAATTTTTAAAAGGTTTCGTGGTTTGGATTCATAGTTAGCCAAAATGTGCACCAATCGTTCACCCAAATCTATCTCAAGAGACTTGTTGCATGGGATAGGTGCACAATTTGACTAACCATGCATAAACCATGTAAAAAACCTTTGTCACATATCTGAGACAAATTGCATGACCATGAATCTTGGGTATCATGGTTAAGGAAACACCACACGATCCACTGGTTTCCACTGAAACACCCCACATGGTTTTCTCTAACCATGTGGACTGGGCTGCACAGTTTCTACTAACTATGCAACCAAGATATTTCCTCAAAAAGGTGGGGCTATGGGTTCTGAACAAGCTCCATACACTATCATTTCCTCCATAATCTTATTATTCATTCATTAAGGGTAAAATTAAGGAATTAAACCAAAATAAAAAGGGTATGTACCTCAAATAAAAATCGAGTTCTTATTATCTTACCCCCTTAAATGAACTCATCCCCGAGTTGTCCTTTCAAGGGTGGCATAACTTCATTCGATAATAACACCAACTAATGAGCATGCATGTCAGCCTCCCACTCTCAAGTCTCATCCTATACATGGCCTTTTTTCATAAAACCCATACTGTAGGGACCATACCCCAGTTTCCCAGAGTCGGTGCCTTATTTTATTACATTGGAATATAAACAAAGAATATGCATCCTAAAGAACCAAGTAGTTTAGTAGCTTTGGATACAAGATATATACATAAGTTTAATATTACAACTTGAAATGAAATACAATATATAAGTTTTATTGGGATCACCCACAAATATAAGTTTATCCCTACACGCAATTCATAATAAAATTCTTCATGTCCTAAGAAAATGAAACATAAAAAAGGGGTGATATCAAATGATCACTAACAATATAAAATACAGTGGAAGATAACATAAACATTAGGTATGGTGAATAATTCAAAACTCATTCCTTTAAAAGAAAAACATGAACATAATATGGTAGGAATATGAGCTGAGTAAATATTTCCATAATAAAACATAATCATGGGTATCCCACTAGTTGAATAACCCCATGAAATTTGAATTTTTGGATTCATAATGAGGGAAATGCATATGATGTATATTCTGAAACATACCATCAAGGCCTTTTCCAATACATCTAAAAATGATTAATGCCTCGGCCAAAACCATATCTAAAATGGGCAAGGCCTCGACCAAGTCCATATCTATTTGTCTCATTAGACCTACTGATGCATCGAGGGGCCATAACAGGACACAACCATCACATAATAATTCCAATATATTCCTAATATGATAAAGAAGAACAAAAAAACATATACATTCATATTGAAACTAAAATATGAAATGTAAATAATATTACCTGAACATTAAGCATAAACACTAACCATTCGGAGTAAATTGGTGAATAGTTTTAAGATATAACATCTATAGTCAAACTAATATTAAACCATTAAATTTAATATGGTATATTATATCATAAAATACTGATCCCAATAATACATAATAATCAACAAGAATGTTGAAACAGATGAAGATACTCTTATAAAATCATCGAGTTATTCTTGAGAAAAATACTCTTTTAACTTAAAAAGAAGAGTTATTTTGGAAAATTACTTGTATAAAACCAAAAATGGAGTAAGATAGTATCTCCATAATAAAATAAGTGATTTTTTAAGGATAATTTTTTCTAAAAATAGATTATATTGTGCCCTTGTAAATATTTAATAATTTGAGATATTCCCTTGAGTCGGGCATGTATTTCAGAAAGAAATGTTGAAAGATCATTTTTAAAAAATATAATTCCCCATAAATTAAGGTGTAATTCTGATTGGAACACATATATAGAACATTCACACAGATATTATTTTGATTAAATATGAATTAATAAGAATTTAATTGAGGTAGGTAGATAATAAAAGTAACCTGAATGAAAATGGAGGTTTGGGTGGAAAACCCTTACCTTAAGTCTGAAGGTGTTCTTAACTTGATATTAACGACCTGAATAATAAAATTTAGGTTCACAAATTAATTATTAAATAACCTCCTATATATGTAATTTATTTATTATAACCTTGTTTGGTTCATTTATGGCCTTTTTATGGGTTAAGAGATTCGATTTCATTGCTTGGGAGAGTTTTCTTCCTTGGTTTTCATGACTGATTTACTTATATTGATGTATGGATAAACATGTAGAATGATAATGTATTTCTAGAATATAAGTTGTATGTTATTAGTGAACAACCAGAATATTAAATGGTTATAAATTTTTTTTGGTTATTGGGAGAGAATATGAGTCATTATATAAAACTTTAATGATAATTGTTTGGGTTTATTGGCGGTTTTTGATCAGTACAAACTCATTTTAATTTATAAATTAATATCATATGTAAAGAAGGATTAAATAACCTTAAATAAGTTATAATACATATATTATAGTCTTTTTAAACCATAAAAATGGTTTCATGACAAGAATTGAAGATGTTAATAGAAATTGAAAACTCTTCGTCCTTGAATGTTATAAATTAACACATCTCATATGGTGTTTTCATTTCTTGTCTAAAAGAAGGGGAAATGAGACATGATGAAGATTTATTCCTTTATAATTAATTTTTTTAGTACATGTAAGGTATTAGAGTAATCAAAACATTTTTATGAAATTATGTGAGGAAATAAAAATAAATTAATGGAACTTTAAATAGAAGAAATGAAAAGAGGAATTTACCTCTTGAAGTAGTCTTCCTTGAGAGCCTCTTTAGGGAAGATATTTTTGTCTTTTTATGATACCAAGGGCAGATAGACATGGGGGATGGGATAGGGAGGATATTTAGGCATAATTTATACATTGAATAAGGATTTATAAGAGTTAAGAGAAGAGGGAGTGGGGGGGGGGGTTATAGTGGAGGAGAGGAGTAATTTTTGAGTATCTTAATCATTATTTTATTATTTTTCCAAAGAAAACCAATAGTATTGATTATTGTGACCAATAATAGTAATATGTGCATGTGAGTTATAAAAAATAGTCATTTACATCATCCATGACTCAATAATGGTGCAAAAATTAACTTATTTAACATATTTTGTAAATTATCGAATTTCACTATTCACAAAAATTAAAATATTTTAGAAAAATCCCAGAAATTCAATCTAATTTTTTTTTCAAGGTGTATATTTCAAAAATGAAATAAATTTTTTGAAAATAATTTTCTAAATATGATCAATTTAATTTTTAAATAAAAGAATAATTTATTCAAAAAATAACAATTTTAAAACTATAATTCGTTTTATATCACATTAAAAAATTAATCAAGAACAAAACCTTAAGACAATAAAAGAATAATATGATTTACTATTCAAAAGGTTCATATTAATATTCATATTAATATTCATAATTTTATGTTACTATTCACCAAAAATTATGTTTTTCTAATCAGACTCTAAATATCTTACTGAACGCAGCAGTGTATGTCAGTTTTTCAAAATTCAAATCGCAGAGGCGGAAAAATTGTGTTTACTAGCTAGGTTATAACAAGGTGGTAGAGACTCAGTGCATTCAATATTAAATTTTGAAAAATCTTGCATTATTACATTATCCCTTCCTTACAAAAATTTCTTCCTCGAAATTACCAGAATGTTACCTTACAAAAAGATTTGGGTAGTTCTTTATCATAAGCTCCTCAGGCTCCCATGTTGCCTCTTCGATTTTATGATTTATCCAAAGTATATTTACCATTAGATTCATCCTATTCCTCAAAAAATTTTCTTTAGTGTCCAGAATCTAGATAGGATCTTCACAGTAAAATAGGTCAGGTTCCAATTCCATGCCTTCATAAGTGAGGAAATGCGTTGGGTCTAGCATGTACTTTCTCATCAAAAAGACATGGAACACATTGTGTACCTTAAATAATCTAGGTGTCATATCCAAACTATATTCAATATCTCCAATTCTCTATAGAATTTTGAAAATGGCCTATATACCTAGGGATCAATTTCCCTTTCTTCCTAAATCTTATAACACCCTTCCATGGGGACCCTTTCAAGAAAACATGATCTCCCACTTGAAATTACAAATCCTTCCTTTGATTATTGGCATAAATATTTTGCCTAATTTGAGATACTTTTATATGGGTTTGAATGGTCTTTACCTTCACTATTTTTTCCTCCACAAGCTCTGGGCCCACGAGTTTCATTTCTCCAACTTCATCCCAACAAGTTGGTTTATGGCATCTCTTTTTGTACAATGCTTCATATAGTGCCATTTGAATAGTTGAATGGAAACTAATATTATAGGAAAACTCCAATAAAGGTAAATATTGATCCCAAATACCTTGAAAGTTATGTGAACATGATCTCTACATGTCCTCTATGGTTTGAATCATCCTTTCTAATTTCACATCAGTTTGAGGATGAAAAGATATACTCAAACGAAGCTCATTATCTAAAGCTTTTTGAAGTCTTTTACATAATTTCGATGTAAATCATGGATCAAGATTAGAAAAAATTGAGATAGGTGCTCCATTAAGTCTCACAACTTCATTGATATAGAGTTTTCCTAGGTTCTCTAGTGGCAAATCCTACCTTATAGAGAGTAAATGTGACAATTTTCTAAGTTGATTCGCAATTACCCTTATTTCATCATTATTTATTGGAGTTTTGGGTAATCCAGTGAAAAAATCTATGGTTATGTCATCTCATTTCCATATAGTAATAGGTATAGGTTTTATAACTTTTCTAGGATGTGGTTGTTCGGTCTTCACTTTGATAGACTAAACATCTTGATACATAATCAGAAATTTACCTCTTCATGTTTTCCCACCAGAAATGTTCCTTCAAATCTCTATACATTTTAGTAATACAAGGGTGTATATAGAAATTTGAGCAAAGATAATCATCCAATAACTCCATTTTCTACTCTGGTAGATAGGGGAGACATACCCTCTTCCCAAATTTTAGAATTTCATATTCAAACATGAAGTCATCCAACTTCCCATCCTTCCAAACATTAACTTTATTTTGAAGATTCTCATCACCAGAGTGTGAAGATTTAATTATTTCCAATAAAGATGGTTTAAAAACCATTTGAAAAAGTAATTATGTTTCACCTTCTTTGATAATTCAAATTTACATCCTCACTAGATCCATGTACAAAGGATACTTTTCAATCCTTATTTTGTTGAGAACTCCATGATCCTTCCTACTCAATGCATCAACTAACTTATTTTCCTTTCCTGGGTGATAGTGTATGGAACAATAATAATCCTTGAGTAGTTCGAGCCATCGTCTTTGCCTCATGTTGAGTACTTTCTGTGAGAAGATATATTTTAGAATCATATGATCTGTATATATCTTACATTTTTCTTCATAGAGAAAATGTCTCCATATCTTCATAGAAAAGATTAACACTGCTAACTCAAGATCATGAGTAGGATAGTTTTGTTCATGAATTTTTAATTGTCTTGATGCATAGGAAATAATTGTATCATTCTGCATAAGGACACAACCAAGTCCTTTCATTGATGCATCACTATATATCACTAACCCACCATTCCCTGATGGTAGAGTTAGGATCATAGCATTCACTAATCGTCTCTTCAACTCTTTAAAAAATTCCTCAAATTCATTTTTTGATATAAACTTAACCCCTTTACGTGTAATCTTGGTCATTGGGTTGACTAAACGGGTGAATTTATAAATGAAATGCTGATAATAACCTGCTAAACCAATAAAAACACGTACCTCCGTTATGTGCGTTGGAGTAGGAAATTATTGCACAACCTTTGTCTTCACAGGATCAACATATATTCCATCCTTACAGACAATGTGGTCAATAAAAGAAACTGATTTAAGACAAAATTCACACAATCTAAAGATCCCATATAATTTATTTTTCTAGGAATCTTTAGAATAGTGCATAAGTGATTTTCATGATATTCATAGCTTCTAGAGTATACCAAGATATCATCAATAAATACCACCACAAAGTCATCATGATATTCCTTGAAAACACTATTCATTAGATCCATGAAGACAAAAGGTGCATTAGTCAATCCAAAAGGAATTATTTTAAGCTCGTAATGACCATACCCGGTTTGAAATGTTGTCTTTGGAATATCTTCCTTCCTCACATGAAACTGATGATATCCCAATCAAAGATCAATCTTCGAAAAATATTGGGCTCCATAAATTTGATCAAATAAATAATCAATGAGAGACAAGGGATACTTGTTCTTTATTGTTATAGAATTAATCTCCCTGTAGTCAATGCACAACCTCATATATCCATCTTTCTTCTTAACGAAAAAATAGGGGCTCCCCATGGAGAAACACTGGGGAGAATAAATCCTTTATCACTTAATTCCTCTAGTTTTTTATTCAGTTCCACTAATTCCATAGTGACCATTCTATACTGGGTCTTTGATATGGTCCTTGAATCAGGAATTAAGTCAATAAAAAATTCAATTTCACACTATGGAGGATGTCCAATTATATCCTCTGGAAACACATCAACATATTATTGCACAATAGGTACGTCCTCTATTTGAACATTACTTTCCTCAACCATAGGTATTGTATTCCATTACTCCCCAATAATTGAATTTAGAAGAGCTACTGAGTGTGGATCTAGATGAGAATCAGATGGTGATGTTTCTGCTCTAAATATAAGGGATTCCACATCATCCTCAAAAATTGTAACTCCTTGTTATTGTAATAAATTTTCACATCATAGTTCGAAAGACAATCCATACCAAAGATTATATCAAATTCAATCATGGATATGACAATAAAATCAGTAGATAAAGCATGTTTATATTCCATAATGGGAACCACCTAACACAACTTTGTTGTAATAATACTTCCCTTGGGAGTTTTGACTGACAACTCCCTTAATAAATCAAATTGAAAATATCTAATTTTCTTGGAAAACTGAAAAGATATGAAAGAATGCAATGATCCAGAATCAAAGAAAGAATTGGCTAAGTCTAAAGAAATGATTAAAGTACCTTAAACCATGTCCTTATGAACATCAATATCACCAGTTGGGATCACATAAGATTTTCTCTGCTTCCTTGGCCTTTGCTGAGGCACATTTCCTTGACGCTTTGAAAAATCATTATCATAGTGTCCCATATCCCTAAAATCATAGCAATGAACATTAATAGATTATTTATTCCCTTTTCAGATACTAGCATGATGTCCTTTCTATCCACACTTGTAGCACACCCCTTTTCCTTTCAAGAAGGCTCCTAAGTGTTTCCTTCCACAATTTTCATAGGGTGTAAAGTCAAATCTTCCCTTCTTCCCCATTTCCTTATTTCCTTTTCTATAGTTTTCAAAAACCCTCTTCTTCTCTTTATTTTTTTTAAGTCATAAGATTTAGAGAATTCATTTTTCATCTTGATAGAAGTTAAGACTCTATCTTCATATGATGAGAAACTTTGGGAGACTAGATCCCTTCAGAGGAATGGTTTTAAACCCTCGAAGAATCAATCAATCTTTCTCATTGGATTACATATGTAGTCTGAGGAACGTCTTCATAACCTTGTAAAGTTATCTTTATACTTTTCAACATTCTAATCCTATTTTTAACTCAACTTCAGAAACTTCCTTTCCATATCTTCTCATTGTTCATGAGGGAAGTATTTTTCTAAGAAGATTTCCTTAAAATCCATCAAATCCATTTCTGTTATTTCTTCCTCCTCCTTTGTGTTTTGAATTAAACACCATCACTGATCCACATCTCTCAATAGAAGATAAACCTCCATGAAAAAATTCTCTCTTTTGTTACATCCCAAAGTGAGAAATATCTTCTCTAAGGAATTTATCCACTGATCCACTACGAATGGGTTTGTAGTCCCATTAAATGATAGAGGCTGTTGTCACATAAAGTTGTCTAGAATAGCTCCTCCATGTTGTGGATCCAGATACTCCATAAAAATATGGTTATTTTTCATAACCTGAGTCAACTGTCCTAGTATAGTTATAATCTACTCAACACCAGTCACAACACCAGATCCAACATTGTTATCTTGCATTAGAGGGTAATCCCTTCATGGGACACATGCATTCATAGGGTTTAAATTCGTTCTACTAGACTCCATTTCAAAATAATGGAAGACACTAGATTAGGTTATGAATCATAATGTATAATCTCAATGTAGAAAAATAATTAGCATAGCTAATCTCATTATCATATACATGGTTTATTTGAGGAAAAAATTTACATTTAAATACTTCATAATGGATTGTAAATAAAATTTGAATTATCTTAAGAATATCCCCTCAGAGTTTCAAACTAGGTGCGGAGTAAGGCCCCTTATCATGTACCAGGATACCCCAGGTCAAGACCAAAACTCCTTGTTGTAGTTTTTACTCCTAGGTACATCTGTGCTAGAACCACATCCACTTGTAGTATCCAGACATGTATGTATTCTCTAGAAAGATCAACAGAATATATTCCTTACCAAAAATTACAAGATGTTATTGTATGTTTATCCTCAAAGACTATATTAGGGTTTTGTTCCCTAATCTATGTTTTTTAAATCTAGCTTCCATGTTTTCTACTAAACTTTCTCTAATACCGACCGTAAGAAACCAACCCCAATTGAAAAGAGCTAGTGCCTTATTTTATTACATTAGAATATAAACAAGTAAAATGCATCCCGAAGGGATGAGTAATTTAGTATCTTTGGATACAAGATATATACATAAGTTCAAAATTACAACATGAAATGAAATACAACATATAACTTTTATTGGGAACATCCAAAACTATAATTTTATCCCTACATGTAATTCATAATAAACTTATTCATGTCTTGAGAAAATGAAACATAAGAAAGGGGTAGCTCAAATTCTCAGTAAGAGTATGAAATATAGTGGAAGATAACATAAACATTAGGCATGGTGAATAATTTAAAACACATTCCTTTAAGAGAAATATGTGAATATAATATGGTAGGAATATGATCTGAGTAAATATTTCCATAATAAAACACAATCATGGGTATCATAATAGTCAAATAAATCCATGAAATTTGAATTTCTAGCTTCCAAATGAGGTAAATGCATATGCCAGACATTCTGAAACATACCGTCAAGGCCTCGGCCAATACATCTGAAAAATATTAAGGCCTTTTCCAAAACCATATAAAAAATGGGCAAGGCCTCGACCATGTCTATATCTATTGGTCTCATGAGACCTATCAATGCATAGATAGGATACAGTAGACCCACCCATCACATAATAAGTTCAATTCATTCCTCATATGAGTGAGGATAACATAAAAAACATATACATTTATATTGAAACTAACATATGATATGTAAATAATATTCCCTGAACATTAAGCTTAAACACTAACCATTTGAAGTAAATTGGTGAATGGTTTTAAGATAGAACATCCACAGTCAAACTAAACATAAACCATTCAATTAAATATGGTAGATGATATCATAAAATATTAATCCCAATAATACATAAGAATAAACAAGAGTGTTGAAACATATGAAGATACTCTTATAAAATCATCGAGTTATTCTTGAGAAAATACTCTTTTACCTTGAAAAGAAGAGTTATTTTGGAAAAGTGTTTGTATAAAAATAGAAATGAATTAAGAAAATATTTTCATAATAACATGAGTTTTTTTATAAAGATAATGGCTTCTAAAAATAGATTATAGTGTGCCCTTGTAAATAGTTAAGAATTTGAGAAATTCCCTTAAGTTGGGCTTGTATTTCGGGAAGAACTTTTTAAGGATCCTTTTAAAACATATAATGAACCATAAATGAAGGTATAATTCTGGTAGGTAAACATATATAGAACATTCACACAGAAATTATGAGGATTAAATATGAATAAATAATAATTTAATTATGGTAGGTAGACAATAAAATTAACCCGAATGAAAATGGAGGTTCAGGTGGCAAACCCTTACCTTAAGTTAGAAGGTGTTCCTCACTTGATCTTAACGACCTGAATAATCAAATTTAGGTTCATAAATTAATGATTCAAAAACCTCCTATACATTTAATTGATTAATTATAACCTGGTTATGTCATTTATGGCATTTTTATGGGTTAAGATATTCGACTTCATTGCTTGGGAGTGTTTTCTTCCTTGGTATTCATGATCGGTTTACATATATTCACATATGGATAAATATGTACAATGAGAATGGTTGTCCATAATAGAAGTTTTATGTTATTAGAGAACAAACATAAGATTAAATGGTTATAAAATTTGTTTGTTTATTGGGAGTGAATATGAATTATTATATAAAACTTTAATGAAAATTATTTGGGTTAATTAGTGGTTTTTGATCACAACGACCTCATTTTAATTTATAAATTAATATAATGTATAAAAAATGATTATAGAACCTTAAATAAGTTATAATAAATATATTATAGTTTTTTTCAACCATCAAAATGGTTTCATGACCAGAATTGAATATGATAATAGAAATTGAAAACTCATCGTCCTTGAATGTTATAAATTAACACATCTCAGATGGAGTTTTCATTTCTAGTATAAAAGAAGGGGAAATGATACATGATGAAGAAAAATAATTTTATCATAAAAACATTCTAGTACATGTAAGGTACTAGATTCATCACAAAATTTGGATGAAAGGAGGTGAGGAAATAAAAATAAAAGAAAGGAACTTGAAATGAATGAAATGGAAAGAGGAATTTACCTCTTGACGTAATCTTCCTTGAGAGCCTATTTGGGGAAGAGGTTTTGATGTTTTTATGAGACCAAGGTTTAATGGACATGGGGAGGTTTTAGGGAGGATATTTGGTCAGAATTTAGACAAGGAAAAAGGCTTGAGATGAGTAAAGAGAAGAGGGAGAGAGGGGGGGGGGTATAGTGGAGGAGATGAGTAATTTTGGAATATCTTAATCATTATTTTATTATTTTTCCAAAGACAGCCAATATTATTGATTCTTATGAACAAGAGTAGTAATATGTTCATGTGAGTTTGAACTAATGGTCATTTACATCAGCCATGACTCAAGAATGATGCAGAAATTCACTTATTTAACATATTTTGTAAATTATCAAATTTCACTATCTGCCAAAAATCAAGTATTTCAGAAAAATCCAAAAAATCACCCTAACCATTTTTTTACATGTAGAATTCAAAAATGAACTCCATTTTTTTGAAAATAATTTTCTCAATATGATTAATTTAATTTTTAAATAAAATCACAACATATTCAAAAAATAACAATTTAAAAACTATAATTCATTTTATATCACATTGAAAATTTAATCAAGATCATAAACATAAGACAATAAAATAATAATATTATTTACTATTTATAAGGGTCATATTACTATTCATAATGGTATGTTACTATTCACCAACAATTTAGTTTGTCTTATTAGACTCTAAATATTTTACTGAATGCAACCGTGTATGTTAGTTTTTCAAAATTCAAATCATGGAGGTGGAAAAAATATGTTTATTAGCTAGGTTATAACAGAGTGTTAGAGGATCAGTTCATTCAAAATAAAATTTATTTTCAAAATCTTAGGGTCGTACACATACTAAAGGTACAAACTGGCCTTGGAGAGCCTTCTTGCTCTGATCAGTGATGCAAATGGGATACTCCTCAAAAGAGGATTCAACATCTAATTCGAAATACTTAGAATCAAAAGTATGTGATGAGTCAGTATTATAACTACAATGCTGTGAAACATGGAAGATATCATGCATGGAATGGTACCTTTGTGGTAACAAAAATCGATAGGATACCGACTTGACTCTATCCAAGAGCTCAAAATTCCCGAAAATATGAGGCAAAAAATTCCCTTTCCTCTGTATCCATTTATGCCCCAACCTAGGTGATACTCGCAATAAAATATGATCCCCGATCTCAAACATCATAGGTCATCGATGAATACCGACATACTATTTCTATATAGACTGTAAAGTATACATATTCTTTCTGATCAATGGCAGCTACTCTAAAGTCTCCTAAATGAGACAAGGTCCTAGTAGCACTGCCTCTCCTGCCTCTAGCTAGCACGGAGGTGAATTGAATGAGATATCGTACAGGGCCTCATAGGGTTCTATCTATATAGTCTCTTGATAAATATTATTATAGGAGAACTCAACCTGGGGTATATGCTTCTCCAAAGAACCCTAAAAATTTAGGATATATGCTCTAATAATGTTCTCTAAGACTTCTATTATACCCTCTGACTATCTATTAGCATGAGTGTGATATTCCATACTCAAATGCACCAGTGAACCCAACACCCTCTATTAACCCTACCAAAACCGAGATATGAATCAAGAATATGTGCCCGATATAATGGTATGAGGAACCCCATGAAGGCATACAATCTCATGAATATAAATCTTCCCAAGATCATCTACTGAAAAGGTCTCCCTAATAGGAAAGAAATGGGCACTACCACAGGTCTGGGAAAGGGTTGCACAAGCTTTTATCAGTGTTAAGAATAAAGCGTTGATAAAAGCCCCCCCTCCCCCCTTATCAGTGATAACTAAAAGCACTGATAAAGGATAGGTTTATCAGTGTTATCCTTAGATCTGATAAACGTTTTTAATAAAAACACTATTAATATAAATAAAACTATAATATTTATATTCAAAAATAATGTTCATTAATATGCATTAATTAAAAAATGCAAGTTTATAATTATTATAAATATGATATATTATAATATATATATTTTAATAATTCAAATATATATATATATAATGTTTTAGAAAAAATTATTTATAAGATTATAAATAAATAGATATATATTTAAATAATTATAAAATTATAATAATTTTTTAAAATAATAAATATTTTTATTACATTTGTAATTATATATTTATAATTATATATAAGTTCTCTTTAAACATATTTTTTTTATAATTATAATTAAAAATAACTATATATATTTAAATAAATATATCTATCTAATGAATTTGATTAATATATATATATATATATATATATATATATATATCATGAGATAATGATGATATTCATGGCCATGATTGTGATTATTTGTGTTTATATATTGATGTGTGAGTATAAGTAACACTATATGATCATAAAGTTTATCTATTTATGTGATTGTAAGTTGTGTTCTAAATGTTAAGATTACCTATATTAGTATGACACACATGAATATGTTTTGTATTCATCATTATGAATATTCATTTATAAATTTCCACCCGTACAATTCATTCACGTGATACCCATGAACTTATTATTTTCTCCTAAACATTTATAAAATTATAATTAATATATTTAAATAATAAATGAATTTATTATAATTATATATATATATATTTATAATTATATTCAAATATTTATAAATATAAATATATTTAAAATTATAATTATATATATATAAATAACTATAAAATTATAATAAATATATTTATAGTATTTATTATTATATTATTATATATTATTATATTAATATATTTATAAATATATATAAATTTTTATAAATATATATAAATTTTTATAATTATAATTATAAATGTATATATATGTAAATAATTATAAAAATATAATAAATATATTTATTATATATAATTATAAAATAATAAATAAAGTAAATAAATTTTTTATTAATTTATAATTATAAAAAATATATTAATTTATATTTATAATTATAAATAAATATTTATTTATTTAAATAATTATAATATTATAAAAATTATATTAATTATATTAATAATTATAAAATTTTAATTATATATAAATACCTTATAAATATATCTATTTATAAATATTATTATAACTATATATATATTTAAATAATGATAAAATTACAATAAATACATTTATTATAATTTTATAAATATATTTATTTATATATTAATATATATATATATATATATATATATATATATATATATATATATATATATATATATATATATATATGAAGTGGGTTTTTCCAGAAGCCAAATCTTCTAGCAATTTATTAAAATGGGGAAAAAATAAAAAGAACATGAGAAGAAAGATGGGGTTAAACAAGGGAAATCCTACATCCAAATAAAAACAACAAATCAAGCACCACCATAATCATGATCAGAGTCACGATCAAAATCTTCAGCATCATCAGATTCCCACTCTAATTGTGAATTATTCTAGTTGAAGAGCGTAGTGTACTTCTCCTTAATCTTCAACTGCTCTGGGGTGAGCCTATAAGATCTAGAAGAAACACACCGTCCACCCCGTCGAGTTATATCCTCTCGGGAACATCCCCAACCTCGACCCTTTAGATGTCTACCCCGTCTCCAAGTTTGCTGATGTAGAGTTACATCATGTTCACCCTCTTAAGCATCATGAATTTCTTTAGAAAAACATCTTACATCATTATTAAAAGAATCAAGTACCTTAAAACTATTAACATCAGTGACAACTGACCGATGGATTTTCTATTTAGAAAATTTAGGTGATTCATGTTGAAATCTAGTTTTCTTTGAAATCATTTGAAACCCTTCATTATTAACATTCTAATTCCCTTTATGACTCTCAACAGTTACTTCCCTCTTAATAAGTTCTAATATTTATAACCGAGAAGATGCATCCATAACACTGGATTTTTTAAAATTCTCGATTGGTCTCAAATAATCCTCACTTTCATTGAGTTATTTATCAGCAATAATGTCCGACCAGAGCTTTTTTCTATCATAGCACTGCATAGATACTATGCTATCACTAAGAGGGGTTGTCCCTAGCTATCCAAGAGATATGCCTCCGGTATTCTGCTCATGAAAAACATTATTGGCAGGATAATCACCCAGTTTTCCAGAAGCTTCTTTACCATTCAATTTAAAGGCATGTTGGGCGTCATCAAGTACTACATTACCATCAGTAAGAGAACTATCACGCTCCATCTGACCATCATTTACACCTTCAATATTATTTAAAAACAAAACATTGGGAATGATAGAAAAAGGTTGATCATCTCTTGAAACAATAGAATCATCTCTCAGTCCATATTCATTCACAACATAGGCTAGAACATCATATCCACCAATATCATCCTGAACAAGAATCACATTACCATTCAGTTGAGAAGTGTTGCACGAATCCTAGAATTAGAACCATTTGTATTTTGATCCAATAAGCCATAAAAACCTGATTTCTTACCTCCCTTCAAGTGAGACCTCCCATCATGACCACATATTGGACTAACATCATAGACAACTAACCTTATGCAGGTCGTTCAATCATGTCCTATAACACTACATTCCACACAAGTTTTTTGGAATCTTCTAATAAATGATCTTCAATTTTAACTCATCGTCATCGGTAGATAGAAAAACCCAATCAACAATATTTGAACTTAAATCAATTTCAACCAAGAATTGTGTAAAATGTCCATAACTGACATCTGTAGTCTCTTTAACCATCTTTATGGGGAGACCAAGTGACATAGAAATGTCATGGAGAATTATTGGATACCAAAGCATCCAACGTAAAATGTATACCTTTACCCAAACCTACGCTAAATAACTCCCATCATTCATAAGATCAAACTACTTTTTCCATTCATTATAATGTCCTCATCATCAGATGCATGTCGTTGTCAAAGTCACAAACCACTGAGACGGAACTGAACGAGATCTGGACCACTGTCGTAAAGGATGAAGCCGATCGAAGGAGCTGCACCACCGCACATAGTAAACCCTACCCACACACGGTTAAGAGATCCACTGAATCACAGATGTCATAAGAGAAGAAGATCACCAGTGTCAAAGTCACACCAGATTTGGACCATCGCCGTAGAGGATGAAGCCGATTAGAGAGTTGCGCCACCACACTGAGTAAACCCTACCCCAAAATATATTTATAATTACATAAATATATTCATAAAAATATATATTTATAATTATAAATATAAATATAAATATATATATTTAAATAATTAAAAATTATAATAAATATATTTATTATATTTTTAATTATATATAATTAATGTATTTATCATATATAATTATAAAATTATAAATATAATATATATATTTATTATAATTTTATAATTATTTAAATATATATATACAGTTATAATTATAAATAAATATTTATTTAATTAAATAATTATAAAATTATAATAAATATTGAAAATAAATATATTTAATATAATTTTATAATTATTTAAATAAATAAATATTTATTTATAATTATAATTATAAATATGAAAAACATATTAAGTAAAATTTTATAATTGTAAATAAATATATATCGATTTGAATAACTATAAGATTATATGAAATATATTTATTATATTTATAATTTTATAAGTATATTTATTATATTTATAATCTTATAAGTATATATAATAATATAAATAATTTATTAACATTAGTTTTTATCAATGCTTTTTTATTGCAGATAAATATCACCGTCATTAGCGCTAAAAATATTTGATAATACTATTCTTTATCAGTGCTATGATTATGGCGGTGATAAAGACATGTTTTATCAGCACCTTTTTCATGCTGATAAAATGAGTTTTTATTAGTGCTTTCTATATAAGTACTATTAAAACTAATATTTATCAACTCTTTAATGAAAGTGTTGATTAAAAACCTACTTTTTCATATATAAAAACTAACAGATAGCCATCTTCCTCATGCCTTCAATCTTTCGCAGAACTGTAGTGTTGTTGCCGCTACTCGCCTTCTTCTTCACCTTCGCCTTCACCTCCACCTCAACCTCCACCATTGCTGCCTCCCTCCTTCACTGTTGCATGCCTTTACTGCCACTCGCCTCAAGATTTCATGGGACCAGAGCTCCTCCACTACCTCTACTACCAATGTCTTCTTTGTCGCTCACATCCCCCCAACTTGTGACCTCCTCTATGCCCCACTAAAAAGGTACCGCGAGTCTTCTACATCAAATTAGTTCCTTTACTTCACCCATGTCAGAAAAAAAAGGTACACATACACCCTATGGGTGTATGTAAGGTCTAAGAAAGACCTACCTAGTAGAATTCTACCACATTCCCAATATAAGAAATTTATAATTTATTCTAATTCATGCATGTTTAAACTACATATATGAAAGTTATACCTTTGATTTTTAGAAAATAATCTCAAGATTTATCATATATAAGGTTTGAAATCATGAAATAGGTGTGATAAAATACATTTTTAATAAATAATGATATGAAGGATAGAAATTGTTAAAAAAAACAATCATGGGTAGGTACTAAGGGGACAAAACTGGGAAAATCTAAGATCCTTATCCTAAATAAGTCGATAAATATCCAAACCATCATCAAATACATAATTACAATGCACTATTTTTCAAATTGTGCATATAGCTCTATCCAGAGATTCATCCTAAGTTAGGGAGAATCCCATAATGGAATTATTCAGAGTCTCGTAATGACAATCCACTCAAGCCATAGTCATATCATTATTAGTAGGACATATGTTAGGGATATTTTCCTCACAACATAGCTTGTAACTTGTCCTATGAATCCATCATAGCACCCAATTCATTTACTTGTGAATTTTTTCATTATAATTCATGTCTTTTAGGTTAACTAAATACAATTTCTAAATTCATTCATTTTATTATCCTTTATACTTATCAATATGATAGTTTCATGAATCATAATTTCACAATTAAATTGGAACAATTTGGGAAAGGGGAGTTCGTAATACATCCATGTTAAAGTAATCAAACAGTAATTCTAAACATGGGAATCCTAAATAAGAAACACGTTGTTAAATCTTTATAATTCACATCTAAACATTATTTGAAACAATTCCATTAAATTCAATGAAAACTAGGATAGTAATTCTTACAAATATCTTATGATAATCATAGTAAATAAAATAATTCTGGAATATCAAATTGCATACATTTCCAAATCTTTTAAAAATAAAGAAGAGACAACAATATAGGTATAAAATACCATACAAATTTATCAATATAAATTTAATAATAATCATAACACTAATTAAATAAATCAACCTTATATGGTTTATAAGGTTAAATGATTAACATAGGGACACTGACCAATAATCATTGAATTCATTGCCATTGGTTGTTGAAATACCAAAAATAGAAGAGGGAATATTCTGAGTGATTTACAAGATTCCCTAGAAAAATAATCCCCAAGTAAATCCCATAAATTTTTGAACACATGGATACCATTACAATAGGAGATAAAGATAATAGATAAAGATGTAAAAATAAGGTTGAAATAAGTGATAAATACCACTTAGTTAATACATACCTTGAGTTTTAATAGAGAATCACCAAGATTAAAGTTGAGATGAGGGGGGAGGGGTGGTCAACATGAAGAAAGGTGCTAAGGCTTCTAGAGAAGTAGAGGAGTGAAATGATATTACACCTATTAAATTCATATTTTTAAAATTAATAATTTTAAGATTTTAAAATGCTTCACGGGATATATACACTACCAAGATTCATATTTATATATTTTATGAAACTCTCTTCCTCAAATGTGAGAACACCCCTTTTTCACTTTCCATTTTCATAGAATCTTTCATGGTCATTCACCATACCCATGTATGTTGTAAAATTACTAAAAAACTTTAAATATTTTAACCAAACCTCAAACTAAATGATAAAATACATGAATAAAAAAATTAATTACTTGAAAACAATATTATGGGTAATACGATTCTCCATAGCATATCACTTTCAGCCTACATAAATTCCTGATGAAGTTTACCAATCTAAGAAGTGGTGAGGTTAATTATCCCTAACATACGACTCCCTATCTAATATATCATGAGAATCATTCATGTGTATCCACGTGATATGAACTAAACAAATCAATTTCCCCTATAGTATTTTTTCCTAGAATTAAAATTCAGATTGGTTTCTCAACCACTGAAGCATCTGATTCCAATTATATCACACCCCATTTCAAAATATGGTAGGTATCAGGGTGGTAATTCATTGATTTAGAGTCATTGACGAAATTGTGAATAAATATAATCTAAATAAGTAGTGTTAATTAGTATGTGACCTTTCCCTACATTTCAATAATTTTAAAAGTTATTACATACCTCAAAATTAGATTCCCCTATTTTTCCTCTTTTTAGTGGCCTAATCAAGGAAAGAGTTTCAAGAATACTTGATCTCCTAAAAATTCAAATAACCTCTAAATATAATTGGAATATGACTTATAGAGTCTTTTATCCATCATTAGGTATTTTCAAATAATATAAATCTTCATTTTCATATATTGGGTAATGCTTGGTCCAACTATCGAAGTCACACCAATCTCAAAGCCTCAGGAAGGAATTTCAAATGTCTAGATGTGATATATGTATCCCTATTAGAAAAAAATTCAGAAGTTTCACCATAAAAATTAACAATCTCATGAACATACATTTTCCAAAGATCTCTGACCTTCATGTTGTCTTTAATTAGAAGAAAATGGGTTAATTTAGTCAGTTCGGAAATAACTTTCCTGATATAATTAATTTTTGTATTTATTTTGTCAAATATTAATATTAACAAATCAAATAGGATGGATATGAACAAAGAATGGATGGATTAAAATCATATAAAAAAAGAGTATAAATATATAGTGAAAGAGTTCATCAAGTTTTAAAAAATCATGAATATAACCCTTCTCAAATAATTTTTCCATGTTTACGCTTTGTTATTCAATACTAATCATTCGATAGGAGTTATAAGAACAATTGATCAATAATGGAGTAGATAAAAGTTATAAATTATGGAATAAACATGGGAAAAAAAGAGAATGTAGCTACTGGATAAAATGTCACAACATTTTATGGATCATCTGATATGATTATAAGTGTGGAAAATGAAGAAAACCATATCAAGGATGTGATTATAGATGTGAATGATGATGAATATTGTATTGAGGAAATGACTATGGATGTTGAAGATGAACATTGTGATTGTCCAAAATTGATTGAGAAGTTAAATTGTTCTGCAAAGACGCCATTGTATACTGGTTACACTAAATATACCACATTTTCATCCATACTGAAGCTATATAGTTTGAAAGTAGGAAACATATTGAGTGACACCGGTTTTACAGAACTACTTTCTCTCTTGAATGACATGATACCAGAAGATAATGAGCTCTTTATCTAAAAAAACAATTCCAAATAAATGCTACGCTTGATGGGTATGATCTCTAAAAGAATACATTCCTGCTCGAATGACTATATACTATTCCTCAAGGACCATAAATCACTTATAGAATTCTCAATGTGTGGTGCTTCTCGATACAAGAAAGATGAATCTAGTTGTATGAAAGTTTTATGGTAAATTCCAATAATTCTAAGGTTTATTCACCTATAAGGAAGTGAGGAAACTATAGGAAAATTTATGTGGCATATAGATACAAGAAATAAATATGGGAAACTACGTCACTTGACAGACTCTCCATAGTGAAGAGAATTGATCATGAGCATCTTGAATTTTGAAATGAGCCAAGAAATCATCGTATTGTGTTATCTACATATGGATTGAATAAAATAGTATATTAAAATTTTAAATTTAGATTTTTTTTTCTCATAGGAACGCATGGGGGGACAAGTCTCCTCTTTTTTGGACTATTATTCAACTAAGAAGCAACCAATATGAGTGTCACTGCAAAACCATCCCGCTTCTTCACTACTATATAGCAAACTAGCTCGAGACTTCCTTTCATGGTTATTCTGCAACATTCCATGCACAAAAGGCCTAGTATCCTCCTATTAGTCACTGTAAACAACCCCATTTCATGTAAAACATTTATTTAGCAGGTGTGATGCACCATCCATCTTGAGTCCCTCTCTATTTAGACTCACGCACCACTAGAACTAGGAAGTTATCTCCACCCCTCCATGTACCCATGAATCACCACCACATTCCTCTTCCTTGAACAAAAAAACATCATCAAACCTACTTCCTCCCACTGATTACTTCATTCACATGTGGTATCAATGGTGATTTTTGCGTGCAATAATTTGTTTCAAAATCATGATTAGTGGGGACTCTGATTTTGTTCATGGTTTATTGGAAGCTATGTGTGTCGGCTATTGGATCCATGGATAACTTTGGAGTCCTAAAATTTATCCACTAGAACTTAATTGGGTGGAAAAAAGTACTAGATTGTGAACCCATGTTGTGATATCTAGAATATGGAAGCCACACTACACCAATGTCACTGAATTATAATGCATAAATTCTGAGTGAAGATAGATAAGAACTACCAGAATATAATTACTGAAAGTAACAAAAGGAATAAGTGAAAAATAAGATTTAATGTGGTCTAGACTTTCATTCTAATCAATTGAGGGAACACTATAACAATTTTATTCAATTAAACAAAAGATTATTACAATTTTTCACATTGTGATCCTAAATATTTCTATATCCCACTATTAAATAGTAATACCCATTCAGTTCTACCGGTTTTAATTGACATCCAATCTTCATAGGATGAATTCCACCTTACCCAATATCCATGGACAATCCTCCATTTGGTGAAGAAATAAAAACACATAAACTCCATCATTATATTTATAATGGAAACTTATAGTGATCCCATTGAGTATCGCTAAATAAGTCTCCATTATGTTTTCTATACTGCCTCCAAATTGAGTGATAAAGGGAAGTTTCTAGTTATACCTTCTAACAACATCATCTAGTATATATTTTCTGGTCCTTCAATCATCACTCTCCTCCACTCCACTACGCCATTTGTTCTTTTGAAGTATGACTTATAGAATTTATCCTTTTGGTTGTCTTAGAAAACGAGCTGAAAAATGGGTTTCTCAGCCTAGCCTAACAATCACTCACTTGGGAATCATTTTCAAAGATTTACTATTGAGTCCCCAATTAGTTCCCATAGAACTCCTTCAACTCTTGAATATTTCAATATAGTCACATGGTTCCCCCACCATGATAACAGTCATCCCAGCCCAAATGAGGCACAACATCACCTTAACACATCCTGGAATACAACCTTGGTCAATATATCTTCTAGATTATGAGACACTTTTGTCTTCTATAGATCGAACACTCCATCCACTACAAAAAAATTCTTAACAACAACTTATTAGTGAAAGTTATAATAACCACCTTGAAATAAATCACATTGAAAATAATTTATAATATATCAGTGGTTTAATATAACTGCCTTTATATTTTTTTATTTATTAATTTAGTGGCGGTTTTATTTAAACCCATGACATCTCGAACTGGGAGCTACGAAATGGTGCCCCAAGCTAGTGGGTCATAAGGCCTCAAGCATGCCTGCCCATTCTCCAGAGGCTCTTGACTAGCAGTGATAATTCATGATGGTATTATGGGGAGTTAATACTCTCATAATATGAGTAACATAAGAGTATCATAAATGAAAACAAGGTGGAAGAATAATCTCAACCAGAAATAGAAGATAAATTAGCCAGACAACACAAATAAAAATTATATCAAAGGGAAGCATCATATAAAAAATGATGTGCATGTCATGAAGTTATAAAAAATATAGTAATTACATGTAAATATGAATCTAGTACAATAAATGTATGAAAATTACAAAAAATACCAAAAGAAAATATCCCCAAGTAGCATCACGAGCCATCGACCGGTCATGTTCTCCCCTGATTCTATGCAACCATCAATCAAACATCACAAAGTATATGTTTTCTCCTATACCTAATTGCATCCATAAAGTCTGTCGGGGTATCGAACGATGGCCCGAATCGGGTGAGATATAACATTTAGTAGGAACCCACCAACATTGTCTATAACGATTCCATTCTGTGCATATAAGTTGAATAATCATGCAGGTATAAAATGAGTAAATGTAATAAAAGTATAAGTGATTTTTTTAGTATAAAGATCATTGTGTTCAAGAAAATAAAATATAAGTTCCAATTGTAAAGCATAGTAAGAAACATCAATGACCTACGTCATATAATATAATACCACACTTACATAGGCCAGGATCTAAGGAGTAGAAATTTCCAAGAAATCCTAATAGGCTAGATCTAAGGAGTAGAAATGTCCAATGCAACGTAGTAGTTCATATCCAAGGTGTGAGAATTGAGGCATCCAGGTAAGTTGGATCTAAGGATTAGAAATGTCCATGGAATACATATAAGTTGGATCTAAGGAGTAGAAATTTATAAGGTATCCAAGTGGGTCTTCGGTTCCATTCCACGGACCCTCCATTATCATCATGACCAATTAATTCAAAACATCATAAACCATTTCATTAATCATTTCATTAATCTCTTAATAATCATACACAATCCAAGGGATTATCTATTTGAGTAATCATTTAATTAATCCCTTAAAAATAATACAAAATTTTAGGGATTATCCATTTCATACCTTTTAAATATAAATGAAAAGGTGTTTTAAGGTGCTTACAACCTTTAACAATTAAATTTTTACCACATTCAATTCACTATAAATAATAGCAAGCACAACTCACCCAAAGGGTGAAATTTTCAAGGAAAAATGGCAGAACCCATAACATGGGTAGTTTGGGTTGATTTCAACAACCTCCAACCAACTATAAAGGTGTCATGGAATGTCTTGAAGCAGAATTTAACATTTGATTTGGGGGTTTTCAAATTTTGGAAGCAATTCTCGGAAGATCTGACATGTGTCACAACAAAATCTGGGTATAAACCACCATATATTGAGGGAAAAGGTACATAACACCTACCTTATACCCATTGAAGAGTAATTTTCCTACCTATACCTATGATTTGGTCCAAATCAGATGAATATGGAAGAATATTTGAACACCCTGAAAATAGGGAAGAAGAGATCACATGAAAAAAGTATTACTGATAGAAATAAAAACAATGAAAGGATCCTAAAGACTAGAGAGATTACCAGTTTTTATCTAATGACACAAACATATATCAATTTAGAGGTAAAATTAAGAAACAATAATATATCCTAGGTAACATAGGTTTGAGTGTTTATAATGAGAGTAGAAGGAGGTTCTATCCCTTGAAAAATAAGAAATAAAATATTTTTTAGGTTATAAGTATTTTAAGGAAAAAATGTTCATTTGACCGTTTCTTAAGAGGTCACACAGTTTGTTTATATGGTTGACTAAACCATGCACCAACCATGAACCCAAATATGTCTCAATAGACTCGTTTCATGGGCTAGGCCTATGGTTTGACTAAACATGTGTAGCCCATAAAAAACACCTCTGTTACATGTTTGAGAAAAATTGCATGACCATGAAGTCTGGGTCTCATGGTTAAGGAAAACCATACGACCCTATTATGTTCATTGAAACACCCCATAGGGTTTTCTCTAACCAAGTGGACTGGGTTTCATAGTCTCTACTAACTGTGCATCCAAGATGTTTCCTCCAAAAGGTGGGGCTTTGGGTTATAAACAGTCCCCTGGCATCCTTTTTTCTTCTATAGTCTTACTATTCATTCATTTTAGGGTAAAAACAAGGAATTAAACCTAAATAAAAAGGGTATTTACCTCAAATAAAAATCATGTTCTTATAATATCCCCCTTAAAGGAAATCATCCCCAAGTTGTCCTTCCAAGGGTTGTAGAAATTCATCCGACAATAACTCTGGCTACTGAGCAGGTACATCAGCCTCCTGCTCCCAAGTCCCATCCCATACACAGTCGTGCTCCCATAACACCCTTACTAAAGGTAAAAATCTTCCATGGAGATCCTTTATTCATTAATCAATGAATAAAATAAGATACTCCTCAAAAGAAGAATCAACATCGAATTCGACATCCACAATATCAAAAGTATGTGAGGAGTTAGTATGGTAACTACAATTTTGTGAAACAGTGATGATTTCATGCATGAAATTGTACCATTATGGTAACAAAAACTGATAGGATACCATCCTGACTCTATCCAAGATCTAAAAAATGCCTGAAAAAATAAGGCAACAACTCCCCTTTCTTCTGTATCCATTTATGCCCCATTCTGGTTGATACTCGTAATAAAATATGATCCATGATCTTGAAATCCATAGGTCATAGACGAAGATTGAAATACAATTTCTATCTATAATATGAAGTATCCATACATTGTTTGAACAACTACACATGCTCTAAAGTCTCCTTAATGAGATGAGGACCTAGTAGCACTTCCTCTCCTGCATCTAGACAGTGCATAGGTGAATGGCATGAGCTATCGCACAAGGCCTCATAGGGTTCCATCTGTATAGTCATATGATAACTATTATTTCAGGAAAACTCATCATGTGGTACATGCTTCTCCAAAGAACCCCTAAAATTGGGGACACATGCTCAAATCATGTCCCTATAATACTTTTATTGTATGTTATGACTATCCATCAGTCTGAGGGTGGTTTTCCATACTCAAAAGCACCAGTGAAGCTAAAAACCTCTATAAAACCTTCCAAAATCGAGATGTGAATAATGAATATATGTTCGATATAATAGTATGAGGAACCCCATGAAGGTGTACAATCTCATGAATGTAAAGCCTCCCAAGCTTATCTACTGAAGAGGTCTCGGTGATAGGTAGGAAATGGGAGACCTTTATCACCTTGTCCACAATGACCCATACTACATCACTAACCTTAGGTGAACTTGGTAACCCAGGTATGAAATTCATGGATACATAATCTCATTTCCACTAAGTAATGGACAATTGATGTAAAATTCCCACTGTTTGCATGTTTTCTTACTTCACCTACTGACATGTAGAACACCGAGTAACTAAACCAACTATCTTTTACTTCATACTGAGTCACCAATACTGACTATGTAAATCCTAATACATCTTGGTAACAATGAGATGAATAAAACAAGTGAAGGAATTAAACTCTCACAATAGTTCTATTGCAGAAATATTGGGATTCATAGTGACAAAATGAGTTTTTGGATGAAGAAAAATCACAAAAAGAAGAAGAAGAAGAAAAGAGACATAGATATTTATGTGATTTGAGAAATTATCCACATATTCAAGGAGAGAAAAAATATCACCATGAAATCTAGGATAAAAAATATAGGGAGTATCTCATAGTTTCTAACACATAGAAACCATGTCTAGAAAAGGATTAATAAAGAAGACAAATCACTATTCCACCAGCTGCACATGAAGTCTTTTGTGATATAGTGAACATTGGATTGAAGTCCACATAAATATAGTTCCTTGGCCACCCAAATAAAAGGTACTATAGTGTATAGAGTATATAATTACATGGAGCTATAGTACCACTATCTCCAAGGTCTGAGCTTCTATATTAGTCATGCCATGTTCTGCACTCCTATAGTTCCTTGTCGATATTGGCTGGTCAGTTCTGTTATAGTCAATCAGAGTTGCTATAGTTTCCCAATATTTGGGATGGGGTCCGATGATATTTGGACCCCCGAAGAAAGGTTTCATTTCCCCCAAACCCCTAATTATCTCACCATAGAGTTGTGGTCTAGTATGTAGTATGGGTTGTAAGCATTTGGCCCAACATCATCTAAGTAGATCAAGCTACACCAATTCAACAATATCCCACTTGGAGCCTGATCCACTATGCTGACATACTTTGATTCCACTCACTTAGAAAAATTAGTTAATCTAATATCCTCTTTTTCTTCTCTCACTAGTGGCATGATTTCCATTCACAAATTCAATTTCAAGTTGATGATTCGTGAAATACCAGTTGTTTTCCTTTGTACTCCCAATATTTCTTCCCATATTATACCTCTCATCTTCCATTCCTTAGTAGAGAACAAAATAGACACAACAGTGCCTCAACTTCTATATTACCATCAATTTTTTCAATACCTATGTTGTATTATTTAATCCAAAAATCTTTTATAATGTAAGAAACCCCATCCTGTATCAAGCCTCTGATGAAATGGTACTTTGGATGAATGTGCTTCATTCAACCATGAAATAGTAGTTCCTTTTCAAGATTTATAGCACTCTCACTATCATAGTGCAATACATTTTCCTCTATATTTCTACCTATATCATCCAATATGTTCTTCACCCAAACCATCTCCTTTATATATTTGAGGACAATAATTTATTCTACCTCTATGGAGTATAAATCCACCACCTTCTTCAATTGTGATATCTAGCTTATTATAGTTCCTCCACAAGTAAATACATAACCTTTGTTACTCCTCCGGCTAGAAAAGTCACTTCCAAGGTCTGCATCAACATACCCCTATGATGAATTTCCTTTACCAATGCATAGAGATACTTTATTAATGCCCGTAAAATACCTCAATATCCCCTTAATAGATTCCTAATGTTTATTTCTAGGGTTTTCCATGTACCTTCTCACAACTTCAGCTTCCTGAGAAATGTCAGGTTGAGTGTAGAACATGGCATGAATTAGGCTTCTAATAGCTAATGTGTATGGAACCTTTTCCATGTACTTAACCTATTATTCTATCTTTGGTGATTTTCCCTTTGATAGTTAGAAAGGGCCCACTAGGGGAATTGAGACTATCTTATCTTCCAGCATACTGAATATTTTCAG